>CM073143.1:12613180-13213180 GCA_037039145.1 Fundulus diaphanus
CATTCTACTTCTTTCTCTGTGTTTCTGCTAAACGCTCGACAGGACAGCTTCTGCACCTGACGGCCCTGCTCCAGTTGTCTTGTGGCGTTAAACAGATCTGGTTATTGCCACACTTGGAGGCTTTTGAGACGTTTTTTCTCTCTGCGCCCCCCTCTTGCATTTTTGTGGTTTATTAGCCATTCCATAGGTGGAAACGAAGCGACCTTATTAACTCAAGTCGGCTCAATTGGCTGCATTTGAAAACCTCAGCCAACGGCGGTGAGGGTATGGGCGGAGCGGGCCAAGGAAGGTTAAGAGAAAAAAAAAAATAGAATAGAAAACAAAGCACGTTTGGTTTCTCATATACCGTTGCGGTCGCTTAAATTTATTTTGAAATGTTTCTACCCATAAAATGATTCAAATTATGAATACATTATTTATTATTCATAAATAAATACATATATAAATACTTTTTTGATTAAATTATGACCTTAATTGGGCCTGCCCAACAATGTGCATCAGCCCACCGCGCATTGCCTGGTACGCCCGATGGCCAGTCCAGCCCTGCCTCTGAGAGCTGTGGCCAGGGTAAGGGGCCTTGTAGCAGTACCGGCGGTAAGAGCGATTCTTACTTTCACTCCAAAATCTTTAAAAGTCTCCATAAACACCAAAAAAAAGAATGCAATTTATTTGTTGCACCTTGCTTTCTTGAAAAAGAGCCGCTAAACAGGTCCGGGTACTCTGTAAATATAGCGACAAAGTGCTATATAAAGTGCAATGAGCTCACGATCTACTTCCCTGTATACTTCAAAATAAGAGTCACAAAAAAACGGCTGTCACTTCATTCGTAGGATGCAGTCACATGCTTGCCACAACTGGATACTGCTTCACGAGACAGACAAGAAATGTTTTGGCACTTTAATCCATCATTATACTCCAATTTTCTCATTTCTAGGTGTGGCTAACGAGACTAATCTATCCTACTGAGCTCGTAGGGTAGATTGGAAAGGAGCAGCTGTGATCAGATCTGTGACCTAACAGCTCTGCAGCTTGTGCCTCGTTGGTTGAATGCGGTGTACCAAGCCAGTTGGCAGGGGCGAGCGTCTCCTGCGTATTTCCTTGGGTTATTTTCTGACCATCTGTACCCAGTCATTAACAGGCCTTTTCACAGTCAATTGTCTTGTTTCTCTGCTCTCTTTCTGTTAGTTACAATGTACACTGCCATGAGATGGGGTGGGGGGGGGGGTGTCTTTTTGTCTGAGTTTATTTCTTTTTCCCTTTTTTTATGTAATCGGAGTAAGTTAGAAGAGGCCACTTTATTAGCAGGGGGGCCAAGGAGAGCTGGTGCAGACATAGGTTAATTCAAAGTGGCATCACGGTGGATGCATCAAGCAGTGGAGATCAAATTACAGGGCAATGCGCTCAGTGGTAAGAAAAACAAGCCAGTGATATGCTGCAGAATGTGTGCGTGCATGCTGGGAGTGTTTAACAGCAAAATGTATGTGTGTCTGGGAGACTAGAGGAGAGAAAGAGGGGGCAAAGGGAGAGGAGGAGGAGCGGACGAGGAAGGTGTCCACAGAAGGCCAACGAGGGGGGATGGGGATCGAAGGGAGGGGAGAAGGAGACTAACTGGGCCAGCATGCACAAACCAGCCAGACCAATTAGGGTCCCTCATCTTCCCTTTTTATGATTTCTGATGCTTACAGTCGTCAGGTTAGGAAATAACTGTACACATCACTGCAGAGGGGCTGGCATTCAAAGAAGAAAAAAACAAAACAACAACAACAAAAAGGTTTGCCTGAAATGCGTTTAGCCATTCCTTCTACTCGCCTTTGTTATTGGTCTTTGTGCAGTGATTTGCCTAAGGACCCAGATTTCCTAGCAACAGCCTGCCACAAAAACATTTGGCAGGAGTTCAACATTCTCTCTCCCTCTCTCTGTGTGTCTCTTTGTGAGAAATGGCAGTGCTGCCTCCCTGCTCTGCGTCTGCCACCAGCCCTGCTGCTGCTGCTGCTGCTGCTGCTGCTGAAGCCGCTGCCGGATGATGAGCCAGACTGGCTGCAGGAGAGGGAGCCCTCTAATAATTCTGTTTTCATCCAATCACACCACATCGTAGCAGGCACCTTGAGAGAGCCTCTGCCAGGAATCATCAATCACCTTCTTAACACGCATGCCCCGACAGACGCAGACACATGTGCAAGCAAATAAACGTGCTAACATGCACACACATGTACGCCCTTTTTTTTTGCCTCTTTTTTTTTTGGGGGGGGGGGGGGGGGGGTAATTAAATTTACGGATCAAAGCGTACACGGCCGCAAAAACCACCCGGCAGCAGTTTAATACGATCAAAAATCAACAAGGCACATTAATACAGTGAAAAGGTTAGTGTAGTGGGAGAGGGAAAAAAAATTTACAATCTGGCTGTAAATTAGGTAAATACATCTAAGTGCTCTCGACAAGGTTAATGGAGAGAGAAGGCCTCGGTGTATGCTAGTCTAGACACGCCACACAGTATTAAGTGGGAATAGCTGTGGCAGTGTATCTAGATAAGTACTTTACAAGTGCCAATGGGACTCTAATAAAGCGAATGATCCCCCCCCCCCACCCCCCGTTTTCACAAAGAGGCCCAAGAGGGACGCTGAACACCACATTTTAGATTCCAAGCACTGACAAACACCCATTTGTGGCCTGTCGATCCTCCCAACCCCCCCCCGCCTCCCACACCCCACCCCTTAAAATCCCACGGAAGCTTTCCCTGTGCAGAAGACTGTCGGATGTGGGCAAAACCCAACTGCCAATTTGCAGAGGATGTGCCATGTTTGCTAATGTGAAGCAGAGGCTAAAAAAAAAAAAAAAAATGGGACCACACAAAGTCAGGAATATGGACGGACCGAGCACCAGCAACATTTTAGTTTTATTTTCTCGGCGTCCGTTTTTGTGATGAGACAGTAAATTTTGAGACCGTTACAGCTTGTATAGCAGAGTTTACGGTGTGCCATGCTTGGAGGGCCGGTTGATCCCAAATACCAAGGGTTGTGTTAATGGCTTGGCTGTAATCAGTGTCTATTGTTGCATGATGCTGATCCTTCTTTGCAATATATCTATATATGTAGATATGTATTTAGAACAAATTTTAAGAACAGCATTTAAAACATATTCTCAATCCTTAATAAGTACTCGTAATCAAACCATAAAGAGAAGGCAAAACGACCATGGAGTTGATATGTTAAAATGTCCTCAATATTATATTCTAGTGATTGCAGCAGTTGCTGTAGCATGAAATCTGCCGCTCTTACATCTGTGTGTCTCCTTTTGATTGATTTTACTGGCACTTAAAATAGCTCACTTTGGGTCTGCCTCCCTGATTAACAGCTTCACACCACAGTTGTTGTTTTTAACGGTAGTGCTTAGATATGGTGTATTGACAGGAAAAGATCTGATTTTTCAGTTTCTAAGTGGCCATTCACCAATCAGGGCTGATCAAGCTGAAAACCTACCTACCTACCTAACTTCCTTCCTTCCTTTCTTTACTAATAAAGCTGCAATTTTTTAACACCAGTTTTATAAAAGCTTATTTATTATCTACCACCCCACCAATATTTTAGACTGAAATCTCGACTTTCAGGGCTGCTCAGTGTCACAGTTGTTAAAACTCATGCCAATAGGTCCAGGGTTTAGATTCTGCAGTTTGCAGGTTGTCTCCGTGCATGCCTGGGTCTCTGTCTGGGTACTCCTGCTTCGGTTATGAGTGTGTGAGTAGATGGTTGTTTGTCCTACACGCTTCTGCTTTGATCTGTGATAAAGAGATAAGCTGCCTGTCCGCCGTTTGCTGCACCTTTCGCCCAGCTGGGTAGACGGACAGAAAGAAGTTTCGCAAATCAAATGTTTTCATCCGTTAATAGAGTTTGAATATTTCACCCTGGATTTTACCATTAGGGTTTTCTGTGCTTGTCTAGCCTAGGGTTGACTTGGTCATGTTTTCCACAAACGTCATAAAGTTTTCATACATCTCAAACTGTGTTTTAAAGAATTTATTTTCAGTCTGACTCATGATTAAAGAAACAGAATATTATTATTTTCAAATATTTCAGATTTTGTTCTCAAATACTCCAGATTCTTTAAAAAACATTGGTGTAGCCCTTTAATTTTGCACCGATCTAATCAGAAACCAACTGTTATGTCAACTAATTAATGGAAAACACATTTGGGGTGCTGCTTCCGTCAGTCCCTGATAGAAGGGCTCCCCAGGTGAGCCAAACCCCCCCCATATTGCAAAGTGCCACTGGCTGTTATGCTGATTTATGCCAATAATGAAGTGCATTAAGACATGGAATGCTGTGGGATTTCAGGGCTATCATTCTGACCTGAGATGAGAGAAAATGTTGATCTGCAGGAATTAAATATGATCCCAAACAGTGAAACATGAGCGTGGCTGGTTGTTCTGCTCCAGAAGCAGCAAGTGAAGACATTACCTCAGTAGTAGCGCACATCTGTCCCCCTCAATCTCTGTGTGTATGTGTGTGTTTGAGTGAAAGGTTGTGTAGGAGGCGAAGGGGGGGGGGGACAGCCGAATGAACTTGCATAATCAATTTTCACACTTTGGCAGCACCTGTTGGCTTGTCCTCATGTTAAAAGAAATGAATGAATACATTACATGTAGAACAATTTCACACTGCGCTGCAGCTTCGTGCACAAAGACGAAGGGAAAAATAGGGAAAATGGAGCTGTATTGTCTCAATAGGTAACATAGCTCATTTCCCTCAACAAAGGATGAATGGATATATTGACAATGCTGAGGGCGTGCTGAGGCATTTCCTGAATAAAGCCTCTTAACATTTTGTCCTCCTCTGGCTAACAGAGTTGGGGAACAGTCACTCAGTATGTAGAGGGGTCTCACTTACCGCAATATAATAGACCTTGGCTTTCTCCACCAGCTCCCAGTTGCTGTCCAAGTCCAGGTGTTTTTCCTTTTTGTAGCAGTTTGCCGCTGCCAGGTTAGCAACAAGGGACCTGCCGAGACAGACCCCATAAATCTTCTGCCTCGCTTATCATCCATCTTAATTTTGTCTCAAAAACATGCTTGAAAAAATAAAAGGCTGCAGACTTTTCTTTGTTCTTTCACTATATAAAAAAGGATGATAATAGTTTCCCCGCGTCTGAACCAAGGTGAAATAAAGTCATGTAGACGTCTCTATTTTTCCATCTTTTCAAAAGCAGGCTATTTTAAACCACCAGACATTAAAGTAAGAACAATAGGCCACCTCCAAATAATTCATACACTCACATCATCAGGAGAAGTGGCTCGCAGTTAACGAAGGTGGAGAAACAACAAAAACGCATTATTAAATCAGCACTTTGGCTGAGTAGCGGGAGATGGGAAGTGAAGCAGGTGGCCTTATCTTAACATAGCTCATTAGCCCGTCCTCATGTTCTTTTTCTTTATGAGCGGCCATCAAAATGAGAGCAGCCATCACAGCTACTTAGGGGAAAATTGTTAGGCGACCATATGACAGGAGAGTGCTGCTACAGGAAGGGGGTCCTCTCTCACATGGCAAGAAAAAGCTGCTCGCTGCGGTGGTGTCACAGAGAGGAGTAGCGGCGTACTAGGTTGATCGGAGTGTGATGACGAAGGCTACGATGTGACAGCGGGGCTGGGACCGTGTTTGACCCGAGCTGCGGTAATGGACTGGAAGGTTGGGACCACACATGACAGGCAAAATCAGTGTCATTACCGAGGGAGTCCGACAGCGATGGAGACCGAAGAAAGAACAAATCCGATCGGACGGGATACTTGTATAAAAGGGAGGCTAAAGCATCATGGTTTGCAGTTACAGAGAGAGAGACTCCAGTCCTCAACTTCAGTTGGTTCACTGGCTGGGATTTAAACAGCAATCCGCAATCGTCAAAGCCCATTGAAAAAAGAATTTGTGTGCAGGGCTTGCAAAACTATTAAAAGTTGCACATGGTTTTCTAGAACAATCTAAGGTTTTTTTCACATTCCAAAATGGTGTCCACATCGAAAGAGAGACTGTATTGGGTGCTGCAGGATCCACTTTTAGACACCGGACTCAAACAACTGTTGGTGTGTGGGACAGAAGCTGTGACTTTCAAAACTAAAATGTTAGATTCATGTACCATATGTTTCGGATTATAAGGCGCATTGTGAATTAATGTGTCTATGTGTGTCTATGTCCACACCGGATTATAACGCGCATTGAATATTCTTCCCAAGTGTGTAATATCACTCGGCCCCTCCCCCGTAAACTGCTCTATCCTGAAAGAGAGAGCTATTCGTCTCCGTCGGGAGGACAGAGTAGTTGGACTACACTGCCCTGTTTCTAACATAAGGCCAAAATAAACCTGTAAACTTTTATATTGAATTAACTTTATTGGTTTATTGTTGCTAGCACGTACTCTGGGCGCAGGCTGCCTTAGATGAATGCACTGCTAGTTTCAACATTACTGTCAGGCAGTATTGTAGACAGCTCAGGGATCCGATCAGGTAGTGACACAGTGTACTGTAATGCTCCGAATCTCCATTGAGCGCACCGGCTTTGTTGCTTACCAAAGTCGTACTTACACATTTGAACAGATTTTTGAGCGCATTGTACCACATAAAATCGGCCAGTAAGCACAACGGTAGTCATATATAAGGTGCACCGGATTATAAGGCGCACCATCACTTTTTGAGAAAATGTAAGGATTTTAAGTGTGGCTTATAGTCTGAATAGTACGGTACCTTGAGAACAACTTTTGTCCACAGAAGATTAACTGGGTTCATACTGAAATATGTTACGATTGTAATCATCAACAAGTCATATCAAAACACACTACGAAGCATATTAGCCTAGCACTTCAGCAAACTGCCCTGCATGAAAACATTCTCAGCGGGTCAGTGGGAGAAAGATCTGAGTTTGCTGAAAACTGTAGCTTGATGGTGAGAGTCGGACATGTTTACAAAAACAAGGCTGAGAAAAGGGACACGAGTTACATATAAGCAAAATAAATAAATAAATAAATAAACAAAGATGTGACTTTAATTAGACTTGCACTCTGAAGAATCGAGACACTCAAATTCTGTGAACAATAATTATCTCATGCAATCAGAGGTAAGGGTAAGCTGTTATCCCTTACCGTATACAACTGACTGGTCATCATGGGAATGTAACACAATATGTGTTCCCTGTTAAGGGCCTTTCACAGAGGATACGACGCGCTCACCGCTGCGCTTTGAAACCCATTATTTTGAATGGGTTGCCCGGCGCAAGAGTGGTTTATCGCTGTGCCGAGCAGAGCGCAAGCGCAGTGCACTGCTTTGCGAGCTCGCACGCACAGAGCGGTCAAAGTTCAAATATGTTCAAGTTTTACCGTGGCACGCAGTGACGAACGTACGCGCGCAAATAGAAACCGGGCAATCCGGCCGTAAGCCGGAAAGATCGTGAACCAAAATGGTGGAGAATTCCCTGAACTGTGTGACACAAGTTTGAGATTGTATCGCTGTGGAAACAAAGCTCTTTAACAAGCCTGAACTCCCCAAGCTGATCGCTGGACCTGAGGGTTTCGTGCACCCACAGCCTCTTCTTCCTTTCTTCACTTTTTCTCCTAACTACCAGGGCTAGTGCTAGCGCTGGCTTCTTAGCATGGGACAGATACATATTTGCTGCTCACAACAGAACAAATGATCTGCAACCCAGGCAGCGTGGAGCCAGCGCTGCGCTGCGCTGAACCCTCCCCGGCAAGGGCAATGCAAACTGCGCCCTGTGTGAAAGGCCCTTTATGTTGCATAACCGTTGGTGCCGGTAAAAGAGGTTTAGCTGTTTCTATTTACTGCTACCTTATAGCAAGCATACACAGTAACTAAACTACAGGCTCCAACTTAAAAAGACATACATATATTATCCTGTAAAGGATGCGTTTGATATATCAGTCAGTGGCATTTGCAGACCATGGGTTATTAATGGTTTATAATAACCTGTTCATGTTTATTGTTCATAATAACTAAGGACTACAAGCATTTTTATTTTTTGTTACATGTCCTGTCTGGCAGTGTAGCATTAGGAATTGCCGTCTTAATGCCAAAGAGAGCCCAACAGATTTACTTTCACACGCAGAGCATTGCTGCTTTCGCTATAGTGTTCCGCTTGGTAGAATGCAAAAAACTTTATTGGATATTATTTTGGTATTATTTCAAATTCAATGGACACAGAAACAGAAAGGTAAAAGAGAAAGAAAGGAAGAGAGCAAGATGAGGCTCTATACCTGCAGAAAGAGATATAGAAATAACAGCAAAACCAACCAAAACAGTATCACAGGTACACACAACCAATGTCTTTGATAACTTCACTGAAAAAATATGCGGTATTGTTTAATACAAGACGTATTTAGTGACAGCCAAAGTTAATTATAGGGTTAATCTGTAAAAAAGTGTATCTGTAAACACATGGATCCAAGCAGCTGTGGATAACTACAAAGATTTATCTCAAACCAAACTTGGGTCATTTCAAAACAAAATAACCTTCACTTACCTCCAATATCATCAGCGTCATTACATTGGCACTCCTGTTACCTTTCTTTAGAAATTCATTATTCTTTATCATTTAGTATTGCTTTGCAGTTTGGACCTAACCACAAAGCTTTAAAATGCAGATTTAGAATACATTTAGCGTTTATCGTAGTAAAACCCCAGACTCAAATGAATAATAAGAAGTGCCACCATCTGATGCACTCAACAGCACAGGGGATGAATGAAGATGACCACATCAGTACAAAAATATCAAAGGTTTTTCAAAATAAAGGCACTGACTGGTCGATTCATTCAGAGATTGGACATGACTGCTGAAGATAAAATGCCTTTTTATAGGTGGATAAATAGCTTTCAAAATAACTAACGAGATATGCAATCTTTTTTTTAGGTGTTGAGTTAAGCGTTCTGAAACGTCTAATTTAATCAGGCTTAAGAATAACGATTTGAAACCACACTCTACAGCTACCTGTGCATTAGGCAGACTAGACGACATGCATGTGAGGATAGGGCTGGATGATAACTCAGTAACAATATATACCGATCGATATACGTATACCGATGATAGAAAAAAAAAGGGGTCAATAAAAAGTTCAATAGAAGAACTGTTTTCCTTCCTTTTGGATTCTAGCCTATCATGTAGGTTAGTATTACAGTCATTACATCCTCCCAACCAATCACAAATGCAGACCGAAGGAATGCTCTGTCAGAGAGAGTTCAGAGAGCACGCGTTCTTTTTTAAAAAACTTGCAGTTTTGGTAAAAAGTTGGTTGAATATATAAATTTAATTCAGTGTTTGTGTGTTCTGTATCTAAAAACAGGTCTCTAAGCAAGAGCATAAAATGGCCAGAGCTGCACTTAAAGTATATGTTTTGAATTTGTTGATAATTATCGATATCAATCAATACGATTTCTATTGTATCAAAATGCTTTTTTTCTATATCGTCTAGCCCAATGTGAGGAGCTTAATTTCAGTAAAGACTTTAACCATGAGGTGCACAAATGACTTGTGAACGTCGCTGCCATTAAGCTGTCCTGCAAAAACTCCAGTTGGGACAAGATTTCAGGGGATGTCAAGAAAAACGGATACCGAAGCATCCAGAACATCGCTTCTGTAAGGAGTGAGTTAAATGGAAGACAATCGCAGTGCTAATGCAGACCATATAATAGTAATAAAATGCACATTTAAAAAAAACAACATCCTGAATAGCACACTTCTAATCTAGTCATAATTTATAACATTAAGTTATAACATTCTAATTTTTCAACCATATTCATTAGTAAATATCTTCATGACAGACAAATTATCGGGATGAATTACTCATTCTGATACCAAATGGGTACAAACAGCAAAATTGCTTAGCTAAAAAGGTGCCCCTTGCGACTGTTTTACAATTATGTCCCTTGATAATTATACCTAATGCTAATTAAGCCAGTGCTAATCATTGTATTTCAGCACTTAAAAGTAAACGTGAAAAATTGTGCATTAATCAACATGATGAAGCTTCTTTGTAACTGTGGTGAAGATGATTTAGTTCTGCCGGCTGATTATCTTCTGTCAAAAAATTTGCCAACAATCAAACATTTGTAATTAGTACAGACTTGTATATTATGAGTAATTAGATTTATTACAGCTATTAAATCAAATTGAAATAATATGATAAGAAATACCTTTATTGTCATAAAAAATGGGGACATTCGGACGTGACAGTGGGAAAAACACATAGCGTTACACACAGTGGATTAGTATTTTAAAATGTATCCAAAATGTATTTTTTTTTTTTAAATGTATCCAAAACTTTGTATGACGGCCATCATACAAACTGAGACATCCCCGGCTTGCTGATTAAACCCCTGATTGCTCACATAAGAATTGGATAAACTTGTCCCTTAATCTCTAAAATTAGACTTTTCTTCCTGCACCGAAGTCACATGCTGGAATTTCATATTTTTCAGATACGAGAAAGATGGGAAGGTATTTTATTAAATTTTTTTTCTTCGTTTGAAGCCTTTCACTAATCAAAGCCTGAGAGGCTGTGACATGCTAGCTACCCAGTCCTTCAAAGCCATCACTTTTCCAATCTGGCCCAGTCGTCGACCTTTCCTCTGGCCTCCTGAGCTCTCTGTTAAACACCTGTAAGAAATACTACAGAGTTCGAGCACAGCACCTGACCTTTTCAGGTGTCAGACCCCACATCAAACAAGCCCACTAAGACCGCTCACCGCGGCTGGCTCCGGGGTGGGTAGGGTCCGGCTGCTGACTGACTGACAACTGTGGTATCCATCAGGATGAAGGGCTGCCGAAGTGAGGAGTGTTTAGAGATGAGGGTTATTGATCGCTGCCAGACCTATCGTGAACTGCAGACCTTAAAGTTAGTGATATTTGTGTGTAAGGGTGTGAAGGTTTGACCTCTGCTGTCTCAGATGTGCTGATGATGACGATGATGCAGGCGCGAGAGTCGCCAGAGACGCTAAAGCCCCTTTTTACAGGCTGACAGGTGAGAACTGGGATAGCCTGGGAATCTCTAACACATTGCTACTGTCAGCCTATAGATGGATGACAACCCACTAGGGTGGCAGAGACTGAGTGGGGCCCAAGAAAAACAAGCTCGAGCTGTTCTTTTATTTCTTTTCTTTTTTTTTTTTACCCCTCTGATGTGTGAGCTGAGCCATGATGAGAAAGTCAAGGCCTGAAGAAGAAGAGGCTCTGTCAAATCAGAGATCAAGTGCTGTTTCTTGGTCAAAGGTGCCAAACAGGAGACTAACCTATTGTCTCCGGTGATGCAGGCTGCACAGGTGCCAGTTGGCTCCTCGTTCTGCTCATAGTAATGGGCATCCACGTGGGCTTCCTCGGCCTTCTTCTTCAGGATCTCGCCGAAGTTATCTTTCCCGATGCAGCCGAAGAAGGTAGCCACCTTGTGCGGTTTCTGGAGCATCCACTAGAAAGGAGAAAATAAAATAAAATAAAACGAAATTAAAAAAAAGCAGTGAAAAGAAGAGCTCGGTTTACAAATACAAGTCTGTTTGGAGGGTCAAGTTCAGCTAAGGCAGATGGCACGCAAACTGTAGCTTCACAGCAAACATACTGCCTTTGATATATGAGAGCTGCGAGCTGTCGTAAACAACCCAAAAGCAATCTCGCTGCACACAGAGAGACTATTCTCATCCAAGCACTCCTCCTTCCACCCGGTGTGCTAAAAACAGTCTCATCTCCTTATTTACACAAACCCAATAATTTAAGGCTTCATCCTTCTTATGCAAACACAGACTGTGTATGAGTCTGTTCCCGCTGAACTGCTTTTTTCTTTTTTTTTTTTTTTCATCTTCTTCTTTTTCTGGTCCCGACCGTGTTGATGTACTCGGTGACTTTTACCTGACTGGGCTGCTCGGATTCTACAGAGCTCAGGTTTAACCTCCAAAGATTTATTGACGTGGAGTACGTGCTGCTGTTTGCTGATTTTATTGCAGCCTCCTGCTTTGTTGCTGACGGAGGGCCCCTTGTGAATGAGATGTTGCTGCTTTTGGAGATGACCTGTATATGTGTGAAATTAATCATTTCACGCCACCAAACCGGCATCTTGTGGTGGAAGAAAACTGCGTTTTCATCATTTATCCTGATGCCCTTTTTTGTTATTTTACACATCTACCCAGCTGGTGTGAGGGGAAATAGTTGAAATTAAAATGAAATGTAGAAAAAGAAGAGTAAAACCAACCAAGAAAGGATTTATTCATTATATTTTAACTGGAAATATTACATACAATACATATATGAAAATCAAGAGAGAGATATGTTTTGCAACTTCACTTAAACTTTCATTCTTAAGATTTCTAAGCAAGTGGTGTTTTACATATATTTTTTAGTTTATGGATTTTCTTTAAGCTGTTAAATGTAGTTATTCTCAGTTATTATTTAGGCTTAGCTTTTAATTCATTATTTAAATCTTAATACACATACACGTCTTTATTTTTATTCATAAAATTGACAAACTGGTGTTTTACATGTTAGTTGTTGCCATCTTTTCTTTGATTTTATTTCCTACAATTTTTGTTTAATTCAGTTCTTCTCTGTTGTAATAGTTAAATTTTCTTCCTTTCATTATTTTGTTTTCTTAAAGGTGCAAAGCATGATGTGTGCCGCCTGTGCATTTTTTCCCCTGTATTTCGTCATCACTTTATTTCTAAAGCTGAAAAGCAAATGGTCTTTTATATATTAATTTTATTGTTGTTTTACTTCATACTTAAAGTTGCCAAACAAGTGTTTTTTGACGTGCGTTTCATTTTGTATTATTTAGTTTTCTCATTTAATTTCCTCTAAATGTTGTTGAATTTCTCATTTTTTGCTGGTGACGTGAAGCACTTGGACACAACTTTATTTTATAGAACTTCAAGCGTTGCCAGAAGCTTTGCTTCACTGGATCTTTGACCCTTTCCGTGCACCTTGGGAGTCGGTGAAGTTGTGCCAGAAACTTTTGGATCTGGAACTTTAATAATTGTTGCAACAATATTTCAAAGTAAAAGAATAAATAAATAGATACAATTTTCACAACAGAATATTATTAGAAAGGAATATTTTTAATAACAGCAATATAAAGAACAACGAACAAATTCATACAACCTAAGAAAATAAGTACACTTAAAATCGTATATTTTCAGAAAACTGCATGCTCACGATGAACTTTAATCCAATTTTTAACCTTTTAAAGGCAACGGTAAAGCGGCATGTTTTGTCTCTGTTGCATCAGTAATTGTTTTAAAAGCATAATCTAGATGCTTGGGAACTAATAAAACTAAGTGCTGTCGTTTTGAGGAGGAAATGTTTTACCATTTCAGCCTGACAGGATATCAGCGTATTAAAATGTCAAGGTTCCCTTTCGCCATTTTTTTCAGTTCATGATGGGCGAAACATTTGCAACAGATGAAAAGGTCTGAACAGCGGGCGAGCCACCCTCTTTCAGCTGTAACAATGTATATGTCTCTGTTTAAAATGCACAACCAATCACAAAACTAATGGAATCATAGGGTGCCTTGGAAAAGTAGTCATGCCCTTGAAGAAAGAAAATGACACATGAACAAAAGCCCACCTGACCCACCACAAAGAATAGATGTATTTTATTGGGATGTTAGTGAAGGATCAACACAAAGATCACATAAATGTGAAGTGGAAAGAATGGGATACATATTTAAAAACCTTAAAAGTGTGGCATGCATTTTTATAAAGCCCCGACTCAAAACTTTCCATCCACTCTGACCAGCTTCCTTGTTCCTACAGAAAAAAAGCAGACCAGCATGATAATGCCGGCACCATGTTTTGCAGTGAAGGCAACTGGCTGCAACAGATTTTATTTAAGGATATCAGAGTAAAAGGAGAAGAATACAACTGCATGGCACACTTTTTAGGTTTTAATTTTAGAGACTTTGAAGGGCAAATATTATGTTCCTTCCCCTTCATATTTTTGAGCATTTTGTTTTTGTTTTTCTATGCAATCTTAAATATCTGCCATAGTTTGTGGTTGTTAAGATTCAAGGGTTGTGAGAACCTTTGCAAGACAATAAATGTTGCTTGCAGCTTGAAAGTAGCATACTTCACATTTCAGATGCCGCTAACAAATATTAATAAATTCACCCAGCAATCACAAATTCTGGATTTTAAATTCTGCACTGATGGCAGGCAGGGTTGTCCTTCGGCTTTTAATCCTCAAGGACATAGCTTTCGCTACCTGTTGTAAAAAAAAAGAAAAAAATGATTTTCCAAATGAACCTGAGTGTACCTTAAAATATTCACAATCTTGCATCATTTTAGTTGGCAAAATTATCCACCTGGGGATATGTTATCATAGTCAACACTGGTTTCCAAGTATTTATTGTGCAGCTAGTTTAATCTTAAAGGAGCTATAAGTAAGATATTTACTGTAAAATCAACGTAAATCATTCTCATTTCTCACCCAGGATGGAAGTAACATTCCCTATAAACAATCAGTCTTCTCCATCAACAATATCTTAGTCACGTTTTTCTCCTTTCAAACCTAGAGGTTCAAAGTGTAGCCCGTGTTTACTTCCTGGTTCCTCAGCCAATCATATGAAAGTTCCCAGAGTTCCCAAAACAGAATGCAGTATTTGATATTTTATTTTGGCAGAAGAGCTGCAGCCTGCAAACATGGAAGCCAGTAAGAGAAGCGGACCAGAAATGGAACAGAATACAACATCCTGTGTAAGCTAAAATTCAGGGGCATTTCACATCAACAACGGACCGTTGAGTAAACCGCTGGTTCCCGAGAAAGGCATTGTGCATGTGTAGTTCCGATTTGAACCACTAAACCACTCCTCTCCCTCCTCACACCTACCTCCATTTTGTCATTTACAAGACTGTAATGTTCACTTGCACTCCTGACTGTTACTATAGTAACAACTGTTTACATGCATCTTGCACTACTCACCTTGACTGAATATTGATTTGCACTGCCGACTGTTTATTCACAGTACCAGTTGTTTACATATACATTTGCAATACCGTACTTTAACTGTAATATGCAATTAACGTCCACTGCACTTTAATTTAGATAGCTTCTGTCCGATTTATACATTTCATAGTAATAGCTACCTGTATATATCATGCTCACAATTCTGCCTATAGTAATAGCCATCTGTACATATATTCATAGTACATGTAAACTCTGTTATAATAACAACCATCTGTATATTATGCTATTGTACATATCTGTAAAAACTCTATTTATAGTAATATCCACCTGTATATTATATTCGGTACATATCCAGCTCTAAATTTAGTTCACAATACTAGTTATCTACATATTCTGTTTATAATAGTATCCATCTCTATATTTATTCAGTAAAAACCCATGTCCTGTACTTATGGAACCATTGTTTATCCTGCACTCCCGCGGGAGTCGTGGCCTAGTGGTTAGAGCAGCGCGCTTGCACTCAGAGAAGGATGCAAGTACCCGGTTCGATCCCCAGTGCCGGCACTCTGGGTCCCTGAGCAAGACCCTTTACCCCCAGATTGCTCCCCGGGCGCCGCACATGGCAGCCCACTGCTCCCCTAGGGGATGGGTTAAAAGTAGAGAACACATTTCGTTGCTTTGTACTTGTGACAGTGCAATGACAATAGAATTGAATTCTATTCTATTCTATTCTATTCTATACTTGCTGCTATTGCACTTCTGGTTAGACCTAAACTGCATTTCGTTGCCTTGTACCTGTACCTGTGTAATGACAATAAATCTAATCTAATCTAAATGTCATTGTTACTTATAGCTCCTTTAATATATAAAATAGATCAGTGGATCACAAAATGCTCCGCTCAACTACCCACCTTACAGTGTTTTGCAAGAGTATTCATCCCCCTTCGTCTTTTTCACATTTTGTCATGTTGCAACTCCAAACCTTCCTGTAATGTGTTGAGTTTATGTGACAGACAACACAAAGCAGCATATAGTGGAAAAACATTATATGAAAACTTTTTTTACAGATAGATACCTAAACAAAAACTTAGCCTAACCCTAATAGTGCTAAATAAAGTCGAGTGCAACCAATTGCTTTTAATAGTAGAGTCCACCTGTGTGTAATTTAATGTCAGTAAAAATCCAGCTGTTCCGTCAAGACCTCACAGGTTTGTTAGACAACATTAGAGAACAAACAGCATCCCGAAGACCAAGGAACACACCAGATTGGTAAAGGAGAAACTACTTGACAAGTTTAAAGAAGGGTTAAGTTATAAAACAACATAACCCAAATACCCAATTTGCAGTGGTAATTGTAACAAAAGGTTGTTCTGGAAGCAAATGGGGGGGGGGGGTTGAATACAAATGCATGCCATACTTTTTAGACTGTTATATGTGAAAAATATTTAAAAGCGTGTATACTTTTATTTCTACTAATTATTATGCGCTATTTTTTTGTTGATCTATCACATAAAATCCCAACAAAACATTGGATTTTGCTGGTTGTGACATGGCAAAAACCAGCAATAATTATGAGGCATAGGTATTTCTAAGAGAAACAGTACTTTTTCTGTGCTAATGGCTCAAGACTCCCTTCTAAGTGTTTTACAAAACACAATGGAGTCCAACTTTGTATCCACTGCCAGGTAGATAATAAAATCCCCAAGTTGTTTGCAGCTTAACACCAAGAGCTGTTCCTCATTTAACACAGAAGAATTCAACCACACACAGTCATTCACAGATTCATCTGCCCCTCGCTATCTTTTCCTCCTAAACTCTCCCTGCATGCACTTTAGAAGCCCAGTCCTGTCACTGACCTGCTGCCAAGTAGCCTAATTAACCAGGAGATGTAACGAGAACTTTTTTTGGATCGTGTTGCGGGCATCAAAATGAGAGTAGCCATATATTTGTGCATTTGTTTTTTCAGGACTAAATTTCTTTTTTTAATTCTTTTTCTGGGTTTTTTTTTTAATGGCACTATGGGCTGATTTTTTTTTTTTTTTTTTACAAAGTATGCTCACAGGAAAGGGGGTTTGAGAGAGGAGGGAAGACATGCGGTAAAGGATCCCACCGTATAGGGATTGTGCTCACTACCCCTGCGCCATCAGAGCACGCCCCAGGACTCCATTTCTAAGTTTTCTTAACACTTATCTTAACGTATTTTCCATGATTCCTGCCGTTTTTTTCTTTCTTTCTGAGAAACAAAGCCTGACCAACACAAATAGCAAAGCTGTACCCCACTTGCTTCACCATCAAGCTCTCATGTACAAATCTTCATTTGTGTAAATGAGCCAAACTCATGCAAGAGCAAACGGCAAAAATACATTGCGAATTTATGTTTAACAGACTTAGAAGGACCGTGCAGAATTAGTGACATTCTGCAAAGTTATTGTAAGTAATAGTTTCCTAACTGCAGCAGACAGCTGTCAAATGCGGTGAGTTTGTAGAAAGGTGAGGACATCCTCAGAGCCGTGAGAAGCTAACAGCTTGCCAGACAGGACTTATTTAAAATAAGTCAAAGAATAAATGTTTATATTTGTAGAATACGGCTCTATATTAGGGAATATTAAACATTTATAGTTTCACAAGACTGTGTTCAATTTGTTGCCATTTTATTAGCTGGACAGTGGCATTGTTTCTCCACCTGCAATGTCAACCAAAGTCCCTTTGTGTCCTAAAACGGGTACACTGTCCTGATGTGGAAAAAAAAGCCACAAAAAAAACTTGTCAAAAGTTTTTTGTGAAGGTGTAGAAGTTTAAGATCCACTAATACAGCATAGTATCCATTGAAAAGAAGAATTTTCCATTTGAGTGTTTTTAAATTGATAACATTTGTTAAAACAGGGAATTTAAACCGTTAGCCTTATAGTTCTGAAATGTATTCACTTTTTTAGACTCAGACTCTATTTTGACATCTTACTAGTACAGGCAGGGCAACTATAAATACGATAACACAATAGCACCACACCTAAAATAAATTCAAGCTATCCCTGAATATGCCATATTATAATTAGGACATTTTTCTTTGTTTCCTGTTTCTGATCATTTTAATCTCTTTTGCTTTAGAACTTAACTTTAAATTAGATTTTTAATTAAATTACTTAATCTAGCGTATCTAGCGTATCCTGTTTATGTGTTTTTGCCACTGCCCTGCCCATATTTGCCCACTGTGGGACGATAAAGGTATTTCTATTGTATTCTATAACATCCTTTCAAATGATGTTGCAAAGCTGTGCATGAAGACACACAAAGGAACCCCCGCCCCCCCACCACTGACCTTTTTACTATGCCTTGTTGCCACCCGCTTGATGTCTAAGAAACTTTATTTTAGCCCCATACTGTTTGACCTAGGACGCTGAATCAGAAAGTTGGTCTTATACGTGTGCACTTGTCTGTAAGAAAAGTGGTTTTAATCAAAATTGGGTCTTTTACAGTCAATACAATGCACCTATATTTATTCTTGGAAGTCACACTAGGACACCAGAAACAGGTCAGGGATAAAGCCTTACAGAAGTTTGAAGCAGGGTAAGGTTATGAAAAAAATATCCCAAACTTCAAATCTGGCCTTTAATGAAAAGCGGTGAGAAGAAACTCATTGTTAAAAGAAAGCTACAAGCCAGGAAGCAGGCACAACCAAAATGTGGGAGACAGCGCTCTAGTTAGAAGTGAAAGAAATTGAACTTTTTGTCCTACATGCAAAGTGCAGTGTGTCGAGGAAAAACTAACGCTGCACAATACCCACACAGTCCCCAGAAATGGTGGTGGCAGCATTATGCTGTGGCTTCCTTCAACTGATGGGAAGACCGAGGTGAGGCTAGCGTGGAGGTTCGCCCTCCTGCCAGAACTGGGGAAGAATGGGCTAGACTAAAGCCCACTCAAGTGTTTGAATGGTCCAGTCAAAGTCCAGAACCGAATCCGACAGAGATTCAATGGCACGGCTTGAAAACTGATGTCTTAGTGATTCTGCAAAGAAAAACGGGCAACGAATACAGTTCCTACAATTTCAGTTCTTAGAATTACTTGCACCAAAACACGATTCTACTACCTGCTGACCCAGGTGGGTGAATACATATGCAAGGCCCCTTTTTTAGACTTTTATTTGTAAAACATTTCAAAGACCATTTATTGTTTTCCTACCACTTCCTAATCATGCACCACCTCGT
The DNA here is from genome assembly GCA_037039145.1 of Fundulus diaphanus. NCBI lineage: Eukaryota > Metazoa > Chordata > Actinopteri > Cyprinodontiformes > Fundulidae > Fundulus > Fundulus diaphanus. The sequence goes on from CM073143.1 coordinate 12,632,302, forward strand.
ATTAGTCAAGCAACATATAAAGTTTAAAAAAAAACACACCGAGGAATGCGGTTGTAATGTGACATAATGTGGAAAAGGCTTCAGGGGGTATAAATAACTTTGCAAGGTGCTGTACGTGTCAAAGCGGAGTGTATTTATAGACTAGATTTTACGCACTAACTTCACTTAATTTGTAATAAACTGCGCCTTGAATAGCCTGGCTGTGATTTTATTTTTCTCTCTGATGTTCATTTCTGTAACGTGGTCCCTGAGCGGCCTGACCACGTGGCATTTTGACTCATGATTCGGTCATTCAACCATGTCTCCAACCCTCCACCTGGTTGTAGCGCACAAACATGCACACGTGTGTGTGCAAAGCCAAGCTTGTCTCCCCCTAACCTCTTGCTGCAGGCACCTCACACTTATCAAGGTCACTGGCTCGGGTACACGTCAAGTCCAATCTGATTTTCCCTTCGCAGTGATGAGCTCCGAATCCAAGGTTAGGAGCTGCGGGCTGTAAATAATGACAGTGCGGCCCCTCAATTTGCAGGCCTCTCAGGTGGGAATAGAGAGGGCCACCGAGGGGCCTCGGTCCCTCTGTGATGACAGCATGGTGAATCACACCAACCACCGACCTCACAGCCGCTACCCACCTCTCCTCTCTACGTCTGAACTCTCCTACCTCCTCCACCTTCTCTCTTTCTCTCTCTCACTGACAAGCGGCTGTACTCTCCCTTCCAGCTCAGCTTGTCATTTTACAGGGTCATTAGGAGACACACACACACACACTAACATGTGAATACACACTGCACCCACGCAGGGAAGTGACTGACACACACACACACACACACACAGAGAAATCCTCTCCAGCATCAAAACTCACTGCCTTCACATGAAAAAGAGACAAGCCACCCCTGCTTTTTGCCAGAAGCTGCTCTCCTACTCTAATAAACACAAAGCGGCAATAGATAAGAAGAAAATGTCTTCATTACGAGCATGTTAAAAAAAACAAAAAACGTTTTTTTTTTTTACTTTTTTTTTTCCTCGTACTTCCCCTCTGCGCTGGTCAGGACTGGGGAGTTGCATGAATCCCTTTCCATTCCCCGGCACTCTGAAGACAGTCCCCCACTACCCACTCCAAGATCATGTGAGATAATACCTCCATTATGACAAAAGCACTACCCGCGGGGTCGTGGAGAGGTCAACCAACCCTGCGCCGGGTATTCATGCTTAGTCACATCCCAATTATATTGCGGTGGCAGAGGCAGAAATTGGCAAATGTACATCAAGGCGCTTCAACACTGAAGGGCCGCTCCAGTGAAATTAACCAGCAGATGAGACAGAGTGAGATTTGCCCCCGGGCGACGTGTTCGAGAGAACGAGAGGAGGACAGGAAGAAAGAGGGACGATGAGGGAACAAGTTGTTTTCTGAAGGTGCTCCCAGCTTCGATCCTGCACTAGGAGCTCATGTATATTTACTTAACAAGGGAGAACGCTGGTCCCCGGAGATTAATGAACTCCCACAATACACCACAGGGATACATCTCCAGATACATTTAGATATAGAGAGGAAACTTAATACAAACAAGAGCAAAATAATCCCTGAAAAGCAGAGGGTGGGATGCAGCAGACACTTGCTGCAAGCGAAGTGAGGATAAGTATACATTAAAAGGCATAGTTTAGGATATTTTTTTTTTTTGGAAGTAATTTTCTGTTGAAACTAGGGGTGGAATGAGATATCAAAACACCACAATTTTTCTCATTTACATGAAATCCATCTTGAGAAGCGCTATCCAGTTTCTGTCATTATGTGACTTTCTCTGTTGAAATATGTGTAAGCTTCTAGTTTAAGCCCTGGATGTGAGGATAAGTGCTTTAAGCATGACACCCTGTCTCTTACTTTTTAGTACAAAAGGAAGTCATTCTTGGGTTGTTGCCCTTTTAAGTTGCTGGAGTCGGATAAAACAGAATCATCACAAAAATTGATAGCTCAATTCAATTCAGTTTATATACATATATACAGATATATATATATATATACAGTATATACAATATTGTATATATATATATATATATATATATATATATATATATATATATATATATATATATATATATATAATACACAACTTCTACCATCATACTGACAGATTGGTTAAAATCGAATACATACTGAGCATGGATGTAGCAGCAGTGGAAAGATAAACTTGCCTTTATCAGGAAGAAACCCTCCAGCAGAACCGGGGTCAGGGGGAACTGCTATCACATTAGCAAACCAAGTTGTTTGTATGACAGTATTTTCAGTAAAAAAAAATGGTGTGACAGAAATAATGCAGATTGTAAACGAAACTACCGAAACTGGACAAATGTTAGCTGCTAACACCAATAAGGTGTACCGTCTCGTCTTGAGCCGGATGTGTTAATGTACCTCTAGTTAAGCGGCATACACTCGTCTTTAAGCAACCACAATCTAAAAAAAGAAACTGCGGTTGGGTTGGAATGTTTATTTAACCTTAAGCTTTGGTGATTATTTATATTTATAATCACTGTTTACATGGGAGGGGTAGAGGTATTTAGCACTTTATTTGAAATCTATTTTGTTGGCGGTCCATTGGATTCTACGTTCGTTTCCCACGTAAGTGATCATCAGGCTCTGTAACTAACCACCCAACGCGAATATGACAACAGTTTAAAGTTTCATAAAATAGCTTTTGTATAAACTGCAATAATGTTTCTGAGACTAGAGTTGCTATTAGACAGCTGAAGTCAAATAGGTCTTGGGGTCTCTTGGACTAGTTATTAGCTTCAGCTTTTGAAATAAATTTGCTCTGAAGTAAACCATTTATGATTCAAAGCAAAAATACTATCATCCAGATGGATCCTTTATATGTTTAAAATGAGAAATGAGGAATGCCATATATACTGCGTGTATATGGTTTATACTCCCTAGGCACACACATAGCACAATCTTTAGTAATTGAAAATTGGAAAATTTACTAACCTTCCTCTGACACTGTTCTAAGATGTTCCTCTGCTCCTCTCGCTTTAAACGCCAGTAAAAAGAAAGCCTGTGTTGGCCAAAAACCTTTAAAGGTTGTTATAGTTACACCTTTTGGTGGAGTTAAGACCTTCCCATCATAACTATTATAAGCTTTCAACAGAACCTCACTTCAAAAATCCTGATCCTCCATGTTGAGTGGAGAATAAGTTTACCATTACTCCCTGTTAGGCTTCAATTTGCCTAAACGCCGCTAGCTCTCAAAGTGTCCACACAAAGCTGGCCCGCAGGCCAACAGATAGCTATTAATTATGACATCTCATGGTTGCAAGGGGACCCACTTGGGGACCTGACCCAGACCTGCACTTCAACATCCAACAGCTGCCACTCTTCACTTGCGGAAGCAGCCGCTTCGCGTGGCAGCTTCCAGGAGGGCAATTACATAGCCCAGATGAGATGAGGCAGCTGAATGTTTGGGACTTGAGTGCTCAGACTGCCATTAGCACTATAAGCCATTCCATTCCCTCCTCTCCTTTCCTACTCCTCTCCCTGCTCACTAGCTTCTGTATATTGATGATGTGGTAATGGGACCTCTAGTTAGATATTCCCCCTGTAAAAACAATGTCTTGTTTCTAGTCTCTCCCTGAGGGGTCAATGAATTCTCCCAGAGTCGCTGGGAATCATTTCTTCTCTATTAATGATGCAATTGCAATGCAATTCCGATCTACTGAAGACACAGCCACAGTGGGCTTCTTGCAGGGGAGTTGACAGATGACGCTTGGTGTTATCCTGAGGCTCGAAAAAAACAAAGCAGCACCTTCTGCACATCACAGAGAAATTGGTTGGCCGTCACTCTTTATTAACTGTTCACATGGCTCAGCTCATCCTATAAAGAAGATATACAAGTACAGTACGTCTGAAATAAAATGTAATATTGTGAAAAAAGCTTACGATTTTTTTTTTGTCATTAATTTCAGACACTAAAACTCTTATTATATAGATTTTCTTCTTAGCCTAAGTGGTTTTGACAATCTCTAGATCAGGAGTGGCTTGACACGAAGAATGTAGCAATGACCTTTTGTAGCTTACCCTCCTTGTCGGGGGTGTCAGTGACTGACCCTTTGGACATCTGTCAAGTCAGCAGTCTTCCCCTTGATTGTGTAGCCTACTGACCCAGACTGAGAGAAGATTTAGGGCAGGGGTGTCCAAACTTTTTGGCTTGTGGGCCAAAATTGTCAGTTCGAAAAGCACTCAAGGGCCAAAAAAAATAATAATAATAAAAGAATTAAATAACCAAACAGTTGTGATTTTTTTAACCTACTCTACAAAATATGATAATTTTAAATAAATAATTAGACTAGTAAGCCAATTTTAACAAATGAATTCCAATCAGACTTTAATGCACCAAAGTCTGCATTTGAGTAAAAGTCGCTGGATAGATGTAGTCCAATTTAGTGCAACATTAAGGAGAATGTTTAGTTATTAAAAGACAAATGTTTTGTGTTGCTTTGTGCTGGGGGGGGGGGCACAAATGGCCCCTGGGCCGCATTTTGAGCATACCTAATTTAGAGGATCAGAAAACCTTTGTAAGTGTAAAGAACCTCATTAGGGTGGCACGCAATTGGATTCCAATATTGACCTTTACAATATTCTGATTTTTGGACTCTGAATTTTGGGTTTTCATTATCTGTAAGCCTTAATCATGAAGACTGAGAAGTAATGGAGTTAGTTGTAAAGACAAGGCCACATTCACCCCTCTACATTAAATGCTACATCAGAGAACCAAAAATATGTCTGATCAGTAAGTGTAATATCTGTTTTGGTTTTGTTACGGCAGTCTGAGCTCAGAGTGTCGTAACCTAGAGCGCCGCTCATTCAGCGATGGATCCAACCAAGTTACATAGGTTAGCACAGAGCATCGATACATACCAAGTGCTGTATATTGACATGAAAAAACATTTAAGCTAATACTTGGTTCAAGACTTGCATGGTGCTGCTTTAAATGACTCACAAAATATATTGAACTGTTACACGAAATCCAATTTTTTTTTTTTTTTAGATGTACCAGCAAGTATCGAACACATGAGAAAAAGGAGGTGCAAAAAGGTGCAGAAAGCCAACAAAACCAGCTTAAATCTGTCAGTATTTAGAAATTATTCTCACTGCTATTTGCAAACCAATATCAGTTGGTTTGATAATAACTTATGGCCTATGGTGGTACGATTGGTAAAACCAAAGATACCTTTGCAACAAAGTACTTAAGGCAATGGTTACAGCTGCATTTCTAAACTTCTGATAGTTCCGATGAGCACCACTGAAAACACCTGGAAATAGCAGGAACAGTTCTTCCCAACCATTTGCACTGCACTCGACTGCAATGGCCTCTAAGCAAACTCATTGCACTGACCCACAACGACATACCTTTTAGCCCTAAGCAGTTGCTTCAACTAATGCTACACAAAAGGGATGGGACTTTATCGTATTGTTTTATTGTTATCACAAAAAAATTCTTATCGTGATAAGAATTTGAGTTTATCTTGATAACAGTAAATTCCAACTATTGGTGTCTGAAAAAACCCAAAACAGCCAGTTCTGCCATGATTGTTGTTTTTGCTATTTTTGTCGCTGTTTTTTTTTTTTTAGTGCCTAAATAAATATCAATAAATTCAAAATAATAATTAAATGCAGTTACTTTGTAGGGTTTGGTGATAAAAATCAAACTTCTTTATGTAACTAGTGTCCTGATGAGACGTATTTCGAATTTTGTTTTAAAATGTTATATGTTACGCTATTAAATGTTTCTTAAGGACAGTATTTGTGTTTATAGGGCTAAGTGCAGTCACAGCCACACAGATAACTAAAAAGCTGCAAGAAGCTGTAATTAGTCTTTTATCCTCGTTTTTTATCATTATCACAATAGTACCACAATATATTGGGATACATTTTTAAGTCCATATTGCCAACCCTACCTACACATACTGTATACTGGATAGAACCTTGGTTGTCTAGCTGTTTACCCCATAATCTAAATACAGATTGTAGCCATGATATAAACTGTGTCGTGTTCTTGTCCATCAGCTTCGGAGTGTTCCTTCATTTAAATCCAAAAATCCATTTATTTTTCAATCCTGGGCAAAACTTGCTTCAAACAGAGAAACTATTTGTGACGAGTGTGAAGAAATGTGTCCACCCTACCTGTGTTTATTTTCATGTAGTTCATCCAAATTTTCCGTATAATCTTTGTAACACACGTTATTATGGAAGATGTGTATGTTTTCTGATTTGGAAAGGATAAAACAGTCAATTGTGAATTATTTATTTGTTACTTTTGAGATTTTTAGGTCCCTGGGTCTATTATGTGAGGCCACATGCACTTTAAGTTTCTATTCTTCCAGGTTTCACCTTGCTGATTTCCCCGAGATAATGGGCATTTCTAATAATGGTCACATTAATTATGGGCTAATCAACCTCAGCTAAAAATTCAACAGGGCTATTAATAGGGACCTACAAAGAGAAAGGGCAAGGGTGCTGTATGTTCAGCTGGGCTCCTCTTTTAGAGTTAGTTGTTAGTAGCTGAAATGAGTGTTTCTCTTGACTGTGCAGTTAAAACAACCAGCAAACGTCTGCCCATCAGGGCCTGTCATCGTAGGCACTTTTATATAAAACACCGCTGGAGCGCTGACATTGATGAGATCTGGCAGCTTCCATTAAATCACTCTTTCCTGTAAAGTGGCTTCCATCAAAGCAACTGGCTGAGATTTTTCACTCAATCAGGTAACACACAAGCCACCCCACCCCCATCCCCACCTCAACCCCTCCGTGTCCTCTCAGGGGTTGGAGTCTTCTGGTCAATAACTCCAATCAGTTCAATTTCATGCACAGTTAGTCATGTTAGGGTTCTAGGGCAGCACTCGCATCATGGTTGCAGATGTTGTTGCAGTTGTTTGTACTTAGTTTTTTTTTTTCCCCTACCCCAAGAGAGTTGATAAGTGGGGAGAGATCCTGCACTGTGCAAAAGTGGAGAATAGCCAAGGCTAGCATGGGTCGTTTTAACTCTGCCTCGACACGGCAGGCTCGTTGCCAAGCCATTAAAAGTCGCCGTGCTCTGCTCCGGTGACACAGCTAAAAGAATAGAGAGTGGGTGAGAGGGAGAGCTGTAAATGATCAACAAGATAATGAGCTGATTATCAGTCAAAAGCATGGATAAGCTCTCTCTCTCCTGTGATTTCCTTTCAGATCAGTCAACCAGGCTCTTAGGTCTGCAATCAACACTCAAAGAGAGGGCGCGATGGAAAACCAGCCCAATTTTAGCTTCAAACATCCAAAACCTGGTGGTCCTCTGTTCAGAGGCTTTGCTCCGTCCCTTGACTACACATCAGAATGGTGTGTACCACTGCTTAGTTCTTTGGTAATGGGTGTTTCACAGTTGTCATACGGCTTCAAGCTCTGGCTGTGAGACAACTAAAAGCTGAGTGATAGTCAACTGATGCAATCTGTGCAAGTATTTCCACTCTCGCACATTTCCTATTATTTTGGCACTGCTACTACAGCATCACAAGTGTAAGAGGAAAGACTGAACACAAAAAATCCAATTAATTAGGAGACTCGTTTTTGAAACTGTTATTCAATATGAATTGCGGGCGTAACAAGCTCTTGCATGAAAATGACACTTTTAAATCATCTGTGTGGCAACATTTGGAGTACATGGTAGAAAAAAGTAACAGAATCACAAAATATGAATGACTTGGAAGCATGTGTAAGAATACCGCTAACTATCAGTAGTAAAACAATGCTATGGATAACATTTGCTTTGGGCTCTCCTTTCAGTGAAAAAGGACTAATTCTTAGTTTATTAATGAGTCTGTTATGAATAGAGCTGGAGAACCTGATATCAGCCAGACAGAGTTTAGTTTTAAAAAGTTTATTGCAATAATGAATAGTGGATGAAGAGGCAGGCAGACAGTAATGGGCAGGAGACTAGAGGATGCAGGCGGGGGTGACTGGCAGAACCAGACTTAAACAGGTGTAGCAGGCAGCGACAGACTTGAACCAGAGATGACGGCAGGAGCTGAGAAGAACAGGCGATGGAGACAGAGGAACCACCAGAACGGGCAGAGCAAGCGGCCGAAACTCACGGGGAGACAGGGCAGACTTGTGCAGCACGCAGACACTGGCAGCATACAACAGTATCCGCCTTTCCATTGACCAACAAATTGTAATTACGAAAATAAATTTGTTTAATGGAACCACTGCAACTTCGAAAACACTCCTATTTTTCGATAAAAGGTTTTTGCGTTAGGATGAGGTGGTTTTTTTCAGCCATATCGAAATTGGTATATTTCCCAAAACTGCAATGGAAACAGTTTTTTTCGCATCACACGAGTCACGTGATCAACAACCGGCCGTTACTACTGGTGAAATAGACGAAGAAGACAAAAGGACGTAGTAGCAGTATGATGGCGCGGCATGTTTGGATTCACAAGGAGACTGCCTAAATCTTACGTTCAAAATGGAAAACTCTGAAACAGAAATACCTGGCGGAGAAGAGAAAGCTCGGCAAAAGTGGCGTCGGTGGAAAAGATAAAAATTTGTTTCAAATACTCCTCCCTCATGGAAGATATACTTGCGTGAATAAACTTTGGCCTTTAACACCAAGTAGTTGTCTGGTCCTCTGTGTCCTTTTTAGTTTTTTTGTTATGTACAGCACATTGGAAACTTTTTCTGTTGTTAAATATAAATAAAGTGGATTGGATTGAATAAACGTAATAACGTATGATTTTAATTGCTTTTCTCATTTAATGGAAACACCACAATTGCAGAAATGTGTTTTATCGAAATTAGCAAAATATCGACAATGTTTTGCGCACGTTTGTAATGGAAACGCTATTTCCATTACAAATGCTGTAATTAGTGGCAGAGGGTGGAGCTGATCTGGGCTGACTGAACGGTGACTGAGGAGTGGACTGAGCTGATTGGATGGGGACAGATGGCTGTTGGCTGAGGGGAGTGAAAACTAATTAGAAAAGTCCAAAACAAATAAACCAAAACCTAAACCATGACAGAGTCTGGACTGTATTTGATGATCACTAGCTAAAAATGACAAGGTAACAGACAAGATAAATATGGTAATGCTGGGATTGGTTTCAAGCTGTCAGTCAACTGTGTATCATGGCCAAATAAGTGGATTACCTGCAAACCATGGCACTTACTTAAAATTGACACAATTAGTTGTTCGTATAAGGTCTTAGATACAAGTAGGTGAAAAGTGTTCCTCAATTAGTTCACTAAGCTTAGCCTTAGGGACAGGGTGAAGGGGCTCCATCATTCGTGGTGAAAACTGAGAAGATTCCCCACCGAACTGAAAGACTCAGATAAGGTGGTTTAAGCATCTAATCATTTGATCCAGCATGCCTCTTTGTTGAAATTTTTTGAGACACAGGAAGGAAACCCTGAGGCAGAACCAGAACTTACTTGAGGGACTGTATACTCCGTCTGCCCTGGGAACACTTTGGGATTTTCCCAACCTGAGATGGAGAATGTCACCGGGGAAAAGGATGTCTGGGGTTTTCTTTGGACCTGTTACCTCTGCAACCCGATCTCGACCAAGGTTTCACTACTCAAAGACCTTGGCACTCATCACTCCTTTCAAGGGCACACTATTTTAAAACAAACCTTGGCAACAAGCTAGTGACAGCTTGCTGAGGCAGATAACTTAGTCCATTAAGCACCAACATCAGCTTATCAGTCTCCTACCTTAACAAAATGACAGAACTTCACAAAATAACTAATATTTTGCACAATGAATGTTTACTTTAGCATCACTAAACATATTAGCTGTTTTTCGGTGAGTTTTATAGTGCTGGCAGAAAATCAGATCTGAATCTGTACATTAAGATAAAAAAACTCTATTATTCAATTTATATTTATATTGCCATTATAGTCATCAATGACTATATGCAAATCCTGTTTTTGCTCTTTATTATTGTAAAATTTGAATTTGAGCTCATATTTAACTTGAAACTTAAATCAACCGGAGGCAACCGGAGTTTCGATCAGTTTCTCTGAAAATGTCTGACAGGTATCCAGGAGTCAATTCTGGAGGATCGCACTTGAGTCGAAGCGTTTTCAGAAAAACTGACAAAAAGTCAGTTTGCCTCTGATTTAGGTTTGATGTTGCCTTGGATGGATGGATAGATGGAACTTTTAACTCAAAGTTTTCTGGTGGGAACCTTCCTAATTAAACAAAATGAGCACAAAGTAGGGCCTCTAAGGCTACGTTCACACTGCAGGTCTTGATGCTCAATTCCGATTTTTTCATGAAATCGGATTTTTTTGCGTGGTCGTTCACATTTCCAAATATATGCGACTTGTATGTGATCTCGTGTGTGAACTGAATGCGTTCAACCTAAGTGTCCCGCATGCGCACTCGAGGACGCAATGACGTCACACGTAGCAAGCGTCCTCAGTGTTTGCGGAAGTAAACATGGATTATAGTGCTGGCGCGCATTTTGCGGTCATTAATTTATTTTCTAACCGGAGCTTTCCCTCCATTGACTGCTCTTCTCATTGAAGTCCGCTATGGGTGTCGTCTTTCTTCCCGCTTCTGCATAGCAGGACGCAGAATAGTGACGTTTGTCGAGTATCAATGACGTACAGGTCGGATAAATCCGACCCGGCCATACACACACAGGTCGCATTTGAAAAGATCAGATACGTATCGGATTCAGGACCACATATCCAAGTGGCCTGGGTCGCATTTGAAAAAATCCGATCTGTGTTGTTCAGACTGTCATAAAAAGATCAGATACAGGTCGCATATGGGCAAAAAAATCGGAATTGGGTCACTTCAGGCTGCAGTGTGAACGTAGCCTAAGATTCCCTTAGAGCAGGGGTGTCCAAACGCTTTGTCAGGTTGGCAAAAATTATCAAGTGAAAGGTACTTGAGGGTCAAAAAATATAACTTAAACTAAAATGATAAAAAGAATTATAACCAGATTTTTTTAAACTTGCTCCATAAAATATGAGCATGCAATATCCATCCATCCATTTTCTAACACGTCTATCCATTGTAGGGTCGCGAGGGGTGCTGGTGCCTATCTCCACCCAATGGGCGAGAGGCGGGGTACACCCTGGACAGGTCGCCAGTCTATCGCAGGAGCATGCAATATTTTAATTAAATTTGTCAGATTTTCTGTAGGAAAAAGATGTGGAAATCGTTGTAGATCCGATATTTCCTTATTAAAAGATGGTCATCCAGTTAGCAAATTCTTTGGGGGCATAAATGGACCCCGAACTACACTTTGGACACAACTGCCTTACAACATCATTAAGGGTTTTGTCTTGTATACCAAAAAAAAGCTATATATAAACATACCCTCATGCTTTTTTTTTTACAAAGAATGCACTGGTATGGTATATTCAGAGTGTGACAACAAGGGTCATGTTCACTCCGGCATGTTTCCCCATAGCAGCAGTCACAAACACAACACATCAACTCAGTAGCTTTCCCCAACAGTACAACAAGGTCCAACAAAGGTGTAACAATCCCACCTTGAAAAGGCTCTGGGCACATTTAAATACTTCTCAGATAAAAAAAAAAGAGTGGGAGAGGAAGGTAAACACCTACATGAAGAGATGCAGCAGCACATGGTTGCTGTAATTGGTAGTTAAAGCCACCATGTGCTTATTTTCCTAGGATCAGCCATCCTTGGTGGTTATTTCAAACAGAAACCAGAGAGAATACAATGCTGTCCATTTATTTGACTCGGTTCAACCCAATACAACAACTGGTTTCTATGGGAACAAAAAGATAGTGAGGAAATATTTATCAGTCTTAATAAAATCATTACTCATATCTCTTATACCTTTAAACTAATCTGTCATGAGTCACATTAACGCATCCTTATTATATATTTTAAATAAACATTCTGTGAAAATGCAAATTAATTAACATCAGCAACCAAGATGCAAATATACTAGAGGCTTAAACAAGATTGCATACTTGGTCCAAATATTCTAAAATCAATGCTAATACTCAACCACCAAAGCATCCAAGTTATTTAAATGTTTGCAACAAGCCAAGAGATGCATCTACTTTCCGTTTTCATTTTCTTCTTGTGTTAAAGGTGAAGCTGTTTAGTTTGTGGTAGAATCAGGAATTTAAAAAAGAAAACCATTTGCTTGTCTTTCATCTCTGCACTTAATTGATCCCACTGTTTCTCTGAAATTTACTTATTTATTTGGTATTTTCAGATGATTTCAGGTGTAATTTTTCTCAAGGATTTTTGTGCACCCGATGAATAAAAATACATGTCTTGGAGGTGTGTTTTGATTAGGAAATATGACATGAAGCCGGTTACTGGTATCAAGGCATATTAAAGCTTTAATAACATTTCAGTAAAATGTATTATCATAACTTTCCCTTGGTTTAAAGTCTTCAAGTCCATCAAAAGAAGAACGGCAAAAAAACTATACTTAATATGAAACAAATAGCCCTTGAGAACAATAAATAGTTTAAACAACAATATAAACGTATATCATTTTATTTTATTTGCATAATAATTTAAATTAGTAAAGATAACAACTGTATCTTATAATATTGTGAGTCTTTTCGGCTGATTCAAGCGTCTTCACAGCAAGTGAAGCACATAGACAGTTGCATTACATCAGGTTATTATATATCATATATTATATTTCAATGTTATATGATATTACGGTTCATACTACATTTGTTAGTTTTGAAAACGTCATAGCAGCCCATGCCTACAATACACCAAAGCAAAACTTCCATTTTTCTCAAAGATGTTGGATAACCAGGTTTTGGAGAATTGACAGCTTCAGAAAACAAACTCAACCAAACTCAGTAACACCTGGCAATCTCCATTATAGGTTTTGATGTTAAATGTAATGAGAATGTCCCTTGAAGTATCTGTGTACCTTCCTGGAAGAGCTATTGAAGGCCTCACACATTATATGAACCTCTCAACACCTCTACACACACACACCTTTCACACATTTCACTGCAGCATCTTCGCACTGCATAGGAATCAGGGATGTGTCGTTGTCTCCAGGCACCAGGTTTATCTAGAAAGGAAACACCTGATTTTTTTTCTCCCTGTCTGGCTCCTCTCATTCCTCGACTCCCTTGTTAAACATGCAACCTTGATTTTGTTTCTGTTGCCCGGAAGGGGTGAATTATTTGCACGATAAACAAGGTGATGTTGTTTCAGAGTCAGTGAGAGCCAAAATCCCCCCCAATTGCAGCAACAGAGAGGCAGATGGGTTTACCTGGCAGGCATGAGGGGATGAGCTTGGATGCAGAAGCCAAACAGCAGCATCACAATGGCAACCTGTATAGTGATATTTATCTGAATTGGAGGGGGTGACGAGGAATAACATCCCTCCACAACAGATTCATGGGCTGGGAGTCCCTAACTGCTAGGTTGCCCTCTTTATCTGCAGAGACAATTGCGGCTATAAAAGCACAGGAGCTGATTTGTAGGGAGTGAGCATGCATAAAATTGGGGATGGAGGTGTTATCAACTGATCAGAAAATGGTATTTGTGTTTGCAGGGGATGTTGCCAGACAAGGTTCTGACAGAGGAAGATGATGAGGAGACCTAGGCAGCCAAAGCCTCTAATCCTTTCTGTGGTCAGCGGGCTCCGGCTGTTAGGAATGCAGCTGTGCTTGGCCTCTGCACAGGTGAATCTTTTCTAGACCCCCCACTACTTTCACAAATTCCCCTGTACACAGTAAGGTGGATTTGCACGGTGCTTTGATCTCGCAGAGATGGCAGCAAGCGGGTGTGATCCATGTTTCTGAGGACTTTTTTTTTTTTTAACATACATTAAATGGCAGCCCCTGTCAAGGCCTTTGGCACAGGACAGTTCTAGCTAAATTTGATGTGGCAGCGCAGAAAATTTCCTTCGGAGGTGTACTGCCAGGGGAACATGGGTTTTAATGAGGGCTGCAACTGTGTTTTGCAACCGAATTTATTTGCAAGCTGATGAGAAAGATTTTTGTGCAAAAACAATCTAACTCGGGCATTACTAGTCACCAAAATCACATGGATAACTTATAGAATCTAACATAAAAGTTTAGATTTTTTTTTTTCTTCTCTGAACTTTTGCTCAGGCTTCCTATGACTACAGAGTTCAGAGATATTCATTCAGCCAAGTCCAAGTCATGTCTAAAGTCTTTGAACAACAAGTACAAGTTTTGTTTTTGTTTTTTTTACCCCAAGAGGAATTTAGGTCTCAAGAATTTGAAATAAAATCCAGGTCAACTTTTAAGTCTTTAGCAAGCCCAAGTCAAGTTTAAAAATCTTTGGCAAGTCTAACTCAAGTCTTAGAGAGCCAAGACCAGGTCAGGTCTCAAGTTTTTGAGAGGTAAATTAAGTCCATCTTGTGTGCGGCAGGTTTAAACAATGTCACCAGAAAGCTCCCCTGCTTCCTGCAAAAGATTCTTGCCATTAAAAATGTACATACAGCCTGACACAAGTGCAGGGAAGTGGTTCTGCATGTTTAAGCAGCTTAAACATGACAGTCACAACGTCGCCTCGTGTTGTTTTTAAGGAAATGAGGATCAAAAAGACGCTGACACTCTACATTCGTCAGAAGTAACCAGACGCAACATCTGAACCGTTACCCTGACCTCTGAGCAAATGTGCACATCTCAAAGTATTCCACCATTTGCCTGTGAGAGACACAATGAGCGGATGTGAATCGTCGCCTGACACACACGAAAAAACAACATTCCTGATATATTCATGTGCCGTAGTGAGATCCCTCTTATCATATTACTCATGCCTGTGTCCTTTTCTGCAGGCACAGAGGTTTCTCTTCATGTTTCCAGCTGGAAATATCCATGATGAGCTTCTCCGCTTACTAAGCCCGCTGGTGCAGAGGCAGTTCGTGTGTAGATTCTGTGGCCGGCTGGCTGCACAGGTAAGCAGAAAATAGCTCTTAGCTCGGGCCTGACCTTGACAAGGATGCCATTCAATCAGTGAGCTCGCCTCAGCAACGACCCTATCATTGCACTAATAGACTGGATCTTCCTCTCTGCCTGGATCATAGAAAAAAAAAAAAAACATGGATGACTTCCTCGTGCTTGACAAGTTAAAGGGGCAATTTATTCAACAAATTAAACAAGGAAAATAAGCCATGATGGAAGAAGTGCTGGTGCTGCTGCTGTTGCTGCTGGGTGGTTATAGATTAAATCTGTGTAACAGTCTGCACACCTAATTTAATTTTCGCTTTATAGACATACGAGAAATGGATGATGGCAATCGGAAAAAACAGTTAAAATGCAAGACTGAATATCAGAGCTGAGGAGTGTGCGCTATGCGTTCCAATCTCTCAGCTGAAGGCAGACACAGTATCAAGGACGGGGGGGTTTAAAAACAGCTACCTGCTTTGAACTTTAAGATTGTGCGATCAAAATCAACATTACAAATTCACACTTTGAACAAGTCACGTTATTCTGGTGAAGGCTTACAAAGAGAGGGAGAGAACAAGCTGGAGGCATCATAACTACTGGCTGGAGCATTGCTTCGTGACAAACAACAGAGGAAAACTTGGGATTTATTGCTCTGATAACCTTCCAGATCCCTCCGACTGGTGCTGCACGCCAGACAACTCCAACAGAATTATGCATCATTAATCCTCATGAATGCTGCCAGTGATAAATAACACTGTGTGTCCCTAGGAAAAATAAGGCAGTTATTACCAAACCATAAAGAAGGTATTTGTATCACCGCTGCCAGCAGATAATAATGCAAAGATACGAGTTTTCAACAACTCAGAAGTGCCGTAAAAGTGCCAGAAAACAGAGCGTTCGTGCTCTTGTCAATGTGCTATTGGGGAGAAATCTTGGGAAAGCACTTAAGCTGTGCAGTTGAAACATTTTTTATGCGTTTGCCCTACTGCTTGCAATACTTAGGAGACAGTTTAAGGTAAATAACAACAAAGTCAATAATGGGTTTGCATCTTATGAACTCTGCTTTAGTAAATAGGAGTTAATAACTGAGATTAGAACAAAAGAATCCTCTGCAATCCTGTCTGCAAAACAGCTGTGGCAGTAAAAGGTAAGGAAAAAACAACTAAAGATGTTTTTGCTACATTATATATACACATTTAGCAAGTAACACTAAGACAAAATATTTGGTCTGAGAATAAAAGGGGTTTTCGAAACAGGTAAATTCATTAAGATGCTGTCATGTCATTAGCCGACTCCTTATCTGTGTTAATGACCATTCCAAAAAAGTAAAAAAAAAAACAAAAAAAAAAACTGGACTTTTTTCAGAAGTTTGAAGACGTTTCGCTTCCTATCCAGAAAGCTTTCTCAATTCAAAATGTCTGGAGTAGTGTGGAGTAGCAAGCTTTATAGTACTGTCCAACAAAGGCCTTGTAATGGCTTAGATAATGTGTTAATGACCATTTGAGCAGTTCTACCTACAATAAGGGATGGTGAGTGTAACTAAATACTATATTATGACCCAACCCTCTTCCAGCAGCAGCCGACACAATATTCTTCAGGGGGACACTGCCTTAAAATGCCTGAAACCCATGCGGACAATCAAACCCTAATGACCCCCTCAGCTTCTCTGCTGTGGTAAAGATCTGTTCTAACGTCCCCGGCCTCCTTTAGTGCAGCTGGAACATCTGCAACCTGCTGACCAGGAGGAGAATGTTGCATACACCAAACCCCCGGCAGGGAAAATGTTTTACTAAAGCAGACATCTTTGTAACAAAAAAAAAAAAAAAAAAAAAAAAAAAAAACTTGGGCGGCAGTCCAAAGAAAGACAACCGAATGGACATTATGGAGATTCTGTGATTCACAGAGACTGTATATTGTTATAGTGCCGACATATGTATTTATTAATTAGATTACATTCTTCCTTGATGCGATTTTAGTGAAAAAACATAACAAAAACACAAAATAAACAGCTGTTATTTGCAACATTAATGTCTGAAAATATGGTTTAGAAATCAATTAGAAAGCATCACAATACCTTAAATTTCAAGCAGTAATGTCTAGGCTGTCCCACGTTACAGTAATATATTATACCCTGGTATTTTTATAAGTATTGCTTAGAAGTATTTAAAAAAAAAAAAAAACAATTAAGAGCTTTCAATTCAATTCAATTCAATTTTATTTATATAGCGCCAATTCATGAAACATGTCTCTCAAGGCACTTTACAAAGTCAAGTTCAATCATATTATACAGATTGGTCAAAACATTTCCTATATAAAGGGAACCAGTTGATTGCATCAAAGTCTTGACAAGCAGCATTCACTCCTGGAGAAGCGTAGAGCCACAGGGAGAGTCGTCTGCATTGTCCATGGCTTTGCAGCAATCCCTCATACTGAGCAAGCATGAAGCGACAGTGGAAAGAAAAACTCCCCATTAACGGGACGGAAAAACCTCCAGCAGAACCGGGCTCAGTATGAACGATCATCTGCCTCGACCGACTGGAGGTCAGAGAAGACAGAGCAGAGACACAACAAGACAGACAAGAAGCACACATTGATCCAGTAATCTGTTCTACATTAGATGGTAATAGCGGGTGAGCTGTCTTCTCTGGGTGATCTCTCAGCTAACAGAACGCCTGTTAGCTGAGACATCATCCAGACCTTGCGTAACCGGGGTTGGAGCTATGAGCTCATTATGAGCACAAAGTGGAACATCTTTTCACTGCAGGTTGGACTCCACCAAGGCTGCCCCTTGTTATTTAACCAGTATTTGGTGTTCATGATGGTCTCTCGAGCTGTAACTGTTGAGGGATAGGGTGTCTGATTTGGAAAGTTTCACCTTTTGCATATGATATGTTTCTCTTGACGTCTTCAAGCCATGACCTTCAGTGTTACTGGAGCAGTTCGTAACTAAGTAAGAATCAGCATCTGTACATAAGTTGGAGGACAAGATTCTCAACAGGAAAGTAGTGGATGGCTCCATCCAAGATGGAGGTTAATCTTGAAGTAGAGGTGTTCAAGTTGCTTGGTAATTGAATGCATGCTTTATGATAGCCAAATGTTATAAGACTGACACGGGTGCACACCGGTGCCGCAGGGGAGGCATGTACGGAGGCCTATGTCCTCGACGCGGCTAACCCAGGAGTGACTACGGCCTGAGGCCCTTTGCCTCAAATCTTACCTCTCTCTCAGCCCCCTTTTCCTGTCAGCCTACTTTCGATTAAAGGCCACTTTTGCCACACAAAAATCCCCCAACAAGAAAAAAAATGTACACACAGACCCCTTTTTTGTCTTAATGTTATCAATTCTTTACTTCTCAAAACAGTTAGATTCTTACGCTGTGCATGTTTTTTGCTGCTCACCATTATCTAGTTTTTATTGCATCGGCATCTAGTGGTTTTAGTTTGTGACAAGTCTGAACCGAAAACGCCTGTTTGGTACACAGGTTGTTTTGATACAGACTTGTGCGGCTGTAATGCATACCATCAGATCTCATGCATCAGTTAAATGAGAAAAAGAGGTATTCAGAAGGGTTCCAGAAAACAGAATTTATTTTCCTTTACGGTAATTCACAACCAGTCAAGTGGGATTTTTAAAATGTGTAAAAAGAAGAGAATTTTCTTTATTTTTGAGGCTCATTTGATTTTGATACATACAGAAGATAAAGAAGCAATTAAGCAATAAGAGAAAATACAACTTTTTTAAATCAAGTAGGTTAATTTGCTCTTTTTCTACCTTATTGACTTCCTACCAAAAAATATAACTAATAATGTTTAAGTAATCTTTTCTTATCTCATCCATTATTCATTCTATCCATTCTGTAAAATTTATGTAAATGTTAAGTAGTAATTCAGCACAACATTTTTCACCCCATTGCAAGGTAAACTTTGTTTTGCTTTATACTGCTCTCTATTTATCTGAGGAGTTTGGACTGGGATCTGGTCCTGAGATCACCCCTCAACCTAACAGCGTTCCAGCTGCAAAATGGAAAACATGAAGGAATTTGGAAAGTGGTGTGCTCAGGCATCCGGCTATCATGCATTCGAACAACGTACCAACATGTCCATAACAGAGAGACCACAGTGCTGTGCTTGTGTCTGATTTAATGAGACAAAAACTACCAGAAGTGGAAGAAAACAGTTTTTTACTAGAAATGCTCTTCTCAGAATTCTGTGGTCAATTTTTGATCTCCATCTTTTGCAAAAAAAATATGATCTATCGATACTCCTTTAAGAAGTGTCAGATTGTTTTTTAAGAACTATAATTCTCAACATTCAGAATATTTTTTTGGTTTTAATTTTCCTGCCATGAGGGGTGGTCATCGTTTATCTTAGAAGCCGAGACGACGTCACACGGGGTGCGTATGGGAGAGCAGTCGCTGTAAAACTGGATTTTACTAATTTAAAACAAAAGCTGAAAGGTAATGGTAGCATACCAAGTTGTCTTTAGCATATTATATTAGCGATGAGCATAATTAGCTTGATTAGCATTAGTAGACAGCAGTCTCTAGAGAACATAGACCCTTACCTTAACTTAGACATTTCCAAAACTCTGCCAGCTTTAAAGAATCCAGCATGTTCCACAGCAGAAAGAGGTTGAAAACTCAAAAGAATAAAACAGAGCAAACTGGATGTAATATGGTCAGCCTTGCTGTTGTCTGCTTTAGTCTACCCAGTCTGAATTCACCCCTTTACCAATTTCGTGATACATCCCCAATGTGGATACAAATGTACATCCAGTGTCAGACTGAATAAAGTCGAGTACAGAGCAACCAAAGCTCCAAAAGTAAAAAATAAATAAATAAATAAAATGCTGGAGGATTGAAAATACCAGAACCAGTAAAAGAACCACTAAAATGCCTCCACAGTAGGGGTGAGACATTTAATCGGATTAATTGTAATTAATCATTTATTGAAATGATAATCAACTAATTTAGTACTCGAATAACTGGAGTATACAGACTCTGAATCTAATCTGAATATTAATCAATCAATTGAAAAAAATAGCCAAGAGATTAAACAATTAGTAAAATAATTAATTGTTACTTGCAGTCCTATTGTGTACTGTTTTACCAAAACATGCTTTTGCCATTTAAAATGTGCAATATTTTTTTAAGTTCAAACTGCTTGATAATTGAGGTATGTTAGTTTAAGAGTTAGTTTTTAGATTAATTAAAAAAATGGCAGATTAATCGATTGCTAAAATAATCTGCAGATAGCTGCAACCCTCATTGCTAAACATCTTCAAGTTAGTGAAAAACAGACGACTTCTTCTCTCAGTCACAACTTCCACACAAAAGAGTGCTGTGGTAAGTGTAAGCTGGATGCACCTAGGTATGGTGTATTGACTGATGCTGTTTATTTAGTTTTTATGTGGTCATGCTGAAAATCTGCCCATGCCTGTCCAAAGTTGGTTTTCTCAGTGTACCTTCATGTAGAACTGCAGCCATCTCTACAGTTTTATTACGCTATGTTCAACTTTTGGGTCATTTTGGTGAGGTCTGCACAACTTTCAAATTCTGAATTAACAACACATTTCAGACTTGGATCCTCTCACCTGCAAGCACAAGTTGAATGCACCATTAACACAAATTTTCTATTGTTTTGTGGTAGTCATTGTATATTTTTAACAACATGCTGTCCATGTCTGATTGACAATAAAAACATTTTTTTTTCCAGAGTTTCTTTTTAATGAAAAAATATTTTTCAAGACTTGGTAGGTTTTGAATTTTGTTTTTCCTATTTTCTTGGTCAAACATGGAATTATTCAGAGTGATATAATCACACAACATAAAAAAAAACGTTTTGACAAATCTGGTTTTAGACACACTTTTTATTTTGACATTTCCCACAAAGAGCGGCTCATTTCCCTCCGTCTGCTAATTTCACAATGCTCAGGCTTGAATCCAGTCCAACAAACACAGTAATACTATATCCCCTACAGGTGTAAATTCTTGGTGGTTAAGCACTGCAAAGAGAAACTGGAAGGAACTGTTTGATACAGAGATGTTTCTAGCACCAGATGCTGTGGGGCCCTCTCTTGTGAGAATTTGGGCAAAGATTACTTACTTTCCTATCGAGAGCTGGAACATAAATTCAAACCCTGCTATAAATCAAGTATAAATTTTCAGCTCCCCTCACTTTCCTGAGAACGGCTGCAATAACAATGTCATCCGACCCTGCCTGGTTACCATTAATGCTCTGGATTTCATCCATGCTAATAATTTGGCTCCATATTCTGAGCGTTTTACAAAGCCGCAGCAAAAGAGGGGAAATATTACTGACCTATTTAATGCTTTGCAGACCGAGCGAAGAAACACAGGGCTGTAACAGATGCTCTTTACATATACAGTACTTCTAAACTCTCAAAATGGATTATCTGTACCAGAAATAACACCCTGCACACCAATAACTTTACCAGAACAAAACTTAGACAGTTCAAGAGCAAAGTTTCTGAGCCAGAAAGGAGGATAATTCACTTAAGCCAAATCTTACGTGAGTGAAAAATGGTTCAGCGTTTTATTTAGATATTGATCTATCTGCCAACCAGGCTTAGTTACTGCCAAAAAAACAGACTATGATCTGATTTGCTCTATTTTCTCCTTAAACTCAAAGTCCCATAATAATCTAAACCAAGTGTTGGGTCTAGACCGACTTACGTAATATCATAAAACATATTTACTGGAAAGCCCAAATATCACGGTCAGAGTGGATTTGCTCACCCAAATAAATATAGTTACACTATCAGAATCCAATTTATACATTAGTTTCACATGCTTACTTTATTTTATCCCAGTAAAACCATGAACCCCAAAGTGGAACTCAGTGTGCTGATCCTGGTTACAAAGCCTGTCTAGGGAAAGTACCCATTACGGCTGAAGTGGGTTTCACCTTTGAAGCTAAAGGTAAACCATTTACAGCGCAGCATCTGCAACCTTTTCCCATGTTAGCTTTTTGAAACAAATTCAAAAAGCTTTTAGTCAGAAGACAGAATCATGTATCTGTAAATGTAGTTTTAATTGAAACCCTTGTAGAAAGAAAGTTTTTTTGTGGATCTTGTGGGTCAGGGTTGAAGCAAAAGACAAATTTAAAAAATAGTAAATGTATTGGAAGTTTATTACAGCGTTATGCACACCCACTGAACTTTTTATCAGGTTACAACCACAAACGTCACTGTATTTTATTGGGATTTTATGTAATAGACCAACATAAAGTAGTGACAGAAAAAATATTTTAGATTTTCATTGAATTTTTTCCCCAATAAAAATGCGAATAACTAAAGTTCAGTCAGACAACATGGAAACCTTCTGGCGGAGGCATCTTCTTCCGCATGTTTGCCGTTTCTCCTGCATGGCTTGTGGCAAACTGTAAATTTTAAGTTATGACCTTCTGTCTGCTACTCCACCATCAAAGCTAGATTTTTTTTCAAGTACACAGTATAATTATAACGTATCACAAACCATCTCGATATAAACTATATAGTCTCAACTTATTTCTCTCTTTAAAAAATCTCGATATTTTTAGCGTGTTTTATTACCTTGCCCTGCTTTAAACTTTCTCCTTGTCCTATCTGCTGAGTCCCTTGCTCTCCATAATTTTGTATGTTCACTAATGTTCCCCAACAAACCTCTGAGGTCTTTCACAGAACAGCTGCATGTTATATTAAACACAGGTGGACTCTATTTAGTAATTAAGCAACTTTTCAAGTAGATGGGTTGTACTGGATTTCATTTAGGGGGTCAAATGCCCAAACTAAGCTTTTCAGATTCTCGTCGGGAAGCAAAGCTTATAATTTTCCTCCACTGTACAACTTTGTGCTACTTCATTTGTTTGTCGTTGTTATGTGACAAATTGGGAATGATTTCAGTGGGTATGAGTACTTTTGCACACCACTGCAATAAACTGGCTTCTCATAAAATCTGTACAAAACTCCGGTTAAAAAGAATACAAACCCTTAAAATTCAAGCTTCTTATTTCCCAAAGTGGGCAGAATAAGGAACTGCTGGGCCTCGTTTTCAGAACAGTCTAAGTCAAACAGTAATATAAATGGCATTTGCGTGTTGAATTTTTACAATGGCAGGAAGATTTGAGACTAGAAATGAAAACAACAGTGGTTCTACTGAGCGGCGCAGTGACTCACTGATGGGTTTATGAAACAACAAAGAAGGCAAAGCACAGGCACAAAGGAAAAAGTTATGTAAGCCTTGCAATACTTTGGCAAATTAAAGAAACATGGCAGGCACCAACCAGCTGTGAACAAAACAACTGGTGAAATCAAACTAGGACAACTTGTCCTTTGTCTATGATGAAGCAACAGATTTCAGCGTGACATAATGATGACAGCGGGGAGGCAAAAGTAAATCTCCCAAAGATCATCGGTAGTCCCAGTTTATCTGATAATCCCAGTTGTGTCTGATGGCAGTTGGTAAAACTTGTAAAGACAAAACGGTCAGCGCAAAGATGGGCGTTGGCAGTGAGAATCAGCTCTCCATTTTCGCAACACAAAATCTATGAACCAGACATATCCACAGTAATTCTGGTTCTCTGAGGGCTAATGCTATGTTTGTACAGGTATCTTGATTCTTCTTCCCATCTTGAGTAAAACATTGCTCTTTCTTTTGCCATGTTTTAAGATGTGCAACATTTGTATAATCATTTAATATTGTAAGCTTACTTTACCTGGACTTCAGCTACCAGAGATAGCTGTTTTCTGCCATAAACTGCTGTCCCGGGGCCTCGTGTATGAAGCACCAAAACCCTACAGCAGAACGTTGTACGCACAACTCGCCATGTACAACAATGAAGGTGGTATGAAAGTCCCAAAACTTACCCAAAATACCCTAAAAAATAACTTCCTTGAGTTTCACTTGAAGGTATAGTGGACGATTTTTCTGGAAATGTAGGTAACAAACGCCCAAGTCACTTTTTTAATAACTGCACATGTGCAAGACCATCCTACCTGCCCTTCCACTCCTCAGGGGGGATCGCATGAAAGAAGCTCCCAAATACAATCTGGTCTTATTTCTTCCTTCTGAGTGCTTCCTCTTCTTCTCATAAACTTGTAAAGCAGTTTGCTTCTTGCGAATCTCGGCCATTTTCAAAGTAAACGGCGAGAGCAGTGGAGCTACGATGAACGGCTGAAACCGAAGCTCGCCGGATACGTAAACACTAGAAATGTGCAGCAAGACGAAACGAGGAGCATGCGCACACATTGGTGTTAGGTGAGCACGTCACAATGATTGGCACTGGGGACAACCCATAGATAAGGTGATTCCCCAGAACTCAAAGCCAAAAAAAGATCACCCACTATACCTTTAAATCAAGGAGTATCAAATCCAATGTTTTTTTTCAGTGAGTTTGAGCTTTTATGGTTTAAACAAGGGATCTTCAATTCCGGTCCTCGAGGTCCTGTGTCCTGCAGCTTTTAGATATGCCCCTGGTCCAACACACCTCATTCAAATATTCAGATCATCAGCAGGACTCTGGAGAACTTCACTCCATGCTGAGGAGCTCATTCAGCCATTTGATTCATGTGTGTTGGACCAGGGACACATCTAAAAGCTGCAGGACACAGGACCTTGAGGACCGGATTTGAGGACCCCTGGTTTAGACCAATATAAAGAAATGTTATCACATTTAGTCTCATACAACAAAGTTAACACACCTCAGATGTAAACTATACATATTCCTCTATTTTTGTCACGTATCGGGCTGTGCGTCGGTACGCATGAAATGCCTGTAGATCATCTAAGGGACACTGAGAATAAAAGGGTGTAGGATCAGCAGATTAATTCCTAATAAGCTAGGTGTGATGATTCCTAAGGTGGACAAAATGTAGACAATCACACATGTCCATAAATAGCTGCATAAATCGTGGAACGATGGCAGCGTTGGCACTGCTGGAGGACATTGCCAATGGAAGAATTCAGGGCATGTTTTCAGAAATCCAGCAGAAGATGATGATTGGCTTATTCGCTGGTTTAGATTGCCCCCAGAGAAATAATTTTAACTGACCCCAGCACTTCCGAGGGAAACTAGGAGAACTTGGTGCTAGTTTAAGTTTTAAAAACTCTGCGATCTTTCCAACCAGAGTTTTCCAGAGGGAGCTGACTGACAGGTTGGGTATTTCACAGTCATCCCTGAACCATCCCAAGCCAGCCAAATGGGACAACCTCATCCATTTGCTGTTCAGATACATAAATGTCCTCTAAACTGTGGCTCTTATTTGCATTGAGGAGCTGATTTCCAAACATAATCAGATCTATGACTGCACTCATATTGCCATAATTCAGGTCAACTCAGGATTCTGCTCATAATAATTATAATTATTATCATTCTAATAGTTGTGCTGGGAACAAAATGAGCGCAGGCTCCGTGTGTGATGGCTGACTTCTTGATAACTCTTTTTATGTGACATCCTGACTTGTTTTAAAGATTTACTTCACATAGCATGTGGTGACCATCTTCCTAATCGGATTATTGGAGGCATATTCACATCATTACAATGATTTGGTATGTATTACAACGATCAGCATTAAGCTATAATTGAGCTCAACGCAGGAGCTAGACCGCGCTGTTTGGATTTGATAGACAAATAGGTACGAGCAGACAAACTTTTTATTTTGCTGTAATTCACGAAAAATATCCCTCGTACAGTCTCTGGCCACCTGACAGCACCAGGATACACGCACACCTGCGCATAATTTCCTACCCATCCGGATTTATCAAGGCAAGGAGTGCGGTGACACATCTAGGCACGGTTTTGCACGTCTGAATTCATTTTGTGCCGCAAATTTCAGTATTTCCCCCAACTGCCAACTTTTAGTATGAAAGTTAAAATAAAATTAATACTTCCAAGTTGACCCTTATTTATCAATCATGCTAAATCACACAGAGAACTATGGGTGCGTGCTGTACGTGCTCATTTGGATGAATCAGTTTGGACGTAACTGCAGGATACGCCTAAATTTCCTCACTAGGTCACAGACCATAGAGGCAAGTTTATGTCAGACTTGCAGTGAAACCAAAGCTTTGATTGAGCGTTATTAAAGCATACTATTGACACAATAAAGGGATTACAATATTTTGATATATTTGAATAAAAATCATGAAAGAAAACTTTTAGATGGATGTGTAACTTTAGATAGGAGGCAAGGGCTACCTGGATCACATAGACGTTTTTATACAATGTGATCATTAAGTTCTCTTGTAAGGCATATTGTTATGCATACCATACCTAAATCTATAAATGTTTTAAAAAAGGAAAACCTGGTGCTCAAATGCCTTAGCAGGTGCTACCAGTGCTGGGCTTTTTTGGCAAGAGGCTTGTCCTGCAATTAGTCCTGTACACAGGTTTGAGAAAAATGAGCCTTCATCGCATTTATGTTGCAGACGCAGAATGCATATGACAACATAGATCAGCATTAGAATATTTAACAAGGATGATATTCTAAGCATTGGAGGGTTATGCAGCTTCTCAAGTTTAAATTTCTCAGAAGTGACTTAAAAAAATAGTTTGGGTTGTTCTTTGACTATAAGAAAAAAATAAACGAATAAAACAGAGCAAAACCTCATCCTGTCATCCTGCATGACATGGAGATAATTTGTTTTAATTTTCAAAGGAAAAATAATTTCTAACAGCTATTAATGATGGGAAAGCCCCGACATGCTTCTTTTAAAGGTTGTCAGAGAAAGAAAAAAAAAAAACATCTGCCAACCACAGGAATTCAGAAATGCCAAACCAGCACTTTGTGACTGGCATAAGGAAGTTACACCCACTTTGTAATAATATGTTTGTGTTTGGTGAGGTGCCAGATGGGCAGCTGCCAATGCAGACATGACAGGCTGATTGGATCATTTCGTGGGAAAACACCAGGCCAAGCAAAACTGTAATTATTTGTCTGAGGTTGGGGGTCAAGTCGCTCTACAACTCATAAATCTAAATGAAATGTAACTAACGGAACAGATCTAATAATGTGTCTCAACTCAAAACGTCATACTGATGAATAAGCCTTATTCATAGCAATTAGCGCCTGCAATAATTTTTTAAACATGCTTTCATAGCTTATAAACTTTTTAACAAGGTAATAATGACGTGCTCAAAGAGCTAACATGCAATGTTAAGATACATAATATAATAATACTTATTTTTAATTCACTAATGTCTTACTCGGGAACATTAAGGTGGCATGACACTGCTGCTGTGCGTGTGTAGTCGCTGTGGAGTTTTGATCAGACAAATTAAGCAAAAGAGAAAGAGAAGGTTTCAAGAAAAATTAGCTTCAGTCACAGCAGTCGTACATCTTCCTGGGCTCCACCACACCTGCTCAGGTCCCTCTGTAATAATCTGCTGTCTCTGCTCTGCAGGTGCGCACCTGCTATTAACTCAAGACCCACTTCCAACAAATACATGCAATAGTCTGCTTCTAAGGCTCGATTTCCATTTCTGCTGACGTCTAGTGCTGTCAATACACCACTCTCGTAGTAGTATTCCAGGTTTTGGTTACACATTTACAAAAACTAGATCAATTTCTGAAACAAATGTCTGAAGTATTGTAGACACATAGCAATCTGTCAAAGTAAATAATACCTGCCTTAAAACGCAATAACAAATCAATAAGAATAACGGACGGATGGATGGATGGATGGATGGATGGATGGATGGATGGATGGATGGATGGATGGATGGATGGATGGATGGATGGATGGATGGACGGAAATTGAAACGAAGACATGTTTTTTTAGCTTTTTTACGAAGGAAAATCTGTGAAATGTAGTTTGCATTCACCTCCTTTACTTTAACACCCCTAAATAAGTGCAACAATAAAATCAGTTTCCCTAATATCATGCAGCCCTATGTTAGTGTAAGCAATGCTAACCACACTAACCACTAACAGAAGATGTTAAAGAAAGTTTTTTTCAAATGTCTGTTGTGTAATAAATTTGTTTTGTTACAATAAATGAAGAAAACTGTATCTTACAAAAGAGATGTATCCTAAAAGAGTGGTTAGGTTAGATGTGTTCACGGATGGGAAAGATAATTTCTGAGCTTGTAACTACCTAGTCTTGAGAGACATTCCAAATCTGCTTTTTTCCCAATTCATCAGCAGATTTCTGTCATTCACCAGTTAGCAGGCCAAACATCTGCAATTCAGAAACGATGACTCCACTTTTCTAACAAATCACAGTCATGAGTCCTGAATCAGTAAGTATGTTTACTAGCGCAAAATTTCTTGATCGGCTTGAAATGCGTTCGTACTGAAAAAAAAAAAAAAAAAAATCCAAATACATTGTTTACATGTGCACAGAACCAATGAATCTGATCATACTTACATGCGGCAAGCTCTATTCAGAATACACGCACTCTGACATGCGCACAGTCCTCAGATTTCCCTAAAAACTACAGACGAAGCTGTCCTCATTTCATATACAAACAGTTATGGAAGTGTGTTCATTCTGTCTTCTGAGCATCCGCAAGAATGAAGCCGCACCAGCTTTTAAGAACAGTTGAAATGTTGTTGGACTCTAATAAAGTTACAGGCTCAGCAATGAGCTGTTGGTCTTCCAACATTACTGGATGAGAGACATAGAGCACAAATGTGCAGTCAGGGCAGTTTGCCCCAATCCGAATGAAATTTCCGGAACAAGCGTTTAGATGGGCGCCGTTTCGGATTAACAATCAGAATAAACCACCTCTCATTAGGAATAAGACTGAGCTTAATCCAATCACAAAATTCCGCCTGCCGTGTTTACATGACGGATTTTTATTCCGATTAACCTTTTATTCCAATTACTTATGCCCATGTAAACATAGCTAGTGGGATCACTGAGACACTCCATTCAGCTGTCATCTAATAGCGGTTTTGCTAATTTTTAGGGACATATTGCAAAGTCTAGTGAACTAGCATCCAGGATGGGGAAAACGGTGTTAAAGCAGGTATTTATCACACAATAGATTATATCCAGGTCTCAACGTATCAAATCAAGAGTCAAAAATCAAATAAAGCAATCATGAAAAAAAAAAAAACTTTCACAGCTTTCTAAAAAAAAAAAAAAAAAAAAAAAAAACACCTGCCTGGAAAAACAAATAGCGTAATAGGGAAATCAGATTGTGGATCCTGTTTGAAATTCCTGCACAACCAGGTGACAAACAGCTGAAGTTAAAGAGAGACCCTTGAGACATTCCATGTTACTCGACATTCCTCAGATTGTCCCACTTCTATTTTAACAGCAGCTTTGAAGAGCACAGATAAAATTTCTTTATATGTTTACCTTTCCTTCATCCCTGCCTCCCCCTCCCCTCCCCTCCCCTCCCCTCCCCTGCAGCACTTCACATTTTCTCTTGCCTCCCAGAAGACAAAGCAAGCAGACAGCTCTAATAAACAGTGGCATGAAGCCTTACAGTGAAGGCGTATGCCGAGGCAGCCCGATGTGATCAATTATCGAGTGGCCGATTCTCTTTAATTAGAGGCTTTAAGTATTGAGCTGAGCCTGGGTGGGAAGCTGAGAAGCAGCATGTAAACCAACCTCATTACACTGCAGTGATTCACCTCCCAGGAGCTGTGATCCACGCAGTGTTTACACCATACATTTGTTTCTGTGGTAACATATCGAGTAGAGGAATGGCTTGGTGACAGACCCAGTTTTTTATGCACCCTCCCCTCTCTCCCTCTCCCACTCCTCTGCTCCACTCTCCATTTTCTTTCTTTCACTCTCCCTCCCACTCACTGTTGAAGAGGCTGTCACACTGGTTTGCCTTTTGTTGTGGAGAGTCTGAAGAGGTAGCACAATGTGTCCTAGTTAAAGCAGTGCCCCATCTGCCCGGCATAATTAGACAATTATGCTGGAAGGATCCGTCATTAATTCCTTTGTGGTGGCCAATTTTGCACCACAAAGAGGTCTCAGGTTTAGTTTTTCTTTGCGAATCTCCATTCATTTACTCTGGCTCGGATGATCATGATCAAGTATCAATACCGTGGCAACTCGGGGCAGGAAAATATTCTGCCAATATTGACTGGTTTGTGCTGTTGTCG
Source organism: Fundulus diaphanus (assembly GCA_037039145.1). NCBI lineage: Eukaryota > Metazoa > Chordata > Actinopteri > Cyprinodontiformes > Fundulidae > Fundulus > Fundulus diaphanus. The sequence continues at coordinate 12,662,284 of CM073143.1, forward strand.
AGAAAAGGCCATGGGGGAATACTGGCTGCTGTGTTGCACTGAATAAAAACAAGCGCGCTAGGAAACAGCGGTGCGATTACACAGGGAGAGAATCAACAAACAACTACAGTTAATGTTCTGGCTTCGAGTAAACGGATGAAATAAACAACTTAGAATAATCTTGAAGGAGTATAATTGGGTTTGCAGACTAATCTGGGGGGGGGGAAACAGTTATTCATTTTAAATTGCCAGCTTTACATGGTAAAGCTCAATCAATCAACGCCTGCACAATATTAGAAAGTGCAATTGCTTTATTATTATTGAGTGCAATGATGATATCTGTTGCGATTGGCCCATAATTCCTCTTTCTTTTATTTTTCCCCCCTCCATCATACCATTATAAGTACTTTCTCATCACTTTCAGTGAGCTTTAGCATCACAATCACCAAAATCTATATAAGGTGTCGGCATCAGGGACAGGGAAACTCCATCCAACTGAATAAACATATTATTGGCATGCAGAGCGTGAATGCATGGTGCTTAAAATATGATCATCTGCTAAATATCGCAGCCAACTACTCCTGTGCGATTGTACTACAGCATGAATTGAAACTGGGATGATAACTGCAATTTCATATAATGCGCAACTAGAACTGAACTGCACCCATATCATGGAAGGTTATACTTAAAATAAACAAACAGTTGTTAACGTCTAACTGTTGTCTAGGAAATAATGCAACTGTTGACAAAGTAACTCAAGCTGTGGTGTCAGAAGCTCAAATCTGAATCACAGTTTCTTTTCAAATCAAATAAAAATGAATTGTTAATTCATTCATCCCTGAATTTCCCCATCGTGGGAAAACAAGGGTGTTTCTTGTGTGATAAATAGCATATAACAAAATGAGACAACGTTGTTCTATGATGTACAACACAATATGAAAAAAAAAGCGATAATTATTGGGTAATAGGAAACACAGGTAGAAAATGCAAACCAGATATCTTAAAATTAGTGCAATTATGTAAAGTACATCATGTAAAAAGAACGTTGTCATTTTAACAGCCTGTAGCAGAAAGCTGCGTAACATTTCTAGTTCTAGTTGTGGTGTTGTGGTGAGGTTTGCCTGGCGGCAGCAGTTCAGAGAGGTTAATCATTCGTCAAAGTGCCGTTCCTGCAGCAGCTCTGAGACAGATCAGCTCCCCGCACTTTCTCCTGCTGGGCCCTCTTGTCTTAACCTGACATGCCAGGTTGGTAACGTGTAGCACTCTCCGTTCTGCACATTATTAATCTGAGACTGCTCTTGTCAAATCCGTTTGGGGAAAGGAGGGACACTCAGCAGAACTTTCCGAGCTGATTGGACCAAGGGACACCTAGTGCCCGCCCACTAAAGGCTGGTTTTAGCCAAACAGATGCAAATGTAAGCAGCAGGTGTTATGAGAAACCCCAAGAAGCTAAGATAGTCAAGGCCGTTCCTGCTCTTCTTCTTTCAAAGATGAAATTGTTGATTCTTAAAAAAACAAATGTGATAGCAGAAGCTACGCGTGCGTCCTCTTGCGTTGCCATGTTTATTTAGGTTCGGCTGTGGGCTTGGCAGCTATTGCTTTCATCACAGGGGTATGTCCCACCTTAAACCATCACACTGCAACGCGTTTGGCCCGGACCGTTTTTGGTTCAGTCGCAAACGGTTGAAGCCTGAGCGGTACAAAATGGATTCAATTCAATTCAATTTTATTTATATAGCGCCAATTCATGAAACATGTCATCTCAAGGCTCTTTACAAAGTCATTCAATTCAATCATATTATACAGATTGGGTCAGATTATACAGATTGGTGAAAAATTTCCTATATAAGGGAACCCAGTTGATTGCATCAAAGTCCCGACAAGCAGCATTCACTCCTGGATTCTCGTGTGATTGTGAACGCACAAATACCTTTCACAATCCTAGTTATGTCATTCAATGAGGTGAGGTCAACAGAGATCTGCACTCTAAGGAATGTAATGTTATTTAAACTCCACCCTCTCTGTTGCACTGTTGCTGAAACTAAGGGTGTGCCATCTCAGGTTGTGATTTATAAACGTTAGTCCACATTGAGTAGTAGCGTCGATACACAGGTGTGAATTTACTTTTAAAAATACTGCAATGCTAATTCTTTTAATACTGTTTGCATTGTACTTTTAGTTTGTAGCTTGTACTGAAACTGTGTCTTGGTTGATTGAAGGAACAACTTTTTGTGTGCATGCTGTCTTCTCAAACCGCCAGTCGGCCGTGGCAGATGACCAGTCACACTCAGCCTGGTTATGCTGGAGGTTTTTCTTCCTATTAATTTGAGTTTTTTGTTTCCACTGTCGCTACATGCATGTTCCGTATGAGGGATTGCTGCAAAGTCAACGACACAATGCAAGCTACTGTCACTACACGTTTATCCAGGAGGAGTGAATGCTATAAGGCAATCTGCTGGGTCTCCTTCGATAGAAAACCTTTAAAACATCATGTCTGTATGATTAGACAGCAAAACTCGCTCAAATGCCAGAACCCAACATTTTACCATAAATTAAAGCCCGATATACCTCAATAGCTACTAATGACTTTCCTTTTCATTCAAGTCAATTTGATTAGCATTTCTTCCTTTAAAGAATAATTTAGGATTTTTTCCAATGAGGCAAAGGGTCATAAGGAGTATCATACCTGTAGTACATAACTGTTTGCACCTTTATTTAATGTATATCCAATTTAGCTGGTTCTGAAAGCTAAAGCTAACAGCTAGTATGAGACGACATTAGAACAAAGTTAACTTACATCACCTTAAAACAACAAACAAAAAGTCAGGGACGTATGTAAATTTAATAAAGTTTAAAGTTTGCATCGGATGCTGATGCTGATACGGTCAAGTTCTTCTCTGTGTAAAACAAACAGAAAATGTAAAGTCTTTTATGGTGGCAAAACAAGCCAGGGCGAAAGATCAATAAAGTAACTTAAACTGCAATAATATCTTTTTTTTTTCCTTTTTACACCCTTTCACGTTATTGCTATAACAACTTTATAGTCATTCTGTTTGGGTTTTAAATTCCAGCGAAGGAGAAAAAGTCAGCAATTCAGACACAGTGAAAGAAACATGTTCAACTCGCATATCTGTTAACGGCTTACTATTGAGACTGGGAAACTCAGCTAGAGAGACATGTGGGAAGATATTTCACAATGTAACTCAAATCTGATTAGAGCAGCAATCTAATCAGCCATGAATTCATCTGTGAAGACAAGCAAGCAAAGAGAAAATCACCGCAGAGAATTCTGTGTAATTATCAAAAAATCTCACAGTGGTGCATTAAAATTCTAATTACGACATATTATCTTAATTGCTAAGGAGATGCAAATCAAAACAAGGTTAACGCTGCTCCCTTAACATACAGGAGAACATGTGGTGGGAACCCTCTTCAGCATTCACGGAATCAGCTTGACTTGTTCGACACGAGAGGCTGTCATTTTGTAATGCCTCTCCTTCTTAGGGGGCGATAATCCTCGCTGAGAGCACGCACGCAGGCGCAACGGTGCAGCAACGACAAAGAACAAACATCTAATTGCCTCGCAAATCACTTCCCTTTATTGTATTAAAACAAAGTGTAAGTGAAAGAGGCTCAAAAAGGCAACTAATTTTGTTGTCCAGAGAACAGGAGCGCTTCAAAAATGAAACCTCCGCAGTACGTTTTCACCCTTGGCCGGCAATGCTGCTGTAAATGTATTCAAGCAAAGCATAAATCAAGTGCAGGAAAGAGAGAAAAAGTTCTCAAGAAACTGCAACTCCCTGGCTACACAACAAATTGCATGCCATAAATTGTATCTGACAGGTGCACACTGTAACTCTGCAGACATAAGACAGGCGGATGACAGCAGGCACAAGGGGTAATGGTGACAGGAGAGAACATGCCATTCTACACAGATTTATGAGAGGGCCAGACTGAGGCCATCTATCAGTGGAGTCAATTGGCATCTAACATGGATAAGAAATGTTCAAATGAGGCTTTGGAGGGCTACAAAGTTGACAACTTAAACTAAAACGTTGAAGTGTGCCAAGATATACAATCTGAAGCCAGCCACAAAAGGGACTCTCAGTGTGCCGTGAAGAAGTGCTCATAACCCTTTTAGTTTTCCTCATTTTGTCACATTACAACTGAAAACATCAATGCATTTTATTAGAATCGTATGCATGAGACCAACATGAAAAACTACAAAAGTACAAAGTGGAAAATGTTTCACAAACACAAATCAGAAAAGTGTGGCGGGCATTTGTTTTTAGCCCCCTTTAATCTGGTACCTTTAATAAAATCCTATGTAACCAACTGCACAGCGAAGTCCAATTTTCATTAATTAGATGCAAGCTGTGTGTGATTTAACCTCGGTATAAATACAGCTGTTCTGTGAAGGTCTCAGAGGTTTTATTAGAGAACAGCAATGAACAAACAGCCCCAATTTACTCGAGCCAGTGTCAAGGAGAAGATGGATGGAGCTCAATACAAAACAACGCTGAAAAAAAAAACCTTCGAGCTGAACGTCAACCAGCCAGAGCTACAACGGAATGGTTTAAATCAAATATGGCCTAGTCAAAGTCCAGACATAACACCAGCTGAAGATCTGTGGCAAGACTTGAAAATTCATATTCACAGGTAGTCTTCCTCCGATTTCACTGAGGCTGAACAATGTTGAGCTCTCGTTGTTCAAAACGAATCAGCGAAATCTAATTTTCTAGATGTGGTAAAGGTGGTAGAGACATAGTTAAAAGACCTGCTGCTGTAAATGCAGCGCAAGGTGGTTAAAAAAAATACCGCACTTTGTTACGTTTCATTTAGGGGAGGCAGAACAAGCAGGGTTGAAAAGAAAAAGTCCTGCTGCACACACTAAAAAAACAAATATCCTTTATTCCTGCTCAACATTTATGGACTGGTGTCACATAAAATCCAAACAAAAAACATTGGCTTTTGTGTTTTTAAAGTGACAAAACATGAAAAAGTTGTAAGAATACTTGCTGTGAAGCAGTGCCTTCATTAATTAGACTAGCTGTGCTTTGTTTCTCTGGAAGGTCTCACTTTATAATACATATAATAATCAGGAGTTTAACAAGCTAAATTTATTTTTAACACCTCAGATTTCTGAGAGAAACTAAGAAAGTAGAGGTAAATCCTGTTTTCACTGAAGTATGTTGGCGTTTCTCCTCCATTTGGCTTTGGGGACGGCGGTTACCCATTCTGTAAATTGAGTTTCTTGTTCTCACTTTTGCCTTACACACTCAGTACAAACACTTTCCCAGACACACACACAGCCCTGCCCTCGCTGGACGGGAATAAATGGAGACCCCAGGAGTTCCCTTTGGCCCCGGCCCTGGGAGTGTATAACCGAACCGACAGCTCTGATCACTCCTGAGAAAGCAAAAGCTGCTCGGGGATCGCTTTACAATTCTCAGGGGCTCGGATAACCCGATCTTGAACTGATCCTGAGCACTGATCCTTTTTGGTATTGGGTTAGGAACGTGTGAAGAGGGCCTGTTGAATGAGCTCGCTGGATATCAACATCCTCGCTCCGTGTTTCTCCGTTGCGGCAGATTGTTTGACTTGATTAGTCGCTGCCCAAGTGTTGGACTACCCAACGCCGAGCCCTCTAGACACCAGTATCAGTGTGTCCGAGAGGAAAAGTGTTTTACCAAGTCTCGAGGTGGAGCCCATTACCCTGAGTGAGAGCAGTGTAAGTTAATAAGATTTGCTCGCGATCAAGAGACTGAGCTATTTCCTGAGGCTGTTACAGGCCACAGCACAAAAATAAATGTTCCTTTATTCAACACTATTAAGTGTCTACCTCCCCTACAAATACTCCCCACCATCAACCGCCCTGACCCCACCCCTACATTTTCCCCCTTGTTGGGGTATGTTTTTTTTTTTTTGTCGCAGGAGGTTTTGCCCTCCCTCCCTCTTCTCTTTTTTTTTTTTTTTGCTAACAAGCAGCAAGTAAAAGCGAAAGGTTAGCCCTTTTTCTCTAAAGGAGCCATTTGTTCAGGTGAAAATTAAACTTGCATGGTAAGCAGAGCAAGGCTTGCTTTTGGACAGAGGCAGAGGGGATTCCAGATTAATCACAGGACTATACACCATGCAGATATTCATTGAGGAGGAGTAATTGCTAAGGGCTTTATGTAATATATTCTCCCCATGAGGTAAAACCTTGTAGGAGTGAGGAAGGATAATAGAGTAAGAGGATCATATAAAAATGTTTGCAGCTCCAACCTTTCGCTCCGAGCTTAACCCTGACCTCAGATAGTAATTACAGCGTTACAGAGTTAATTGTCGACTGATCTGAGGAAGAAGATCCATCCTGTTCTAGTGCGGATGTCAACTGGGCTTAAGAACCTCCTGCAGCGGGGTAATTTACACTTGTACATCAGAGTTTCTGAATTCTTCAGATTTTCCAATTATGTTTTTTTCCAAATAAAGAATCTGACTTAATTAATGTTTTACAGAAGTCCCTAAAGCAAACAAATCCAATTTTAACCAGGGTTTTGAACCGGTTCAAGGAATGAAAACGAAAACCGGGAACTTTTTATATTTTACAGGGAACAGAAACGAAACCGGAAACGTTATTATTTTTTATGTTCTGGAACTGGAACACTTATTTAAAAATAATAGTAACCGGTTAATACCGGTTTTATTTCGTTCCTCAAAGTTTTCGTTGCCTAATTAACTAAAAAAAAAAAAAGAATTATTTTCCTGCGCACGTTACCATGACGGCTGAGGTTCACTTCCTGTGTGACATCACATCACATATTCGCTGACTGAATGGAGAGAGAGCGGTGTCTCCACTAGAGCTACACATCTTAAATAAGAGGTAAATTACGATCCATCGTTAAGTAAAACGCTCATTCCAAACAGCTGACAGGAACGAAATTAACCGTTCCGGGAACAGTATTTTTTTGTTCTAACCGGTTCGGGAACTTAAATTTATTGGTGGAACTCATAACCGGAAACGTTCCGTTGGGGTTAGGGTTCCGTTTCTGTTCGGAACGAACCGATTGGGAAAAAAAAATCGGTTCAAAGCCCTGATTTTAACACATGGGACAATAGAACGGGAGCTGGTTTCTAGTTACAAGGTACAGTTAAACCCAAAAAAGTATTCATACTCCCTTTACAATTAAAGCTGCTGTAGGGAGTTATGAAAAAACCGTGGATTTAAGTTGAAAATTTGAACAAGCACACCTAACAGGACCCTCCCCTGTGAACTCTCCTGAGCTCCAGCCCTCCCTCCACATCTCTTCCCCCGCAGCGGAGCCTGCCGTGCTGCTCCAATGTTTACAATGTTTGCTTGTCTTTGTTTTCTGAGCAGGTGCCACTCAAGAAATTGACAGTTTTCCTGTAAAGCCGGTTGTTTCTCCGCACAGATGCAGCTCACCTGCAATCATGAGCTTGAACGATGATGACCTTGTGCAGAGGAGGGGGTACGAGCAGCAGGTACACAGGAGGGATTGGCACTGCTAAAAACCAATCAGAGCCAGACATTCCTCCTGGCTCTGATTGGTGGTTTCTGACTGGGAGCGGCGTACGTCTGCAAGTGGCAGTAGGACCTGTCAGGACATAGTGACAGCTTGAAAAAAAAAAAAAAAGATGTAAAAAAATACATTTATACAAAAGTTACCTACTGCAGCTTTAAATTTATACCTGCTTTTATTGAACCAGGAAGTTCAATAAAAGCAGGCAAATCGAAAACTATTCATACCCATCCCAATAATCAGTGGAAAAATCTTTATTGGCACTAAAGCAATCAAACCAGCTTTTAGCATGTTTCCACTGGTGTGTTGAAGATTTTCCTTTGGTAATAAGCTCCAAGTCAAGGAGGTTGGAAGACCTTCTCACCGTCACCCAAATCTTTGGCTCACGCCAAATTTTCTGGATCTGGCTTTGGCTGGGACAGAATATGTTGATAAATTGATATATTGTGTATATGACGTTTGTACATTGAATTTGACAACTAGCCTGAAATGCTTTGTATAGTATATTCCTCATATGAAGTGTTTTATCTTGATGTTTTCTTCCCTTGTTTGTCTTTTTTTACTTTTGTCTTTTTTTCTTTCCTTGTCTCTTTTTTTTTTAGCCTGCACCATCTGGCAGAAGGAACAAACAATGGGAATCAGCCTTGGCTGTAATTGGGTGGATTTACATGTCTGTTGTTCAAAATGTCCATTAATGCACAATGTCTCTCTTCAGCAAATAAAACAAATGAAATTATGAAACTAGAGATTAAAGATTACTTTACACCTAAACCTGCCAGAGGTATGGATCAGTTTAACTAGAATTCAGACCTTTGAAAGGTTTTTGTTTTAAAACCGAAGAAGAATGTATGGATGATGATTCAAAGTGCTTTTATACAACCGGAGTGAGCACACAGCAATGCTCTGCTGAGGCTCCCCCACCTGCCGCTGCGCACTGCCACTCAGCAGTCTGCAAGATAGATTCCACCCGTTTTCTTTGCTCACAACAGAAACTGGTTTGGTTGTTTGGGAATAATAAAAACAATCTCTCTTTCTTTTTAAGGTAACACTGTTTTAAAACTATAAGCTATGACCAGTCGCCTTCATACTGTGACAAGCAGTCTACCCTTTTTATTGTAAAATTGAGCTTATGCTCAAAGTATACGGTGAGAGCGGAAGAGCTACAACGAACAGCTAACACCGAAGCTAACCGCTAAGCTAACCGGAAACATAAACACTAGAAGTGCACATGCGCAGCCAGCAAGCGGAAACTAACAAGGAACTTTCACGCACACTGAAGTTACATAGCGCGTCAGAACGATTGGCATGTGGGACAACCAATGGGTAAAGTGGTACCCCTGGAACTTGAGGGACAGACGGGGGATGAGGGCAGGACCTCTGACCAATCCCTGCCATTCGGTCCAAATAACTGGATTGGTCAGAGATTTTACATGCCTGCAGCTCCCACAGAGATTGGTTTGTTTATCCTCCTTTTTCTGAACACATAATGTATTGACTACTTTCAGGACTTTTTTTTTTCTACCCGGTAAAACAAAAAGTGTTTCTAAACAGAATTACCAAGTATAGCTTTAAGTCCATCTATCAAAATCAAAATAATTATTAGAGATATCATTATTGTTACTACAAAAATTAAGCTTATATTTTAGCAGAGGTAGGAATAATTCAATCAGTTAGATCATGTTATGCTATGTTTAGGTTATGTTATGGACAAGCGTAAAGGGGGTTTCAGACAAATATCACTAAAATTTGTTTTTGAAAGAAATTGTGGCTCAAAATCGTTTTAACTGGCTGCTACAAATTATAATTTCCACCCCTGCTGACGTTGACAGAAACCTGCATTGGTGTGCATGACGAGCTGTAACCCCAGACAGAAATAAAGCACATTAGAGTACATAATAAGTCTCTATTTCCTCTGGATTTGTTTAAAACCTAAATAAAGAATGAAACCAGTGTATTTCACAGTAGATCTAAGCGGCGCTCACTCAGGAAACCTGAATGTCTTCAATGAGTCAAACAGTTAAGCTGAGCCGGAGCTGCCATAAACCCGGTGGGAGAGCTTGGAATAATCTAGGCGATGTTAATGATGCAATTTATATGTGAGGGGACCGGTGTTTGGCAGGCTGTTTCCGTCTGAGCGGGCTGCACAACCCAGCGAGCTCCCAGCACCCCCCGCTAGATGGAGGGGGTGGAGTAGGAGGAGGATGTCAGAGCCCATGTGAAAAGAGGGAGCGAGCGAAGCACTGATAAGAGCCATTACTATTAGTGTCTGTCTGTCACCTGCTGTGCGTCATCCAGCCTTCTCTCTCTCCACATGCTCCCCATTCCTGTCGCTCCATCCCCGATCCGTTTTCCTGAGGCACATCACTTCAAATTTGCACTCACCTACACATTTTTCCATCCTGTCAAGCTTATACTCGGCTGGCTCGACAACTGAGCCGGGCTGAACTTTGAAAACTCCTGCGAGCTCTGTTTCAAAACAGTTGTGAATTAGCGAAGGTGCAGACATCTGCCAGCATTTATTCAATAAACACAACAGAAATAGATGCAAACGAATTGGCAGAAGAGGAAAAAAAAAAAAAAAAAAAAACTCTACTCACAGAGTTTTTCCAGGCCAACACAAAGCCTAATTTGGTATTTCATTTATTGCTTGGCACAGCTCTACAGCTCCTTAAACTTATGAACTCGGGAGAAATGAACAGTAATTGCAGGCTGTTCTTTATTTTCTTAAAACCTTTTTAAGCAAAATATTTAAAGCTGTTTTTCCTCAGTTGCTATGCAACACTTCAACCGCAAGAGTGGGAGCATGCTGAGAATGTGCCAAATAAATACTACTGCCACAGGCATTCTGTGGGGAAATATGAGAGAGGGGCATCATTCAATACTTTTATGAAAATGTGGGGCGGTCGTGTAAAATGCACAATCATCCGCTCGTTCAGCCATTACTTGACCCATGTGAGCAAATCATCCTAGCGGTGGTTTGTTTAATGAAACATTGTTTACAGCCTCAGACCGATCAACAGTAATCTCTGCACATGATTTAGCCATCTCTGGAGTGTCTGCCTTTAGCGCTACTAGCCAGACTTCTCTACAAATTCAATCAAACTCATTTCGGGCAAACTTTGTTTCCTGAAGAAAAACAAAAACATTTCATGTTCAGTTTTTTTATTTACTTTGATTTTGTGCCTACCTAATCGAAATTAAATCTACCCTTGCAAAAAGGAGCGGCCTCAAATGCCTCTGGTGACATCACATAAAGCAACGGAGCACAGAGTTCATATGAATACATTCATTTGTATTTTGTTTCCACTTTAATACAGTTTTTTTAACCTAAATTCCTTCTTTAAATGTGCAGCAAAACGTGTGCGCTCAGTGAATAAAATAAAAAGCTAGGGGTCACTATGTTGTTCTAGCTTGGGGGCATAATTTGTCATATTTAAATGTCAAATTGTCCTATAGGTGTATGAATAATTTGTATTCTTTCAATTGGACCCCAGGAAGATTAGTAACCACTTCGGTGGAAACTAATGGAGATCCTAATAAATAAACAAATAAAAAATATTTCCTGAGAGTCAAATTGCCAAAGCAGCAGTAAGAACTTGAATAACTGGAAACTATGATGAAAAATAAACTGATATGCAATAGTTTAAGTACAATGGATTGCTTATGGGTGCAAAAAGGAAGAAAGACGAATGTTTAACACGTAACAGGCCTGGAAATTGGTAAAAAAAAAAATTTTAATTGATCTTGAGCCATCAAAATCCCCTCATCAGCCATAATGTTTGCAAAAGCCAGCTAATGAGCTCAATTCATATGCTTCTTGTAATGTAATCAACCCAAGAACACACAAAGCAGAATTAACTTCTTCATCGTGCCATTTAAAAACTATGTATTCCGTGAAATCTAGCCGTTATAGTCCAAACCTTGTCAGCGTACGGGGGGAAAAAAAACAAACATCACTTGATGGTATCTTTAAATGCAGAGTACAGCACAGACTGCATCCTAACTGTCCTGCATGAAACATCTTAGAGGATGCTGCCAGATCTGTAGACTTTGCTCTTAACAACTCCTGTCAGATTGCTCTCAGAGCTCGGCCTGGAGCCTGAGCAGCAATACAAGAACCACGCACAAAGCAGGAAACCCAACCATACAGCCTTTCTTCCCCGAGCCTGGAACCAAGGACTTAAAGCAAGGACATGTCATACGAGACATCACATTCAACTCCAGTGCCAGCCTCTGAGGCGAGATGATACACATTTAGTGGCTCTGTCTCTCGAGCCCTCGATGTTAATCAACACCCTTTTCCAATGCATACTTATGAGTTACAATCTACTCCCCACGTCTTCCCCTATGGCAGCCTAAATTAAGTTGCAAATTTGATAGCAAATTAAGTTCAACAGGGATGTTGATATGTAACATATACAGCGTACTATGCTGATTCTTGCTGGGGCAACAAAAATATCCTGCGTCTGACAGGAAAATTTAATCAAGCTAATTATTTCGTGCTGTAGGTCACGGCCGTCAGATGTTAATGAAAAAAACCTTGTGTAATCGTTTAGTCAACCTTTATCGTCGGGATCACAGAGCTTGAGATTAAATGCGTGCTGGTATTAGCTGTGACATAGTCACAATACAGTATTGGGGTGTGTGTGTGTGTGGGGGGGGGGGGGGGGGGCCAGGCAGTATAAGAGTGTGTAAAAGGGGAGGTGATTGTGGAACCAACTGAGATCTCCTCACTTCATCATTGAGTAAATGGCACCGCAGACATGAGCTGCGACTTCACAGCTGCCTCATGGTGGGTGACATTGAAGCCCACGCATGAACACATCGCTCATCAAAGCGAATGAGGCGTACTTCGCTTCTGCTGCTTATGCTGAGGAAAAACAATGGCACCCCCCCCCCCCCAAACATCGAGTGCAGACTAGTGCACCTGGAATGTTTAGAGTGAGTGGAGATGGGGATGAAAGGGACAAAAAAAATCCATTTGGATTCATGCATCTCTCACGACGAGCTCAACAGACTGTGACCTTTCCACTGCTTTCTAATGGGAGGGAAACAACAAGACACCGGTGCCATAAAACAGCTCAGAGTGGATACCTACAGTGCTTCTGCAATTAACCTGTCTTAAAACAAACAAAAGGGTTGAGCTTTTCCATTCATTGTTTGATATGTTTCCCATATTTAACCAGGTTTGCCCGTTGAACTCACAGGCAATACCAAGACAGCAACAAAGTGGTTACATTATAAAAATCCACAAACTGGTTGTACTGGACTCTATCTAAGGGTATCGGAGTAAAACGGGCCATGCCCCACTTTTCAGTTTTCATTTATGAAAAAAAAATTGTTTTCATTTTCACTCCGCCTCAAAATGCTATACTACGTTAACCCCAAAAACAACAAAAAACAAAACCAAAAAAAAAAAAAAAACAGAAAATAACAGTGTCATCAGCATAAAAGTGAAAATACTGACTTTGGAAATGCTATATATAAAGAAAAAAAAAGTGGGCTAACGATTTAACCTTGAAGAACCCCCTTTACAGACTTGCATTGAGCCTAAAGTATAACCATCTACCTAAATTTCACATTAGGCAAATACTTGAAAGGGTTGATCTCTATGGCACGAAGGTTTGAGGCCCACCAGGATCCGCGTCTTCATTGGTTATTAGTGTGCTCATTTTGGCACAGCTGGCCAACAATTTCTGCCTGTGCAAACTCTCTTAATTTGATCAAAATAACCCAGAAACGTGAGAATCAACCAGCATCAAATAACTCAAACGTCCCGCAGGTCTCTTCGCAGACAAAGAACATTTGTTCTAACTCCGATCATTAAGTGTGAGAGAAGAAAGCAAAAACAGAAAGTGACAGAAAAATAATAAATGCCTCCTGCGTATATAGGCACATCCTCCTGAACGGCGAGTCACAGAGTACGAACACAAAAGCTCCACTCTTTTTCCTTAACTGTCCTCTTTTTCTTTAAGTGGTACCAGACGTAGGCATTTCTTCATTCAGCTCATTCAAGCTGAGGCAACTTGCCATTCTTTATTTATTTAACAAAACGAGCGGTAAAAGCCAAACATTAGGTCATGGAACATTTTCACCCAGAGAAATAAGTCACTGCCTTCAATAAGACATCAAAACCAGTTGGAGTATTCTCCTGCAAGAAAATCTGAGCTGGTGAGGAACTTTCTCAAAGTCAAGTGGTGCTGTGGGACTTTTTCCTGTTATTTGAATATGACTTTCAACAGTGTGGTGCACATGCGTTTCCAATTAAGAGCTCAGAGCCAACATCCTTAGCTGGGCCCCACTCAGCCGTTCCACGACTGACCAAGTCTCAGGAAATGTTAAACAGGCATCATAACCGTGACAGAGACAGCAGATTTTTCAAAAGCCTTTGCTCTCTAAACAATAATTAAGACATCACAATGGGCTGATTATGTAGACTGCAAAAAATGCACAAATCTAAATAGTAGAGAGAGAGAGCATAATTAATCATAAGTTTCTGTGACACATTTATAGCCAAGGCGCTTACACAAAGCTATTTGTCTATTTGGTAAATGTGTGTGAAACATGCTTAGAGTCAAAAGAAACAATATGTCAATGGCGTTGATTTGTGGGGGACCTAATGAGAGTGCATGGTTTACATGAGGCAGTCAGAGCAGGATCCACTTCACTCACAGCAGCAATAACTCCCTATGAGCCTGTCTCTGCTCAGACTTCAATCTCCAGGCCCTTAGGAGCAGTTGGAGGACTTTGATGTTCTGTCTAAATGAATCGACTGTGCTTCTTGATACAGCCCTCCAGTCAACTGACTCCCCCCCACCAATTCTGTCACCTGTGATAAACACCACGAGTGCTCAGAAGTACCAAAATTTGGATCACATGCTCAGAAAACCCCCTTTTTTTTGTCCTCCCTCCAGCTTTGTAAATAAGTGGAAAAAATATGATTGTTGTTTTCCATTGCGCTTTATCTGAGCCCAGACCTTTTGATGTGTGTGGCTGCATTTGAGCAGGCAACACCAGGCTGGTTTTTGTTACCTTACAGCCCTGCAACATCAAGTAAGTACGCCTTTATGTAGGATGGCCCTGCAGGGCATGGTGTTTGTTAGAGCCGGGGCAAAGGCAACAACCTCCAATCCACCACTTTCTATGACACTGTACCACTTGTGGGGCTTATTCAGGAGCACTTGTGCACAGCAAGGAATGCTGATATGTACTGTTGCATCTACTTTAAGAACCCTACATTGTCACAGAGGCTAACTTGAATATGCATAAGGGTATTAATAGTTACAATTCAACATTTGATAAAAGACGACAAAGACAAAACTACTATTAAAGTTTTTGTAATGGTTTGCCTCAAGCCATTTAGCGAACACGGTGCTCTGAGAACAGAAAATGCTATGCAAGGCTACAATAAACACACGATCCCCATGATGAGGTTGACTTCCTGCAAACTTTTCAGACTCAATTTTCTACTTTTTTGTGAGACTAAAACTGACTTCTGATTTTTTTTAACAATGTGATATATGCCTATTTCACAACTTTTTGGGGACTTTAACTTAACCAAACTCAATTTCAGCATCTGTGACTTATATATTTTAATTAAATTTCAAGCAGAGTTTTTGAACTTGGACACTTTTATTTTGCTTGTTAAAAAAGTTCCATTACATAGCAGTGTGTTTGGTGTTTTAACCAGAACCTGTTTAGGATCCACAGTTCTGGTTCAACCTGAAATTGAGTTGGGAGAAAAAAAAAAGGAAAATTGGCATTTATGTCCATTTTTAACGTGTGTGCATTCAGTTTGAGAGTCAAAAACCAAAACATCAATGAATTAAATGATCAAAAGGAGGTGTAAATGGAAAATCAAATGAAAAGCATATCATATAAATATGAATGCATGTAACAACAACTGCATTTATCAAGCATTATTATATTTTTGTTCTTTGATGAAAAGAATGCTTGATCTTCCAGACGTTTTTTCTTCTTCTATTTTCCAATTTTCTTTTCTCTACACTTATCCTAACGTATTCCTTTATTAGAATAATTCAGTCCATTTTTAGACGTGAATCCAACTGGGAATCTGTGGCAAGAATTGGAAATAGCTGTTTTGCTGTTTTTCAAAGAAGAATGGGCACGATTCTTTTGATGTGCAAAGCTGATGGAGACATACCCCCAAAAGACTGAGTTTTGATTGCAGCGAAAGGAGGTTCTACTCAGTAAGACACAGTGAAGTTCATGGTTGGAATGTGACGAAGGGTGTAGAAGTTCAAGGGCTGTGAAGACTCCTGCAAGCCGCTGTATCCTTCTAAACTTCAATTTTCATTTAACTAAATTCAATCAGCATTGATTCTGCATTTTCCTAAAGCCGAGGCATAGGTTTGACTTGAAATCTTAACTTGGATGAAACAGCAGTATTTAACCTATCACAGCCTCGGATGAGCTGGCTGGGTTTTTGAAGGGAAGTATGAGTTCTACAGGCGAAGGCATTGATCCTCCCACACCTTGGGTTTTTCCCAGCGTGTACAACGATTCCTGTGCAAAGCCTCTGAACACTTCTCTCCCTCCTCCAGCAGTCGATGGTGAGCAAACCTGCCCCTGGATCGAGCATCTCATTTAGTCGCCGGGCCCCTTTGATGTGGATTCAGTGCTGCGGTGCATATCATTTGTGTTTGAAGGTTCAGCTTCCACAATACAGCGAGGGTTTGAAGTTTCACATATTGCAGGTGCTACAATGTGATAATCCGGGAGCTGGTTATGCATTATACATTTTTTCATAAAAGAACACTATAAACTCAAAGTGAAATGTGGAAAAAGTCAGCGCTTGAAGGTATATATTGACAGAAACAGCTTCTGAGACTTCGGGGTGTGGGACGAAAACACTCTTGTTATCTGGAGCTTTTCAGAATCGGCTCTACATCTTCACTCAGAAGGGGGTAAATATCCAAATAAACAGAGTAGAATAACATTTGACTAGGGCCTGCTATGCCGTTATGAGACCAATTTAGTGTACTGAGCACTTCTCTCGGGGCAAGGAGAGGAGAAGGGCCATGACGGGTCCTTCTTCGTCTGCTAGGGCCGGCAATAAAAATCTCTTTTGCCATCTAATTTCACATGGGAGTTGATCTGCAGCTTGGGGGCAATTCCTGCGGTTTTCACTTAAATAAAAGATGAAACAATCATTGTCAATATTGATGTCTTAACAGAGAAAGATCACACTGAATATAATATACATGTCTATCCAGTTGCTAGACAAACAAGAGAAGGAAATGGCTTCCTGCTGGAAAATTTAGCGATTATATTTCAAGAAGTTGAAGGAGAAAAAAAAAAAAAAAAAAACAGCTTTGCCTTGCATCAAGCAGGCACAGGATTTAAAATGGGGGGAGTCGTTGCCCAGAGAATAAAATCTCGTTGACATTTAACGTCTGTAAGAGACCGAGTTCCAAGCAAAGGCTTATGATCTTGATAATTAAAGAGTGTTTGTATGGAGGTGCACAGCTACACGTCTCCTTTTTAGAAGATGTTTACTGTCTCTAAAGCGTAGAGATAGTGGCAGCCTGAGGGCCTGCCTACTTTCTTTTCCCCAGCTCTGTCTCCATCTTTTGATAAATACACACAAACACACACATGGGTATATATGCAAACGCTGCATGCCGTGCAAACACGCTCATAAAAATAAAATAAAAATAAAAAACACGCGCGCACGCACACACACAAGAAAGACTTGCTGCTTTTCACAGGCATCAGCCTCTCAATTAGCTTCTGAACTCATTTCCCTCTCCTTGGAAGGGAATTATTTTTCAGCTGGATGCCTTTTCTTTGTTTACTGTGAGCAGACCCGGGCCTTATCAGCAGCTAATCACTGCATGTCAAATTCAAAGACTTGCTGCAGTCACTTTAGAGGAAAAAAAAGGAATTAGTGAATAATCTTTTAAAGTTCAGATTGTCATTTTAGATTGGAACAATCACCAATTTCTTTTAGATGCAAAAATCTGTCTAACAGCCAGGGAGAAGATCAGCGTTTGTTGGATATAATTTGTTGTGACATGTTAATTGCATCTACTTGTAATTCTCTCTAATTGATGCTTGATATGTCTCAGGAAATTAGGCCAACTAGATAACACTGTAAATATTATTAATCCTCCCCGCCTTTCCCTTTTCCGTGGCAGGTCTGAGGAATTCACAACAGCCAGAGCTGTAATGTGTCAATGTGCCGTGCAGCTATGCTGTGTATTCCCAGGGCTGCCAGGCTGACAAATCTAAGGTTACAACCGTACCGCTGTATATTCAAAACACATTCAGGCACACTGCAGAGAGCCAAAGATGACTAACCTGAGCGATTTTCACCGAGTTCTGGGTAGAGCCACCGGCGTGGTATTCAACTTTGTTTCTCTTGACAATTTCTGCAAACCTGAAATAAGAACAGACCTGCCAGTCAAAATGAGGTTTACAGGGTTTTTTTTGTCCAAACTCCTGACCTCATTAACATACAGCACCGTGCAGAAGTTTTCAACCCTCCTGAACTTTTTGCACCTTTTGTCATAACATAAACACAACCTTTAACGTATTTTATTGAGCTTAGATCTGACAGACGAGCCGAAGTTGTGAATAATTATGAAGCGGAAGGAATTTCTTACATAATGGGCTCTTTAATAATACAAATAGTCTGCGTCTGTCCACAGCAGGAGGCAAACAGTAATTCTGAAGGATGATCAACAGCTCAGGTAGGAAAATCTGTTGCCAGGAGAACTATAACCCTCCACAAAGCTGGTCTTCATAAAGGAGTAGAAGGAAGAAAGCCTTTGCTGAAAGAAAACCACGACCTGAATGTTTTGTCTTCATGCAAAGTACAATTTATTGCATAAAACATACAATACACATGGCAATGAGCATACTATGCCTACGGTGAAACACGGTGGTGGCAACAGGGATAAGTGAGTCGGAGATGACTTTTAGGTTTGTTTATGCATTTGGCAGATGGTTAATCCAATGCAACATTCTAATGAGAAGAGCAATGCAGCTAAATATACAGCTTATATACATAAGTGTGGAAAAAAGTGAAAAATGTATTTGTAATAACTGTATTTTGGCTAAACTGGATTTCTTGGTTTTCTTAGTTGAAACCACCGCAGGTAAAAAAAAATTAAACATGTTAAAGCACAGACTACATATTATGTAGTATGGATATTTATTACCCATTTATTTCAGCAGTGTAGAGGAAATGTACAATAATAGCTATTTAAAAATGAAAATCAATTAGAAATGTCCCTTTTTATGTGTTGTTACATTTAAAAACAGATATAACTGTATTTCTTTAATATTAATATTTGAAAGAAGAAAAAATACTCTTTTAAGACTATCTTATTTGGGTTTTGGCCCAAGAGGTTCTGATCAATTTATTCTTGACTCCAAGAAAATGTTTTGACAGCGTGTAATTAAATATGTTGCATTGGTGAGAACAGGACTCATACATAAGGGGAAACCACTAAACCCACACATCTCTAGACCACCTATGACTGCAAAAAAAACACCTGTAATTTGGTTATAAGACAAATTACTCAATAATTATCCACCTACAAGATGCACAGGTGTGGGACAAAAATTCACTAGATTTCTTTAGCGGTGCTAAAGAAATAAAAAGCGTGTCATCGACATACATACTGTACAGTAAGTTGATCTAATACATGAGCTAAACAGGACCTGAAATGTCAAATGTTTAGACATTTTAGATGTTTGACTATCCATCAATTGATAGATAGCGAGAGATATTCAAAAATCAAGAAGATTAACAATAATAAAAATCAATAAATTATTTGGCCTACCAAATTGGGATATATATATATATATACTCCGAAAGCATGAGCAGATATACAAAAGCCAGCCAGGGAGGGTCAAAATGTCAGACTGACAAAAGAAAAAGAGAATTGTTCACACATGGTTACACTAAGTCACGCTGTATTAAAACACGCTGACCAGTAAAAGTTAAACCTGAGAAACTTAATCTGCTTTCATCCAAGCAATGTGACATAGTAAAGCAGCTGTTAATGTTTAACAAGGCAGAATTAGCCACTGTTTCACAGTTTCCTGTTTTCAGGGCTATTTAACAGAACAGCTTTAGTTCTTCATTGTGTACATAACCAGGGAAGGTATTTAGTGAGAGTCCATCTCTGACCAAATCTTTGATTTCTAAGCCATACAAAAAGGTTTTAAAATGACAGTAACAGACTAAAGAAAAAGCAAAAAAGCAAAAGCGTAAGCCATAGGAGCACACTCAGGTCTACTGAGAAGTACAAAGAGTTTCCCTCCATTTCGTCTCATCACTGCATAATGCCATTTCGGACATCAATAACTACTATGCTTCTGCGTAATATGATGCAAAGCTGGGCTCTGCTGCAAGATAGAGGCTTATTATCTCAGAAGGTGGGATGTGCATTTTACACATTGTTCACACAAACAGACTCTCAGGGGGCAAGCTACGTAAACGTGTCCACCCTGCTAAAGTAATTGACCGAACTACAGTCGAGATGCTATGCCACATTAGGAGGTGTTTGGCTTTTTTCCTCCCACTCAACTTTATTTTGAAGGCTGACCATTTGCAAGCGTGTTTACATCAAATCAGATTAAAGTGGACCACAGAATCGCCGCTGGTGGGTGTGTAATTTCACTTTAAATGATCAGAGTAAAAGAAGCTTCCTGCAGGGATGCATGTTTGTATTCTCAAGAGAAGATGGGTTGTGTTCCTCAGCATTTTAAAAAATAATTAAAAGACATTTTTTTTTTAAATCGGAGTATAATATCAAGCCGGTTAAACTTCTGGAATATTGATCTGGTCAGTTCAGTTGTAGAGAGGGTTGTTAATGAGTGTCGGTGGTTTTGTTGATTAACAACAGGTAATCTAAAGGGGCTAGAATGCAAAAACTCCAAAAACAGGATTGGTTTTGTAGGTGGAGGCCAGAGACATTTTAACCACCGTTATTTAATTTATTTATTTAGACTGGTTTTCAGCAGTTTTGCCTTTGACCAGTGTCAGTGACACAACTGGTAGCATGTGGCAATACCTGGACCCCACAGAGTCTCTGACCATACCATTACAAACAGACGTCATGAGGGTGGCTTGAGGTTCCCAACGTGCTCTAGCAGGCCCTGCGCTCACTGCCTGGCACTGTGGAGCTCGACTGGTATTTGCCAGAGAACACTAGTCGCTGGCTCCCTGTTCTTTCCACAGATGATAGCAGATTGACGATGAGCTCATGTGACAGACCTTAAAGGGTCTGGAGAGGCTGCGGCGAATGTTATGCTGCCTGCAACGTTGGGGGCGGGTCAGTGTTGGTCTGGGGAGGCATATCCATGGAGGGACACTAGACCGGATAAACGACGTACAGGATCAATGAGAACCTTGACTGCCATTAGGTATCAGGAAATCCTTAGACCCATTGTTAGACCCTGCACTGCTGCAGTGGGCCACAGGTTCCTTGTAGTGCATGATAATGTCTGGCCTCATGTGGCAAGAGTATGGGGTTTAGGGGACGCATACAAACTACTGAGGACAATTTTGAATGGCTACAAAGACATTTCAGAAATTTTACTGGCCTGCCACATCAATTGTTCAGTTTCTCTTTCTCTGTGACTTCAGGTTAAGCCAGTCCTCCTGTGGGTTGATCAATTTCATCACAAGACGTTGCGCCCGTTTGTTCCCCACACATCACTAGTTCCACATCGGTATGGCTATCCGACACGATTCTCTTTCCCAAATGAGACCTGATGTGTTTTTAAATTTTTCCTTTAATGTTTTTTGAAGCACTGTATTTTCGAGAATGCAGGATATGAAGTAGCGCTTCCACGTTTTATTCGGCGTAACGTGCATCTGTTGTAAATATAGTTCAAAGACAGGAGCAATCTGTATGCAAAGTGTATCCTGGCTTACCAACATGTAGGAGTCAGAGAAGTTCAATACTTAAGCACAACCTGGTTTAACTAACCATGGCCAAATTTTGAGCTGGTGTGAAAGTAACCTTTACTGGTTCAAAGAAAGTCTACATATCATGTCTCAAGGCAACAAGTCTACCCAGGGCAGAGTGATCCTAATAAAAAAAAAAAAAAAAAACTTTCCATGCAAGTGGAAAATATGCTAACCGGAGGAAAAAAAAGTGTTCCTGAGACACCTGTTTTGACTCTTTGACAAAAGAAGAATTTGAGCACTGTGGGTGTTTATAACATGAAGGGAGCCGAGGGACTCCAGACCCATTTCAAATAGACCCACAGCTTCAGAGGATTTGAGGGGTTTTTTTTCCCACTAGAACTATTTGCTCCACCTTTCAGTGCAGACAGCATGGGGCCCTGCTCTTGGAAGCCTCGAAAAAATCCCATCCGAAAAGGAGCAGCTGCTTCGAGACCTTTACACCCTCAGACATCATGTGATCCCACAGTAGTGACACCGTAAACGGCCCCCATGGCCATTTAGGGGTAGAAAATCCCTTTCCATCTACTGCAGCCTGAGCCCACTCGGTGCTGGGAGGGAGCAGGGAGAACGAAATTGTTTTGAACAAAATGTCCTCAGCCACTAACCTCAGCTTTTAAACCTGTCGGTGTCGTTGAATGGAGGAGCAATTTCAACTATGCCGCGCATTCCACTAATGTATGGTCAGTTTGTGTTATATAACAAGTGCAGCGCAACATACAGCCGGTTAAAATGACCCCTAACCACATCCACAGTGCAATCTTTCTATTTCATGCCTTCCATTTTGAAATTAAGAGTGGTACCTATTTATTTAGAACACCCTTCACATATATTAGCAGCACTTTTGAAGATGTGTAATAATTGTATTTATTTTTTTGCTGCCAGTTGTCAAAAGCTGTCATCTTTAAAATACAATACATCCCATGTGAACCTTTTTTCTTGTTAACAAAATCACCTCAAACAGTTCCTATAATAAAAATATGATTGAGGCATTTTTAATGCTGAAGCTACTTTTTTTATTTGATCAGAGTGATACATATATTTTAATTATTAATTACTCTCTTATTCCCCTTGGTAAGAATATAACATATAACAAATGCTCCTTTCTCTTAGCCTACCTTCGAAATGAGGAAAAACATGAGAGCATGCTATCTATATAAGGCCAATGTGTGTTGGGAAATGGCAGAGGGAATGAAAAATGACAAATCACCTCTAAGGCGTGTACGACTTGATGCACAGCTGGAACAAAACATCCAGTGGACGATGGCTCCTTTTCATAACCAATAAAAGCAGTGAAAGTAACAAACGACACTACAAAAGTATGAAATGACTAAGGGGCAAAATGATAAGAACCCACCAGGAAATGGCTACAAGCTACTTGTCTGAGTTACTCAAATCTACAGTCACAGGAAATCAAACGGAACCAAATAGCCCCAAGGGGAGGAAGGAAATGACTCTTAGTTGGGACAAAATGTCCTGTAGAAGATGGTGACCATAACTGCAAAAATACAATATGATGAAGAGGTGAAATGAGCAGCACCCAACCGAGAATGGCAACACGAAAGCAACTACTACCCCATGTGCACAAATAAATGCATTGTTTGATGCAAAAAGGTGCTGGAATCTTCATTTTATACCTGAGAGGGTTGGATACAAAACAACTAATACTGCAGAAATCCAAAAGGAAAGAAATGACCATCAACCAGAACTGCAAAATGTATCGAATCACAGTATCGCAGTATCAATCTGTGCAATAACGCAAAGGACTTCTTAGATGCCATATTTGGAAGAATGCATAATTTACATGCCAATAATATAGATAGCCCATTAGATGGGCTTTCACTTCCCTCCATGCCAAAGCTTTGGAAAACTACAGCCAATATTTCAGTGAGATTCAGAGACTGCAAGAACAGATTCATTTATTTTAAGGTGTTTTTCCAGACATCTTTACCAGGTGGGCCAATAAACTTGGAGGGTGCTGAAGGCTAAATCAGAATAATTTGTATTGAGTATCTTTGTTCAGAAGATTTGACAGTGCAATACCATGATGCCTGTGCAAATTCTCAGTTAACCGGGTCATGGCAACAGCAAACAGGCAACCGGACAGTCGCTCAGTTTCTTCTGAAAACATTTCAACACCTATCCAGGAGTCTTTGTCAAAGACTAGCCAGTTTGCTGTTGCAATACCATGACTTTTCCACAGCTTAACACATTTGAAATTGTGGGGCAGCTCAAACAAGTCAGGATCATTGTGTTGTTTACATTCCTGGAGATGGAGCCCCAGCCATTGTATCCCATCAAGGGAAATATGAGAGCTTCTAAAGTACTTTGAGTGTTCTCTGCTCTGAGCCACTCATGAGTTCCTTTTAACCACCCCCCCCCCCTTTAAAAAGAAGAAGAAAAACAAGCCAAGTGTATTATTTACATGAGGCAATAATTCAAGATTTGCTCCTCAAAGTCTCTTACGTGGAGGGCAAAGTGAGCCCATTTACCCAATCCCTCTTCATTCGCCTTTGATGTTAGCCTATCTCGATAAGACCAGATGAGTGCCCTAAAATCCCCGTCGAGTGATTTCGCAGGAAGAACAAGTCTCAGTTAATCAATGGTAAGATTGGATCTGGATCCTCCGGAGTGGTCTGCCTGAAAGTCCTTCCGAGTATTTGAGTGCACACCAGGGTAATTCGCCGTTAATGATCACCGCGGCACCCACTCTCCTACGCGCCGTTCGTTCCTATTTAATTGCCTCGTTCGCGTTTAAACAGCTTACAAATCACAAGGACAGGCAGGAAAACATGATCAAATGGTGGCTATCGTTAATCAGGGGAGGACAAGAGGAGAGATGAGGGAAAATGGGGGTGTGATGGCTTCTCTGCTGCTCTCCTTGGGGTATTAGGAGGAAGGTGGGTTGTACAGGAGCACTGAATTATCTCTGCCTCAACCATAGCAGACAGGTACCTTTAAACAAGCAAATCCATCTTCCCTCTATCTGACAGAGGCAGCTAAAAGGCTTTGGTAATCCAAGTTTCAACACAGGCATCTGGAGCGGAGACAAGTTCCTCCATTGATTAGACTCCCCAATCAGTGCATACATCCTACACCAGCCTCGCTTGGTAGTCTGGAGGAAGAACAAGGCCTGATGCACAGTAATTGTTTCCATAGGTCAGGCAGAGGGAGAAAAAAAAACAGCTCAGGGACGTGATGAAAGGGAGATGGAAAGGGTGAGGAATATTGTTGTTTTTTCCCCCCAATTAAATTGTTTGTCAAACCCTTCACGAAGGGTTACGCAGTTTATCTGTTTAAAATCAATACGCTCGTCTCAGTGTGAAAGCTTGTCCCGACAAAAGACAGGCCCATTAATTATTCTGTTCTGTGTGCTATCGTTGAGCTGCTCAAGGTTGCGCCTTATCTTTTCTTATTTCAAATCAATAATTATCTTCTACCATGCTTTGCGCTGCCTCTTAGAAATAGATGTGCTTTTTATTCAATGCCTGTAGAGTCTCTCTCTCAGCTTTTTTTTTTCCTTCATCTCTTCTCTGTAGCAACCGGTGAGGAACGCAGAATGAATAGGGCATTCTTATCACTGGAACATTAGGGCATGATGGGAATAGACGCCGAAGACTGAGGTGCATAAAAGCACTGAACACAAATGAGTCATGATTCAAACATCGACCGAGGCCTTGTTCCTCATCTTCTGATATCTTCTAATAAAGTGAAGTGAATGTTGATTTGTACAAAAGCTTTATGATGTTGACAGGATTAAGGTATCACGGTCTGTAGTGCATCTTAATCAATTAGAAAAAAATGTAAAAAGTAACTTTATTTCTGTCCTTGAATATAGAAAGGGAAACGCACACATCCTATAGATCCAATGCGGTTTCGATTATTTTGGCATACAGCTAATGAAAACCCCAATATTTTGATTTTGAATAGTATATAACACCAATGAAAAATGAATTTTAATGATGCAGAAATGATATGTCATGGCAGTTGTAGTGTAGCAGCCACCGACATCGTCAACAGTGAGGTCAGAATAGTTAATTGCTAAAAAAGCTCATTCACAAAGTCCTGTATCAAAGCACTTTAATGGAAAGTTAAGTGGATGGAGAAACTGCTCACAAGCAGCCGCGGCTTTAGATGGATTGTGAAGCAATCAAATGAAAAGGTGTTCCCCACAGCCTTGATAAAGCCTCTGGTTGTTCTGCTTGATGCAGAATCCCAGCATATTAATGGCAAGTTGACTGGAAAGAAAAACGGTAGACCACCAACATAAATTCAGCCTTTAGGAGGATTATGAAGCAAAGTCCGTTCTCGGTTTTGCACTGAAACAACGCATGGACTGCATGTTTTAGTCACTTCTGAGCAGTGACAGCTTGTCGACAGGGGAATAAAAGCAGATAAAGGAAATTGGACTGGACCGGACCGTGGACGGACTTATGTTTCTGTTGTGCAATCTCCAACCTCAATATTTAGCACCAGTCACCACTGCTTCTGAACCAGAAATAAAATCAGGAGCATCTTAGCTGGGCAAAGGACCAAAAGATAGGGACTGTTGCTGAAAAGGTCCATGCTGTTCTTCTCAGATTAAAGGTAATTTCACATTTCAATTGGAAATCAAGGTCCCAGAGTCTGGAGGAAGTGTAGAGAGGCCTAGAATCCAAATTGCTTGAAGTCTGGTGTAGATTTTCCACAGTCAAAATGACCTGGGAAGGCGTATCATCTTCTGATGTTGATTAAGTTATTTATCAAGTTGAAAGTCAGTGTAAGGCAAGGCATGTTTATTTGTGTAGCACGTTTCAGTAACAAGACAATTCAAAGTGCTGTACATGAACAGAAAGAAAACATACAGAGGAAACACTGTACAGTACACTGCAGTGGAATAGTAGCAGTAGGTCAAGATAAGTTGGACTACAAACTTAATCTAATTAAGTTTCAGTGAACCTTAACATTTAAAAGGCATCTGTAAACAAATGGGTTTTTAACCTTGATTTAAAGCACTTTTACAGCCCTCTGGGAGTTTGCTCCAGATAAGAGGGGCATAAGAACTAAATACTGCTTTTCTATGTTTGGTTCTGGTTGTGGGTATGCAGAGTAGACCTGAGCCAGAAGACCTTAGTGGTCTGGATGGTTGATATACTGATAACAAGTCTGTGATGTATTTAGGTGCTAAGCCATTCAGTGATTTATAGACTAACAGAAGGATTTTAAAGTCTATTCTCTGAGATACAGGAAGCCAGTGTAAGGACTTTAGAACTGGGGTGATGTGTTCTACTTTCTTAGTTTTAGTGAGGACGCAGGCAGCAGCGTTCTGGATCAGCTGCAGCTGTCTGATTGACTTTTTAGGCAGACCTGTAAAAACACTGTTGTAATCAATTTGACTAAAGATAAACGCATGGATTTTTTCTTGGAAATGTTCTTCAGGTTATAGAAAGCCAACTTTGTAGTTGTCTTTAGATGCCTTTGAAGGTTCAGGTCTGAGTCCATCACTACACCCAGATTCCGGGCCTGATTGGTGGCTACTAGCTGAAGCAGCTGAAGCTGTGTGCTTCAGCTGCTTCTCTGTTGGCCCTGATCATTCCTTTGTTGGTCCAAAAAGTATCACTTCAGTTTTGTTCTTAACTGTAGAAAATGCTGGCATTTCCATGCATTTATTTCTTCTAAGAATTTACTCAGCACTTGAATGGGTTCATAGTCACCTGGTGACATGGTGATGTAGAGGTGTGTCGTATGCACAGTTATGGTAACTGTTGTTTTTTTTATTATCTGATCTAGAGGGAGCATGTAGATATTGAATAGGAGAGGACCCAGGATGGACCCTTGGGGAACCCCACATGTGATTTTTGTGGTATCTGATGCAAAGTTACCTATCGACACAAAACAAAAACAAATAAGTGTAGCTGTCTCCCAGGACATTTTAAAGCATGTTCTGCTTCTTTCTGCTGACAAGCTTAAATGGAGATGCTGATTTCATTTTCAGTAGGAATCAGCACCTCTCCACACTGTCAAATGTACCAATGCCTGCTTTAATGATCGTGTCCATGTGTTGAAAACAGGCCAGACCTACATAAACCCCAGGGGGAATTTTTGGTGTACTGTCAGGAGAAAGAAGTAGAATACTAGAAAAAAACAATGCTGATGAGCTACAGGATGCTTTTAAAGCAACCTGTGCTTCCTGAACACCTTGACAAAGTCACAATTTGATTGTCTGCAAGCCCCGCTGCGATGATGCAGTAAATCATGCAAAAGGAGCCTGACCAAGTATTGATTCAATTTGCTGTACAATCCATTGACATACTTTCATTACAATGGCATTTCTGTATTAAAATTCCTTTTTTATTGGTTGTATGCAGTGTTTAAATAGCCTGAAAAGCAAATATTGAGTTTTCTTTAGCAGTAAGCCATAACACATTTATATATATTTATACACACACACACACACACACACACACACACACACACACACACACACACACACACACACACACACACACACACACACACACACACACACACACACACACACACACACACACACACACATACATACATACCCCTACTTAGAAACACAAACTCACTTCTCTATTTCAAATCACAACTCAAAACTCATCTGTTTAAGATTGCATATTCTCTTTGATATCAATCTCCCTGTCCCAGCCTTTGTATGTTTTAAAACGGTCCTTATTCTGTGTTTTCGACTTTGTTATTGACATTGATGTGTTTTTATCTATTTTTTGTACGGTGACCTTGAGTGTCCAGAAAGGCACCTTTTAAATAAACTTTATTATATATATATATATATATATATATATATAAAACTCAGTGTGTAATGAACTAGATTCCCTTTGCATTCAATTATGAAAATAAAATAGCTTTTCAATGACGTTCTAAATTAGAGAGACCCACCTGTATTTAGGAAAATTCATCTGAGAAAGTCCTGCCGCAACAAAAGAAAAAAAATGGCTCAACTGTAATAGAGACTGGATGCACAATTAATGACTGCACAATTACATGGTCATAATGGGTGAGTAATTGCATTAGAATGCAGAAACAACAAATGTGCATCCCTTTAATAATCGGCCGATCCGGCAGCACCAACAGCCCATTTGTTGGCATTAGCCGAGAACTGCTGTTTGTACTTAATTAGGCTGCGCTCAAGGATTTAGATGGTGGGGGTGAAATCTGCTCGCGGAGGATGAGTTCATATTATTTCCTCTAAAATGTCACAGGTTTTTGGCTTCACGCTGCAGAGGGTGGCGTTGTTTGTCACACTCTGCCGTGTGGACGTAGTGTGTGTGTGTGTGTCTCTGAGAGGATATGAAAGAGAGAAAGAGGGACACACTGGAGGGAGAGGAGTGGGAAGAGGGAGCGTGTAAGGAAGGATGGGGGCTTCTGGCGTTCTCTCGAGGATTGAGATTTGAAGCCGGAGCACAAAGCCTTTGAGACGTTCCCCCTTATCTCGTGGTTGATACCAGGATCTGGGTGATTCAGAGCGCTCCGTGTGAATAATTCCACCAACACCCCCTGCTGTGGGGACCATATGGCCCTGTGTGAACTTTAAACACACTGGGAGTGTTGCTGCTCACCAGTCGGGCCTCCCAATCTCTACCCCCGCACAGACAAGGTGTAAAGAGATGATCAGCACAGATGATATAAGAACTAGTTCACATGTATAAAAGCTGCTGCCATTAATGTAGCGGCAGGGGGAAAATCAAAGGCGACTAAAAATAGCCCTGAGCATGCTTTTCTGAACTGAATATGCTGTATATGTACCGGCTGAAACGCCCCCGTTTCAATTATAAAATGCTCTTTAAGGGGGGATGGATTGATGGATGAGAAGGAAGATGTAGATTACATTTGTTACATCCCCTTTTGACTAGGGATGTTTCCTTCTGGCACCACCTGCTGGAAGCTGCCATCCACCGAACAGAGGCATCCGCAGTTCCAGCGAGGACAAGCTTTGATTATGATTGCATCAGCCATCCCCCTCATGATTCAGCGTGCAACCTTTAAATGCAGAAAAATAAAAAAAATAAATATATAAAATTTAACCAAATTCAGAATATGTTCTTGGGGATTTACCTTTATTCCGAAAAAAAAAAGAAGAAAAAAAGAGTATTACTTGTTTATAATATACAAGGAGTAGGTGCAGATTTCCTACAGCTCTGTGAGCATGCTTGGATTTATGCCCCAAATCGCCAGATTCACGCTTATCAATAAAACATTAAGAGCAGCACGTCTGGCAGCTGAACATGTTTTTGATGTCTCAATTACCAGTCGAGTGCCATTAATCTCTGCTTTCTCTTTGGTACAGAGGCAGGCTGATGGATGCAGGCAAGTGACCTTCGGCCTACGCGGCACAGGAAGCCGGATGTGCTGATCGACACACACCCCCGCCGCTGCCGCCGCCGCCACCACCACCCCACCCCACCCAGAGAGCAGAGGTTTGTATCAGCACTCTGTAATACAGCAAGAGATCTGGGAAATAAAAAGGTGGTGGTGGTTGTGGCGGTGGGGGGTGCTGTAACGTGTCTACACATTCAGTCAAGCATGAGTGCATCCAGTGAAGTGGCACATGCAGCCTCTGCATGCATGCTTGCGTGTCAGCACACACACACACACACACACATATGCACACGCACAAGGTGGAGTGTTTCTTCTCATGACAAGCCAGGATAGCTCCACTGGGGGTTGCCAGCACTCTCGATTCACTTCGTTATTTATAAAAAAATAAAAAAATAAATAACGTGGCAGTGGAGTCAAGTGTGTTTACGGACCAGAATCCGTCACACGCACACCGACACAAACTAAAGAGTGTTTAGCATGTGCTCAGCGAGAGAGGACCTTTGTTGTTTCCTTCCTGGTGAGCAGATTGAGCTGCAGCAGCAATAGCGGCAGCAGCAGCAGGGGTGTGTAAGATGTACACAGACAGCGGGGTGTTTTGAGTGGAGAGGCACCTCCACTGATCTCCTCTACTGTGTGATGATGATGGTGTGCGTGTGTGTCTCAATCCAGTGCTGATCCCCCTGAGTCAGCCCCCGTCAGTGATACGAGCCCCCCCCCCCCCTTCTTTTCCCTCTCTCTTTGCTTCGCCATCCAGAATGCTAATAACAGCCAGCCACTAACGCTGCGGCGCTGAATTATTCATGCAGCAGAGGGTCACACGGCATAATGAGGAGTTTACTCTCATTCTGGATGTGATTGTGACGCTGCTAATCTGCATTTAGCACAGAGAAATAGAGAAAAGGATGGAGGGTGGAGGTGGTGGTGGAGGGGGGGT
The DNA here is from genome assembly GCA_037039145.1 of Fundulus diaphanus. NCBI lineage: Eukaryota > Metazoa > Chordata > Actinopteri > Cyprinodontiformes > Fundulidae > Fundulus > Fundulus diaphanus. The sequence continues at coordinate 12,693,005 of CM073143.1, forward strand.
TACTACAGAGAGGGAGGAGGAGAGAGGATGAGCACTGATGAACTTAATTGCTGTGAGCAAACAACCCCTGAAAAGAGTCACGCCATCATCCCGAGATGAGAAAGTAAACAATTAATTATCATTGGACAGAGGGAGTCATAAAACAAATGTTTGAGCAGCACCAATATTCGGGAGCCAGATGATATCTCCCCCCCCCCCCCTTCTGCGAGGTGAAAATACAATCACCATAACAATGACTCACTAATTTGACACACTAATAATTATTAGCGCTAATAAGACATGGTTAACAATCCCAGGAGGGCCTGGGCACATGGTATATTATGAAATGCTGCCGGTTCAGGAATACTGACGGTAAATATACATCCCGAAATAAAAACTTTATTTACCTGCACTCTGATTTCCAGCAGAAATAGAAATGTTTTTATTGTGCAGCTCCCTGTGGCGTGCTACTTCGGGTTAGAAACAGCAGGCAGCTGATGCCACCTGCTGGACGCGTGATGTGCGTACACGAGGTGTGGAAGGGCGACGCTGAAGGACTCGGGTGGAAGGTTGGGAAATGGGCACCAGCACCATATGGGAATGAATGTTTGCATTCAATTTAAAGCGAAAACAGTGAAAATTTTACATAAACTCTAAACTTTGACAGGGAATTTAAAACAAGATTGGATGGAGAGTTCAGGTCAGGTTCGGACTTTGACTAGGCCATTCGAACACAGGAATCTGCTTTGATGTAAACCATTGCATTATAGCTCTGGCTGTATGTTTAGGGCTGGTATTTTGTTGAAAGGTGAGCCTCTGCCGCAATCCCAGGTTTTTTGCAGCCTCTAACATGTTTTCTTCCATTATAGTAGATATTACAAACATCCACTTGCTGGAGGTCTCCTATATAAGATTTAATACATAAAATTTAGAATCTAGATTTCACAAAAGTGAAATCTGGTGGGAACAGGGATCAGAAACACAATCCATGGAAACTGCGTGCACTTTCAAATCATAGGAAATTAATAGTTACAGATTTTAAATTGGACAAGAGACTTGAGAAATTTCAAGATTGATCAAAAATACTACCAAACATGCTGAATTATTCAGTCATGGACACAAAATGGAAATAAAATGGTAAATGGCTTGTACATGTATAGCGCTTTAAATAGTCCAACGACCCCAAGTGTGAATTGTCACACTGATTAAGATACCGGCAACCCGCCAACTGCAGGACAAACTCCCTAACTGCTATGCCACTGTCGCCCTTTAGTAGGAGGGGACGACATGGTGAAAGTGCATGAAATGGGGGCACGAACTGGCGAAGGGTTTAATTGCTCTGAAGTCGAGCTTTACCTTTTGAGCACACAACCTTAGCTTTAAGCCTCACGATGGCTGCAGTGACTGCTACACAGAGACAAACTGCAGCATCACATGTGACAATATCATCCTCTGAAGGGCAGGGTTCCCACAGGTACAGGAAGTAACACCCAATGCTTTGGTTTGGCTGGTTTCCGACCTCAAGTTCTAAACCTACTCAGAAAAACCAGCATGTGCTGACAAAGAGCCCCTTAAAGGGCCGCTTGAAAACCACACTAGAGATATCACCTAGATAAAGCAAAGAGAGCATGCAGTCACTTAAACACATTAAATAAATAAAAAACACAATAATTGAAATCATTAAAAAGTTAATTTATTTCAGCAGAGTAGTTTAAAACGTGCAACCTGGAAACTCAGGCTGCCTTAATGGCTTTACTTCAAAATCTTCTCAAGGATGTGGTTATACCTGCCACTGTGCACCTTTTTCCCCCCACAGCTTTTCCTTCCACTTAACTTTTTCCGTCAGTATGCTTGAATACGACACTGTGAACAACTAGCTTCCTAACCTGGAAAACTGTCAAGTCAGCAGTCAACACCATTATGATAACATTTCTGTATAAAAATGGCATTTTATGGCCTATTTTATTGGTCTTATGTAATATTCTAATCATTGTGAGAACCTGACTTTTGGGTTTCCTTTAGCTGCAAGCCATAACAAACTATCTCTGTGTCATTAATCTATATAATGACTAATAAATTAACCTTTGATTACATTCTAATCTACTGGGATGCACGTGTACGTGATTATTGGCATGGAGTAGTGCTCTCTAGCTCAAAGAACACTATATGTAAGTTGAGCGGAACCGTTTTTAGGAATTTCCTTTTTTTTTCTAGAGATAAAGCCAAACCAACGAAGTAGAGCCATACAGCTGGAAGGCAAATGATGCATGCAACTATTTGTTTTTTACCCATCTACTAATACTATGTTTATTCAATCAATAGAAAACTCAAACATTTCTTTGCTATCCCTGAGAAGAAAGTAAAAGCAGCAATACAGCACTTTTTTGCCGACAATTAATCAGCTATCAAAACACAAAAGCCTACAGGGCTGTCGGGGTTTACTCAGAGCACAAACACGAGGAGGGAAAAAAAACAACAACTCCCCAGCCGGTACTAACAGGGACGTAGATGCTTTCTACTGTATAGCAGGCAATTTCTCAGCCACAACAGGATTATATGGGCTCTGCTGCGACTAGATAATTGAATTCAGGAACGGCCACAGTGCACTGCATCCAATGATCTCTCTCCCACCAGGGTGATGGGAAGAGGGAAGGGGGGGGTGAATCGTGTTACACTAGATTCAGTCTTGCAACAATAGTGTTAGATGATTGAAGTTGTAAGCCTATTCAGAGCTTTTTTTTTTTCTTCCAGTGATGAACCTATCTGTCCGAATAGCATTTCCGTTTCAAGAACGAACTTTTTTCCTTTTAATCACGGAAAGCTACACAGAGGAATAAACTCGGCACGTTTTTGGTGACGTAAACCGGACAGAGATGACAGCGCAGGCTTCTGTGTGTTGAACTGGCGAGGGTATGCGCTGAAATGCTTTGTGATGGGAATTAAACCACCAAAGCTGCGTGTTAATCCTGCCCTAACCTTGTGCAGAATGTACAGAGAACAGGGTCTGCGCGGCTAAAGATAACACCTCAGCCTTTGTGCTGAAGGAGAACAACATCGCTGATGATGCTGCTTTGTGCCGCCGCTGCGGTCCAAGGTCACGTGTGTCCTTTTGTGGAGTAACAAGACCTGACAAGGTAGCCCCTTGTAGCTCTGATTTACTGATATGTCTCTGTGCCGTATAGAGTGCCTTGCAAAAGTATTCATTTGCTTTTTTTATACCGTTTTCACATTTTGTCACATTAAGATTACAAACTCCAACGTCTTGAATTTATGTGACAAACCAATACAAAGTGGTACGTAGTTGTACGACAATGATTCTTACAAACAGAAATGTGAAAAGCTTAGTGTGCATTTATATGCAGTCCCCCTTTACTCGGATATCTCTAAATAAATTAAATATGATAAATTCCCTTCAAATGTTGCCTCTTTAGTAACTGGAGCTGATTTAATATCAGGATAAATTCAGCAGTGAAGACTTAGAGGTTAGACGCAGAATGTGTTAACAAACCTCACTGGAAAAACCAGGACACACCCAACGCAGGTTAGGGATTCGGTTATGGAGAGTTTTAAAACAGCCAACTCAAGCAATGGACAGGGCAAAAAGCAAAGGCTGCTGATATCTAAAGTTAAACGTTTTCAGGCTAAATGCTAAATACTAAAAACTTTTTTTGAAAAAACCCTCCAAGTCTCCCTGAACACAGCTTCTCCTTAAAGCACGGTGGCGGTATAATGCTGTGGGGATCATTTATTCAGCAGGGACAGGGAAGCGGGTCAGAGTGAATGAAAATGTGGATAGAGGTGAAAACAGATTGGAGACTGGGGTGAAGCTTCGCTTTTTAGCAGGACAACAGCCATTAATACACAGCCAGAGACGCCTCCTTTCTAATGCCGGTCCGGATTAAAATAAGCTAACTCTTGTCTGCCTGAAAACAGTCCGCTTCACGTGAATCAAATGCAGGAAATGGAGAAGAACGCAGGGCATTGTGGGTAAACACAACCGAAACAAAGGTGCACGTAGAAAGATTGCCAGGAGGATGTCTCGCTGTTACTTCTGGAATGGAGGACAAGTTAAAACCTCTGATATAAAGGTGCTCAGACAAAAGTATATCAGAGCTGCTGGTAGGTACTCACTAGAAGGACGAGGTTCTCACTTAATTAGTCCAAAAACTGAGGTTATAGGATTACTCGACTTTTGTTAGGATCTTTACACTCTACCAGGTTTCCCTATAAATACGAATGGTGCTGTGGTTCTTTTGCTATTGGTAATGTCCCAAATACATGCCAGAGCAGTGACTAAGGTTTAAAAAATGCCAGCATGTGGCATTTGGGGTTTAATAGTATAACAACATTCCTTTTAAAATTATATTTATAGACAAAATGCAGACCTAACACTTGTTTGTAAGTAAGTAAGTAAACGTTTATTTATATAGCACATTTCACGGACATTGAGGGTCACTAAGTGCTTTACAAAGTGCACAGTTAGACAATAAGATAAAACAATAAAACATCAAAGGAAATTGGCTGCACAATGGAACAGTGGGTAGCACGGTTGCCTTACAGAAAGAAGGTCCTGGGTTTGAGTCCTGCCCTTACGCTGGGTCTTTGCATGTACTCCCTGTGCATGCGTGGGTTCTCTCCGGGTACTCCGGCTTCCTCCCACAGTCCAAAAACATGACTGTTAGGTTAATTGGCTTCTCTAAATTGTCCTTAGGTGTGAATGTGTGCGTGAATGGTTGTTTGTCCTGTTTGTCTCTGCGTTGCCCTGCGACAGACTGGCGACCTGTCCAGGGTGTACCCCGCGACCCCACAAGGGATAGACGTGTTAGAAAATGGATGGATGGATGGAAAAATAAAACATCACTAAAATCATCACTACAGAAGAAGAGCCGACACACTGGAGTTGTTAAAAAGCCTTGCGAAAAAGATAAGTTTTAAGTTTGCTCTTAGAAGCAAGCAAACACAGAAACGTAGCAAGAGCAGGAGATCATTCCAGAGCTTTGGCAGCACGGCCTGGAAGGAGGGATCTCATTTTAGGGTTTGCGAACAGAACGACCAAAATGAAAGCTGTAACATAACTGCCCATCTGGTGCCGCCGTGAAGGCTGTGGTTCTCACATTTAGCAGATCCAAACGGGCAGCTGTGGGATAGGAATGTACTCGCATGTGACATTTGACACTTGCTCAGTGAAAATAAATAAGAGTCATCTGTTGCTCTCTAGTAAAGTTTGCAGGAGGCATATTTAGTACTAGCTGCTTTACTCGCGGAGCAAAACGTGAAAAATAAAGCTCATAAAAAGCGACAAATCAAACATGTAGATGATGGTTAAAGGAACTGGCAGGGTTACATTTCTCATTGGGTTACTGACACATTAACCCAAGATTTCAACTCCAGCGATCTAAGTCGACAAATCAATTAAAACAATAGTGTATGATTTAAATTATGCAATACGCTGGATTGACACAGAATATGAATATTGAAAAAAGGAGAAAAGAAGCTGCACAAAGCCAGAAAGTAAGAAACCAAGTTAAGTGGTTAGAAAATAACCCTGCTTCCTATTAGAGCAAATTGTCGGTTTAGACCTATTTAATGGCCAATAAAAAGGGTTCTCATCATCACCAATGTGTTGCATGAAGAAACATGTTGTCATGGGTAACCCTTAATGGCGCTCTCAAGACCGTCACAACCTTAGAATTGGTTACACGTGTACTTCTAAACAACAAGCAGCACATCACCCCCATACTGGCCTCCCTGCACTGTTTCCCTGTATGTTTCACGGTTGGTTTGGAGATTTTAATTTTTTAATGTTTAAACAGTCAAAAACCTCCTTATCTAACAGACCTTTTACACAAGCTCAATTTCAGAACTCCTCGTTGCTTCTAGTTTTTCCTAGGACTCATCCTGTGACCCGAGGAGACAAGAACTTTTTCCATAGTTGCCTCCAAAACTCTGGAAATATCTTCCTCTTACTGTAAGGATGATACCTTTTAAAACCCATCTTCTCAGCTTGGCTTTTAATTCCAGTTGAACAGAAATATCAGGCTGTTCTTATTATTAGTCTTTTATTTTATCTTACTTAATGTTTCTTGTCTACTTTTATTTTGGTAGGTGTTAGCGTCTTGTTATTTCAATTTTTTATGTTTTGTTTTGGTCTGTTTTCTTATAAATTTACAGGCATGTACAGAATTTTGATCGTTCTGGGTCTTTACAGCGCTCTATAAATAAATAGTTGATTGATAACCTAGAAGTGGGGGAATCTTCGCAAGGTTTTTAACAGGAATCAACCCGAAGAGCGGATAGACCTGGGATTAGTAGGTAGACTTTTCCCATGTAAAAAAAAAAATAATACAACCCACCACAAAAGATGGAGCGTGTCGAAGCCTGCTTAAAAGGTTTGCTGCAAAACATTTGAACACGGCAACAAAAACTGTTGAGTGAGATAAGATGAGACAAAAATTTGACTGTTTCAAAGCACCGGCACATTCTTGATAAGCATCTGCAGGGGGAAGCTGGGTGGAGGCTCTCATGGGGCAACGATCAAAACAACACAGCTAAGAAAACTCTCAGCTGTTTTCATGGTAAGAAAAAGAAAGCCGCCAAAAAGGTCCAGGCTCCCAGGAAATGATCTGTGACTTCGCTTTGCATGAAAGATTGGATAAAAAAATAAATAAATAAATAACACCTGAGCATGTGTGTTTCCAATTTCTTCACAGAAGAGACATCTTGAAGTTGTCCTTACCAAAAGAACTGTTCCACTAATTAATAAGTTTTAGCAGACATGTTTAATTTTCCCTCCCTGTACCATTCCGCTTTATTACGCATAATTGATCTTTACATTTATTATTTATTTGTATATCTTGATTATTTGAGCTGTTGCCACATGGTGTGAATTTAATTTCAATAGGCGCATTATGAATACATTTAAAGAGAAATATGTAGATGTTTCTAAGACTTCCTAGCTGTGGAGTTTTACACATCTTGTATGTGGATTTACTCATCACAGGGTTTCTGTAAGCTTAATCTAAGACTGTTCAAGACGTTTTTAAAACCATTACAATTAAAATTTTAGAAATAAAACTAAGTAAATTGTGTATTTAGTTAACTTAATAAATTTTATTTACGCTACTAAATAACTTAAGCAAGTTGAACATAACTTTGTTGATTGAAATTGTTTTTGTTTGTGTGTCTTAGTGGCTCCAGTGCTTTCAACCCGTATTAACTGAACACTCTTTCATGTAAATGTCTTGGATTTTATTTGCTTAAACATACTGTAAGCCAATTTCCGGTGCAGAACTCTTTAGCAGGTTTGCAGGATAAATTCCAAGGATGAATTCAGGGATGTTAAACCAATGCATTATGGGGTTTTTAGTTCTCTAAATGTATGATTTGGGTGCTTTTAAATCCCCAAAGATGAACAAAAGCCTTTTTGAAACTTTTAAAGACCTTGCAGCAATTTTGTTGTCGATACTATCAAAAGATACTTTAAAGACGAATCATCACCCTACGTACAGGTGGTTTCCTTTGTTTTGCAGATTAGCACGGGGCAGCTTCCCCTCACAAAGATGAAAAAACCATCTGCACCGTATCAGAGGAAGAAGGTTGGTGTAAGGTCGGCCAAAAATCAAAGCTCCACGTTTGTTCGCGTAGCTTTTGTTTACCCGCCGTTTTAAAGCGTGTGGTGAGCTGCACTCAGCGAAATGCGGGTATGTTTTTGAGGAAGCCTATAGTGTTACTGTATATCCCCCTGGAATGTTAAGCATGTGTGTTTGCAGGGGGTGGGGAGGTACACACGCTTTAGAAACCCTTTTTACGCGACTTAAGCAGAAAACAGAACATGCATCTGAACTCCAAATTATGCAAAATCTCTACAATTCTAACTGCGGGGGTAGCAGTGTCAGACTTAGAAAAAGTAGGCAGCTGCCAAGACTTAAAAGCTCACTTGCTCCGTGTTGAATTTATGACTTGGCTATTTTGAGTTTAGCTAATAGTGAGAAGATGTTGTTAGTGGGGGATGAATGACGAGTGTAACCCTTATTTGGTTTCCCCGTAATTTTAGCAAGATGCATTACGCTACAGATGAACATGTAGTTCCCCCAGTGTGTATGACTCACAAGGCTTTGTGCTTGTCTTCAGCCAGGATCTGGTCATTTGGCTTCAGTCCAAACCTATAGGGGGAAAAAAGTGTTTTAATAGGTTTACATACATAATAATGTAAAAATATAAGTGAAAAGAATGAAGATACTGACACTTACTTGTCAAGGAAGTCTTTGTCCACGACAGCTGAGATGTCCAGCAAGGGATTTCCCATCCCAAAGAGCATGTTAGCACTGTGAGGGAGGGACAAAAAACAGATTGTATTCTGCAGTCTCCCACATAGTGGCTAAGAAAGAGCAGAGGAAACAAGCAATATGTGCTGTGAAACAGGAAATCATCTGTTTGAGATTTGTTGTCTTAAATAACAGAGATTTCGGGCAGGGACACACCCCTGCTTTACTGGGACTGTCGCTCCCATCAAAATGTCAACAGCATGTGGGAATTTATACCTTTCGAAACGTATATGTGTGTTTTTATGAGTTTTTTTTTTTTTTCTGCGAATGTTGTTTTCCACAACCGTTTTATCTACAAATCCACAGCAATAAGATAGAGTGGGCAAAGTCTGCTCTTGACAAGAGATCTTACAACACGTTAACTAACTCACTTTAAATGGAGAACCAAATGACAGCGAATGCCTGGACGTGATCTACAAACGGGGATGCTTATACTTCCTGCAGCAGTACATAATAGCTCTCCAAACATTTTTTAAATCATTCGAAGTAAAACGAAGGCAGCAGAGTAAGAGCATTTCCTCCAAACATCAATGTGAACAGCTGAACTGCCCCCTACAGAGTTATATCCCGGTTTGGATCTCACCTTGGTGTTGGCATGGTGTCAGAAAATTCCCCCAGAAGATTAAATGATCAACAGTTTCCCCCCCTCTCTCTGTCAAAAGCAACGTGCTTTCTGGCTCCAGGAACCGGAGCTCCACTCTGACCAACCCTAATGTTGGTGGACAGAGTGGGCCGGGTCTTTGGGAGCCTTCTAGGCAGGTGATTGGCTACACGTACTGCAACTATTGCGGGGGCTGTCTGTGCTGCATTTGAGGTCAATGGAGAAAAAAAAAGAAACAAAGGGGGAAATATCCTCAACCCTGTTACATCTTCCAACACCCCTAGCAGATAGTTGAGTGTAAAATGTTTATTTTTTTGGTTAAAGGTTTCGGTCATAATTACACAAAATTGTTTACATACCTGACACTGAACCTTTATTTTGTAGTTGTGTACATTATCTTGTAGATCCCCCTTATTATCCCCTAATTTTTCCATCATGTGCTATTAATTTTGTTAGAGAACAGGCTTCGTTAATCTATAATGCGTTATCTTTTGTCATCGATTTAATAGATTCATTTGGATTTACAATTTATTGTGATTTAATTTTTGAAAAATTGGGATTTTATTCTGCAAATGCAGTGGGCTTCCATGAAGAGAATACGATGCAATGCTGAAAATGTGTTTAGAAAATATATTGGGGTTTTTTTACCCTAAGATGAGACTCTTTAATTTATTAATTTACTTTTTTAAAAGTTAGCTCGACGTTACACATGTGAAGCCTGTTCTCAGCTCATTGTGTAATACCACTAACAGGAAACATTTTGTTGTATTTTCATTGTTTACAATGGCAGGGAAGCCATCTTGTTTTACAAGCATGTTTCACAGCTTGTATTTAGTTGCACTTTGAATTCAGTTCAACAACCAGATGAAATGCTTGAAATAAAAGCAAGTTTATAAAAATTATTTCTTTAATTTCTTTCTGTGAAATGAATAGGAGGAAAAAACATTGATTAAATGGTTTTGGTTTAATAAAGTCTGAGATTTTATTTTTAAGCCGCTCAGTCTGTCATATGTCAATCAATAATACATTTTGTGGCTAAAAGACTAGAGATTAAACAGTCAATATATACTTTCACCCATTAAGTCTTAACATTAAACAGCAGTATGTGCTGTGATGCACTTTTTCTGAGTTTAATCAAAATCAAATAAAGGTTAGAGGCATACCGTGATGCATGAATGGGAATGATCATTTCCGTTGTATTTATACCTCTATCAAAGAGCCTATAATTACAGGTATTTCCTCTTGTTTGTTTTATTGGTCAGAATCTTCTGCTTAGACTTTAAAAATAATCAAAACCATGTACCATCCAGGAAAAGCCTGATCTGACTTAACTAGTTTGGACTTTCAATTTAACTAGCCCTTGATTTTAAGAGCTAAAATGTAAATCTTCCAAAATTACAAAAAAAAAAAAAAAAACACAACACCTATCAATAAAAAGAAAACATTTGCTAACAAAACACTTCTTTCCGTTGGTGTGAAATACTTCATGATTTGCAGTCATCTGGGTTTTAATGGTCCCCTTTCAGGAGTGTTTGCGGTCGATAACGTAGTTTTCCCAGGGTAAATGAACGCCACATGGTTGACTTGTTTAATTTGTAAACAAACCAACAAGCTCAGATTTTTTTTTACATTTGTGTATATTAATGTATGAATCTCTTAATTATTCAACAAAAACGAGAAATTATTCTAACACAATTTGGTAGGTATAATCGTTACGCCACTAAATATGTAAACGCTACTTGTGATTTTTTTCACAAACAAATCTGCGCAGAAGGCTTGATTCTAACAAGGTTTTAATTTGTCGGTAAACCAATTCAGTTTGCGGCTTGTCTGAAGCCGTCAGCTGTCTACCTTTATTAAAATAACGCCAACCCTTCTTCCTGAATCGCTCTCATTAAAAACTCTCCTCTTTAAAGGACAGTTAGAGGTTGGATGTATGGACATTTTTCCCCCCGTTATCGCAGTCATGTGACGAAACCGTGAAGTCGTGGCAGTCAGCTAGCTGTGATTTGTTTAGTCATGACAGAAAAATCCTGCCTGTTGTAAAGAAGAGGGGGAAATAAATAAGTGTGGACTGTTACAAGAGGAAAATATATGGTCGAAGCGCCTTCTCCCCGCAGCTCCAGCGGTCCGTTAACACAACACCGCGGAGAGGCTAGCTGCAATTAGCTGCTAATGCTAGCTGCGGCGGCTAGCACCGGGCATCCAAAACCAACCGCCCGGTTCTTACCTTAACGCCGTCTTTTTCCAAGACGACGGGCTTGTTTCTTCGGTAGACATTTCTGCCGAGGTGTTCAACGGCTCTGCTGTTGACGAGGGGATCCCTACAGCCTCTTTCTTTTCCTCTCTGGCAGGGAATAGTTGCAAGAAGCTACCGCTTCCTCCCCATCAAACGACGTTGAACAAATTGACCAGTTGCATAAAACCTATACAGGAAAAATTAGGAGTTTATTTGATGACAGGGATCCTTATAACCCACTTTGAGCTGGCGGACCTACTGTCTGGCTTAAAACGGAGCAAGACTAAGTTCTAGTGGTTCCTGTCCCTCTGGTTGAATTACATCAGGTTCCACTTCAAAGGTTGCAGAATCCAAGCTGATGTTGAAACCATTTTTTATTTACATCCATTGGTGCTAAGATATAGATTTGCAACCATAACTAGTAGATGCCTTTTTATACTTTAACTTACTAACCCTGTAAGTTATACATAATCAGTGCTAAAGATGCTGCAAAGGGGATGTCCCTCAAAGACCTCACAGATTTTCTAATTAACCTTCAGGGGAGCGTAAGAGCACATTCCCAGATAGTTCCCAGGTCACACGGTCAAAGTTGAAACTAACCTTTACTAAATGTGCCCTGAAAGTTGCAATATAGCTTTATTTATCGATAGTTAAAACCTATAGACTCCTTCATGGAACCGTTAGGGAACATGTCCAGAAGATCACTGTCCAGACTGAAAATAGTCTCTTAGATACTAGAAGATTGCACCGTCACTGGCCTTCACAGAACCTTTATGGAACACGCCAGGCTTATACTCTGAAATTTACGTTTTGAATGTGGTGGTTGATCTTTGATGGATCCTACAAATGAGCATTTTTAGTGTATACCAATCAGGTAATGTTTGATAGGTTACATAGTCAACATAAAAACTAACCTACGGATAACCCTGTAAATCATTTTTCCTTGATCGTTCCCAGCAGGTTGTACCGTCAGCATTGGAACTGTTTAGGGATCCTTTAAGGTGAGAAAATAATGTGCACCTTCATGGAACTTTCTGTTAGTTGCAGTGTAACCTTCGCTCAAAGTTCTATGGATGTTCTGCTAAGTTTAAGGTCTTCATGGCTTTCACTACCACCAGTCTCATATCACTATTTCACGATACCAAAGGAAAAAAATAATATTGAAAAGGATGTCATTTTAAGAAAACCGCACATTAGTGAGTTCTCTATGCAGTGTAAATGGATCCGACTGTCCAATAATTACGAATCACCCAGCAGAATAGATCGGCCGCAGAGGGGAGGGGGTTTGTAACCTTGAATTTAGGCAGAATGTCTTTGCAACTCCTGAGTTTATATCAAGATAAAATGATTTCATTCCTTTCAGCTGACGCAAAAAAAAGACACAAATGCAAGTGTTATAAAATGCTTTATTACAAAATTGTGAACGCTAAAGCAAAATCATGTTTTAGACCCATTTAAACCCAACCACGTTGCATAATTTTATTTTATTTTTCTTCGGGATGGCGGGGGGGGGGGGGGTATTGTTTTTGCATAGATTACGTGAGTACTTTAGAAAGGCTTTAAAGAGGAATCCTGTACAGTACGTGTCCTGAACAAATTAACACCGACAGCTTGTACAAACAATATAAAATATCAGAAAATGAAAATATTAATCCCAAAACAAGGCACATCAGTTCAGTTAGATGTTTAAAGTAAACCTCCATACACACAAACAGACAGAAATGTGCTTCAGACATTTTAAAGTAGGTAATATATTACTGCCACAAAAGGAGATCGGTTCTGTGTAGTGTATCGAGACAACTTAGATTAACGGCTGCAGGCACTGTGCTTTATAATGAAGTGTTGCTCATTCTCTACAATAGAAAATTAAGTTTGACAAGAATTGTGCACACAAAAAAAAAAAAAAGACGTGAACATGAGTGGCAATAACAAAACAAAACAGCAGGCAGCATTTTTCAAACTAGTAGCATGCAAGGAATAGTAAAAAAAAAAGGCTTTTAGGCCACATAGTTTAGTACAAGGCTGTTTAATAGATATTATTTTAATGTGTGAAACGCATCTAGAATGACTTGAATGAGTCAAATAAGACTTGTTCCCTAAATGTTACCTCAAATATGCGTTGTTGATTAAACGGACACTGTGACAGAAATATCTTTGGCAGAACTCTAGACTGTTACATAAAGATCAGCATTTCTCTTTCACTTCTTATAGGACAGAATATCATGAACAGAAGCAACACTACTAAATATATTCCCTCTGCGATGAGCAAATACCTCTTGTGTACTTGTAACAACTCCTCAGGTCCATGTGCTTATCTCAGCAAAGAAGTAATAATAGTGATAGTAAGGTATTCCGTATAAAGATATAAAAATGTCCTCAGAAATCGTTGATTCAATTTCACTTAATGTGGTCTAGGTCTAGAAAAGTCCACAATCACCCTGACATTATATGAAACCTAACCTCTGATCAAGATATAAATAGGCATTTTCCAAGGATTTTTAAAATCTAACCTCTTAATATATTTCGAGCTAAGAGTCCCACCATTTATATTATTTCAGAACAGCAAACGGTACAGACAGGACATAGATGGAAGAAACTTTGCCCGTATATGGATGTTGGGCAGTGTTATTGTTGCTTTGATGAAGCATATGTCTGTCCATTCAAAGTCCCCGTGAACAGCTGGGCAGAGCCAGCACCAAGCAGAGGACTGATGGCTCGTCGCTTACTGGTACCAGGGGGTCTTTCTGACCCAGTGGAGGGTGAAACCTGCATCTGTCCGGATCTTAATGGAAGCCGCCTCTGCCTCTCTGACGGTCTCCTTCACAGACTGCATCAGGTTCTGGGCGTTGTGGACCAACATTTCAGTCGCCTAAAGCACAAAGAATCGTGAGATTTAATGATGAGGGAGGTTTTATGTGATGACTTCACTCAAAAGCTTCCAAAAGTCGTTATTTTTTCACATCCGAATTTCCAGAGACCTCTGTCTAATATTAGTCAGATGTAACATGCACTATGAACATACAGCAGATTTTCCAACAGAAGTTGGGTTTTAAATATTAAATCGGTAAAGAACAGGTTATAAGGAGATAGAGGGGCAGACGGATAATTAATGAATGGATGAACAAAGATAAATCTATCACATCTGTCCATTTTCTAAGTAAAATGGGGAAATGGATGGACAGATAGATGAAGCGATTGTAATGGACAGATGGATAAAAAAATAGGAATGGGTGGATGAATGGATGATTTAAGAAAAAAAAGACAACATGTGGAAGGAAGGATGGGATAATGAATGCACATGCGGATGGGTAAATGGACAGAAGAATAAATAAATTGACGGATAACTGGATGCACAAATGAATGGAAGGATGAATGGCCAGATAAACAGAAGAATAAATAATCATTTTCATTTCCCACATTTATCCAGACCTGGACAACAAATTCCAATATTTTCTAGACTACATACGAGTTCGTGCTCACCTGCTCGGACTCCTCTTCGCTGATGTTGGTACGGCCCAACATGGTGGCCTTGACAGTGGAAAGGATTTTGAGCTGAGTGCTGATGGTGGGAATGCGCTCGCACACCTGAAACATGGTCACAGTGTCAAAATATAAATAAAATTAAAAAAAATAGCCACAATATTACCAGTTTGAAACTTAATGCTTTAGTTCTGCTCTGACCTGGAGCAAGTTGGTCCGGATCCGTTTGTCGGTACACTGCTTGGCCACTTCCTTAGCCAGCCGTGTGACTTCATCGGAGGCTTTGGCGATGTCCTTGGCGCACTGGATCAGGGCGCGCTTGTTTCCGCTGCCTCCACGCACCAAACGGGACATCTCTGCCATGAGCAGGGCCATCCGTTTGGCAGCGCCGATGATGACGTTCCCCTGCAAGGAGCAACGGAAACATTTAGCGTCAGGAAGCAAATTCCTTCATTTGTTTTCTCTACCCCAGAAACCAGCAATGGTAGGGAGGTAAACTTAGTACTTTTTGGATCTACCTCTAACCATAGGAGGAGTTTTTCGTTGTGTGCTAAACTATTCTCATCGGCTGAATATTCCCAAGTAGACGTTCATCTGCTGTTTATTATTCCGGACCCTGGGAGAGGTACAGGACTCTGGAAGTCAATTCAAAGTTTGTAACCAGATTCAACATTTTAAAAACCCACCAAATCCTGGATGTTTTACAGGCATGTTTAGTCCCTCTCCTGTATGTAAATATGTTGCTAGCATCATTAGTCAACTTTTTTAATCATTACTCTATGTGCTGTAGTATTTTAGATATTCTTATTATTTAAAAGTCCATCTAGGGACAAGCGCTGCATATTTATTAGCTCACACCATAAGCACCGTGATGCACACATAGGTCTGCTACTTTCTCAGTTTGTCTATGTTATTGTGTATCTGTCCCTATCAAATAAACCCAACCAAGAAATGTTAAAATCTGTGAATGTTACAACCTTTCTCTAACTTTATGGTGATAGAAACTCTGTTTCAGTTTGTTAGTTACTCCTTTCCATGGAGCTTGGAGTTAATTTACATACACTAAGAGTAACCGCTGTGATAAAAACGATTGGTTGCTAAAAATCTTTGTATTTTCTCGTTTCTTGTTTTTCCAGACAAACGGCAGCTAAACAAAACATCCTGAACTGTGAAATTAAGTTAGAAACCCACAACAGTTACACAGTTTAGAAAAGCTATACTTTCTAAGCTGTAACCACTAAGCATCATTAGTCTTATTTCATATTTTTCCAAAGGCCCATTCTATTATAAAGGAACAGACACGTATTTGGAGCTACTTCTGTGGCAGACGTGTTACCCTAATTTTCATGTGCTATCATATTCTGTGACTCTAGGGGGCGCTGTTTCGCTGACCCCTCCATAACTCGTGATAGAAAAGTGATAGAGGGATGAAAGTTTTTCAGGAGACAGGCTTTGCAAAACCATGTTTACCCTCATTTTACAGATTTTATCTGTGGCATTAATGATTAATGCAAACATTGTATCCTATATTTACTTATTTGTTACATTGTTTGAAAGAAGTTCATGTAGGATACCTGATATGAAACAAAATTATCTACTCATAATTAGGGATGCACCAATATGGATGATCAAATTTTGCAGTTTTGTACCGACTGAAAACGAAGCTAACTGAATTTTTGAATGTGAGTTACAGACTAGACTTACACGCTGCTTTTCATATGTCTTCTTTCGACACCGTGTAAAACGGCCGCACTGCTGACATTGCATCTTTGCTTCATTTAAAAAAAACAACAATCATGGCTGTGAAGCATTATTGTCACCGTCTCATTGCCAAAAAAAACAAAACCCATGTGACTCTTCCTGATACACAGGCACAAACAGCAACTAGATGGAAATAACATTGGTTATCATCGGCCCAGTTTTACTTATCGGACCGATACCGATAGGTTAAAAATGACTAACATAGGCCGATACTGATGTTAATGCCGATATATCTTGCATTCCCATTTATGATAAAATATATCAAATAAGATCACATTCTTTCCCTTAACAGATGTTAAGTCACCGGGCCTTATGATTTGTATATTTTTCCTTTTGGGGCTGTGAGATTGAATATCAAGTCTATGCACTTTAGGGGCACTAGGTTTGTTCTGGAGGAATCAGTCAAACGGTGCCCTCTGGAGTCACAAAATCTGATATGTAGTGGAAAATGGTCTAACACCCGACTTTATTGACAACACCTTTGCTCCTTTATCAGCCATTTTTCTAATCCCCTCAGCACATGCAATGGTCTATTAAAGGCCTTCCTGTCAAACTTAAAAACCAACAGCCTTCAAAAACACAATCTAACAGTAACAATGCCTACATGGAAAATGGTATAGACTACCATAATAATGTTAAAATAATAATAGTACTTGACTGACCAATATGTATCAGTGGTATTTTAATGCAGGCTGATAAGAAATACTCAAACACTCCGATAAAAAAACAGAATCACTGACAAAACTAATTGGTTTCTGATCGGTGACCGCTGACTGAACAGAGAAGGCACCAGGATTAACTAAGCCTGGCCGTTAGCCTGGTCTGGAGCAGGCTAGCTGCACAGAATAAATCACCACGGTAATTTATGTGCTGCTGCTTTTGTGAAACAGAGTCAAGGCTTAATTCAGTCAGGATATCTAGAAAATCCCGGCTTATTTCTATTTTGGTTTTGGGAAACAGCCCTCTGCAAACATGATGATACTAGTAGGTGAAATATGAGTCCTCTGTAACCAAAGCCCTGAGACTCCTGCAGCTGAACCCATTATCCCCTCAGCATCAGAGGGTAGAACGTACACAAACATCACGATTTTGTACCCCATCGTGAAAACCCATACAACTGTCCGCCGGTGTAAAAAGGTTTCAGGGAATCGAAGGTGCAAACTCATGTCATGCCTGACATGAGTTTGGATGCAACTTTCAGTTGAATATGAACGGAAAATGTTGACGTTGGTCTGGTTAATCAGGATCCACATTAGCCTGCAATGTAAACTACGTTATAGTTTTCTTACTTTGCTGGACCATTTGCGGGCCTCGTCGTGAAGCTGCCTGGCAGCCACCATCATGGGCTCGTTGACTTTTTCTCCTTTGTGCTCTGGGAACTCCTCATCTTTCTCCTCAGGGGGAGGAGGCCTGGGTGGAGGAACTTCTCCCTCTGGGAGAGGAGGCTTGGGAGGTGCTGCTTCATCATTGAGCTGTGACGATAACGCAATCTGACAGGTAAACTGCTGAAGTGTTTGGACAGTTATGCTCATTTACATTATTTCAAAGTTGCTTTCTTCTGTGCGCTTACATTGAGCTGATCCAGCTCAGGAGGAGGTGGTGGGAAGTCTGGCTCTTGGGGCTGGAAGGCCTCCCTGACATTTGCTACAGCCCCAAGAATCTTGTAACCAGAGTCCAAAAAGCTCTTCTGAAGATCTGGACATAAGAAAGTGAACATGTTGCTATTGATCAGAAAATTCCTAAATAAAATAAAATCCTAAAGCTGGTTGGCCACCTCAACTTACTTGGATCGTGGATATTTCCAGCCACGGCCTTTGCATTCATCACCATGGGAGAAATCGTCTGGCTCAGTTGGTCAGACGCAGCCTTCACCATTTCTCTGAATTTCGGATCTTCGGAGTTCTCCACCTCTCGTTTCGCCACCAGAAGGATACGGTTGGCTCTGCGGGCGATGCTGGTAGCACCGGCCACCAACATCTGAGGCTGGCGATTGGTCATGGCAACGCGGCATTTATCCAAGTCCTTCTTTATGGCGTCCTCAGAGGCGTCCAGCAGAGATTTGGTATCAATGGCCTCGTCCACCAAACCTGCAAACACACTGAACACCATCAGGAACTTGAAGATCTTAAGTCCTCGCCATTTAGTGCCGTGGAACCCACACACACACACACAACTGAAACTTTTGCACATTTAGTCACTTAACTACAAATTATCATGCCTATTTTAGGGATTTTATGTGATAAACCACCATAAAGTAGTGCATAATTGTGAAGTGGAAGGAAAACGATACATAGTTTTCAAAATGACTTTTCAAAGAAAGATCTAATGTGTGGCATACAATTGTGCTCAGCCGGTTGTTAGCCTGACTCCCTTAATTAAATTCCAGTGTAACCACTTCCCAGAAAGTCAACTAATTGGTAAATAGTAACGTAACTGGTAAGAGTCTTGCTGTAACTCTGGAGGAACTGCAAAACGTCACAACTCAGGTGGGAGAACCTGTTAGTCCTGCAACCCATAGATCTGGGATTTATGTTTGGGTGGCAAGAAGAAAGCCACCGTCGAAAGGAGACCCCGTTTTGCCACAAGTGATATAAGGGACACAAATATTTACAAGAGGCTGCTTAGGCACGATGAGACCAAAACGGACCTAATTGGAAAACACCACCAGTAGCACAAAACTAACACTGCACCCTAACCACACCAGCCCAAGTGAAAAATGGAGGCGACGACATTGTGTGCTGGGGATACTTCAGCAGGGACCAAGAACCTGGTTAGAGGAGATGATGGCTGGAGCAACAGGGCAAAAGCAGGAAAAAAAACCTGTTAGAGACAGCAAAAGACTTTATACTGGGGCCTAAACTGATACCCACACATAAAGCCGGCGCTACAGTGGAGTGTTTTACACCAAAGCAGATTAAGTTTTATTCTCTAGAGCTCCAAAGCTGATAAAGACATAAACTCAGACACCTGCAGCTACAATTGCAGTGAAAAGTCCTTTTACATAAGACTCAGCAGGGCTAAATACAAACACACACCACATCTTACAGATTTTTATTAGTAAAACCACATATTTTGTCTTTTCCTTCCATTTCACAAGTATACATTATTTTGTGCTTGTCTATCACAAAAAGCTCCAATAACAGTCATCGAAATCTGTGGTTGTAATGTGACAAAATATGGAAAAAGCTCTAGGGGTGTGAATACTTTGGCACACAGTATGCTGCACATTACCGGTCATTTTTTCCACATTGTCAATCCACTGATTCTTCATTGTCTCAAAATGTTCATATGCTGCCTGGTTTCCAGGGTTTCTCAGCAGAATACGAGCAGCAGACACAACCTAAAAAAAAAAAATAATAGAAACAAATACACGTTAACAGATTTAGCCCTAAACTTGAGAAACTCTAGTCTCCCTTTTGATTAAGAATAAAGGGCAAACAGGAACAGGGACATACTTGTGGCGTTAGATCTCTGGTGGACTTGACTGCAGCCTGGATTCCCTCCACTGTGCTCTTGTTTGCGGTGCCGACTGCGGCCGCCTTTTCGGCCGTGGCGCCGAGGCGGTTGGCGTGGTTCTCGAAGTTGGCGGCTCTATCATCAAAGACCTGCACATTGGAAACGAACAAATGTTTAGCATTCATGTGCGACATGATAATATATATGACTAGAGAGTTGGAGGCCCTGACCTCATCCCTGTTGGGTGCGTCGAGGGGGGCCGTGGCGGCCACTGCCAGTAACTTGATGGGGGTGGTGGTGTCACTGAAGATGTCGGACACCTCCTGAGTCATTGCCTCCTGCATCTTTCCTTTCAGGTCCTGAGAGAGGAAGAGCGCATGTTAGAGCAAAACTCTTGCTGATTTTAAAACATGTTTTTTCCCCCCCCCCCAGGGTTAAATGCAATAGAAAATGTTTTACATATAATGCAGCGAGCAAAGAGGGGCTAAAAAGAAGCTTTGCAGTGATACTGAAATGTCCAAAAAAGAAGCATTTTAGCATTACTTCTGCATATTTGCTCTCTGCTTATTTCCTGTAACAACCAGCAGAACTGAAAAGCAACGATAAGTGAGTTAATTCTAAGTAGGCGAAGCTGTCAGAAAGCACAACAATCTTATACTTGAAAAACCTCAAACTGTCTTTGACAGCATCTCTCAACAAATGTTTTATCATCTAAGAGTCTTTATGACATTTTAGAGATCCGATAAATAAAATGTTTCCAACTCAACTTTGTCCACTATTTAATATGAGGGGCCGCAAAAGCCATAATTTACTCTGCCACCCTCACAAACATATTCTTCTGACACGTATTTTCCTTCTCATATTCATGTCTTTTACATTTCACGTTCATATATTCCTCACACACACGCATATATTCCCCTCAAATACACTCTCCTCACACATATATACATTCTCGTCTCAAAGACACACATTCACCTCACATACATGCACTCTCTTCTCAAAGCTACCTTTTCCTCTTGCATGCTTTCACATAAATCTTTCTCACACGACACAGGAAGTCATTACTCAATCCAGAAATAACTCTGAAATCAGGAAATGTATTAATACCTCCTTGGCTTATTCAAACAGAATATTGATTTGGAAAGCTCCATAACAAAGCTATTCAAATTGGTCCTTTTTCTAATCTGTATTTTTTTATTTATTTTTTTAGATATAAGCGAGGAGCAATGAAAACAACATTAGAATGTTTTTCAGAAGTGTTCTGGGATGATTTGAACAAATTTAACAAGATTATGCCGATTTGTTCATGAGAGGCTCCAAAGACAACTTTGTGACCATGTCCATGTTTTATCTGGATTTCTGTCAGAATCAATAATCGCCCAGAAACAGAGAAGTAGTCGATACACTACGGTGTTTGTATGGATGGCTGCAAGGGAATCGAACCAGAACTGAAAGCAGAGATGTCTTTTTGCCTCTAAGAGTCTTGTTAAGACATGAACTGACAAATTTACATATTTGTTCATTTACTCGTGATCCAGGCTGTCGGAAAAAAGTAGCTTTTTGCAAAACAAAAAAAAGTGTTTAGAAAGACTAAATATGTTTCGAAATACAATTGAACTTTATGAAGTAATTTATGAATTTTAATACATTGCCTGAATACACACTACATAAAACAAAATTTAACAAAATTATCAGAGTTACACACAGTGAACGAGGTGCATAAACTGAAGCTGTGTGTCAACTTCAAGGAATTATTTTAGTATTTTAGTTCCAGAAGGGGAAAAAAACAACAACTATATTTACATTATATCTATATCCCACTTTGTATTTCAGGGTCCAGTCACTGGCAGCTTTGTGCATGTGTGATTAATCTGCGATTTGAAAACTGAGTGGAGGTAATGTGGCCAGATCTCAAATACCCAAATGTGGGACAACAGGAGGCTTGTGAGGGACAAAGCTGGACACATAACCAGCACTATGATGACGTCATGCATTTTAATTTGACACAGATTGCACATTGCAGTACTCAATGTCTGCTTTGTCTGTTATTACACAACAATGAATTATCATGACTCACGAGTTTGTTAAAAAATGAACTTTTTTGAAGTTTAATAAAACTGTTCCACTTTAACCCTGTGATAGACTGCAGACCTGTCCAGGATGTCCCCCGCGTCCCCGCCTCTTGCCCATTTACCACTGGAGATAGATATCAGACCCCCGCGACCCTGCATTGAAAAGCAGGTATAGAAAATGGATGGATGGGATGTTCATCTTTAAAAAAGTTTAATAACGTTGTTTTGTTTATCAGAAAAATAATTGCTTATAAAGATTAATACTTTTTAAAAAGCTTATAAGAAGCCCATAGTTCCACAGGAGGCTTTTTCAGTTGTTTCTTTTGATATGCGCTTCTACAGCGTTGCTTCACATTGCGCTTCCCTCGGTATGAAGTTGGAAAATTATTGGCAAACTTCACAAAAAGCTGTCTGATAATCTGCTTTCTCTGGCCTCATCCAGTTAGAAACCATTCCCCAGTCTTTGTAGCAGTATTTTCTTTATTTTGACATAATTTCCTTAATGTTCTGTACGCATCAAAATCCTCTTTGTCTCATTTTATGAGCATTCTGTCACGCAGCTGCTCATGAGGTGGGACAATGCTGCGTATTTCCATTGACAGCCGACGCAGCTCTCATTAACAATGACTGCAGCTCTGCAATCTTTATTTTAAAAAAGCGACCAGTGACAAAATCAGTCAGAGCACAGAGCATAGCGGGCACCTCCACATCTGGTACCAGATATCCCGATTAGTGGGAACGCGCGCCATTTGTCACTCTTGTCCTGGTGTTCCACAATCTGAAACAATGGCCTGTATCTGACTAGGTCAGAATCCGGCAAATTACAAAAAATGATTTGACAAGCGCTTTCCTGAAAAAAAGTTACTACACGGGGCCTGAAAAGTTGCTAAATATAAGGACAAAATCGGCAATTTGGCAACAATGTACTGTGCAATGACTAACATGACCCTGTGCATTATCTCCCAGTCAGAGTTCACTAAATCATCCAACTTCTTTTTCCACTATATTGTCTCTCACACACATAGATTCTCATTCCCGTACACATTCATGCATTGTAATGTAAAATATATGGTAAAATATAGAAATGTGAAAGATAAAAAGCATGCATGTGTCAGAAGAATATATGTTTATAAGAGATGTATACATGTATGTGAGGGTAGCAGAATAAATTATGGCTTGGCCTAATGCCGATGACTCCAACTCATTTCAAGGCTGAAATGTCCCAGAAACCCTCAAAAGTAAATGGCTTTTATTTCTTCCACTGCGAGCAACCAGCAGAGGGAGCCGTTTCATCGCGCATGAATCCTCAGCCATCCATGTGAAGATTTGAGCTGTGTCCAGAAGTCTTACTTTCAAGTTCTCTTGGAGCTGCTGAGCCACAGCACGTGCCTGCGGGGAGTCCCCTTCCCCGCGGGCAGCTAGGTCAGCCAGCTGGGCCATGAGCTGCTCCACCTGCTCACACTTCCCCATCAGCTCCTGCCTGTACGGGCCCTGCAGAGCGTTGGCCAGCCGACGGCCCTCTGCCACCAGGCCACGGATGGCTGCCTGGCCTGAAAGTAGAAGCATACAGGAAAGATTTTACAAGCTGAATGCAGGTGATTATTTTTGGAACAGACACAAGTCAAGAAAAGCCGTTTTTTTTCTGTACCGCCAAAACGGGAAATTTCTGTTCTTGTTTTGTGCTGCATTTTAAAAGCCCTGTCTCTGTTATCGCCAGGCCAGTTCACTTCCTGCAGGCTATTGCATAATTAGGGTTACAAAATGTATTGTTTTGACTTGTGTTGCATGTGAGACTCTGGAAAATGTAAATGAGAAAAAAGCAGAACAAAATATTTGTCATTGCAATTGAACATGCCAAAAAAAATGCGTCTTTTGCATTTAACCCGGCCCTTAGGGAGCAGTGGGCACCTTTTATGACACCAAGGGAGCAATCTGCTCCGTTTAATAAATCATCTAAAAATAACACATTTCCCAAGACACGACGTTGTCCACATGAATTGAAAGGCTGGGTAAGGAGCGCATTGATTAAAGAGGCAGCCGAGAAATCATAGCTGACTCTGGAGGAAGTGCAGAGATCCATAGCTAAGATGGTCCATAGCTAAGATGGCACAATTTATTGTCTTCAAAACTTAATGGTGCATTTTACAAATCTGGGCTTTATGGAAGAGTGGCAAGATTGGTCAATGACTTTTACAGTGCTTTAACTAGTCCGACGACCCCAAAGCGCATTCACACCCTGACGGTGGAGAGGCGTTAGTAGCCACAGGCGCCCTGGGGTATACTGACAGAAGCGAAGCTGCCATACATCGGCTCCACCGGGCCCTCTGACCACCGCCAGCAGGCGGTTCAGGTGAAGTGTCTTGCCCAAGGACACAACAACTGAGTCTGTCGGAGCGGATAATCGAACTGGCAACCAGGCAATTGCAGGACGAACTCCCTAATCATCTGCTGAAAGTAAACCAGATGAACTCCTTCTTACATTTGGCCACATCTCATGTAGGAAACGGTCAAAGCCTCATGCAAAGTGCTGCGGGTTGAGAAAAAGCAAAGCTGCCCAACCCCATACATCAGGGCTATTCAACTAAATTGCTTAGGGGGCCACACAGTTACTGGAGGCCGACAGCTCAGGGGCCGGAAATCCAGCGATTAAAGTCATTATTTAAAAAAAATAAACTAAAAATAGGGCTAGGGCCGTATTCTGTCAAATTCATAATTATTAAACGAAAACAAGATTGATTAAATGTAAAATAAACAGTTTTTTGTAAATGCAAAAATCTAAGTTTGTCTTTTTTATATAATTTTGGTGCTTTTAGTGCTGAAATACCTCTGGGTAAATCCTGTTTTTTTCCACAACAATACATCCTGCAGCTGCTTTTGTGAACACACAAAAATGTTGTCCAAATTTTTGTGGCGCCCCGCCAAAACTAAAGGCCGACACAACAGGGCCGGGGAGCGTGTTCTGCATGAGGTCACCGGAGGAGTGAGAGGAATGTGGGTCGAGTCAAATGAGTTCAGGCGAGTGGAAGCCAGACTCACCCACACCGCTGTCGTCCACCGTGGGGTTGTCGATCCAGCGCTGCGCCTGCTCAGTCTTCCCCTCCAAGTGAATGGCGGCCTTTGCCGGCCTGCTGTTGGCCACGGCCTTGTTGGTCTTGGACTGCAGGTTCTGCAGGGCTGTTGCTATCTGCTTGGCCAAAGCTCGGGCCTCAGGAGTGTCACCTTTACCCCTTAAAACAGATACAGCAGCTCGTTTTATTTTAAAGACATGGCAGAAAAAGCCAATATGACATGGGGCCCGATTAACATATAAAGATTCCCTTTCAAATTATCGCAGACATTGCTACACTTTTTACACCTAACCTGCAAATATCACACACAGAACAGACAAAAGACACAAGGAATAAAGAAATAAAGACAAGAAAGTGAAAAAAGGACCGAAAGGAATGATAGTAGGCAGACAGAAAAGATAGGAATTAAACCAGGTGAGGGAGTAAGGACACATGGAGCAACAGCAAAATGTAATGTCAGGGAAGCAAAGATAAGGAAGAAAGTGAAAAGCGAAAGAGACAAGAATGGAAGGACGTAAGGATGCAGAAAAACGACTCGAGCAAGAAAGTCCAAAGTCCAGTTCATTTATAAAGTACATTCAAAAGGGGACAAGTTTGCTTTAAGTGCTGTAAGAAAGTAGGGCAAATAAACGAGATAACGGACACAAGGAAGGAAGAGATGAAGAAAGGAAGGAAGGACAATATTTACACAATGAGAAGAGAATCATTTCTGTATTTTTTATGATTCCACTTTACTCTCCATGCTTATCCAGACCTGGAAAATACTTTTCCAGGCTGTGTAAGCACCCTGCCTGCAAACACAGGAAGCATCTTACAGGATCTGAGCAGCTGTAACAATCTATGAAAACAGATCAACTGGGTTTACTGAGACAAATATAAGCCTGGGGT
Organism: Fundulus diaphanus; assembly: GCA_037039145.1. Lineage (NCBI taxonomy): Eukaryota > Metazoa > Chordata > Actinopteri > Cyprinodontiformes > Fundulidae > Fundulus > Fundulus diaphanus. Next base: position 12,718,873 of record CM073143.1, read on the forward strand.
AACTTACTGTCTTCTGAGTTCAGACAGCTTGGCAGTCATGGCAGCCAGCTCTCCAGCAGAGCGCAAAATCTCCTCCCTTTCTTTGGGATCCTCACACATGTCTGCAATCTTTTTGGCCTCAGTGAGGAGGGCCTTGATATTCTCCTCTCCCTCTTGGCCACCGTGAGGGTCTGCCAGCCAGCTCTGAGCAAACAGACCACACCATTATAACACTAGAAAGAGATCTCCGCTTTGTGAGGCTCCAGGATCCACAGACTCACCTGCGCAGCGTCGATCCTTTTGGCGATGGCCTGCTTGGAGTTGGTCATGGCCTCCAGTTTGCGGGCAGCGTTTTCCACCTTGCCGGTGAGCACGTCGAGTCCCTGGGAAACCTGCTGCGCCTTCTGCATGGCCGCTGGGGATGCTCCTTGACCTCTGGTGTGGACAGAAGGTCATCAGTTGCAGCATTACTGAGTTTTAAAATTGCCACAGTTTGGGCTTCACAGCCTTGCTTCAGATTTATAAAGGCAAAGGCAAATTTATTTATATAGCACAATTCAGTACAGAGACAATGCAAAGTGCTTTACATGATTAAAATATAGGAATAAAAGCAAGTAGGGATAGAATGTAGAAAAAAAAAAAAAAAAAAAGTAATTTTAAAACAGTTTAACTTGAACATTTAACATTTTAAAACAGTTTAACTTGAACATTCAAAGATTTATAGCGATCTTATAGCTGTACAGTGCTTACCATCTCCATATTTGTACCCAAGAACCACAAACGTCAAAGTATTTTACTGGGATTTTACGTAAGCAAAGTACTTTTTTGTATTCCACTTAACAATTATGCACTACTTTGTTTGTCTGAGAGTAGACTACGGATTATTCAGAATAGCTTTGTTTAATCTGAGCAAACATTCATACTGTGCTATTCTGAAGAGATTAACACCTCCACTCTACAACAAACCTCTTACGCCACTGGGAGACAGAATACAGCAACCATGTGTGAGAAGCATTTGTTGTGAGCACGCACAATGAAAATGGAAAGATTTCTTTTGAGATTATGACTGATTTAATGTACCCTCCCTCTATTGTTTCCTGTCAGAATTATTATCATTGTTGTTATTATTGTAATTTCTACTTACTTATGTATTTATTTTTAACCCATGAGTGTCTGGAACATGGCTGGTGGGTATGTCTGCTGTCTGGTAGTAGTAGGATCTGTCTCGTTACCATTGCGTCTGTATTTTTGATGTATATTTTGAATCCTACTATTTCGTTCTGTACGTTTTGAATGGGATGTCTGATGTTTGAATATGAAAATCAACACAAAACAATTTGGTTATTAATTTACCTTGCCCTCATCTCAGACACCTGGTCAGTCATCTGGCCCAGAGTCTTGGCTGTGCCCAGGATGTCTCTGCGCTCCTTCCCAGCACAGAGCTCACCAACTTTACCGGCCTCGTCCAGGATCTGACGGACGGCCTGCTCGCCGGCGTCCCCTGCAGGTGCAGCAAATCAAAGTGAGGCCGATAATTTTCCTAAACGGCTCATCCCATCAATGGGGTGCTTTATCTCTACCTGGTGGAGCGTTTGGATCCCTCAGCCAGTTTTTAGCCTGAGCCATCTTTGCATCGATCAGTCCCAGAGCCCTCTTCATAGCTTCAGTGTCCTTTAGGTTAGAAAGAACAGCATTTATTTCCTCAATCTCTTAAACGCTTTCAGGTCATACCTGAAAGGTCCATTTTTCTCTACTCGAATCATAATAATGCTAATTTATATTGAGTACTCGGGGAATCTCATCCACTCACAGGCAGTGTATTCTGAGCCTGGTACCTGATACACGGCCATGATTAAACTCCAATGTTCTTTTCAGCAAAAGAAACATTTGTTAAAAATCAATACCACAAGCATCATTACCATCCATCAGGCAAAAACAATTCAAACCATGCAGTATCCCTTATAATTATCAGTCTAAACAGAGCGTGTATTAAAAAAAGCAAAAATGTTGCTCCATTGTGTCTCATTCAAAGTGGATGGAAATGCAGTCTGTCCAGCAGCCACAGAGTCAACAATGAGACCTCTCATTGTTGAAGTCCAAACAAAGCAAAGTCCTGTTGGCCATAAATAGTTAAGTTTGCTTTTTTTTTTCTTATGGAATAACAGAAATAAGGAAAACCTTTTCTTCATATAGTAGCTCGAATCTCCATAATTCAATTTCAGATTTAAACTAAGTCAAGGTGAGTGATTAAATGGTTTAATATCCGCGTTTTCTAATTTGCACACACAGACTTACAGAGTCCTTGGTCCTTCCTAGCCAATTTTATGGGATAGTTACAGAAGTTAACACATTTCTGAATTTTTGTTTTGATAATAAAGGTTTCATGTTTGAATTCTCAGACAAGAAAAACAACAGAGGTGGACTAATGAATGCACAAAAAGCACGGATAGATGAATGGATTCAGGGATAGATTTGCAGAGGAGCAAAAGGACAGTTGCATGGGTCATTGGATGGATGGGTGGATGGGTGGATGGATGGATGGATGGATGGATGGATGGATGGATGGATGGATGGATGGATGGATGGTATAATCTTTAAAGCAATGCAATAGGTGAAGAAAAGTATTTTCTCATTCTCTGTTCTCTTTTCACATACTCTACCAGACCACTTGGGAACACCGAATTTAAGGTTTTAGAGTGAACCACTATACAAATATAGCATGTTCAACATCCTGTTATAGTGCACAAGCCGAGGTAAAGGCAGGGTAAAAACAAAAGAAAAAAAGAGGAAGTATGAAGGTGTGAAGTGGCACTAGCAGCGTGTTGCCACATTGGTTCACTGCTCAAACACTCAGTTAAAAGCTGAAACACACCAAACCATCCGATCCGTCCAACCCGACGTTTAAATCTGTAAATATTTTTTTCCTCACCCACTGGCTGCGTAAAAGCTCCCTCTACAAACCCCCAGACTCACGAGATCAAGTATTCACATGAGAGTATGTACTGCAGATTCTGCATGTTCTGCAAGCATAAACAAGCCAAGCAAACGTAAAGCTGCAGTCGCTGCTTGAAAAAGCTCAAAGATCGGCGTTTAATTTTCTTATTTTTGTTTGCTGTACTTCTGAGCTGCTACCGTGGATAACTACACAGTTTATTAAAATGTTTTAATGATCATTTATCGAGCTACGCGCTTTCGGGGACGGACCTATATGGGGACGAACCTGGCCAGAAATTGCATTCCATTTACCTTTCGGTTTGGAGATTTTATTTTGCGGACGTGTTTTACTTTGCCAAAGTGTCTCCATTCCTGTCATGGATTTCCCATCAAAATGCTGTGTAGCTCCGACCAAGATAGAGCAGTGGTCTACCATGGTCGGATAAACCGCAGGTTACTGCAAGCCGCTCTGCCACGCCCCATTCACTTCAACCAGATCTAATTGCTACGGCACGATTTTCCGACGGATCGGGGGGCTTTGTGTGTTTCGGCTTTCATGCAGCAGCTTCTGATCTAACCACTTAGGAAGGGCTGGTTTGGAAATAAAACTACCTTAACAAGCTTAAAAGCAGGATCATTTTTGCAATGTTATCAAATGCATGTCAAATGATACTCGAGCTTCAAGATTTGCCTGTGAGCGATTGACGGCATCAATGAGGAGGACGGAGCATTTTTAGTGTTCATCCGCAAGGAAACTGAGCAGACTTAGACTGACATAGAAACCCTTCATATTAGAATTTCTGTGTGCTCCCCTCTATCAGGAGAAACCTGATATTCACAGTAAGAAGATGTTAACCTTCAGAGACGTCTCCTTAATGGCACTAAAATCAATACTGCATCACTCAGGTCAATCAATAACCCAAGCGGTCAAGGATCTGGTAGTGTTTAAGGGTCACACGTGTTGATACAAACTCACGCTACACGGCAAAATAAAACAATGAATATATAAAAACATGTCAGCAATTCAGCTCTTAAACTATGAAAAGCACTAAACATTTCAACTAACGCCCGCTAGTCTCATAGCTGTCTAACAACTGAGAAGAACAGAGGCACCACAGAGCACAAGGCAGCTCACTCATAAGTCAGACATGCTGCTGCACAACCAGGGCGTGACAGCGGTGGGGAGGGGCTTACCTTCTACAGGGGGTGAAGTGAGAACAAACAGCGAAAAGAAAGGAAGAACAACATAAATGCAAGCATTTAACCAGACATACCAAAAACGAGCAAGCAATAAAAAGAAGTGTCGACAAAAACGGAGGAGTCTCAGGAGAAACATCTCATGAAATTCAAGACTGAAGAGAAGAGGGAAACGCTCTGATTACACAGACATTTAGTTAGGATTTACCACCTGCACTGACCAGAGAGATTTTAGACTTTCCTGCTTCAAAATCTATTATAAGTACATCTCATTAAGTTAGAACATCATTGAAAAATATATTCTTTAATGAATTCAATACATAAAAATCACAACATAAAATAGATTCACTACACACAATATATGTCAAGCACTGATGTTGATGATTAGGACTTACAGCTAATGAAAACTGCAAATTTGGCTTCTCAGAAAATGTTAATACATCAATGAAAAAAGGGTTTTGACCACAGTAGAGATGTGGGGAAAGGCTGCTGACTCCACCGTTGTTCAGCAGACGGGCCTGACACTCTCCATGAGGAGGACAAGCTACATATTTCTTGTAAAAACTAGACTTTAACAGACTGGACTGCCATTCAGAGTTTCCTGCTCTTTCAAAACTGTCCATGAAATACTGGCAAATCTTTCTACAGTGGGCAGGGTTTAAGTACAAAACCTGGAAAAAACATAGACAGGAAGGAAGGAAGGACATAAGGAGGGAAGGCAGCAGGGAAATAATATAAGTTAATAAAATAAAAGGATGAAAAAAAGGTAACAAGGGAGGGAAGGAGGTACAAAAATCACGTGGGAGGTAACAAAGGAATCAATGAGTAAAGGTCACAAGGAAAGATAGGTGGAAGGGAACAAAGAAGGGAGGTAGGATACAATGCAGGAAAGAGAGTGAACCCAAGGAAGGAAGGAAGGAATGACAAAGATGGAAGGATGGAAAAGAAAGTTACAACAGTGGAAACAAAGGAGGTACAAAAGGAAAGAAATGGGATTGAAAAAAGAAAAAGAAAGAAAGAAAGAAAGAAAGAAAGAAAGAAAGAAAGAAAGAAAGAAAGAAAGAAAGAAAGAAAGAAAGAAAGAACGAGCACAGGGATGGATAAAAGGAAGAATTGAAGGACAAAAATAACGAGGGAAATAAAACGAAGAAGGAAACAACTTTGGAATACAGAATCAATTCTGGAATTGCAAATATTTTCCCATACCTTTAATCTTACGCTTATCCAGACCTGGAGAATTAAATTACAGTCTTTCCCAGACCGCATAGGAACTATGTAAAGTAGTCGGTTCACACAGTTAAGCATAACAATGCAACGTTAGGTGGAAGGAAAAACTGGTTAAAAAAGGTACTCAAGCTAAAAAGATAAAAGTAACCATTCGAAAAAATATCTTTGTGAAATATGAAGGGTCTATTTGTGTTTCACTTTCTGAAACGACCGAAAAAATAAACTTTATTACACTCTATTTCTTGAGATGTACATGTATAAGGAACCTTAAAAAAAAAAAAAAAAAAAAAAAAAAACTGGATCCTTTTAATTTATCAAAGAGAAAAGCAAACTCTTCAATATATTGTCTCAATTTCATGTGTGTGGTTGTCAGAATGAGGATCCCCGTCATCTTAAGTCAACCGTTCCTATTGTAATTAAGACTAACAAAAAAAAAACCTCATGGAAAGGGCATGAAAATAATATAAAAACGGTAAGACGTGTTGGACGCACCTTGTTGGCCCAAGCATCTTCATCCCAGGACGTAAGCTGCAGCACTCTGATGATCTCATTTATCTCAGCGCTCATCTTCTCAAAAGTGAAGTTCCGGTTCTTTAGGGCCTCCTCCACCCCCTGGCTCCCAGACGTCTTGGTTGTAACGAAGATTTTTATACCTAACAGATGAATCAAAAACAAAAGTAATCAACAGAGAGAGAGAAGAATACCCCAATCAGGGGAAGAAAAAACAACAACTACGTGCTTACCTGAGATGAGGATAGGCAGCAGCTCTTTGACCGTATTCATTGAATTGACGAGCATCACGCGATGCTCCTGATGTGTGAGCTCCTGCTGCCGCTCGTCAATCATCTTCGCCATCTTTGTCATGCCTGCACAGAACACAGACAATTTGTTAACATCTTATAGGAGCAACTTTAAGCCAATCAAAGTGGACAATTTACAAACATTCCTTTAAAAAGAATTACATTTTTAATTGGTTTTATTCTGAAATAATTACAAATCGGTCTGTGAAATGTTGAAAGCCGGGAATGTTGTTCCATATAAGCCAACCCTGCTAATGACCCGGTTTTCATGAGTTTGCTGTTTGTTCTCTAAGAAACCCCGGCGTCATCAGACTGACCTGGTCCCAGATTCTTGGTGTATGTGATCAGGTCCTCCATTGACTCCACCACCTCTGCCACGCTCAGATACTCCAGGATGCCTTTGCACACACGGATTATTTTGCGGACCTGCGACAGCGATTGGGTGAGATGTCAACAAAGGCATATTCAAACACATTGCTGCGTTCTCAGGAAGAAGAACTATGTAAACATGACCGGCCCCTTTCCTCTGATCGGAGTTTCTCTAATTACCCTACGACAGAGCTTCCTGTCGACACTTCAATCACTTGGCCGGCGGTGCTTCAGTTTTACAGACTGCTGGAGTCACCGCTTTACTATCCAGTGAGGTCCCTGAGCTGCATGGCAAAACATGACGGCAGCGCTGACTGATGACTCCTGCTGACTCCTGCAGACGTGTCAGGGTGCTTGGTATGCGATTCTAGAGCGATGATCAGCAACTTCTCCCCTTCTGTTATTGTCCCTGAGCTGAAATGAAGGATGGGACTGATAGAGGTCACCCTTCTCTGAGGATCTTTTTCCAAGCAGAAATATGGAGAGGTCCTTAAACTTGTTTACCTATTGTTCAAGGGCTTTTTGAAGTAATTCCTTCCTAGATTTAAAAAGTCTGAACCCTGACATGAACTCAGGTCTTTAGAGAATCAGTAGGTTACCATGAGTGGTGGTGGTTAATCAGTGTTCCTGACAGATGTTGGAATTTATTAGACAGAGAAGGGAGGTACGGGGGGCTTATATCTAGTTGTGGAACTACAAAGAAATATTGTCCTTAAAGATCTCCGCCCCGATTTTCCTGTGAGGCCCACACAGTTTTGGACAGTGAAACATAAATAAACAAATGAATGCGTACCTCTGCCTCATCAAAAGTCAGGAGCAGGTCAGATGTCCCGGACAAAATGCCCCGAGAACCATCGATGAGGTAATCCCGAGCCGGAACAGAGAACGGGTCGGCTTTCAGCATGGAAGCAGCTTGAACCAGCTTGGTGCAGGCGTTCTCCACTCTGAAAAGCACGGAACAATCGATCAGGTCATCAGCTGAAGAAAGAGCAGACGCTCAGGAACACCCGGTGCTGATGGGAAGCCCTTCAGACATCTGATGAACCTGGAAATCTTTCTGCAGAGAAGACCTTGGTCCAAATTTGACTTTGTTTCGTTGTCCCTTCTGACATGGTTTTAATCTGATTTATGAAAATATTAAAGTTAAAAGGTAAGGCTCAGGCAGAGCCGCCTAATAATCCCTTTCTACAAGCACAAAAAACAATTATTTTTTTGCATCGAGATGATTCTCAATTAAAAAAAGATAACTTGAAGACTATTTTTTTTCTTATAGGAATAAAGCAAACATGGAATTACATTCAAGGTTTTACTATCATAGCGCAGAAAGAGAGAGAAAAGCAAGTATAGATGGAGAAAACAGCATGTTGGTCGTTTGTATTGTTCCCCTTGTGCATTTGTTTTTTTATTTCTTTTCTCCAAATATCGTGATGTTGAGCTGATGCTCATACATGGAACTTAAGTTTTAAGGAACTGATATTTCTCCTGCACATCTACTACCCCGGTTTCAGTTCAGAATTAGTTCACTTATTTATCAAGCACAGCAAAATGATAATATATTTATCAGTTACCATATTTACCCTTAACCCCCTTGCTTTTTCCTTGGGTAGCCATGTTGTCACTGAAGCGTTTCCCGACACTTGAGTGCACATTTGGAAGACCATAAACAACGTTTGCTTGATGGGGCCGAAGGAGCAGCTACGACACAACATGGTGAGCCCCTCTTTGAGGATCTTTTTGTCACCATTATTCAAATCCATCCAGTGAGATCACGAGCAGAGGGCGTTTTCAGAATCCGAGGCTGGGATCATGGAGCCCAAAGGGGGCGTGGCCTAAAACTAGCAACATTCCCCTGAGCAATAGGTTTAATACATTTCAGGGGGATTTCTGCAATATTTTGCTGAGCTCTGTGTCACAGTTCACATGCAGACCAAATACAACAAAAGTTGTTGCAAAGCAAGAACGTCTATTTCCCAGAATAGACGGAGAGTGCAGATGGCTCTGCTCAGTTTCCACAACATGTCATTGTTGCAGTATCGTTGCGTGCAACATGAAGGTCGCAACAACTGATTAGAGTACATTATGATTTGGGTAACATTACATTTTGCACGCCAACGGTATATTCAGTAGGGCAGCACAATATACTGTTTGTTTATCACAAACGCAAAATGACTGTAAACCTTCTCAATAATCACAAAGAAATGTTATATTATTACTATGCCACCACGATATTTTGCGATCCTTGTTTGAAAATGTTTCATTTAGCTGTCCTGGTAATGTCATTAAGAGACTTCATTGTTATTATTATTATTACCGTAAAAGTAAACCTGGGGACACACTACACAGATTTCACAGTCTGCTGGAGGTCCCGCTAACAGACTGGTTTCAGCATGTTGTTGTTTCACGACTGACGAACTGAGACCAGACCAGAACCCCCGCCCCCCTCCATACTTTTAGGCTAAGCTGCCAAGACAGGACACACACACACACACACACACACACACAAAAGAGTAAAGAAAAAAAAAACTAGCTTTCCATGGGTTTTTCTGAATTACATTTGAGTTAGTTATTCTTATAAATGCAGCGTAAACCCAGCCACTTAGCTGAAGGTTATCGTGTCATTAGAGTCTCAGACTAGTTTGCACAGGAATATAAATTATTCAGATAGTCCCCTCCTGGGCGCGATGTGCCCAGTGATCCCCAGAGCAGGAAAATCTGCAGGCTCAGCTGAGTGACTCGCCGTCATACATGCCACCTGCACTGTACAAACAGCCAGTCTGTGCATAGAAACAGGCAGCAAGCCAAGGACCTGCATGCGCTCCAGTTCCCACACTGCGCACATTTCCTACTTCTGCCCAGGGCAAACTATTGGAACAACTAAACTTTATTAGCCTTTTCCACATTTTCAGGCCAAACAGAAGGGGCTGTTGTTGAATTTGTCTCTTACACTGAACAACGATGACATTAAGACTGATGTGAGTCTCTGGACTGTGAGTGAGCAGTATCTAGATAAAAAAAAAGAAGCCTGCAATAACCAGGCTCCGTCTAGCACTATATTTAGCTGGGAGAAGGGTTTGCATTCCAGCACATGTGCTGATGGATGACGACAGGGTGACGAAGTGACTTTGAGGCGCCAAATGTGTTAAACCTGACGACCTACGAGTGCCAGTGTGTCTCATCCCTGACCTTGGTGGGCTCCCAGAATTCCCACACCCCACTTTACAGCTTTTTCTCATGTAAAATGAACAAGACTGCAACTACTAGTTAATTCATCTTTCTTTTCTAAACAAATGCAACATTGTCTTTAGACTTTAACAAGAATACACCCCAGCCACAGAGACTAACAACAAATATGGGGGTTCCCTGCTGCAAGGTAGCAACTCCTTGCTTATAAAAGTATTTCAGTAACATTAGCTGAGAGGCAGTTAGCAGGACACATCTGACCTTCGTCTGGGCACAGGCAGCCATTTCTGCACCAAGTAAAAAAGCCAGAGAGGCTAGTGGATACCAGGCTATAGAGGACATTTGAGCATTTTTATTATGTCTCCACCAAAAATGCATCTGTTGCAGCTTACTTGATAAAGGCTGGTGGCATGTCCCTTTTCATGAGTTGGTCCTCTGTTGTTTGCACCGTCTCCTTTCCAACCTGTAAAATACAGATACGTCGTGAATGAACTTGATTCAGATCTTTAACTGAAATTGAATTTGTCCGATCCAAACATTGTTTTTCCTAATAGAATAAGAATGAAGAATATAAAAAAAAAAAATAAGGTCATCCACAGGGATCCCGTAACATGTGAGAAAAAGCCAATCCAGTTTGTCTAAAACAACACAAACTAAAGGTTTATCTTCCAAGAGTGACTCTAAGGAAGTTGTTCAGAGACATTTAGAAGGTATAATGTGAAGAGCAGCTGAGTAAATGCTCTGCTTCTCAAGGCAAAGCCGCTTCAGCCCACAACATGACCTCACATCTGGGGAGACAGCTCACCCACGCTGAGGCTTCAAGGCTGAGATCCCGTGTTTCGTGCCACAGAGATGAACATACTGACATCAAGGTAAATGAGCTCATGAAAAGCTCGTTTATTTCCCATTCATTCCACTATCATTGATTGTAAGCCCAACATCTCTCATTAGGTTAAACTTTAATATCACGCCTACCAGTTTGAATGTTAGAGGTACGTGTGCGGTTTCATCCTGGGCATTGTGAATTGCACAAAAAGCATCAGTAAGTAGCATGTATCAAAGTTAACCAACTAGTCCATCTGGGATTGGAAATGGATTCTGTCTTTCTTTCTGGTCATTTGGGATTCAATCTCACCTTGTTTTGCAAATCTTGTTTATTTAAAAAAAAAAAAAAGGGGGTAGGCCAACAGGAAGTAGCAGGGCCATTCCAGCTGGTTAAAATGGAGCCAGTAATGAAGCACACATTTCTCAGTTGCTTTTCATCACGTCTTGGACTCTGAGTAACTAGAGGGTTATAAATTAGGGCTAAAGGTTGTGCCAAACTAAAACTAAGGCTTAGCTGAAGAAGCTATCCCACTCAGAGGAGAGTATGAGCCACCATGGTTTTCCCCTAATGAGCACCTCTGACAAAAAGCAAAAAAAAAAAAAAGCTGTTCTGTCTGAATTAAATGTTGGTTTGGGTAAATATTTGAATATTTTAAGCACATTTTTTTGTCTTTGAGAAAGTTTTTTATTCCAGCTGTGTAGATTTACCACAGAACAACATCTAGGCTTAGTGATAAATTGTTGTTGAAATTGAAAAAAACTTAATCAAATGGCTAAGAGCTGTTACTAAGAATTTAGGCAAACCAGCTACAAACCTACAATGCAGCAGAAGAAATTAAACGAGCTCGTTACAACGCTCGGTGACAATCTTTAAAACGCTGCATTAGAGCTCCTTAACTTTCTACCGTGACACATTTCTCATGATTGTTTCCTTCATTGTTGAAGACTGAGATTTTAAAAACAAACAAACACAAACTAATAGATAATTGTTAAGATGAAGAAAATTCACTCTTTTAAAGAATCGTTTAGAAAAAAAACTGAAAAATGGAGCATGCATTCATATTCTAGACTCATGAAAGAAATTCTAGAGGACCAGCTTTTGCTTTAATTACAGGTACAAGTATTTTGGGTTGTGTTTATGCCATTTTCAAAAACATAGATAATTTGGACATAGATGCTCTCTAAACAGCCATTTAAAGTCCACCACAGAGTCTCCTTTGGATGTCTTCTGTTCTTTGGGACATTTTAAAACATGAATATGTTTTGATCTCCACCACACAATAATAACTCCGTCATCCCAGAAGGTGGACCTCCGACCCCGTCTCAAGTCAGGTTTTCTTTCAGGACTTTCCTGTATTTACCTTCATACGTCTTCCCCACCAACTCTGACCACCCTCACTTTCTCCAATGAAGAAAAGCATCCCCACAGCATGATTCTGCCACTACCATGCGACACCCTAGGGCAGGGGCCTGAAACCTTTACAGTATAAAGAGCCATTTTGCCTACAGTTCACTTGAATTATACTCGTTCAGAGCCACAAATGTTGCCTAGCCTTTTGAAAAAAGATGTTACAGTTTTTGATAAAGATCTACTGTAGGAAATATGTTGTCATAATTAAAGAAACGCCCTTTTATATCCATTTTGAGGTTTAAAAAAAAAAAAGAGAATGGACGGGATGTTTGTGGATAATGATGTAAAAGAAAATCATAGTTTCCAACAGAATGAAAAAAATATTGATTTAACATTAAATATTACTGGCACTTTTAGCATCATTCTGGAAAAACTGCTAAAACCTGCATTTATTATCATTATTACATTTAAATACCATAATAAAGTACAATTTGTAGCCAAAGTTATTAAGAGCCACTGTGGAAGGTCCAAAGAGCCACTTGCGGCTCCAGAGCCACAGGTTGCAGACCCCTGCTCTAGGGGCAGTGTGTTCAGGGTGATGTGCGGTGCTCGTTTTCCATTGCATGTGCCATTTAGCATGTAGGCAAAAAAAGTTTAATTGTGAATTCATCTGACTAGAGCGCCTTCCTCCTTGTATGTTGTGGCCCCTGCATGGCTTGTGGCAACCTACCTACCACACAAAAAAACATGTTGGCTTTTTTGTTTTTCACCCTTCTGTAAAAAAGGCCTGACTAATAGTTAGCCTGTTGAAGTGACTGTCCTACCTGAGAAGATCTACATGTTGCTCTTTGTTCACCTCTGTTCTCTTACTAAGCTGCTGTTTGTTTTTTTTTTACCGATTAGATAACTTGTAAAAGTTGCATTGGGTTTTATTAGAGTAAAGGGCACTGAATACAAACGCACACCACAATTAAGGTTGTTTTTTTTTAAATGTCAAAAACCATGCATCTTTTTTCTTTCCACTGTGCAAGTTATGCAACTTTTATGATGCTGCTTTATTAAAAAAAAAAAGTACAACTTAATAAAGACTTAGACTTTCTTTATTGTCATTTTGTATACACAGAGTGCATACAGAACGAAATTTCGTTTTCACACATAAAGTGTGTTGTTTTCGTTTTCACGAGATAAAGTGTGTTGTTTTGCTTTAAAAAAAAAAACTGAGAAGTTCAAGAGGTGTGAATACTTTTGCAAATCACATTAGAGACGGTGAAGATGAGGAATTGCAACTTCTTCAGATTAACTTGCAATGCATGAGTCAAAGCATCCTAACTGGCGTTTTGACCACAGAGAAAGGCTTAAAACATTTTGGCTGAGAAGCTTGTGATTTTTTTTTTTTCTTTTCAGAACTGAGCAATGGCAGCACTATTTACACAAGATCCAGTCAAGTTCAGACATGGTCTAAGCTGCACACCGGAGAAAAGACAGATTTATGGAGAGAGAAAAAAAAAAAAAAAGAACCAGGAGGCCAGAGGCTGAATGCAAGCTGCGTTAATGACTCATGTTCTCCTGAAAGCGCCACGCTAGAATCTCTGAAACAGAGCGAATCTGAGGCTCAGAGTGCTTTCAACAGGGCATCGCCGTCTTCCTTTTCCTCCTTCCTTCGCAGCCGCTTCCTGTTATCTGCAGAGCTAAAAAAACAGTCAGCTGCGGCGGCCCAATAATTCCCTACGATTTTAATTTATAGCTGTTGTTGTCGAGCAGCATGCGAAGCTTTTTACTATTCTGAGCCCCTGTCGTGTTTCTGGACCGGGTACGCCACATACCAGAAGCGGGTGACTTTGCCTGTATTAATAGTTCCCCCACATCCAAGAGAGGATTTTATTAAGCTCCAAGAGTTGTTGGGGAAAAAACAAAACAAAACAAAAAAAAAAACTTTAATTCGAAAACGGAGCAGAAATAATTACTGAAGATGGGAAGCTTTAAGAGAAAGACAAGACGCTAAGATGGCACCCTAACCAAACCAAAATACCATCTTCCCTGAATAGCACCGAGCAAACAGTGACAGGACAAGGCAGCTGTTCACTTCCAACTTCTTTTTTTAAAAGACCCTTTCAGACTCATCCTCTTGTTCCAAGCTGCCACGCAGCATCAATGGCTGTCAGCGTCATTTAGCATTGGAGCCCGGACTGCAAACTGACGGTCCTTTTACCACCCAGGAGTGCAAATGCAGAAACCCTGTGTTGTTGTGAAGTAGCTTGATGGAGTGGCCGCTCTTCTGGAACAGACGTGGCTTTGTTAACAGTTAGCCATCCCTCCAAGTAGAGAAGAAAGGCCACTGTGACAACCTCAAGGCTGCCAGGACGACGCAGCCTGCCTTTTTTTTTTTTAACATGTTGGGAAGCTTTACCACAATGCTCCGATAGTCATGGTGATCACGATGATATATGATGATTCTCAGCAGTAAAATAAAGGCCGGGTTATTGCTTTTCTAAATGCCTGTAAGACTTATGTCGTCATAAGCGAGGCACTGATTACCCCACTGCATCCCATCATCTACCTTTAATCAACTCGAGGCATTTTACAGTACATTACGTCAAATATCCATCGACTAATAAAGAGCGGGGCGGCCGGGAGGTTGCAGTGAAGGTCGACGCCTTTATCGGCGGTCTGTCGGGCCCTCTCCGGCGTTATTTATTCGTTTGGTTCTGGAAGCAGCCGCTACACGCGGTGTGTCCGAGGTGATGAGAGACACAAATCAAGCCGCCTCCTTGGCCACGGCAAAAACAGCTCCTGCAGCCAGGGAGAGTATGCGAGGCTCTCACGTTGCAGGAGCTTAACGGCCCGTCAGGAGTTGGTGAGTAGCAGCACTCTTCACGGATCCTAACAGAAAGCACACCGAGGAGATTAAATGTATCCAAGCGGTGTCCCCCACTAAAACAAGCATAACCAACAAAGGCGGCGGATGGTTTTGTTTTAGCCTTTAGTTGCTGAGGGCTAACATCAAATAGTGTTCGGTGTATATTTGGATGACTATGAATTGTTTTATCTGAAAAGAAAAACATGATTTATTCCATCCGACTTCATCAGGAAAGGTAGAAACTGGTAATAAATACTGTTTTCAAAACAGAAACAGGCTATATGACGATTATTTTGTATCACTCCAACATGACAAGCATGACTTATCGGTAATATCAAATACATTTTTCCATTTTTTTTTTTTAAAAATCTAAATGATTTTTTTAACACTAGATTTAAAAAAAAAAAAACAGAAAAAAACAACAAAAACATTTCACTTATTTCAGCAGAAAAACATTCGTTTTATTCCAGGAGGAAAAATATCTTAACCTTAATTAATCAAGAGGGTTAAGATCTGGTAATATAACATTCAGTATTGATAAAAAACGTTGAACTTTTTATGTCAATGAACTGATAAAAACATGCTTCGTTCCCATGATCCTACAGTCAGTTACTCTGGGCGAGCTGGACAGGACCGTCCAGGGGTTCTGGAGAAGCTGCGGTGAACGTAATTCTGCCTACAACATTGTTCAGGACAGGGATGGGTACTTTTCACATTTGAACCGATACGGTACCCGGTGGCCAGTTCCTGGAAATAGATACCGGTACTTAACGGTACCTATTTTCAATACTTTTGTGTGTTTATGTAGTAATAAATGTTCATTTATTAATAAAATCTCTAATTTTTTTCAATTTAACATTTATTTCTCAATATATAAACTTGTTTGGATCTAGAAATTAACCTTATCAAATAATTTATGAATTTTAATACATTGCCCAAATCCACAGCACATAAAACTTAATTTTTACTAAAAACAGTTATCAGAGGCACAGAGTGAGCGAGGTGAATGCAGGATTGAAGCTGTGCAAATAAAATTCAGGCAAATGTTTCAGAGAAGAAAAAAAAACTATATTAAAAACACTATCTCGCTTTGTAAATCAGGGATGGATCCACTTACAATGAGGGAACAGAGAGGCTGTCCTCTCTCTCTCTCTTTCTCCACTCTTTGCTCTGACTGCAGGCGAGTTTCACGATGCGGCAGCAGCAGCAGCTGTCTGTGGGCATGGAGAGGTGTGAAGAGGCTCACGGCAGCTCCATCAAGAAAATAACTCCAGAACGGTTGTTACTTTCACAGGAAGCCACCGACAACAGCAGAAAGTCTCTAGATTTTTCGCTAGTCTCCTTTTTGAAAAAAGGTCGCCGGATGGGTCTGAAAAATCTCTTAATATAGCGAGAGATCTGGTAAACTGGCAGCAGTGACCGGGTTCTTCCTCAGGTTAGAGGTATTCCTGCCGCTGGCCTTGCACTGCGCCTCAAACATTTGCAGCGAGAGGAATCTGTGTCACATTTTGTACCAAAATGAGATCTGATGTGTTCCTGTGATTTCTTAGAGCAGTGTAGCTCCATAAAACTTCTGTTGTCCTGTTTTCCACAAAGCACTGAGCCGGTTGGTGCATTACAAGTAGAAACGTGTACAATCACGCGTTCGATTTTCTCAAGTACAATAAAAAAAAGAACATGTTTTTATGCAGACTGCTTTAAATCCCAATATTTTAGATGCATTTTGGAGCGGGTGGGGGGTTACAAAGCAAACCAGGTGCATTGTGCATTTGGTCGCTGCAGACGGCTCATTCGTAATCAAAGTAATGGGCTTTTCCTACAGCTGGCTCACTATCAAGTCGCTGGTGGAGGAGACAGCTGACGGGCCTTCCTGACTTGGCTTCTCGAGCTTCCTGTTCGACACACTCCTCCAAGTCACTGCATCCTCGCAGATCATCTTCCTAAAGAGAAACAGAAGTGTCTACTGGTGGAGCTACCGGTCTACTGACGGATTCGAGCCTCAAGATAAAAAACCATGATCTCATTTCAATGGAATCACCCAACTTGGACTGGCCTGCTTCCAGAACGACATAATCAAGGGGCAAACGGGGTCAACTGGTTCCCCTCGTCAAAGAGGCACGGTGCCGCTTTGTACGCCTTTAAAGCGCTCAGCTTATGGGTGAATTTGAGCACCACTTTGAAAAGGCTTCCGGAAACAATTCCATTGAAATGACTAAAACCTTTGTAGTAAGTTTGTGGATTTTATTGTAGTAAAAAGCGCAGAAACTCATAAAATACTTCCTCATTTTGAATGATTTGGATTTCCTTTTAATAATCAAGACGTTCAGGGAGTTACAACATGCTACGGTGTTGAAAGAGCGTTGCATCGAGCCGACTGAATTACCAGCCATGGTTTTCTTTCAGTCCCCCTCAGCTTGTAGTCACTGCATATTTTTGGTCTTGCAGCAATATTTTGTAATCTCAGAGGCGTTTCAGCGGAGCCAGTAAACAAACTACATGCAGAGACATCCACAAGTTAAGTCATTAAAATCTTAGCGTTGAACTTTTCACAGCATTCTTTCACTGCGTTGCTTTAAAGAAATAAAAGTAATGAAGTAAAATGGCCTGTCAAAAAAAGCCTCTGTACCCAGCTTTGTTAGAAGATGGTTGATTTGGATGAAACTGTACTTTCGTCGACTCAGGTGGAAACCATCTAAACTATTACTGTGATTATTAATATTAATAAATTAATATTATAACAAAACACAATTAATCAATTGTTTGCCCCTCCTTTTAGTTTCTGAAAAAGAAAAAGTATTTGGTCTGGGAGTTGACCTGAATTCAAACTAAATACAAGCAGTGAAACATGCTTGTAAAACAAGATGGCGGCCCTGCCATTGTAAACAAAGTAAATTTAACAAACTGTTTGCTGCTAGTGGTTTGACACACTTGTGTAACTTCAAACTAACTTAAAAAAATAAATGAGTAAACAAAAGTGCCTTGTATTATGGTAAAAACAAAAGTTTCTTCTTTACAACATTCTAACAATATTTCCTAAACATATAATCAGCATTACATGCCATTTTCTTAATGAAGGCACAAAAAATGCATTAGCAAAATAAAATCCCAATTTTCCAATAATTAAACCTTAAACTTTAAACTCGAATTAATTGAATAAATGGATTTATCGCCCAGCCCAAACAGGTAGTCTCATTGTGACACGAGTTCTTATTTACAAGGGAGTCCCTTAAGCAAACTAAAAAATTTAGGAACAAAAGCTTGAACTTTGACAAAGTTGCAAGAAAGTTTTCAGAAATGCAGTTTAAGTTAATATTAGGGTGGATACCTCAATAGTCAAAAATGATATAGAATCTAGGATTATTCAACATGCAACAGGGAAGTAGGAAATAGTTTTTTTAGTCCCAATTAAAAAACTAGAAAGTGTGCTTTGCATTTGTGTTCAGTCCGTCCGTCCGTCTTCTTCCGCTTATCCGGGGTCGGGTCGCGGGGGTAGCAGCTTCAGTAGGGAGGCCCAGACGTCCCTCTCCCCGGCCACTTGGGCCAGCTCCTCCGGAGGAATCCCAAGGCGTTCCCAGGCCAGCAGAGAGACATAGTCCCTCCAGCGTGTCCTGGGTCTTCCCCTGGGCCTCCTCCCGGTGGGACGTGCCCGGAACACCTCACCAGGGAGGCGTCCAGGAGGCTACATTTTTATTCTGGTTACTCTAAATGAAATCCAGAGCAACCAATTGCCTTAAAACGTCCCTAAATACGTAAACCTGTGATTGCTGTTCTGCTAAAAGGTGAACCTATGCCCCCGTCTTTAGTCTTCTGCAGCCTCCAACAGGTTTCCTTCTGGAGTTTCCCTTCATTGAGCCCCGTCATCCCATTTACCAGCTTTCCCTGCTGAAGAGACGCATCCTCAAAGCATTATGCTACCTCCACCGTGTTTCAGTAAGAAGGCTTGTCAAGACTGTGTTTTCAGCAGAAGTATTTTTTAGCAAAAGCCATTGAATTTAAATGAAGTGTGCTACGAGGGTTGCAATTTTTCTTACACTGGGTTACTGCTGCAACAGCCGTTTGCGTCATAAGCACGGGGTCATTGCCCAAGTGCTGGTCCCTCTGTATAACCAATTAGAGAAGTTTCCTACAGACACAAATGTAGGTGATCTCCCTTCAGGCTTCTTGTTCTTTCAATCAATTTGTTAAAGAAAACGGTGATTCAAAGAATCAGCTTTGCCCCCCTACGCCTCAGAGTAGGGGGGCTACGTCCTGGCATGCAGGAATTTCTTCACAATCCTTGCATTCACCTCTAATTGAGCTCTCTCTCGTTTCCCGGCGACAACAAACCATGCCCAGCACAGCCGATCGGTCGCTGGTTAAACAGACGACCAGTTTGTGGCCATGTCAAACTTTCAGTTCTGGGTTCACGGCTCCAGTTTTAACTCTGTGCACCTGTAACAGCATGATCCGGCTATTTTGAAGTTATGAAAATCTGCACCTTACCTCCTTGTGCAAGTTTAGGTCCTCCTCTAGCACACCCAGAGACTTACTTTCCCTCTACATATTTAAGACCTTTTGCAACAATCTGGAATACAAAGATTACAACTTCTTCCACATTGGGCACTTTAAGTTAATCTAAAATTTTACACAAGCAAAATTAAGCAGCTACATCTCCTTCTCTACTGATGGTAATCCCTGTCAAGAGAAACGTACAAGGTCAAGTAAAAAAAAAAAAAAAAAAGGATTCTTGGTAGAAAACATAAAAGCCACAAGTTGGTTTTTTTCACCTCTCGGTTAAGCTTGGTCATCTATGACTGCAGGGACGGAAACCAAATGCAATCTGAGACCAAACTTCAATGATCTCATGACACCATCCATGTTGTAATGTTGCTATAGAGACTGGAAATAATTACAGATTACTCGTGCACTGATTCAGGCCACCGTTGGAAACATCTGACTATAATTCAAGAATGACCAGAGAGAGGGGGGGAGGAAGAGAGGCGGGATTTATCTCAACAGGAGGACATTTTTATGTGTGGAGACACGGTGCCCAGAGCTCCATTTGTATAGTTTCTATATTTAAAGCTGCAGGACTGGCCCGGTTTATCAGTCATCGTGAAACTGTGTCAACCAAGACGTTAACAACAAGTAGAGTCCTACAGACCAAAGCATGTTTTTAGTCGTACTTCCTCTCATTTAGATCTGGTCCAACCTTAACTAGATGCAATGTTTTCTTTACTTTGCAATGACTAAGAAACATTTGAGGTCTGTATTAATTATGATCTTAACAAAAACTTGATTTCAGTATCAGTATTTTCATTCAAAAAGTTAAACTCTTTAGAGTTTAACACTAACAACTAAAGACACTTTAGTTTCAACTTAAATGATATATTTTGAGTGTTTATTTGATTCATTTAAAGATTTTGTAGCACTAGTGACGTTTACTCAACAGTAGCTTGACAGAAAGAGCGGCAAAGAGAGAGAAGATACTCAGTAAATGGCCCAGCTCTGACACACAGAACTATAGCCTTGGTGTGTCAGAAATTCGGTTTCTCAGAAAGTCACAATATTGCATAAGTGTTATGTTATGGCCGACACAATTATGGGAAAGACTGCTGACTTGACAATTTTCTGGAAAGACTATTATTAACACTCTCCACAAGGAGTGTATGACACAAAAGCTCATTGCTAAAGAAACCATTGCTCACAGAATGCTGTATTCAGGCACATTAATGAGAAGTTCAGTGGAAAGATAAAATGTGTTAGAAAAGGTGCACAAGCAACAGGGATAACATTCCCGCTTTTAGAGAATCGTGAAGCACAGAAGGACTGACTTGTTGCCAAGTGGACCAAAGTCCATAGATTTTTCTAATAAAAGTACATTTAGTATTTTATTTGGAAACAAGCGTCTGGAGAGGCACAAGGTTAATGTCGCTTGAGGTTCAGTGTGACGGTTTCCATAGCTGGATATGATTCGGGTAGCCATGAAACTGCTGCAGATGTTGGTCCACTATGCTTTCTGAAGTCTGAAGTCAGGGCTACCTGAACATTTTCGAGCACTTCGTTTTTCCTCGCTGCTGACAAGCTTCTAAAGCAGGAATGGGCTTCCTAAACGCCTCAGCAGTTTCACACTGGTCTCAACCACGCAGCCAGTCAGGTAAAAGAAGCCCCAACTAAGTACTGAACGCATTGCCATGTCTTTTAGTGGGACAGCATTACTGTGTTACTTTAAATAATGTCATTTCTTTTGTAATATTCTAGTCTTCAGAGGAACTTAATGAGTTTTCAAGAGCTAAAAGCCATAATCATTGAAATGATATGCTATATATATATATATATATAAAAACACTGTATATAGCATTTACTTTCTAAAATGGCTTATTGAAATTCAGTAACTTTTGATGATATTGTATTTTTTTTAAAGATGCACCAGTAACACCTAAAATACAAATTGCTTTTGCCATAATAATCATTCAACTAGTCACCCTTCAACAAGCAACAAGCCGGCCTAGACTGACAGCAAGTGACTAGCACATTTGGTTTGTCTTTCAAGATAAAAAAAAAAGGAAACTGCCTTATTTCCTTACATGGTTTCCACGATAGCGCATCAGTGTCTCTGTGAAAAAAACACTTCTGTGGGTAGATGACAATTAACTCTAAATATACCCAAAACCACAGCTGTTCTGCTCAAACAGGGCATGTTTCATTTCATGTTTTTTTTAAAATGGGACGAACTAATATATATATATATATATATATATATATATATATATATATATATATATATATATATATATATATATATATATATATATATATATATATATATATATATGCATCGTTTTTCTACCATTACAATAGCTAGGCGCCACCAGAATGATGCTGTAGCAATAAAATGACAAATAAACACCCTTATGTCCTTATATAAATACACCTGCACTTCCGTGATTTCTGTTAAAAAGTTATTTTATTGCACTTCATGGAGAAGTCATTTGTTTTACAACTTTTTTCTTGAATTTTTTTTTTAGACCAAACCCATTAAAATTTAGATTACTGTCATTTCGTTCTGTTTCTGATAAGTTCACAAAGTTTATTTGGTGGGTGTGTGGTGGCTCATGGAGGGGCTCGCCAGGGGTCCCATTCATCCAAGCACCGCCGTTGTCTGCAGCTTGCCCATGCCAGCCAGACGCTGAAGCAGTGCCTACGTAGAACTATGGCAGCCAGCTCCAGGGGAGGGCAGGGCACACTATCAAGGGGAAAAAGGGCGTCACTGCCCTTTGCCCCGACTCTATCCACTTCGGGAAAGCTTAATTGTCCGCACACGTCTTTTCTACCGTTCTGTGCTATGGAAATTGCGATTCTTATTAGTTGTCTGGCAGGTGAAAGCGTTGTGTGTTCACGTTTAATTCAACCCGAGGGTGAAAAACGTGGGACAAAGCGACAGGTAGGCAAGGCTACGGCAACCCCCGCCGAGCTTAGCCCGACAGGACCGGAGAGTTTCACAGACAGAGGGGGAGAATCGGGGGGAAAGTTACTCACCCGAACAAGGTTGCTAACGGCCGCCTGGACAGCGGCCACCGGTGCGGACAGATCCGGGATGGCTTTCCCGTCAACTTCACCTTCCTCGTGCATTATCACCAGATGGGATATCTGCTGGGCCACCGGCTCCAGGATACTTTCTATCGTCTTCGTGTGGAAAACCGGCATTTTGGCGGCTTTTTGTGTCTCTATCCGATAAGCTTCTTAAACAACTTGATGCAGTTTCCCTTCCAGGAAAAAAAAAGTCCTGGGAAGAAACCAACGACGGTTTAAAACGTAGCCAACCGCCTTCCTTGCAGGGCACAGCGTAAAGACTTCAACTACTCCAGCAAAACCATCAACGCAAAAAAAAAAAAACTCACCAATACAACGTCATCCAACCGTCTGACCAATCAAGGCACGAGAAGAAACGAGTTTTCGTGTCTGATTGGTCAATTGCAGTGTCGGTCAGTATTATGACCTCCCACTCTCACGCCGCCCAGTTTGTGAGCTTCAGATCTAGTGCTCCCTAAATTACGTAACAGATCCGCATGTCCTAAAAGGGAAATATGTGTCTACTGAGGCATTCCAACCACCCAGTGGCTCCTAAACTCTGGAAAATAATCTCCCTCCCAACAATAGACAGGCTTCTTCACTTCCTGTTTTTAAAATCTCTTTTAAAAACATCTATTTTCCCTGGTGTTTGATCCAGTCTGAGCTGTTTTTGGTATTTTATTGCTACGTGTTCTATGTTTAGCTCCCTGATGTTTTTAGACTAACTTGTATTGATATACCTTTAATCTCTGTCTCTCCCTTGTATTGTTGGTAGCAACCTGTTATTTTTAGGTGTGCTTTTTAAATACATTTGACTTGACTTCTGAATAATCTCTTAAAGTTCGCTTTGGTACTTCTACCGCAGAAGCAGAAGCTGTGACTCATAGGAAATTACATATAAAGAGACATGAGCTCACACTCAATAAATTTATGATGACGATGACATAATCATGAGACGCATTTGAAACTAATCTTACAATAAGCTTGTAACTGAATTTGTATGATAAATAGAATAGTAAATGAAGATGCAGACATGTTGCCTTGTTAATATAATAACAATTACAGAATTGTTTATTATAACCCTTGAAATCATATTGTAATCACAAACCTATTACTTACTGTGATTTTTTATTGTATGATAGATCATCACAAAG
This sequence comes from Fundulus diaphanus, assembly GCA_037039145.1. Classification (NCBI taxonomy): domain Eukaryota; kingdom Metazoa; phylum Chordata; class Actinopteri; order Cyprinodontiformes; family Fundulidae; genus Fundulus; species Fundulus diaphanus. The sequence continues at coordinate 12,742,297 of CM073143.1, forward strand.
TGCATCATTGTGACATTAGAGGCAATACTTTTCAGAAATAAAAAGCAGAAAAGTGTGTTGTGCATAAATATTCGCTCTTCTATCCGCGATCCTAAATAAAATCCAGTGCAATCCATTAATTTTAGAAGTCCGCTAATTAGTTAATAATAATTTACCTGTATGTACTGTAATTTAAGATGAGTGTAAATCCAGTTGTTCTGTGAACATGGCACCATTACAAGCAAGGAACACACAAGCAAGGTCAGGGATAATGTTTTGGAGAAATTTAAAGCAGGAACAGGTTGAACACCTCCGAGACCACAAGTCAGAAAGACAGCCGAGGGGTCCATGGTAACTCTGGAGTAGCTGCAGAGATCACATCTCAGGTTGAAGAAGAGGACTAGTTGTCATGCCCTCTGGCTTTTATGAACAGGTGGAAAAAGCAAAGACATTTTAGCAAGAAAGTAATAGGAAAGCAGTGAAATCATGTTTAAAATTGGCCACAAGTACACATGTATCCATGTGGAATAAACTACTCTCACATGAGACCAAAATGAAACTTTCTGGCCATGTGCCATCTGTGTGTGTGGGAGGGACCAACCTTGCAGATACGCCTGAAAAATAAAATACTATAAAAGTGAAACATGGTGATGGTAGCATCATGATGAGGCGCTTTTTTTCTTTAACAGGCTCAAGAAAGCTGGTTTGAGTTGATGGCAAGCTAGAGGGAACTAAAGGTGGTTTCCAGTAGAGGTGGGTAGTAACTAGTTACATTTACTCAGTTACATTTACTTGAGTAAATTTTTGAGCAAAATGTACTTTTAGGAGTGGTATTACCGCACTGTACCCAAGCTTTGTTATTTTAATGTTATTTTCTATCTGCTGAACTCATTGAGCCAGTCAGAGGTCAAATAAACGTACAGTAAACAGTAGATATTGTCAATGGAAATACTTTGCACTGTTCTAACTATATATATATATATATACATTAACTACTGTAAATATTACTTTCAAGTTTAATGTTTGAAAAAAGATTTAGAAAAGTGCTTCTTTCGTCTTTAGTGTATATTTTGTCTTCAAAATACCAGAATTTGCAAATAACTTCACATTTTTGTTTGTCCGATTACATTATTTTTAAATATTAAAGCTGTTATGATTAGTTACTCAGTACTTGAGTAGCCTCAAGTAGCCTCTACTGAATAATTTTTTACTCTTACCTGAGTAATTTCTTGGCTGACAACTTTTTACTTGAGTAAAAATATGTTGAAGTAGTGCTTCTCTTACCTGAGTACAATTTTTGGCTACTCTACCCACCTCTGGCTTCCAGTCAAACAGCAATAACCTTAAAGATACAGCCAGAGGTACAGTAGTTTGAATAAAAAATTCTCTCTCTCTCTCTTATATATATATATATATATATATATATATATATATATATATATATATATATATATATAGACTGATCCGGTCAAAATTGATGTTCACAGATGCTCTCCATCAAACCTAGCTGAGCCTGAGCTAGTTTAAAAAAAATAATCCTTTGTGTTTTTATTTCTAAATAAATAAGACCATGTTTCTTTCAATGTCCCATTTTCCCACTGAACTGTGTCGGTCTGTCAAAAACAATTAAATACAAACATATACGAGTTTAAATTGCAACTTCACAGAAAAAAATATGTCAATGTTTTTGCAAACCACTGTAGATGCCTACACAGACACAGAGAAGTTAGCACTCAAGCATTTCCAAACCTAGCTCTGCCAGTGGGCAAACACGTCTAAATTGTCTTCCCAGTTCCTTTTCTGTCCCAACCTCCTGAAACAAAACACATTTCAAGATTGAAGACCAGCTGCCAAGCAAACCAGCTCAGGAATTCCCACAGAATCCCAAGAGGGCCTGCAAGGCAGCAGCCCATTGCCTAAAAAGGAAGAGTCCAAAAAGCAAAAATCAAGGAAGTTGCTCCCTTTGAACCCTGTGTAAACACAAAGGGAGCTGATATGATTTCCTTATATACAAGAAGTTATTAAACAAAATATCAAAGAAGAGCACAAAATCTTCTATCTTTCTTATAACCTGATAAAATTACATTTAACACAGAAAATACAGCTCCATTTAAGTCCTGAAAGTCAGTTAAATGCCCTGTCTGGTAGAGTTCATCCTGAATATAGATATCAAAGATGTCCTGCTGTTTCCCCAGCTCTCCAGTTACTAACCAGACCACTGTTGGAATGTGCAGGGTTGGTGAAGATGGGTGGTCTGAACCTTCCCTTACTGTCCTTCTGTCCTGCTGAGAAGATGAGGTGACCGGCTCCTGCTGCTGCTGCTGCTGCTGCTGCTGCTGCAGTGAGTTCTCTGAACTGTGTCAATGGAGCACCATGTGGTTTTTAATAAAGATAGTTGAAATCTAGAATAATCTAAAACTATAAAACCCAGATAATAGTTATTACATGTAATAATGGAACTAAAAGAGCGGCGCCACGTTTATTAACGTTGCAACACTACTTTTGTGTTATTCTAACTAATCTAATCATCATTTATGGTTGTGTGTGGTTCTGGTGGGTTCTCTTTTGTTCACCTTTACCAGGAGTCTAACAATGGTTCGGGCTCAGGTCCTGCAACTTATCTGATGTGTCACAAGTCCAACACATTTGAATCAAAGGACTGAATTCCCTCCTCGGGCACTCAAGTACTACAGAGTCCTGCCAATGACCTAATTATGCGATTCAGCTGTGTCGACAAGGAGATGCATCTAAAAGTTTCAGGATGGCGGCCCTGGAGGACTGGAGTTTGAAAACTGCGACCTGTACGATACGTTTGCGCCGTCTTGTGGTGTAAAAAGGTAGTAGTGAATAAAGAAAAGCGTCTGAAGCAACTAAATAACCACAGACCAGACGATTTTATTTGCGATTAAAAAGAAATACAGCAAACGACAAATATGAGTTATACTCAGTAATGTTAATTGAAACAATAGGGATTTACATGGATGTACAATTATAGAGCGTTTAATGCAATTCTAATAATTTGCTGCACTATATTATTAGTATTGTTGTGTGCTCTCTATATTCATAATAAATCGTGTGAAAATCTCCCTAGTAATTGTGCACATTTTGAAGTGCAAAGCATAAAAAACTGTTGTGTCACTGTACTGTATTTTATGCATCATCATATTTCCTGTGCAGTGTTGCAATACAGCCTGGTGCTACATATACTTGCACTATTCATATTGTCTTACACATATCTTTTTTGTAAATATAAACATTCCTGACAAATGATGAATACTTATATATAAAATGTTTCTCTTTTATCTTCATTTTTACTCAGAGCCTTGCAACGAAATTTCGCTCAAATGTACATTGTGAATGTGCAGATGAATGACAATAAAGTCTGTCTATGTCTTTTTTTTTTTTGTTATTAGCACTCTCTAAATTTGCTGGCAACCCTGCAATTAATAATTTGTATATCCTCCCTGTAGGAATAGGACAGCATTTAGTTTTCTCCAATAACTGAAGCTGGGAGCATAAGGAGAGAAATAAATCGTTGAGCATTCCTCTTTGCACAATCTCTCTATTCCAGACCCTCCGGAGTCCTTGATCCTCTTCCATATATTTCCCTCTGTGTTGTAAATCCATTCATGGACTTACAACACAAATGGACTTACAACACAGAGGGACTTCTTCGGATATATATATATATAATATATAACATAGGTAGATATCAGTTATCAGCTATAACAGCAATATTAATATCGGATTTCAATATCCACGCCAAGTTGCATCCCTACTAACACAACCAGAAATCAAGAACTTAAGACAAAAACCACAGGGAGACCAGGAACAATGGGCGCGGGGCGGCGACCAGCAGATGAATCCATCAAGGAGTGGCAAAAACAGGGAGTTTACACAGTGAGGAGGAGTGACTGGAGCAAGGAATCGCTGAGTCTAAATAGTAGATTGTGCAACAGCTGTGGGGGAAGTGTGAATGGATATCTGGGATAAAAATGAGGCGTTGCCACTTTGTAAACACTGCAGGGTACACTGGGAGATCAACATGACCTTAGACCAGGGATCTGCAACTCCTGTCCTCGAGAGCCACTGTCCTGCAAAGTTTTAGATGTGTTCCTGCTCATCAAAGAGCTGAAATTCCTCCTCCGCGTGTCCCGAAGTTCTGCAGTGGACCAGTGACGAGCCAATAATTTGACTCAGGCGTGTTCTAACAGAAACACATCTAAAGGTTGAAGGGCAGTGCCTCTGAGGGACTGGAGTTGTAGACTCCATATGACCTAAACAATGATCCCTAAGCTGAAAACTAAACCAAAAGTTCATGGGGATCACGACAAACCGAATCAAAGAAAATGAAGCTCATCTTTCCCAGACAGTGCTCACTTTGTGGACCAAATGCTTTGGAGAAAGAATTTTCCCGGCCCTCTTGTTTATATTTGACCACCGAAGACAATGAGCTCTTCAGTAACGCCGACGAGTTTTCCATTTGTGGATTCTGATCTGCTTCTGACCACAACCTCAGCTTTACAAATACAGCTAGAAGAACAGCATTGTGTTCCTTCTCTGTGAGAAGAAACCAGATGTGATCAAATCAGTAGGCTGTTGGTTTTGGATTACAAAGGTTTCAGAGCAAGAAATAGTTACCTAATAACCGTCCATGGAAAGGAGTCACAATGACTAAAACCAAATAAGCAATTTACGTATTTCTTTAATGGATTGATGATATATTATTTATTATATTTACTAGACGTCCAATGTGATTGTTACAGAGAGGCAAAGAATGTGCTGAAACAGACACGGAAAAGTTAAGCAAAAAGGGGAAATTAAGTGACAGGAAAGGGTAAAAAAACCAACATAACCAGCCAATAAATTAAACACAGCTACAAAGAGAACGCCGCAAAAAGGGAACTAAAAGTAAGTGACATTTTCTTGAAATTAGTGTATTTTCCCTGATTTAATAATTGAACTTTATTGATCTCACAATGGAGAAATTCACTTCTGCATCTTAACCCATCCCCTTGGGGAGCAGTGGGCTGCCACTGTGCGGCGCCTGGGGAGCAATCGGGGGTTAAGGGTCTGGCTCAGGGACCCAGAGTGCAGGCTGTGGGGATCGAACCGGGTACTTGCATCCTTCTCAGTGCTCTGAGAAGGATGCAAGTACTCTAACCACTAGGCCACCACTCCCCCATTTGAGCAGGTAAATAAGACTATTTGCCAATGGAATAAGATTTTGCACTTAAAATAGGAACAATTCATCACCGTCATCTTATTTCAAGAGCAGAATTCCTAATTATCTTATTTTAGAGGTAAAATTACTAATTCCATTGGCAAATAGTCTTATTTAGCTGCTCAAATCAAGGAAAAATATGCTAATTTCAAGAAAATCTTACGTTTAGTTCCCTTTTTGCAGTGGAGCGAAAGAAAACAAATTGTGGAAGGATTACAGGGGTACAAAAATATTACACTGTGTTGTTAAATATGACACTTGATATGGCCTGGGGGTAGTTGAATGACATTTTTAATGGGTATTAAAAAAAGGTAAATTCATCTTTTAATAAAGTGTCATAATCTCACACTGAAAAACAGTGAAATATCCCTGCTAATCTGAGTACATGTATTCAGTGTGGAAACAGCCTCACATTAGGTTTTTTGTAAAATCACCAGTGGTACAATTACTCAGACATTTCTGTAAAATAAATCTAACAAATTAAGTAAATGTAGTTTTAATTTTGATGTTTGTACTCTTTTAGGTGGAGAAACAGAATTCTGTTTCTCTGGCTGCTTGCAGCAGTTTTTAAGTCCTGTTGCCTCAGAGCAAGAAGGCTGCTTTGGGGCCTGTCTATATTGAATTTGCACATTCTTCCCGTGCATGTGTGGCCTCTCTCTTAGCATACGCTGACTTTCTCCCTCCACCCATAAATTACATTTTAGGTTACTTGCCTTTATGGCTGAGTATATCTGTGTTTGTGGTTGTCTGTTCTGAGTTGCCCTTTGATGGACAGGAGACTATACCAGGTTATTACTCGCTCACTAACCCATTGTGTTCCTGAGACAGGCATTCATTTTCCAGAACCCCTGCAACGATTAACGAGGAAAACAAAGGAGAAAATGTCCGACTTATTTTGGGGTTAACAAGAAAATAGCTTCAAATTGAAGTAGGCCTGTGTCTACAATGAGAACAACTCTTACAAAGCTTGAAATTATTGGCAGTTTGAAAAACAAGATGGGATGAGAGTTTTTCTCGCCTGAACATACATATTTAGGAGGAGGATAAGAAAGCTAAATACACACAAACACACAAAACTCCAATATCGTCTATGTCCAAAACACAATCTTTCTTCCGCAGCTCTTAAATAACACTTAATATGAATGCCCTTTCTATTTTTGAAAACGCAAGCCAGAAGTATGCATGAGAACAACGTAATATCCTCTAGTATAAAGGCTTAAGACTTTCTACAAATGTCACAATGAAGTCGAAATACCTTGAGTGCATTGTTTTGGTTTGCACAGCCTCCTGCTGAGAGCCAAGCAGCTAGCATTGTTTCTGTGAGCACCCCGGTGGATATTTACATGTCGCTGACCTGAATACAAGTAGTTTGCATCTGTTGTGGGGACAGAAGCAATAAAATACAGTGCTGGAAAAACATTAAAGGACACTTTGAAAATACATCAAAGCTCTAAAAAAATATTTTGAAAGTACATCAGATATAATCAGATTGATAACATTTTAATAAAAAGCTCAACTGGAGAAATAAAATGCATGCTGCATCTCCATATTGAAATTGAATGGCTAATGTGTCAGGAACAAATGGGTGCCACATTATTTGATGACAATGAAAATTATTAATAAACACAGGGGTAAATCCTAGTCACTGCAAAAGTGAAACTAAAAAACTGATGTGGCAGGTTAGTCTAATTTGCTTAAATGTCATTGCAACAACTCAGATTAGTACTCAGCAGTGCATACGTTCCTCACAGGCTTGTATATAGGTCTGACATGGGGGCATGCTCCTCATGAGATGACCAATGGTGTCTTAGGGTATTTCCTCCCAGATCCTGACCAGGGATGAGCTCCTGAATAGTTTGATGTGCAACCTGGTGGTGCTGGATGGACCTAAACATGATGTCCCGCAGATGTTCTGTTGGATCTAGGTCAGGGGAGCGTTGAGGACAGTCAATGGTATTAATTCGTTCTTCCTCCAGTAACCGTCTGCATACTCTTACCACATGAAGTCAGGCATTAAAAAAAAGGAGGAACCCCAGGGCCCATTGCACCAGCGAAGGGTCTAACTATGGGTTTGATAGACTAAGGGTCTAGGGGTGCCATCGTTTATCCCAGTGATTTTCATTCCTGGTCCTCGTGACCCACTGTTCTGCATATTTTGATGTGAAGTCAAGCAGTCTGTTTGTAATGGTCTGGTTAGAGACATTACTGCCAGTGGCCCGTTGGAGGTCACTTTATTGGGCTCTGGCAGTACTCGCACAAAGGAGCAGATAGCAGTCTTGCTGATATGTTGAAGGACTTCCGACCGCCCTGTCCAGCTCTCCTAGAATAACTGTCTGTCTCCTAGAATATCCTAAATTCTCTTTAGATGGTGCTGGGAGACACAGCAAAACTTCTGACGATGGCAGGTATTGATGTTCTATGTAGATGGACTGCCTGTGCAACTTCTGTAGGGTCCAGGTGTCGCTTTATGCTACAAGTAGTAACACTGACCTCGGTCAAATGCAAAGTCACTGAAAAGGTGTAAAAAAAAATCAGGAGGAAAAAAATGTCTGTGGCCTCCACCTGTAAAATGGTTCCTGTTTTTGGGGTCATCTCTATGTTGCCCCTTAAGAGCGCCTGTTGTTAATTTCTTTAACACCAAAATGACTAACTCTGATTTTCAACCTTATCTTCTGCTGAACTGACCAGATCCATAGTCCAGAAGTGTAACTGACTCGATGTTATACACTAAATAGTGGCCCTTTAATTTTTTTGAGCAGCGTATATGTTCAAAGACCACATGAGGGCAGTAAAGTCTGCAAATAGGAGGATTTGTGTAGCTCCATAGAAATGAATCTCATAATAAGAGATTTGAAACTTGGGAAACCTGTACACAATAGTGTAATTTTCACTTCGGGTAAAAAGATTTTTTGTTTTTGTCATACGGTTGCATTGAGTGATTTACTCAGTAAAGGTTTGTACACATTCTAATTTTTATAGGATGTCCTGCAAAGGTATGTCCCTCAGATTAACCCCTTTGTTGGTCTTTATAGAACCACCTTTCACTGCAGTACCAGTTGGTATGTAAACCATTTCACATATCTCAGTTTACCTTCAACCATTTGCACTCTTCCTGCAGAAGAAAAGCAACCAACAGCATAATTCTGCCACCACCACCACTGCAGGAATAGTATATTCAGGATGTCCAGGTGTTACACTTCCATATGGAACTGACAGGATCAGAATGACTAAATTAGCTGGGCTGGCCATCTTTTTTTTATTTCACAGATGCTTTTGAAGCATTCAGTCTCAATATATGGATTTGTTCTGTTTCATTTAAATTTACATTTGAATAAATTCAAAATCACTGTCTTGTAACTCTACTGTGTGTGTGTTTGATAAATAAAGTTACATACATGGCCCAAATCCATGCCACCTAAAGCTATAGAGCCATTTATATCCTTTCTAATTGCATCCACACATAGATTCAGCATTCCTTGTTCTTTTAACACTGTTAAAAGAGCATCCACCTAGTCTTCAGGGACGCTGTGTCTTTAGCTGTGAAATGAACCTTCACCACCCTAGTGCTGACTTTGTCTGCTTGCCATTCGTCACTTGACTCATCGTAATGATGGAAATATTTTTAGTGTAGCTTTGAGTGTCCGGGTAGGCCATGAGAGTGAGACCAGATTCAAGAGGGAAGCTCGTGGGACAGAATTCAGCTGCTATAAATATCTGTTGTCCCGCCAATCTATTCTGTAATGGTGCCAAAATGACAGAAGGAAAAAGTTCTGATTGAAATATCACGTCCAGCAAGTCAAAAGCAAAGTTTCTAACAACGAAACCTAAATGTAAAGAATTGCTTCCAGATGGCTTTGTCATGCTTCTAATTAATTTGGCTGTTAAGCCCACAGGAGGGACTTTTGTCGGGATATAACGCCCTATTATATAAAATGCTTTCTCTTATCTGTTTCCAAGAAATCTTTTAATAGAAAACATACTGTAATCCAAGAATACCAATTATAGCTGTGTCCTATGAACTGTTGTGCAATAAAACAATAGGAGCTTTTTAAATAGTGAACATTTCTAAAACCCGGTATTTTTCTCACACCCCTGTTCAGTGGGTGCTGCCTGGGGTGGAGTGTGTGTGTGGGGGGGGCATGAGGTGTGTTGCTGGACATGGTTGTCTCTGCTGGACTGGGGGTGGATGGGCCATTAGTTATTCGTGCAACTGCCTGATTGAGTTCACTTGGTGGACTCGATGGGCTTGGTGCCCTTAAGCCCCATCATGTTGTTCCTGGGTGGTTGGCATTGGGTGGCTTGTCCCCTCCTTGCCTCTCCTTGGTGCTTGCTACTACGCCCTCCTGTATGGACTCATGGCGTGCGTGCTGATTGGTAGGCTGTCACCTCTGGTACCCCACCGGCGTCCTGCCCATGGGCTCCGTCCCAGCTTCTCCTCGCTGTCCTCGGGTGAGTGGTGTCCCTGTGGTCGGTTGCCTGGCCTCTGTGCTCCATAGGGCTGCTGTATTCCTGGGTATTGGGGTCTTTTCTGCTTGCTTCTGATTCCAGGAGGGGGCATGGCAGTGGCCCTCTGCACCCATCACTAAGCACAATTCATGCAAGGCCTGGACTGCATATTTTTCACATTCAGTCACACATTTATGTACTCCTAACACAGCAGCTGTGTTGCCTGTACTTCTCTTCATCAGTATCAACAGTTTTCTTGCTTATCTTTTGCAGGTGTTCATGGTCGTCTTTCCCTGGTTCCCACGGTGCCTGTAAAAGGATTTTTTAGCAGCTGGTTTTCAGGTCCTGTAATTTATGTCTCTATGTGTCTTTGTTTCCCTGTCCTTTCTCTCTTTGTCTTACTCTGTCCTTTGTTGGTCCTCTTCCCCTGTCATGTTTGGCACCAGTTTGTACTTTAACAATACCTTAACAACAATAAAATTAATCATCAAGGGTTGGGCATCAAGGGAGGATTTATAAGTATGGAGCCTCCCTTAGTAAGCAAATATTTTTGGCATAACTTCGGCAACCAGAGCACCTTTCTGCTTGCCATGAAGCTGGACATTACAAGGGGAAATAAACAAAAGAGAAATTAAAAATTAAATCCAGCATTGTCACATGGAGCTGTTCTTTCTATTATCCAGCGTTTAATTCAGATGATGCAAAATAAACGAAAAACAAAACAAAAAACAGTAATGGACAGAATATTTTTTATCATTAAACAATATAAGAAAAAACAAAGAAGGATTGTCTTCGCTGAACCACACTTTTTCAAATGCTTATTTGTGAACAAAAGAAAAAAATGTAATTTTGTTTCTACCATATAGTTATGCCTTACTTTGTCTTGGTCTATCACACAAAATCCTAATCAAATACCCCAACGTTGTGGTTGTAACTTGACAAGAGGTGAAAAAAATATTAAAAGTTATAAGTACTTTACCACGGCACCATTTCACAGCGGCATGGTTCTGTTTTGAATTCAGGCCACTAAACCAGCCAATCTGCGGTATGGAAATGTCACAGTCTGATGACATTTGGTCATATAAACTACCTTTTATGTTTGATTCTAAAACACCCCCAGGATGCAGAAAATAAAGAAATGACCATCTTTCACCACTAATTAAATTATTGGACCAGTCGAGCATGGAGCAGACTTTTAATTGCTGTCCTTGGCTTCCTCTTTTTTGAAAGTGTGCCAATGTTGTACGGTTCAGAGCTGCAGTGGTCACACTCTGTTTGTCTGTATTCATCAATAGTACTTCCCATTCCTCAGCCACAAAATTAATTTTATATACAATGCTTTGCAGAGCATGAGAATAAAATGTTTTCTCATTCTTCTTTGCAAAATTGTTTAGTTAGTCAGACTGGTTTTCATTTAAGCTCAAGTTTATTCTGCTTGGGCATTAAAAATTATCAAGTCTTTAGCCGCCTCTAAATGTTTTCATTTTTACAAAATTGCCCTGTTTTAGGGTCAATCCATCTTCCCTTTAACTCTGATGAGGTTCCCTGTCCTTATTGAAGAAAAGCATCCCCACAGCATGATGCTGCCACTGCTATGTTTCACTATGGGGATGTACAGTATAAAGATTTGAAGTGTTAGCTTTTTGGTATCATTTCTTTCTCTGTCACCTTACATGACTTGTGACAAACTGCAAACAGGATTTTCTTTCAGGTTTTGTCTTGCATTCTCCCAAATGTGTGGAGTGCAACAGATTCTCCTGCTGGAATTGAGGGCAGTTTACAGAAGGCAAAGGACCATATGTTCTCTGTCTTCTCTAACCCCCAGTCGGTCGAGGCAGATGACCGTTCACATTGAGCCTGGTTCTGGTTCTACTGGAGGTTTTCCTTCCCGTTAAAGGGGAGTTTTCCTCTCCACTGTCGCTTCATGCATGCTCAGTATGAGGGATTGCTGCAAAGCCATGGACTATGCAGACGACTGTCCACTCTGTGGCTCTACACTCTTTCAGGAGGAGTGAATGCATCTTGTCAAGACTTGATGCAATCTGCTAGGTTTCCTTAGATAGGACATTTTATGACCAATGTGTCTGGATGATTTCATTGAACTGACTTTGTAAAGTCCCTTGAGATGACATGTGTTGTGAATTGGCGCTATATAAATAAAGTTTAATTGAATATCTTATAATTCATAGTAGGTTACATACAGTTCATTTTATTTTGGGGTATTCAGGGGCAGAATTTGAAGGTAGAAGACATATTTCATTCTGCTAAAAAAACAATTTGAAAACCATTTATCCTGACATTCTTCTTGTACTTCTGGACTACCTTGTGTTGGTCTTCCATCTAAAATTCAAATGAGATACACTGAAGTTTGGGATTGTAGCAGGAAAACTGGTGAATAGGTTTAAGGGTTATGACCGCTTTAGCAAGGCAGGAGTTTGCGACAGATAAAGATTGGATACATTAGATAGCCATGTAATGGTATTGTAAAATGCCCCATGACAGTTTCTGTAATAAATTATCTAAGCAAATATCTCCATAATGTATTTTTTATATTTCTAAATTATTTATTATTTATCCCTCTCCTTCATATTGTCTCTGGTTTTACATAAAGCCAAAAATAAAGTGCTCCATCGGCCCTGAATCAGTTGGTGAGTGTTTGCTGTTCACTAATTTCTCCCCTTTTTCTTTTTTCCATCTCTTTCTCTCATACTCTCTCCTCCTCCACTCCTCTCTCAGTTTCCCTCTCTCCTTTGGCTCACTCTGGTCCCTTCCTCCTCTCCCTCTCTTTCTCTCCCCACTCCCGCGCAGCTCTGTCACACACTCGCAGATTCACACCGGCTCTCCTCCCTGAGCATCATCTCCACCATCGGAGATCCTCCTCGTGTCTGTGTTCTGCCGGGTAGACGCACGCCCCACAGTCACCATTTCTGCCCCAGAGAGTTCCAGGCTGGCAGCGCAGCCCCTTCCCAGGCTGAGCATCGGGCGGAAGACCCTGGTGGCAGCTGCAGTGGGGGTCATGCTGGTCCTGATCCTGGTGGTCCTCATCCCTGTGCTCGTCAGCTCTGTCGGTGCGGGTGGCACGGATGACAGCGCCAGCCACTATGAGATGCTGGGTACCTGCCGGATGGTGTGCGACCCCTTCCCCAGCACGGGCACCACAGGAACGGGTATCCACACGGACACATCAACCAGTGGCTTTTTGGTGGACAATCAGGAAGACCTAAGCGATCACAGCATCGGCCCTCCGCTGCCTACTTACAGCGCAAACGGCCCACAAGGCAAACCAGGACGGCCAGGCAAACCTGGACCTCCGGGACCTCCTGGAGAACCTGGTCCACCAGGTCCAAGGGGACCACCGGGGGACAGTGGAGACATGGTCCGAACTGGGATCCTCGGGGCGGTTAGCACAACCACCTACAACACAACCCCTCGAGTGGCGTTTTACGCAGGACTACGAAACCCCCAAGAAGGCTATGACATTCTGCGATTCGACGATGTGGTGACTAACATTGGGGGAAACTACGAGGGCAAGACGGGCAAGTTCACCTGTAAGATTCCAGGAACCTACTTTTTCATCTACAACGTGTTGATGAGAGGAGGAGACGGCACAAGCATGTGGGCTGACTTGATCAAAAATGGCCTGGTGGGTTATATTTTTGATAAACATCTGCTGCTTTTATGAAATGGCATAGGTGTAGCTTTTTTAAATTACAAGAAGATAATCTTCTGATTAAAATGTAAATGTCAGGATAATTGTAGTGTTTTAGATCATTATCAGACAAGTAATATTAAATTTGTTTCAGCTTTTTATATATAGAGTCGTGTGGACATGTGTTCATAATTAGGAATATGTATGTTACAAATTTATACCTGAGTGATAACTATAAAGTTTGCTTCATATTTTACCATTTGCATGTCCAATGTTCTTAAAAATGTTCAGCTCTTATTCAGCTCTCTATCTTAAAAAAAGTTTCATTCAGCTCCTCAGCATATTAAGCTTGTTTTTAATTGACTAAATAAATCAATCAAACTTTATTTCTTGAGTATCTTTAGTGGTGTAAACATCCTTATCTCCATCAGCATCCTGAGCTCCATCGTCTTTACATCTGGAATATTCTTAGCCTTCTTTTTCTGAGTAACATTTACAGACTTTGTCTCTCTAATTATCCTCATCCCACTTAGATGTTAGCTGTCCAACCACACCTGTAGGTCTTTATGTCATGGACACATACAAGATAGAATCTGTATGTGTGTTACAGTAAGTTAGGTACGGTTTTAACGCAGAGACATTTAGGGTTATAGAAACAATTTGTACCACAATATAGTAAGTAATGCATGATCTCCAGATTAATGGACAGATAATGGCAATTTCCTCCAAACATATATGTAATACATAAATAATTTAGACTAGTTATATTGGTCCTTACATGTCTATTGATGTTAAATAAAGGTTCTCTCTTTTTTTTTTTTTTTACAAGGAGCTTTGTCAGGTAGCAAATCCACAGCCTCCTTAGTATCTTTACTAACCTAAGCATAGTACAGTCAAGGATCTCCCAGAATAATATAAAACAAAAAATATCAGTAGAAATCAGTCAAGGTTTTTCAAAAGGGGGATAGGGCTCAATTAATCAGGGAAGCAATTAGTACCCTAAATAAAAGTAAAACAATTATCATTCAGTTGCATCTCAAATCTTTTTTCTATTGCTTTCTTCCAAGTCTAGTCAATGAGAAATGGGGATCACCCCTATGATTTGGAAAATACAGCCATATAAAACAGGTGGCAAATGATGCTGACATCGATTCATAAATTCTTCTTTAGCACTAAGGAATCTGGATTATATTTTAGGCTATCTAAAACAAAGTTTGAGATTTAAGAAACCTTTATGTTAACAAAATAAAGGGCAATGGACTCAAAAGGAGGGAGTCGCCATGGCAGCCATTTATGCAAGAACTGCCACTGGTTAAAATATAGCCAGTGATGCATGATGTCCACTTTGATGGATAAATGATTACTTGCAATTTCCTCCCGTTGTTTTTCTTGTTAACTTACGGTCTACCCAGTAGGTGGCAGTGTATTGGGGTAACACATTACAGTCCAACAAAGTAGCTTACATGCAAGCACAAATTGACACACGGGATAGCATCTTTTGATTGGCTGCCCTACTGAAGTGACCATTATGCATGAAAAGGTTAAATCATTGAATCCTTAAACCTACAGCGTGGTGGCCTCGCTTGGGAAAAGATGCAAGCAGCCTTAAAGGGGGCATATCTTGCTTTTTAATTCTTCCTTTTTAAATTGAAATCATTCAGTTGTAGTCGATATAAAGTGAAACTACATTGCTTTGGTCAGAATTCATTGTTAATTTACCCCCACATTGCAGCTTTTGACATCTGTACTCAGGTGCATCTGAGAGCAACTCGTTTTGGTGCCGTCTCTTTAAATCTAAAGGAGGCACTTCACTGCCCCCACCCTTCCAGGTCGCTGAGCATTCCACTTCCCCCTGTTGGGCCATTTTTAGAGCATGCTGGGGGACGGTGTAATGAACAACAAAACATCTTGACTTATCCACGTGTAGCTTCGGCATCCGTCCGCTTGAACTACAAGATTGCTCAGACAACTGAAAATGGCAGATTTGTGAGACTTGGTAAGCTGGAAGTCATGATCTTGTTTAACAATTCCGCTGCAAATATTGTTACAATAGTTCAATTCAATTCAATTCAATTTTATTTATATAGCGCCAATTCATGAAACATGTCATCTCAAGGCACTTTACAAAGTTAAGTTCAATCATATTATACAGATTGGGTCAGATTATACAGATTGGTCAAAAATGTTCCTATATAAGAAAACCAGTTGATTGCATCAAAGTCCCGACAAGCAGCATTCACTCCTGGAGAAGCGTAGAGCCACAGGGAGAGTCGTCTGCATTGTACATGGCTTTGCTGCAATCCCTCATACTGAGCAAGCATGAAGCGACAGTGGAAAGAAAAAACACCCAATAGTTACAAAAAATTTAATAGAAAAGAGAGAAAAATGAACGGCTTGAAAAATATGAACCAAAAAAGATATAAAGATAGCAAACAGGCTTAAATCGGAGGCAACTGGACTTTCGTTCAGTTCTTTCTGAAAACACAAACCAATGACCCACCCGCAACTTATTTGTATCTGACTTAGAATACACCTAGGAGGATTGGCCCATATGTCCTAATAAACAGCAGTGCACCATCTACTGGTTGCTCAAGTGTGAGCCACCAGAATTGACAAAGACTCCCGAATAGGTGTCGAAATGTTTTCAGAAAGAACCGAACAAAAGTCCGGTTGCCTCCGATTTAAGCCTGTTTACTATCTTAATACTCTTGTCGGTTCATATTAATCAAGATATCTATGCAGCACATGCATAGACAACATTCATATCTTCTGCACCCCTAGAGACTCCAGGTACACAACAAAATGAATTTAAGGGCTAAAAAAGTGGATTTTACATGATATGCCCCCTTTAATTTGGTATTCATGTGCACAATTATTTTTGACTTGGTGTGGTGTTAAAGTCTGTTGTAACGACGACAAACACTGGCATTCTGTCCGTATGTATACCTGTGCATTTTTGCACCTGATGCAAAGATGTGCACGTTGACGTGAGTGGAGGCAGTGCAGCTCTATCTCTGCTGAGCACACCCCAGAAAACAGCCCGGGGTTGTGGCTAGTTCAAAGCGGTTGCCCTTTAAGTTACAACAAGCTTTGTGGAATCTTGGTGTGCCAGCATGCGTTATCAGGCTGCCTGTCGGGCCAAAGCGTTTGATTATCGATTCATGATATTTGCTAAATTCACGGGTGATTTTGTAAATGTCCTAAAGGGCCGCAGGCGATGAGACAAACCAAACAACATGTTCATTTAATCGACACTTGTAAACATATCATACAGACTGCCACAGGCTGAGCAGGGAGTAAGCACAAACCTAAATTCAGTGTGATCCAGCCATTCTTAAAGTGTCTTGTTTATGAAAGTAATCATTTTTAGTGAAGAACTGCAATCGCTTTACAACACAGCACGGCTTTCAGTGCAGCTAATAGAATAAGAAAGATGGAGTGCTCTGAAAAAGCCTTTTGCTGTCAAATAAGATCACATCAGTTTCAAGGTGTTAATGTCTCCGTCCTTTAGGAGCCAAACAATATAAGACATAAAACAAAAGCAGCTCATATAATATTTTCTCTACACTGACAGACATGTCACAAATGTTGTATTGTAGGGCTGTCACACTGGTTTATTTTCACTGTGTTCTGTTACTGGAGGCTTGATTGCATTCCAATTTTAATGGCAGATAATCTCAGTAGAATGAGAGCATTCCTCGTGAGAGCAAATAAAGCCACATTAATCCCCACTAGTAGATACTTTATTCAATTATATGTATGATCTAAAATGAATGATTTTTGTTATTTTGACCTAGAAAAGCCAATTTCATGTAATAATTAATCAACAAGAAATGAACGGGGTAACTCTTCATAGGAGATCAGCACCGTCTGAGTCAAGTTAAAAATGCCACCTCAGCATATCTCGATGGTGATTACTGAATAATGAAACTGGGTATAAAGCATGGACTAGTCATTTCTTTTAACCATGTTCATCTTGGTATTTACAGGACAACAAAGTTAACTTTCTTTAGTGATTGTGATCAAACTTATGTTGACATGTAATTTAAAGAAAAATCTGTCAGATATGGCTATTTTTGTTTTCATGACGGATATTGAAAGCCTGTAAACAGGTGTTCAAAAAAGTTTGTTGATTTCATTCTTCTCTGGGCGGCGATTACATCCTGTATGAAATTAGCTACAACCTTGATTTTTGTTTGTGTGAATAAATTGACAAATAAAAACATGAAAATAGTTTAAAAGCACGTGAAATAGCATTTGCATCAGTCACCATGACTTCTTTTAGACTGGGGTTGTTTCAAGACTGTAAAGGTTTACATAGGGTGTTGGTCCATACTGGACTAGCCATTAGGTTTAGCCTGCAGGGCACACAAATCTGGATTAACATCAAAAGAAGATTCAAAGAAAGTTATTAAATAAAGGTAAGATACTGACTACTTAGAACCACCTAACACAAACTAACTTCAATAATCCTAAACTATTATGTTTTTGCATTCAGAAAGTGTTTTTTAAATGTCATATCAGACATAATGACCTTTAAACACTGTAGCCACGTCAGTGTGATTTGAAAATTATAGTAAATTGTTTAGTAGAAATCTGTTTTATAATTTTATTCAAATTATTTAAATGATTAATTGTGTGTAATTATTGATCATCTCTTGATATTATTTAGATTTTTATTTCTACAGTGCAACACTACGTGGCTCCAGGAATTTGCTTGCGCGAATATTGTTCTGCTGCTACTTGTACAAGACAGCATCATTTTTACAACTATAAACCCATCATGGTCTTTCTGCTGTCTCTCCAGGGAAGAGTCACTGAGCCAGAGCTTTCTTATAACATTGAAAATTCAGTGGTGTGCAATTCTTCACCACAGGGGATCTGTGTCCGGCATGTATTAGATGTCTCCCTGGTTCAGCACACCTGAATTAAATGAATGGGTCATTTACCGGATCTCTGCAGAACCTGGTGACACGCTGAGGTGGTAATTTAGCTGTTTTAATAGGAAAAAGATACGCCTCAAACTTGGACTTCATCGACTACAGAGCCTTGTAAAAGTATTGATACCCTTTTTCACTTTCTGTCCCATTTCAAGCACACACTTGAATGTATGTTGTTGGGATGTGACAGATCAACACAAATAATTGCATGGTTTAAGTAGAAGGGATGTGATACATGGTTGTCAAACATTTTCACAAATCAAAGGCTGAAATGTGTTGCATTCATTTCCATTCAACTCAGTTCTGCTGTGATGCCCAAAGAAGTCCAGTGCAACCAATTACCTTCTTTTGGTGAGCAAAATCCAACTCTGATCTCTATTCTCGGCATAAAACCAGTGTTTCTATGATGGCATCCGAGGTTTGTCAGACAACATTTGTGACTAAAAGGCATCATGAAGACCAAGGAACACAGCAGACAGGTAAGAAGAAAGATGTGAAGAAAATTTAAAGTAGGCTCAGGTTAGAAAACAATATTACAAGCAAAAAAAAAAGACTGGGGTGGGGGTAGGACACTGAAACTAAACATACAGCCATTGCTACAATGAAATGGTTTAGATCAAAGCAGATTTATGTATTAGAATGGCCCAGTCAAAGCCCAGACCAAGACCCAATGAGAATCAGACACAATACTTGAACATGTTCACTCATTCCCCATTCAATCTGACTGAGTTTTGACTATTCTGAAAAGAAGCAGAGGCAAATATTTTAGTCTCCAAATGTGGAAAGTTGGTGGAGACATACCCCAAATGACTTGTGGCTATAATTGGAATGACAGGTGGTTTTAGAAGGTATTAGTTCAGAGGGGCTAAATGCATGTATATGTCACGTCGTTTAAACTTTTATTTGTCAAAAGCTTATATAGTGCGTTCCATTTGCCTTGTAGGTCGGAACTAATGAGTTGCAGATTGAGTCATCTCCCACTTGTCGGACAGTAAAAAAAAACATGGATGCTCGCACAAAGCCAATGCTAAACATACAAATTCAGCCAGCCTAAGTCATAGAATGCATTTTAAAGTCACATTTTATTGCAAAATCTTTCTTGTTTTTAAGAGCCGTGCTGAACTGTTCAACTGAATATGAAACATTAAACAGTAGGTGGTGATCCTCCATTGCTGGTTTAGCCACTATGGCACTATGAAAAGTAATACCTGTACGACTGGGTAAATGGTACATAAATAATACAGTAAAAAAATAAAACAGTCAAAGTATGAGGCTTTACTCAATTTTGCTGTGAGTAGCAGCCGTCATGATTGTCGATCCATCCTGTTGCACCTACTTTCCGAATCATAATGCCAACTTTAGAGGCCGTGCCAGTAAAAACTACTGAGAACAAATGGAATGCACCATTAAAATCATGTATCCTGTTTTTTCCCAATTATATACTATTTTTAGCTCTATCGTATATATTGCCAATGAAATACATTGAGTTTTGTGGTTCTAACGAGACAATCTCTAGAAAGGTTAAATGGGTAGAATACTATTGGAAGGCATTGTACATAATGAAAATTACAGGAATACAAGAGTAGCAAGAATGATGATGAAAATGTGTCTCATCTCTGTGATGTAAAGGCATAAAAAAAAAAAAATGGCACAATGATGCTCTCTTACTCCACACAGAGCAGCAAACCTGTAGAAAATCAGAATTTTCATTAGATATTATTTGTGTGTCAGTGGTAGATATTGTGCTGCTGAAGCACAGGAAGCTTAGTAAACTTAAGAATTAATCATCATGCCGTCATCTGTCCCGTAACGTTTCCATCTCAAACTGTGCGTGCCTCTTCACAACTCAGAGAGGATAAAGTTTTTATTTTTGGTTAAGCTAACCTGTCGTCACAATCTTTGTCAGAGCACGGATTAAACTTTTATGGATGGCGTGGTAAAGCTGCAGTAAAGCTTCAGAGGGGATCTGTCTTCAGGCAGATACATGCTAAGGAACTTACCCCCAGACAGGCGAGCAAATTTGGGGATGATGCTCCGAAGCCAACACCATCCGTAATTACCCCGTGTTGACAATGTGACACTTATATGTGGCAAAACATGACATTTTTCCAGCTCTTCACCCCTACAGAACAAGGACGAAAGAGTAGAAGATCAGGGAAAGGGATAGTATGCACTGACTTTATACCTCACAGGCACACTGACTCAAGCCTGACCCTTTGAGCTGAGTCATAAGATAAAAACAACATACTCACCAGAGGGGACATACTTACACAAAGTCAAACTCCTTAATACAGGCTTTACTTTTCTGAAATTTTATTTTAATGACATCAAACCTTTTTCACTTTAAGGACAAATTGTTAACAAGGTCAGTTACTATGTGTAGTTTAGCTTTAGACCTATTTTTAATAGCAACATTGTGCTATGTTTGATTTTATGTACAGTACTGCGAAAAAGCAGTCCACCCTTTACAGGTTTCTTCTGCTTTTGCTTTTTTTTTTGTTACAGATTAATGTTTCAGATCATCAAGCAAATAAATGTATTATCAGACTGAGATAGCCCAAGCAAAAGCACTTTTCCAATGGTGGAAAATAGCTACTGAAACCAACATAGCACTGTGTGAAAGAATAATTGCCGCCCAATGCTAATAACTGGTTGTGCCACCACTGGCGACGACTGCCAACGTTTGCAATAACTGGCAATGAGACCTCTCGCTTTTTCAGAATTGTTTCAATCCAGGATTTCAGAGGATTTGTAGCCTGTTTAAGGTCACTTCACAGCATTTACAGCCAGTTCCAGACTTTGACTAGGCTGCTTCTAAACCTTTATGCTTTGAGCCATTCAGAGGTGAACTTGTTGGTATGCTTTGGATCATTGTCCTACTCTATAACCCAAATGGCCGTGAGCTTCAGATCACAAACTGATGGTTCAACATTCTCCACCATGTTTGACTATGTGTCGTGTTTGACATATTCCTTTTCTGAAACGTTGCTGTAATTTTACATTAGATGTAGAAGAATGTACACCTTCCACTAAGTTCCGCTTTAGTCTCATCAGTCTTCAAAAGTTTATTCAAAAATCTTGGATATATCAGCATCCCCAGGGGTTTGACTTTTTATGGTAGCTCTCTGGGGATCCTGCAGTCTGGTTATTTGGTACTGTTCATCCCTAGATCCTCGTTTTTGTCATCTGTTTAGTTCTCTGTTCAGTATTGTATATTCTGGTATTTGTTAGTTTTGGTTCCTGTCTAGATAGCTTTGTTCTTTATTATTTTAGTTATTCTAGTTTATTTATTAGTTCTGTAGTTCTTTTAGATCTTTTCTCCATGTCTGGCCATTATCTTGTTCCCTGTTAGGTTCTGTTACCCCCCTGTGCCTGCCAGTTCATTGTCCTCCTTCTCCTGCAGCCTAATTGTCTCACTCGGTTCACGTGTGCCTAATTGTTTCACCTAATTGTTCCCTATAAGTTCAGCCAGCTCTGAACACACACATTGTCAGGTCCTCCATCTTCATCGTGCCATATTCCTGGTTCCCTTTCCCTGTCTGCCTGTAAGCCTTGTTTATTTTTATAGTAAATCATCTTCCACTCATTTTGCGCCTCCCAAGCTGTTGTCTGCTTCTCTGTCCTACCACGAACCTGACAGGATATCAACAAGATGTTTTGGCAAATTTGAGAGAGACCATGGTCAACACTGTTTTGGCTTCGAAACGCACCCATGGACTCAACCTTTTGATGCACGTAATTTTCGTAATTTACTTCCATACTTTTTCTGTTTGTGAATAACGGCTCAGACATAGTATCTAATTTTTTCTTGACTTAAACAAGATCAAGGCATGGTGTATTGCTTTTTGAGATCTTTCAGCCTACTTTATGTCATATAGGTTATATTTAAGGGATTTCCTGATTTTACTGGTCCAGCAGCAATCAGGCATTTTTGTGACGAGTTAAATTTAATTCAGCTTTCCAAAAAAAAAAATGTGGTTAGTCACAGTTATGTCAGGGGGAGATTCTTCACATATAGAGCCAGATTGGTCTTGATCATTTTTCCCCCTCCAATAAATGAAATCATCATTATAAAGCTCCATGTTTTATTTTTTTAGCTCATCTTTGTCTAATATTTTTTTTTCATGATCTGAAACATGTAAGAGTGACAAAAAGCAACAACAGAAATAATTGTCAGAGGGCAAATAATTTTTTCCCCAATCCTGTTATTGAATGTTTAGTTTATTTATTTATTTTATTCAAAAATAACTTTAAAATTCATACACACAACAATACACACTCCCAAATCAATGCATCTTGAATCAAGAGGAGCAGGGAGAAGATCAATCTTATAGATATCTGCCTCTTAACTCATTTAACTCTTTTCACACAAGGAAGGCGTTCTGGTCTTCAGTAGCCGGTTCTGTTCTCTAATGTATTGTTGCATCTCTCTGTGTTCAATATTCTAGGTCAGGGCCAGTGCCATCGCCCAAGACCAAGACCAGAGTTATGACTATGCCAGCAACAGTGTCATACTTCATCTGGATGCAGGTGATGAGGTTTTCATCAAACTGGATGGGGGCAAAGCTCATGGGGGCAACAGCAACAAATACAGCACCTTCTCAGGGTTCATCCTTTACGCCGACTGACAACCGGGCCAGACAGGGGGCTCGGAGGTGAAAGGTCCCAGACGGCAGACATTTACCTTCTGACCTCCACGGGGCACTCTTGCAGTGAGGTCAATGGCACCGCCACAGATCCACAGTCTTTAAAGTAATGTAGTGATGCACGCTGCGGATTTGTAGTTATCGCTAATCTCATCATCTATTTCCATCCATCCTACATGCATACTGGGTGCCTATGCTGCGAACATTATGGACATGTGTCACGTAGACTGCGGCAACAACTGTGAAAATGCAGAGAGGCTGCGCCATCATCCC
Source organism: Fundulus diaphanus (assembly GCA_037039145.1). Lineage (NCBI taxonomy): Eukaryota > Metazoa > Chordata > Actinopteri > Cyprinodontiformes > Fundulidae > Fundulus > Fundulus diaphanus. The sequence goes on from CM073143.1 coordinate 12,765,454, forward strand.
TTAGCTGTCATTTCAAATTCAACTCTGGAAGTCCCACAGTTGTGGTGGTCTCAGTGTTTGTAAATGTGCTCTCTGGGTTTATGTTAAGGTTATGTTTTTCTTTCACATGCTGTTTGTGTGATAAAAATGTTTTGCATCAGTGGAGGAGGAATCCTGCCTCAAGAAATTTATCAAATAATGGACATAGGGATGAGATTATGATGTCTGAATGCCAGAGAGAAAAGGTTTCAGTGCAATGAATTGGAAAAGCTTGTCATACATATATTAGGCTTACGTTACAGCACCTAAAGCATTTATTGGCACCCCTAATGAAGATGTGGGAAAAAAGCCTTAAAATAAATTCCTCCTTAAACACAATAGCATAAGCCTACAAAAATGGCTGCGGTTCTCTCACATTGTACTGTGGAGGTTTTATTTGCTTTCCTAGTTATCTTGTTTTAACCTTTTTTCTTGCTAAGACTGCAGATATAGGCACGTTTATGCCAATAGCATTACTCTCTTGCTGCCTTTTCTATATTGCAGAGGGTCTCTGTGTTATATGTTTATGTCCAAGGAAAACAGGAAGTCATGGATTACAAATTAAAAACTATAACTGCGTGCAATCATTTCTGAAAGGTTTTCAAGCATGCTTTAGCAAGTCTAGCCTTACCTGCAACCTTGTGCCCTAATGTACTGGCAAAGTTGGGTTGCTGTGCAACAAATAACAAAACAAAAACAACTAAAAGTCCCTTAAACCATGATTATGTGCCAAACTGGATTGTACAGGTGGTTCATTAGTTTCCAGTCAACCTATAATATTAATGGCAGGTCGATTAGCACCTAGTGACAATATATAATGTGGTACTGTATTGAGATGGAAACACAGATCTGACAGTTTTCAAGTCAAGCTTTGAGGAACATAGTTGTTGAATCTAATTTCAGCGGTCATTGGGAGACACCCTGGACTGGTCACCAGTCCATCACAGAGACACACAGGACAAACAACTGCACACACACACACACACACACACACACACACACACACACACACACACACACACACACACACACACACACACACACACACACACACACACACACACACACACACACACACACACACACCCCAAAGGATTATTTGCAGAGACCAATTAACCAGACAGCCATGTTTTTGGACTGTGGGAGGAAACCAGAGTACCCTGAGAGAACCCACACAGGCAGAACATGCAAAATCCCCACGCCAAGGTTCAAACCCAGGACTTCTTCTTCTTACTGCAAGACAACAGTGCTACCAACTGGGCCAAAGTTACCTCTCGTTAAGTTATCTCTTAACTTTACACCAACCACGAACAAGGTGAATTTTTCACATTAATCATCTGCTGTTGGTCATTTAACATTTCGCCTCTCTCTCACAAACAATCCACACATAGGAGGACCCTTAATGTGGCAGAAATTGACAGAAAAGCTGAGATTGTTGAACTCGAGCAGAATTTTGTTTCGCTCTAGTCGCGCCTCCACCGTGCCCAGTAGCAGTTTCGCTACGCTCTATTCCCGCATCCACCGCACTGTTTGCAGTTTCGCTTTGCACTATTTACCCAATTCGCATCACTCGAAAAGTGTCGTTCACATCGCCAACCATTAATTCGCTCAATCCATTCACCCATACGTTGGGTCATAGGGGCAAAAAGTCTAGGTGGGAGTTCCAGACATCCCACTCCCCTTGTGAAACTCTCGGGAGGCTTCTCACTCTATCTCTAAAGCTAAGCCAGCCACTCTAGGGAGGAAGCTCATTTCAGTCACTTATCACATTTCAGTCCAGAATCTGGTAATATATATATTACTGACTGCAGGTACAGCAGATGATGCTGTTGTTCCCATTAGCAGGATTTATCTATAACGTCCCAATATCGTTTTAACAGCATTATACCTGTGCTGTATTTTCTGGGAAAAAAAAGAGGTAAGGCAGTAAGGCACCCCTGTCATGACTTCACACCCTCCCAGGCAGGCACAACTCACAGTTTGAGAACCACTGCCCTAAAGTAAGATTTCCAGAGAGCCTGGGTAAGATAAAAGATTAATTAATTTTACGGTTTTTATCACACCTTAACTAAGAGTGCCAATAAATGAGCAGGGCACTGTATGTTATATTTGACATGTACTTGTTTAAATTGTAAATTCAGTATTGAGTATTTGTATCTTAATACAAAGCATTATCAACCTACATTTTATTGTGTTTCTGATAACATAATGTATGTATTGATTGATGACTGTGAGGTTTTATTATGTAATGTGCAGATTTAATTATTTGATCGATGCATGCAACTTGAAATGTTTCGTTTCCATAAAATGATAAATGATGATTTAAAAAAGTTTCAAAAAGGTAGTCGTGAGCATTCTTTGCTCCATTAATCACAAGCTTTCCATAAAAGGAGCACTTTTTTGTATTTACTTTATGCGCAGTGAGTGTCACTCACCTCATCAGGTTCACCGATGAGTCGCTCTGATCTCCTCATTAAACCGTGAAACCAGCCTTTAGCCCTACAAATGTTGCACACAAAAAGAGTCTCAGCAGCACAGAGAGAGGCAATCAACACAGAGGACATCACAGCTATGTTAAATGCCAAGTGAAGCGGGATATTACAGTGATTCACAATCAAAGAAGATATGTCGTTTTTGCTCCTTTAATGGGTGTGGACACAGCGAGATATGGCTGGAGCAAGTTAGGAGAAGGGTGTTCGGACAGATCACAACAAAGCTTAGATCTACACTGCAAAGTGATCCAGGGCAAATTAGGCTCTGCCGTGACTGCAACATAACTGTCAGAGACATGAAAATAGCTCTCGGGCATGAACTGTTGAAACTGTCCGTTTTCTCAGAAGCTTCTTTGACAATATGAAATTCTTTGGACGCGATTCACCTTTGACATTGGCCACCAATCTGTCCCTCATCCAGTTTGCAGCACAAAGTCAAAAGTTCAAAAGTAAAAAGTTAGACACGTGTTTAGAAATGGAAACAAAGGATTAATTCAGTGCAATGGCATTAAAATAGGTTAGAATAAACAAGCAGGAAACAGATGGCGAAAATGATTCCTGCTGTCTTGGATGTTATTTCTTTAACTGTTGTGTGTATTAAAAGCAAAGATGCCCTAAGGTCTAAACTGAAGCTTGTCTTAAGTCAGCAAAAAATTCCTCCAGACACAATTAAGACTGAGGTTTTGTGCATAGACAGAGGTCAACGGAGCCACATGGCCGCATAGAATGCCAGGCCAGCACAGCCTGTTTTTTCCTTGCAGGGTGTATGAGCACATCGTCACATTAGAGACTTCATGTCACAATGTCAAAGACAGATGCCCCCGATTGTGAAGGAAGCCAAGCTCTCACTGCGGGCGCGGCATGACTGTCTACAACATCTGTAGATTTTTTGAAGTTTCTGAGAGACGAGTGCATCAACATCAAGAGACCACAAAAATTAAATACTTCAAGGAATTATCTGAACATTAATCAGCAACAGAAAAATGTTTCTGACTCTTTCTAAAGGAAATCAAGAGGCTACTTTAGATTTATAAATAAGAGTAACAGTTTTATTCATGGTATGTGGATTAAAAACCCGATATAGTGTTGTATAGAAGTGTTCACCCTCCTACAGAGTTTCTTTTATATATTTAGTCAATGTGGAAAAAAAAGTTTTTATCCAATAAACCTAGTAACTGGTTCTACCACCCTTGGTGAAGACCAGATATTTCTGATAACTATAAATCATGAAGTGTATTGATGGATAACAGTCAATTGTGTAAAAGATTATGTTATGGTTATTAAGAAATATGAAGTGCCTGAAAGTACAGTATTTTTTTACTTCACTGTGGAGGGACCTTTTGCCCACTCCTCCTTGCAGAATTGTTTTAATTCAGTTTTATTGTCGGGTTTTTAATCATGAACAGCTTGTTTAAGGTCAAGCCAAAGAATCACAATTGGATTTAAGTCTTGACTTTGACTGGACAAATTCCTTAATTTTTTTTGCTTGTTGTTGAGCCGTTTATAGGTCAACTTGCTGGTGTGCTTTGAATCATTGTATTATTGCATACACCTAGTATGCATCAGGATTTTCAGCAAACCACCTTAAGCAACCCCAGACCATCCCAGTACCATCAACATCTTTGACTGTATTTTGGTGTGTGCTTTTTTTTTCTTGAAATGCTGTGCTAGTTAATACCAGACTTAATGGCATGCATGCCTTCTAGAAAGTTTCTCTTTTGTCTTATTAGTCCACAGAATATATTCCCGAAAGCCTTGAGGAACATCAAGATGTCGTCAGCCAAATACCAGATGGTCTTTGTTTTCCATTTGGTCAGCAGTTGTTTTCACCTTTGAACTCTCCCATGGGGGCTATTTGTGTCCAGCCTCTCTACAATAGTAGAATCATGCACTGAAATTAACTTAGGCAAGCGATGCCAGAAGTGGCCTGGATGTTGTTCTGGCTTCTTTTGTGAGGTCCTCATGGTAGTCTTGGGGTATCCTAGGCAGGTTGGCCCCTACTGTTCCACTTTGCTGGTGTCTCCAAGCCTCAGATATGGCTTTGTGATTGTTTTGAGAATGATAAATGTCAACAATGAATTTCTTTGGATTGGGGCATGATGTGTGGTTTTTTAAAATCTTTCAGCCAACTTCATATTGTCAGAGAGTTCTGTTTAAACTATCAATTCATTCTATGGGTGTGGTAGAAATCAGGCTTGGGTGTGAAAATGAACCAAAACAAAGTGGAGAATTCACAGTTAATACAAATTTTCATAAAGGTGTCAGGAATGGACAGGCAGGTGCAGCCAGAAAAAAAACAGTTTCTAATTGCTTACCTTAATTACCAAGACAGAGATTGGTGATTTTATCAAAGTCAGAATTTATTATATTCTCATGAGAAGAAGAACAGTATTGGACACTTGTCCAGGAGAGGGTCTACTCTATCCTCCTCCATTTTGCTCTCCCAAAGCGAATCAGTCTGTTATAAACCAGTGTTATCTCATGCAAGATGTCGCACCACAGTTTCTCACGCGAAGGTCCTCGCAAACTCGAGGGTGGTTGCAATTAGCACTGTTGAAATCTTGGGAAGAGAAGGTTACCTCCAAAACTAGACAAACTAGACCTTCTGTCCTTACCTGTCTTAACATTTTCCTCAAACACTCCCCGGGTACCAGCAAAGTGGAAAACAATATGCTCAGACATAACCAACTCTGGAGCAAAAATAATATCAATATTTTTAGGCTGGGTGTCGATATACGATATTCATCTCTACATGATTTTCTTTTCATAAATCAGCTATAAAAAGGCATCTCTGAATTAAAGCTTTATCCCAAATGTCTCATCGGCACATTTTCTAACAAACAGCCGTGGATAAATATGAGAAACAGCTTAAAAATAACCCACTGCAATACATAAAAGTATAATTATAATGCAACATAGACCATCTTGAAGAAAACAATATAGCTTCATCTTATTTCACTTTTTTTTTTTAAATCTCAATATTTTTACATTTTTGATATATTGCCTAGCCCTAGTGTGTAGGAGGAGCTTGATTGAAGCAGTGGAGAGTCAGGCTCACAGGTGTGGTCCATAACATAACAACTGGAATCCAGGTGAGCAGCAGGATGAAGACAGCAGACAGACGAAACCTTGACTAAAAGGTGATAATCTGGTTATCTTTGTCTGATATTAGTATCTGTCTGATGATCTAATAGATTTAAGTGTGATTAAAAAGAAAATACAGAAGACATATAGAGGATGACCTTGGTTGTGCAGCCCGCCTATCAAGATACCTCGGGTTAGGTTTAAAATCTCTGCAGACGCTTCTAACGCATATATCGCAAAAAGAGAGACATTTGAACTTAGCTTGCTTCTTTGAAATGCTTTTTATTTACACTCTTTCCCAGAGCTTTGCAGATATCGGAAGAATAGCTGGATCTATTTTCATACCGAGTAAGCAGTGGATTTGCCATATTAAGCCTCAGCACTGGACTTTGTATAGGTAATCTTGGGTTTATGGAAAAGCCACCGAAAGAAAATTGTGAGTTATTCATTTACACACACTGCCCTATAAGGAAACAGAGACAACTGCAGTCTGACATTTGCAGGGGCAAAGTTGTTGAGGCGTGAGGCTTATCAGGCAACCGCAGAGCTCGTGTGGACCCTCGCAGGGAAGCTTGTGTGAGTGCGTGGGGTCACTGCTGCCCGTGTGCGCTCCTCCATGTCTCCGTAGAGACAGCACTCGGCCTCCCATGAAATGTCTGATGTGACGTTAATGAGCCCTTGCTGTTGTTATCTTGAGCATCGCTACTTAACTCACCGGGGGAGATCCGAGAGTCAGAGATAGATGCTTTAACTGTCAGGCCAAATTGCCCTTCATGCTAATGCACACTTCCTACGACCAAATGAGCGAGCCACCTTCCCACACTCTTTAACAGCTTTATTGGTGTGGGCATGAACTGAAACCGCGGCATTTGTTTCTTACCATAGGTTTAACACAATGACTTAAAATAATTTACATTTTCTCCCAAGTATTCGTTATGACAGAGTGCAAACGGTCAAAGCAGGACAAAACCAAAACGCTACACATGCCAGACTTACTTAGAGGCTCCACTTTGGATGTAAAAAAAAATAGATAAGACACAATCACAGAAGAGTCATCGATAGGCAAAATATTTCAACGAGATCAAAGCTTGAGAACAAAGTCTCCATCCAGAGAACCATCCCACGTGCATGGCAAAAAAAAACCTTCTCAGCACCGCGTTGATGCTGATAACCACCGACGCCGAACAGAACCTTCCCCGCTGTTCTCCCGTCTCTCTCAGACGTGTCTTCTCGAGGGTCACCACAAGCCCGAGTGCATCACCTTGGATCCTAAAATTAAACGGTAAGTGTTAACGTACACTGCAGCTGAACTCTTTCCTCGGGCAGCAGCAAGATCTGTGCAGCAGGAAGCCTCTTGCACAAAATGCAAGATAAAGTTTGCAAACATGTCAGCAGCGTTGCTTTGTCAGAGGGGACAGCAGGGACCAGAGGATCTGCAGTGCCTGGCAAAAACATTCATGCCCCTTAAACATTTTCGCATTTTGTCATGTTACTACCAAAAACTTTAGCATGAACGTATCGGTGAAGCACAAGGTACAGGATGCATGATTTCAAAATGTTTTACAAACAAGAATCTGAAGCTTGCATTTGTATTTAACCTGCCTTTACTTCAACAGCCCCAATTAAAATCCAGTGTACCTATCTACCTTTAGAGATAAATTAATTAGCAGAGTCCATCTGTGTGTAATATAATATTCAATAAATACAGCTGTTCTAAGAAGGCCACAAAGGTTTGCAAGAGAATATTCATTAATGGAGAGCATTATGAAGAGCACCTATTAGTTCATCAAAAATAAAGAGCATATAGCACAACTGCCAACCTATCTGGATATTGTTCTGAAGAAGCCATGCTGAGTGTGATTTTGAGGTCGCTAACAAGGCATTAGGAGAACAAAGCAAATATGTGGAAGAAGATGTGCTGAGCAGATGAGACCACATTCGAATAGTTTGATCTTGAGCAAAAATGCTAATATTTGGTGGAAAACTAACATTGGACATAACCCTGAACACATCATACTCACTGTGAGGTGAGTGGTGTGTGGATTAAGCATCAGGCTGTGGGGATGCTCAGTGGTGGTTTTTGATATGGGCAACATGACTCTTTATTCTCCATCCATCCATCCATCCATCCATCCATCCATCCATCCATCCATCCATCCATCCATCCATCCATCCATCCATCCATCCATCCATCCATCCATCCATCCATCCATCCATCCCCCTTACTCTGGTATTTACCCTTATTTTCTACTCTTGGTGTTTCTTTAGAGCTAACTTTAGATTAGATTGTTTTGCTCTTTTTTCTTCTTCTATTTCTTTCTCCTTGCTAATAATTGTGTGTAACTGTCTGTGTCTTTGCCACTGTCACACCCGAATTTCCCCACTGCAGGACAATACGGAACTTTTATTCTTATTCTCCAAGGCTGAGCCCAGCCGTCCTCTGGAGAAAGCTTTTTTCAGTTGCCTGTCTCCAGGATGTCGATCTTTTGGTCATGATCTATACCTCATGACCGTAGGAGAGGGTCGGAAAGGTTAACGGACCGATAAATTGAGAGATTTGCTTTTTGGCTCAGCTTGGAGCAGTGCCTGCATTACTGCAGAATAAGCCCCACTCTGTCTGTCAGAGACTGACCCCCAACCCAGAAGGGTTTCGCTCAGTGACCATGGCCTCAGACTTACAGGAGCTAACTCTCGCCCCCACACTTTATTCTTTTGTAATTAAAAGGTTTTGTAAGTGCAAGATTTTTCCCATTTAACTTTATGTTTTTTTATGTATAGCCTTTATATTAGTATCTTAAATTGGTGATAGTGACTCTGTGGTGATAAAATAAACATGAATAAATGAGCTGATGAGAAGATGCCTGAAACTAAAAGCTGCAAAAAAAACCTTGACTTTCTAATTACTTAGTTTTTAGCAGGGTGAAAATCTAAAACCAAAGTCCAGAACTAAAAGAGGAAGGATTTAAATAAACGTACATACAGGAGTTAAAATGGCCCAGTCAAAGAAATATAACACCCAACGGTTTAGGGAAACGTGACTCTACTCTACAACAGGGGTGTCAAACTCCAGTCCTCTATGACCGGTGTCCTGGAACTTTTGGATGGTTCCCTGGTCCAACACAGCTGGATCAAATGGCTGAATTAGCTCCTCAGTATGCAGTCAAGGGCTGCATCTAAAAGGGCGCCAAAGCTTAAGTGTGTCAGCATTCGCCATGATAAGTGGTGTCCAAATAGTGCAGTCAGCAAAGAAGGAGGTAGGAAAGGAAACCTGTATGCTTCCTCTCACAGATCCTTAAGCATACAGAGCTCGCAATGTTCCTTACCGGCTCTAAGGAGCAATAAGGAATCCTAAATCCTTTGCATGACAACGTATAAGCAGAGTCCATCTTATGGAAATTAACAACAATGTCTGCAGAGAAGAAAGCTTTGTAGTTTTTTTTTTTTTTTTTTTGGAAGGCTGTAATTGACACATTAGTCTGAAGCTCCTTTCCTCCCTACGATACAGTTGTTACTGTTGACCTCAGGAAAGTCCAAGAAACAGGAGCTAGGAGCTACAGTATAATTAGAACGTTTTGGATGTAGTCAAGTTATTCAGATACCTGCTAATGATGTGATAACTTGGCACAGGTGTGTTGGGCCAGGGATCCAGATAAAAGCTGCAGGACGCTGGCCCTCGTGGACTGGAGCTTGACACCTCTGCTCTACAAAGAAAAGGTGCTTCATGCAATCGCACCTCACACCTTTTGATTTTTATTTCTTCAGCTTCAATATTATGCAGTACTCCATGGCAGTTTATGACATAAAATCTTAATAAAACACATTGATGTTTGTTGTTATAACATGACAGAATGTGAGAAAGTTTCAAAGATATAATTATTATATTCATTATAATAAATTATAATTATAAAAAGGAAATTAATGAATGAATACTTTTACAAGACACCATAAAATAAAAATGACCGAGTGTGAAGAAGCTAAAAAGCTTTGTGGTGCACTCAGTATCAATTCAATTCAATTCAATTCAATTTTATTTATATAGCGCCAAATCATGAAACATGTCATCTCAAGGCACTTTACAAAATCAAGTTCAATCATATTATACAGATTGGGTCAGATTATACAGATTGGTCAAAATGTCCTATATAAGGAAACCAGTTGATTGCATCAAAGTCTTGACAAGCAGCATTCACTCCTGGAGAACCGTAGAGCCACAGGGAGAGTCGTCTGCATTGTAAATGGCTTTGCTGCAATCCCTCATACTGAGCAAGCATGAAGCGACAGTGGGAAGAAAAACCACCCATTAACGGGAAAAAAAAACCTCCGGCAGAACCGGGCTCAGTATGAACGGTCATCTGCCTCGACCGACTGGGGTTACAGAAGACAGAGCAGAGACACAACAAGAGAGACAAAAAGCACAGAAGCACACATTGATCTAGTAATCTGTTCTACATTAGATGGTAGTAACGGGTGAGCCGTCTTCTCTGGATGATGTCAAAGTTAACAGAACGCCAGACCAGGTGTACCTACTATGAAGAAAAAGAGAGAGAGCAAAAAGTTAAAAGCTGAAATGACGACAGTCATTTCAATGTAATACAATGCAAAACTGGAGAACCGTAGAATGAAGAACAGTAGAAATCAGTAGAGTGAGAAAATTAGACCCTGATGTCCTCCAGTAGCCTAAGCCTATAGCAGCATAACTATAGAGGTAGCTCAGGGTAACATGAGCCACTCTAACTATAAGCTTTGTCAAAAAGGAATGTTTTAAGATTAGTCTTAAAAATAGATAGGGTGTCTGCCTCACGGACCAAAACTGGGAGTTGGTTCCACAGGAGAGGAGCCTGATAGCTAAAGGATGTGCCTCCCATTCTACTTTTAGAGACTCTAGGAACCACCAGCAGACCTGCAGTCTGAGAGCGAAGTGCTCTGTTAGGAACATACGGAGTAATCAGAGCTCTGATATATGATGGAGCTTGATTATTAAGGGCTTATCAGTCACTGCTGTAATTACATGGTTTATACGAGTCATGGCACCCCTAATCATAGCTGCTCAGAGCGGCTCTTGACCCGCTGCCCACCTCAAATGATGCCTCGGGCAACACGCTCCTTAAAGGGAAGCTCTGAAAATGTAATTCCACCCCAGATCTGATGAAAGCTGCTTACAAGTTCTAACAATATTTCGAGGAGAATGCTTTTACAAAGAATCAATGAACAGAATAATAAATTAACAATGATTTTATTCAAAACATTTGGCGTACATTTAATGCTTTTCTTGTCATGGCCATCAGATTTTTTTTCCAGTTCTATTCTGTGAGCTGTCACATTTTTTTCAGTGCAGTGCAGTTACAGTGCCTTGCAAAAGTATTCACCCCCTTGGCTTTTTACCTATTTTGTTGCATTCCCAAATGTAATTTAAATGTATTTTAATACTATTTTATGTGACGTCGGTGAAGTAAAATGAAGAATCCTTTCAGCGTTGATCATGACACTCTCTTACTAGCCTCAGCCAGCATCTTCACAGGATGTTTTCCTTTTTCACTGGGGTTGATTTGCACATTTCACAGAAACCTGTTCATCTCTGGGACACGAAACCCCCTCCTTACTGACTTATATGATGGGTGGTGATAGCTGGAGATCCCCATAAAACTTGCGTATAATTGTTTGAAAGATGAACATGGAGGCTTCAGAGATCTGGAAATTTGCATCCATAGATTTTTTTAAGCTTTAATTATACCGGTATTCTGATTGAGAGCCAAGATCTCATTTTCAAGAGAGATCTGTTTTGATAAAACAAAACAACAAAATATGACATAAAAACAAGAGCATGCTGCATAAAATGTATTTATTTTTTCTTAAAAGAAATTTAAATTGTTCTAGAGGATTCAACGTGGACAGTTTCAGATCCTGCTGTAGAGTTTTCCATGTTGACGGGGTAAAGTACGAGAAAGCCTATTTATCCCAAGTTGTGATCGTACTAATGGAGCGATGAAGGAGAGTAAATCCTGAGTGAAGTTTGTGGCTGGACAATCTAAGTGACTGATATGACGGTAGGTAAGGCGGTCCAAGGACTGCTTTATAGAAGAAAATGTATCAAAGCAGGAGTCTGTGGGTTGATAATAATGCTCAGTTCACCCAAAAAAAAGTGTTACAGTGGTAAGAGTTTTATACCGTTGTGAAACTTAATGCTCCATGATAGACAGCATCCAACATACGCAGAGAGGTGCATTTATCTACACCATATCACAGTAATCTAACAGAAGCAAGAAGGTCATTAAGACAAGATGCTTCCTTGCATTAAAAGAAAAGCAAGATCTAGTACTAAAGAAAACCGATAGTTTCATCTTCAACTTCTTTCAATATTTTCAGTGTGTGATTTAAAGGAGAGCGTATTGTCAACTTTTTATTCCAAATATGGCATATACCAATAGAGTATGTTTCAACATACTTTGCTCGCAAGAATACGGAAAAACAAATGCCATTTGGCCCAGAATGGGATCTGTTTTGGGACCACAGTTTGGTTAGAATACACAACAGAGAACACAACATTTGATGCTCCAAAAACTGATGTTACCTGATGTGTCTGCAGAGCAAAGGTAGAGATGCACTGAATTAATCACCTTGCATTATAGCAGATACACGGCTGCAAGTGTGCACACATTACCCCATGTCTGCTGCGCTCCTTGAGAGAACGTGACAACGTGCAGCGCTCTCCCCTCCCCCTCCTCCTCGTGATCATGCTTGATAAGGGCCCTGTCCACTGTGTCAGTGACTCAATACCAACGGCCTTGTTCCCTCATGTCCCTAACTGAGCCGGGCTAACGCATCGGGACAGGTTGAGTCATGTTGCTGGAGATGCTCCGCTGGCGTGTTGCCTGTCTCTTCACCTCACCACAGTTTCATGGATGCAGCCTGACATTAGACTATGGAAGCGCTGCAAGTGCCCCTTTCCCTAGTATCATAGTGGATGCCAGAGTTCAAAAACACTGCAGTTACCGTAGTTTCTCAGGCAAGTTTATTCTACTTGTTGGTGTCAAGCTGCATTTGGGGGTTTTTATGTGAAGGGATCTAGGGCACACATTTTACAATCTGTTCTTATTGCTTCCAACTCAAAAAAAAAAAGGTTTAAAAAAAATAAAACAACTGGATTTCTATTCTGAAGCTGAAGACGTTCCGCTTCCCATCCAGAAAGGGAAAGGTAAACCTTTTATTTTTGATTGATCATGACCCGGATGACAGAGAATCTTCACCGACATATTGTTTCAAACTGTTTTGCCAAATAATTTAACCTGTAAACTATCAATAAGTGTTGCAAAATTTAAAGAGCACTATAATTATTCAAGGAAATGAGGTTTGAAGTTCAAATAAGATACATCTATTGTTTCAGTGAACGATTACTTTGTACGAAAACAGATGCAGCTTCTGGAAGGTTCAGGTTCAGGTTCAGGTTCAATGCATCTAACTAAATCCATCCTTTCTGGCTATTTTTTTCTGCTCATGCTGAAGAAAAGCATTCTGCAGCACCATGGGGCCACTACTATGTTTCCCCATAGGCTATAGAGTTTTGAAGTTGTGCTACATTTATTTAAAATTTCAGATGGTGGATTCAACTTTGCCCCTGACTGCCCCTGAGCAGGTGCTTTGGTATTCAGTTTTAAAGGGGAAGTCCGGTCAACAAGGAAAAATCAGGGGATCATTAGCTATAACTAAAACGAATATGTTCGTGGTGATGTAATGAATTTAGCGTTAATCAATAAGAAAATAAAAGCATAAATTGTCGTCTGGATCACTGTGTATGGGGGCGGCCATTATTGCCCAAATATGGGCAAAAATGGCCGCCTGACATCACATCGTGTGACGTAACATCGCGGTGAGCTGACGGCAGTTCTCCGCGCTTTACAAGCAAATCTAATAGGAGCCGTTGTACACCACTGCGATCAGCAACAATTATTTCGGATCACCAGAGGACTTCACCATTGAAATTCGTGAGAGCTATTGTTGAAGCAACAATGCTCACGTGCATGGCAGTTGGATGTTCCAATACATCGGGTAAAAGTGAAAAAACAGTTTTTTCACCTTTCCAATTCATGATCCACCACGGGCTGTTTTGTTGGAATGCCTACTTGAAGAGGAAGGATTTGCCATCGAACTTCTGGCCAGAGAGAAAACACGTCGTCTGTAGCCGACATTTGGAAGAAGAATGTCTTCAAGATGACATGAGGGCGAGACTTTTCGGTATGTTTTTCTTTTTTATGCTGTAGAATTTGCGGGAACATTTGTTTACCCGACCAGAGGGCGGAGTGATATGACACACTTGGAAAGAATGCTCACCTTGGCGAATCCCACTTATTTTATGCGACTTTGGTCTTATTTTTTCTAAAGTCGCTTGTAAATTTCATGAGTTGCGGGTTGCAGTTTTTTTTTTGGGCTTGTTTCTGAAAGTGAAGTGTCTTGTTTGGGGTCTAAATTAAGTGACGCCGAAATATCCCTCCGCCTCATAACGCGCTGGAGCTCATCCTGACAGGAGCAGAGTAAACTCAGAAGTAGCCGCCCGTATTTTCTGCAGTTTACGGCTGCAATAACTGATGATTACTGCTGAAAGTAGATTAGGCGGTGCAGATCACCATTTGAGCAGAGACTGGTTCTAAAGATGAGTTTTATACTCATAACATTGCAAACCCAACCCATAAACCGTACTTTAATGCTTATTTGTTGTCTTTTTATGTCTCTAAAATATAAAATTAGTATTACTTTAAATTTAAATACTTAATACCATGTCTATCTTTGTTTAAGAGGTTCAAAAATATATTTCAGCATGAAAACGGGTATTTATTTACAAGGGGATAGATAGGGCGACTTGCTCGAAAGCCGATACCGCGACCTGACGTCACAAACTGGGAGGTGGCAGTACTGTTCTTCACCAAGTGGGCTGCCTCAATAAAAGCACCTTCAAATGAAAATTACTCTTAATTAAAAAAAGCTTATCATTTATTGAACAGTATGTAATAATTTTATATTTAAAGTACTTTGAGCAGTTTGAATTCTGATTTTGACCGGACTTCTCCTTTAATGTATTTAATATTTAGCCTATCCATAGTAAAGCTTCTCACACTTTGACAACTATTGCTGACATTCAACTGATAAATGTGAAAAACTAGTAAATTTTACGTCTGATAATAGCGCAAAATTGCTTAAATATCCCTTGTACGCGTGGAATACCAACATTGACGGATCTGAAACATTTTCATCAAACATATGAATTACATATGGTAGGTAATTCATTAGAACTTGGATATTATTTCACAGAATAAGGAAGCCCCGTTTTCACAGGGCATCAAAAAATTGAGTCAAACTCTTATTGTTCCTCTCCACGGAAATCTTTAGTAAAAGGCGAAAGATTTATACGATCTGAAGAGAAACAGGAGTGTATAACTTGAACATACGAAGCGGACCCATATATTCACCGCTACCCCAGTCTGACTGACGGTCTCAGAAAGAATTAAATCAAAACACGTGAAAAGCAAATTAAATAACCCACAAAAAATGCAACAACTCTTTCATATAGGTTTCTTCTAATTTAGCATCAAAATAATCCACATTTATTGGTTCAGATCATATTTTTTAAACGTTTTGGCGCAATGCATGATGGGATTTTGCTGGCTCCCCCGTCCCTCGCGTCATTTGTGAAGCGAGTTGTGGGGGTTTATTCACCTGGGTCTAGAATTGAGGAAAATATAATTTCCCATAATTGAAAGCGGGTGATTTTTAATGGTTTTCTCTCCGTTTTGTTATTAATATTCCTGCTTCTCCGTGAGTTTTTCAAACACGCTTCCCCATAAACAGAGCGGTGAGGACGGGGATAATCCAAAGTGACGTCATCTAACATGGCCTCCTCAGTGCTCAACACTACATTATACTTGTGGTCTGTTGAGCATTCTTTTAAGTTTTTTTATGCATGATCTTTTTATCTTAGTTTTTTTATGGATGGGTTTTAGCTTGTAGCGATGTACAGCACTTTGTTTCAGCTGTTGGCTGTTTTTAAGATCTTTATAAGTAAAGATGGTATAGTATCTGCCAGAGAGTCTGACCCACTATCAAATCAGTTTAATAATATATCATGATCAACAGTGTCAAATGCTATGCTGAGGTCCATCAGAACTAGCACTGTTCTTCCAGTCTGTATTTATGTGGATGTCATTGAACACCTTGACGAGGTCTCAGCATTGTGGTGAGTATGGAAACTGGACTAAAAAACATCACAGCGATTGGTCATTGTAAGGAAGCTAATTAACAGTTGAAACAGCTTTTTCAATAATTTTACTGATAAATGGAAGGTTGGAAGTATTTTTTTACATTTTGAAATCCATTGCTCTGTGTTTTCCCCTCCCATTCCAGGATGTCTGTGAGCATTATCTTAAATAAATGGTATTCCTGGCTATGTACAAACAAATAAATACAAGCAAAGTCTTGATGTTGCTACTGTATTGTATGTCCTAAAAGATTACTAAGAAAAAAAAGGCAGATTTAGAGATTTCAGTTCAACAAATTTACACAGCCTAGTACTATTGCTATCGCTTCACCTTTTTACATTTTGTCCTGTTACAATCATCAGCTTCAATGCATTTTATTGGGCTTCTATCTGACAAACCAACACAAAGAATTGCATAACTGTAAATTTAATAGAAAGTTATACATCCACATCACCCTGAACAAGTCATCTTGAAGATGAAACAGGAATCTGCTAAAGACTGGTGCAGAAGTTCACCTTCCAGCAAGACGGTGTTCCTAAAAATGCAGCCAGAGCTACAATTGAAGGGTTAAAATGACCTAGTCAAAGTACAGAACAAAATCCATTTGAGAATCTGTGGCAAAACTTGAAAATAGCCAGACTGAGTATGAATACAGAGCAAGTAACCGAAATGTTCAACTGGTCGTCATACATTTCCTAGACCCTGTGGGTATTTGATGGTAAATTGTCATCTACCCCTGGACATTGGTGCTGCCACTATTTTCTTCATAGCCAGACTGAATATTTCTTGAAATCAGAGACGATTCACTAAACGGCAAAGCTTAAGTGGCGGTGTCATGACCGATAATATTAAAAACATTCAAGCCTCTAGGCATGGGCGTACAATAAAAAAAAAAAAAAACATCCCTATGAATGCAGAATCCAGACTCAAAATACAACTGCTTATTTTTCAATAAAAGACTTTAATTAGTTAAAGCTGTTGTAATTGGATAATGTTCAAACCTACGTTGCATATTTTGCATGGCTTCATGCATGCTGTTTTATATTTTCCTATGGCAGTAATGTAAGCATAAGAGATAATGAAAAACCACTCAGACAGAAGATTACAAAATGTCGACACTCTATGGTGCCATAGGCTAACTCTGAACATCAGGGTGACATTATGCATTTGTTTACCCCCTGCCATTCGTAAATTATTAGGGCTGTTCCTAGAAAGAACCCATTACAGAGACTAAAGCAGTGGGAGATCTTTTACACAGTGATAGAATAAACACTTTAAAGCCTTCTCCTCCTTTAAGCTTAACACCTTCCGAATTAAACCCACTTTATATTCAGGCAGAGACATCACCACCCATCTTCCCTAAAGCAGTCACACTTGCTGGTACAGATATAGTCTGCTTTTCACGTCCTGATTCTGGTCTTTGTCTGAGCGTGAGATAGATGAGCAGCTGGCTACTTCCTAAAGCATGTAAATCACTAGATCAGGATGTAACAGCATACACCGTTCTGTTGAAAAGAAGAGCAGTTTAAAAAAAAATAAGTGGTTAAAACTCAATATGCTTATAATAGCTTTTGTTTTCATATACGCTTTGTGAGCACTGCATGTTTAACTTTATTATATTTAAGCTTACTAAATTTGATCTGATTTGTTCTCAATGCAAAATGAGTAAAAATTAGCGTTAAGTTAAAAAAAATGCATTCTACATTTTTCTGCCAACATATACTGAGTAAACTAAACAAATCATGAAGTTTTAGCTTTCCTGTGAACAAATATTGTGAAAACTGCTTAACATCTGAGCTCTAAGGAGTGGAACAGCTTCCGGCACCCGTGAATAAATTTTCCAGCAGGACTGCATTCCTCTGCATTTCTGTGTTTAGCCTCAGAAAAAAAGTTTTCCAGAGTTGTGGACTTGAGTCGCATGATTCAGACTCGAGTCAGACTTGAGTCATTAATTCTATGACTTGTGACTTGACCTGGACTTTTACACCAAGGACTCGGGACTTAATTTGCACTTGAACCCGTTTACTTGAAAAGACTTGATATTTTACCCAAAATCTAAAGTTTAAAACAGCTGTTATTTAAAAAGCATGCACCATTAATTAATTTCACTCCTGTATTCACAAACACAGACCACCACCCTGTCTTTTCACACTCTGTATTTATGTGTGCTTGAGCTGCAGCACAGCCAATCAAAACCCTAACCTTCCCATCCCACCCTGGTACCTCCACTATTTAAGGGGGTCCCAGATTGAAAAAGGTTGAAGACCCCTGGTCTAGATCCAAAAAGAACCACCTTGCATGTAAATGTTCCAACATTTCTCTCTGAGGTAGTCAGTGTTTTCTTTAGCAAATTGAAACCTCTTTTTATTTACAAAGGGACTAGGTCTTTCTGCATGGAGTTTGCAAGTTCTCCCTGTGCATGCATGGGTTCTCACCGGGTACTCCGGCTTCCTCTCACAGTCCAAAAACATGACTGTTAGGTTAATTGGCCTTTAAATTCTCCTTAGGTGTGAGTGTGTGCATGGTTGTTTGTCCTGTCTGTCTCTGTGTTGCCCTGTGATAGACTGGCGACCTGTCCAGGGTGAACCCCACCTCTCACCCATTGACAGCTGGAGATAGGCACCAGCACCCCTCGGGACCCCATAAGGGATAGACGTGTTAGAAAATGGATGGATGGATGGATGGACTTTATGGGAGCTTCTCGCTGATAGCTTAGCTTCATATATGAGTCTTCTAATTGGTGCAGTTATCAGAGGGAAAAAAGACCTTCTTTGATAACCCTGGAGCTGATTATTTGCTGAGCCGTTGCCATTTTCAGAATCAGAATCAGAATCAGACATACTTTAATAATCCCAGAGGGAAATTACTTTTGTTACATGCTCCAGATATACACACATTTTTATATATATATTTTGTCCATTGTTCGATCCATTGGAATAGTAGTTTTCTGTTTTCTTCCACGTCTTTCTAATTTCCCCCCTCATTTTATAGCCTATAATTGCAGCTGACCAGCACATTATCTTCTCCACTTTGTTAAATTTTTTTCCCTCTCCGATCAACTGTTCCATTGCTGTGGATTTTGGCTCACTCTCCATTGCTGAATTGTTGGGTTTTCAAGCATAAGGTCCCGCCGCACCATCTCAGTCTTATGTGTGCTTCAGAACATCGTCCTGCTTCATAAACCAATTGAGTTTGAGATTAAAGGGCAGTTCAAAGTTTTTCAAAGTGAAGTTCTGTTTAGTTATGGATGAACTTACTAAAGCTAAGAAAGTAGAGTACATCACCCCAGAGAATAGACTTTAAAATACTTCTGTTAGTCTATAAATCCCTTAATGGCTTAGCACCTAAATACATCACAGACTTGTTATCAGCGTATCAACCCTCCAGACCACTCAGGTCTTCTGATTCAAGTCTACTCTGAATACCCAGAACTAAACGTTGAGAAGCAGCATTTAGTTCCTATGCTCCAACTATCTGGAACAAACTTCCAGAAAACTGTAAAAATGCTGAAACCCTGCGTTCCTTTAAATCAAGATTTAAAAACATATATGTTTAGGATTGCCGGTGACTGTTCTAGTTAAACTGTTTAGTTTAAGTTTGTGGTCACATTGTTTTTAAAAATCATTATTTGCTTTTAGTTTTGATTTTCCTACATTTTATTCTAACTGTTTTTTCTACATGCTTTTATTCTGTTTCTTATTTTCCTATGTTTTAATCATGTAAAGCACTTTTACATTGTCCTTGTACTGAAATGTGCTACACAAATATACCTGCCTTACTTCTAGTTACCTGGAGTGGAAACATTTCATATCACAGTGAGCTTGTTGCACAGTGAATAAACCCTCGGAGTGGTGGAGGGCTAACGAGACAGTCAGATGTACACCCACGTCAGAAATTTGCAAAAAAACAACTCAAAATGCAAATTTTTATATCAGTCGGATACCATAAAATGTTTTTAGACATCAGTGGTCTACATTTTCACAAGAGACCGTCGTTGGGTTTAGGGCTGATCTTTTTTTTCCCATCTGGACAACATCTGTGTTCCTATGTGGAGAGACCGTACCTTGGCTGACCTTGTTGACTGCATACACTCCAGACGAGCTACGACTTGTCAATCCTCTCTAGGTCTGCCAAGAATGAGGAAAACTTTTTGATTAGGCATGAAACTGACCCCACCTCTTTGCCCATTGACAGCTGGAGATAGGCACCAGCACCTCTCGCGCGACCCCACACGGGATAGACGTGCTAGAAAATGGATGGATGCATGAAACTGCAAGCTGAATCCATAGAATCGGCACCTTAAAGAGGAGAAGGGTCTTGGGAACACAAATGATCTTGCTGGGTGAATTGTGGGGGTGTTCAGCCACCTGTTCGAGTCACCTGTTCGAGTACACATGTATGTATGTATGTACACTCACCGGCCACTTTATTAGGTACCCCATGCTAGTAACGGGTTGGACCCCCTTTTGCCTTCAGAACTGCCTCAATTCTTCGTGGCATAGATTCAACAAGGTGCTGGAAGCATTCCTCAGGGAGTTTGGTCCATATTGACATGATGGCATCACACAGTTGCCGCAGATTTGTCAGCTGCACATCCATGATGCGAATCTCCCGTTCCACCACATCCCAAAGATGCTCTATTGGATTGAGATCTGGTGACTGTGGAGGCCATTTGAGTACAGCGAACTCATTGTCATGTTCAAGAAACCAGTCTGAGATGATTCCAGCTTTATGACATGGTGCATTATCCTGCTGAAAGTAGCCATCATGGGTTGGGTACATTGTGGTCATAAAGGGATGGACATGGTCAGCAACAATACTCAGGTAGGCTGTGGCGTTGCAACGATGCTCAATTGGTACCAAGGGGCCCAAAGAGTGCCAAGAAAATATTCCCCACACCATGACACCATCACCACCAGCCTGAACCGTTGATACAAGGCAGGATGGATCCATGCTTTCATGTTGTAGACGCCAAATTCTGACCCTACCATCCGACTGTCGCAGCAGAAATCGAGACTCATCAGACCAGGCAACGTTTTTCCAATCTTCTATTGTCCAATTTCGATGAGCTTGTGCAAATTGTAGCCTCAGTTTCCTGTTCTTAGCTGAAAGGAGTGGCACCCGATGTGGTCTTCTGCTGCTGTAGCCCATCTGCCTCAAAGTTCGGCGTACTGTGCGTTCAGAGATGCTCTTCTGCCCACCTTGGTTGTAACGGGTGGTTATTTGAGTCACTGTTGCCCTTCTATCAGCTCGAACCAGTCTGGCCATTCTCCTCTGACCTCTGGCATCAACAAGGCATTTCCGCCCACAGAACTGCCGCTCACTGGATGTTTTTTCTTTTTCGGACCATTCTCTGTAAACCCTAGAGATGGTTGTGCGTGAAAATCCCAGTAGATTAGCAGTTTCTGAAATACTCAGACCAGCCCTTCTGGCACCAACAATCATGCCACGTTCAAAGTCACTCAAATCACCTTTCTTCCCCATACTGATGCTCGGTTTGAACTGCAGGAGATTCTCTTGACCATGTCTACATGCCTAAATGCACTGAGTTGCCGCCATGTGATTGGCTGCTTAGAAATTAAGTGTTAACGAGCAGTTGGACAGGTGTACCTAATAAAGTGGCCGGTGAGTGTATGTACAAATGTATACAATGTATATGCACGTACATACGCGTAGGTGCGTATGTAAGTAGGCGCATAGATATATGTATATATTGAAGTATATAGATATGTTTATATACAGTTGTGTTCGAAATAATAGCAGTGCCTTTAGAAAAATGAGTAAATGTCAAAATTCTTCAAAGAAATTGTACTTTAATGAACACAGATACATTGGGGACACAGTACATTCTATTCCAAAGCAAAACAATTGCGCAAAGTCATCAAAACTTAAATAATAATAATAATATTTCAAATAAAGTAAGAAATGGCATGTTCAAAAGAATAGCAGTGTTGCCATCTTTCCTTGGAAACTCAAAAATGTACTGTACAAACAAAGAAATTCTTGATAAGTGAACCTAGCTGAGTATCCTAAACTAATATTTTGTTGCAAAACCAGGGTTTCTGATGACTGCTTCACATCTGTGGTGCATGGAGTCAACCAACTTCTGGCATCGTTCCACAGGTATTGCAGCCCAGGATAATTGCACTGTATTCCACAATTCCTCAGCGTTTCTTGGTTTTGCCTCATGCACTGCACTTTTTATGTCAGCCCACAAGTTTTCAATGGGATTAAGGTCCGGGGATTGTGCTGGCCACTCCATCAGTTGAATCTTGTTCATCTGGAACCATGCTTTTGCTCGCTTGCTGGTGTGTTTGGGGTCATTATCCTGTTGAAAGGTCCACCTCAAAGGCATTTCCTCCTCAGCATATGGCAGCATGACCTCTTCCAGGATCCTGATGTACTGGAACTGATCCATGATCCCTTGTATGCGGTGAATCGGACCAACACCATAGTATGAAAAACATCCCCATATCATGATGCTTGCACCACCATGCTTAATGGTCTTCAGTGAGTACTGTGGCTTGAATTCTGTGTTTGCAGGGCGTCTGACATACTGCCTGTGACCCTTAGACCCAAAAAGAACAATCTTGCTTTCATCTGTCCACAAGATATTATGCCATTTCTTTTCAGGCCAGTCAATGTGCTCTTTGGCAAATTGTAAACGCTTCTGCACATGTCTTTTTCTCAGCAGTGGGACTTTGCGGGGGCTTCTTGCTGGAAGGTTAACCTCAGTAAGACGTCTTCTGATTGTCACAGTACTCACTGTCAACTGAAGGTCTTGCTTGATCCTCTTGGATCCCATCATTGGCTGAGTCTTCGCCAGTTTGGCTATTCTTCTGTCCATTCGAGGGGTTGTCTTTCTTTTTCTTCCTCGTTTTTCAGTTTTTTGCTCCCATTTCAGGGCATTTGAGATCATTTTAGCTGAACAGCCAATGATTTTCTGCACCTCTTTGTATGTTTTCCCTTCTTTAATCAATTTTTTTTATTAGGAAACGCTCATCTTCAGAACAGTGTTTTGAACGACCCATTTTCCTTGTTTTTTCAGGACAAATGCACAGCCAGCATGCCAGTTGTCTTGATCCTTAAATACGGATCACCTGTTAACACCCTTTTTTCCCAGAATACCCTCCCTAATTGATGCCCTCTCTAATTGAACTCACCACTGCTATTTTTTTGAACACACCCTTTTCAGTTAATCATTCAATTTCACAGAATCCACAGTATGCATGGCTGTCCTGTTGGGTTTGTTGGTTTTCTATACCTTTATTTTACCCCCCAGAAACTTATCTGGGGTATAGAGTTTGAAATGTTAATAACACCAGTGATTTTCTTGCTGCTGTTGAGGCACTGCTATTATTTCGAACACAACTGTATATATATATATATATATATATATATATATATATATAGACCACTAAGAATGTAAATGAGACATTTACATTCCTATTTCCTTTTTTGTATTTCTTTTGGTATTCTTTTGATCCATTGTAGATATGAAGATTCACTGTATATAACTGAATGCACCTTCCCTACTCTGCACCTTCTTGTATGAGCCGATGTGACGAGTGAATTTCTCCATTGTGAGATCAATAAAGACTATCTTATCTTATCTTATCTTATCTTATCCAAAGGGAAAATTTGCCTCCAGAGAGGGGCATTCCAAATGACATCACTATAAACGAACATGATGCTTGAGCACAAAGGGGTTAATAAGTGTCGATAGCACCTGACCACCTTGAGCAATAGGTTCATTTTGCAATTGAATCATCAGACCTGTGGCGCTGTCTTGGACACTTTTGTGTAGGAAGGAGCAGAGCTGTGAGTTGAATGGTAGTGAGTCAGATCTGCTGCGGGACAGACACGGCAAACCCGAGCATGTGGTGAGGGTGAACTGAAAACCTTAACAGCTTTAAAAACCAATGGTCAACACAAGAAAAAGGCTTAAATAAGCTAAATAACCCAAACTAGAGAATTTGATGTCCCAAAAATCAACAGCATAGTGTTGTGAAATTGGTTCATTTCAACTTCAGCTATTGGTTGTTCTTCACCTCGCCTGTAAAAACTCAACTCCATTCCTTTTGGGTTTTTGTTTTGTGCTCATAAAACGGCAACAGTGTTAACATCATCAAAGCTACACAAACCTCAGTTGACAAACGAGTTCATCTCTTCGAGCATAAAACACATCAGCCTTCAGTCAGCTTTTATTTCTTTTGAGGACAGGACATTTTTCAGTAATTGTTTCCAACAGGAGAAGGTGTAAGTGATGGCTCTTCGGGAAAACGCATAACTGAATTTAGTGGACACATGTGAATGATGTCCTTGATGCTGTCCACAATGGCGACAGCCTGGGTATGAAAATTCAGGCCCGCAGGCAGGTAACGCTTGCATCATTCTGGCACAGAGGATCCACCAGTCTATGTGGCTCACTTGGCTCCATTTGAAGCCATCTTTGGTCCGCTTGCTGTTTTTAATCAAGACGCTGCTGCGTTAATGCAAACTGACTGGGGCTGAGGCATGCGGGGGCAGTCATCTGAGCTCAGACACATACAGAGAAGGCGAAAATCACATGTAAGACAGCATAATCAGACTATGATATATATATATATATATATATAAATAGAAGTATTTGCTGCCCTACCAATGTATTGATTTTGCTTTTTTGTAAAACGCCACTTCTTCCTTTCTTTGCTTTTTCAGCAGCAGACAGCTTCAATCCCCATTGCTGTCCACCAAGGGTTCCTCCAGTTGCCACTGCAGACACAACACAGCTCCTGGAAGCCATAGCTAGTGTAATGGAAGCCCTGATTATGGCTCATTTGGATTTCATGTCCCTGACTTCCCAAAGAACATGAGAGAAACTCTTCCTGAGGAGTTGGAGATCCTCTGAACTGGATTCTGAGGTTTCCGGTTCACCCTCACCAATCATTTGGGTTTACCATGTCTGGCCAGCAGCTCATCTGACTAACAACCAGATGGTTATCAGATGACAGCTCTGCCCCTTCCTACCGGCTGTACTGGTCATTTTTGCCATTTTACTTTCCGTACTCATGCAAGTTTGGTTCTTTTTGTCACAAGCGATTTTTGGACATTTTGTACTTGTACTGACAATCTGTTTAATGTCATAATTTATTCCTGTCCATTGTAAGGAAATGTGGTTGAATGGCTCCAATAAAAGAAATGAATCTGAAGGAGTTCAGCACAACTTCATAGAGGCTCATAATCTGTTATATTTTATGAATCAAGTCGCCAAAAATCAGACTCATGATAAACAGTAATATGGTGTAATAATTTTTAAAAAATCTACAGAAAATTATAGACCATGAAATTGCAAGTAAGTTTTTGGCTTTTTATATTATTTTTCTTCAAATAAAAAATACTTCACCAAGAACAGTAAACTCATACGCAATGATTAAGTAGATGGTTAAAAATTGGTTTGCTAATAAGCAGAAAATGGAGCTAAGAAGGGACGAAATAAATGGTGCTCATGGTAAAGAGGCAAATATACCAGGAGCCATTGCCAAAGCGCTCCCATGTCTGTGCAGGTACGTACATTCATTTAGTGAATTTTTAGTTTTCTTTACATAGCTGAAGATAAATGTTTCCCTTTTTCTTGGAAAAATGAGCTTGAAATGAATAGTGGCTTGTAAAAATTTTCCTCACAAAATAAATTTCCTCCTCAGATCAGAGCTAAAACTACAGGTAATGTTAGTTTCTGCTGCTCTCGGCCTTCACTGGATCTCCTTCAGTGTAATTTGTAACACGGTCATCTTCCTCATCACAGGACGCTCTTTTTTAGCTAGGCTTGCTAATAAAATGAGAGTAGCTAACAAATAAAACCTTAGCTCAACTCTGCTAATCTTACATTTAAATGTGTGCGCCACCACAGTGGTCTAATATATTCAAAATATTCTGAATTGTTAGTTTCAAATTTTGACTGCCGTCTCTTATAGGTGACTCACAGCTGTCAATTATGACTTCACATCCATTCTTTTATACTAAATTGCTAATTAAGACCTACATACTAGGGTAGATGTGATTTTAATAAGGTATAAAAATTGTACTTAAAGCCAATATCCCCTTTTTAGGCATGAAGTAGGCAGGAAAGGGGCCTGGGGGGTAGTTTTTGTTTGGGCTTCACCTTCCAGGTTCAGTTTGGCTGTCCAGGAGTTGTACCTTCTTTTTTTAAAACACAAGCGCAAATAAATGCACAAAGACAATTTTACAGTGGTGTGGTCTGTTATATTTAAGTTACACAAATCAGGTTACAAACATCTTAGTTACAAGTGTGCAAAAAATAAAATTACAGACTTCATTTCAACAGAGAACACATGGAAGTGTAAGAAAATACAGTGACCATTATGAAATCTTTGAATTCCTACTGTTCCCAGTGAAAAACAAAACGGATTGTCAATTACATTCTGTCAAATATACCATCACTTTACAATCATTACCTGTTCCGTATGCGTCTGGTCAGAGTTTCCTTAGCTCTTTCATTTGATTTCTGCTTCACGCTTTAAAAAACACACTTGTGACGGGGGGGCTAGCATCAACATTTAGCTACAAATATAAAGTGAGTTGGTGCCAAATAAATGGGAACTTAAAATCTGGATTAAAAAAGGTAGCAGCTATTTAAAAAAATATTTTTTTATTTATTTTCAACCAATAAAATCCCCATCTTTGTCCAATTTCTAAAAAAAAGAAGAAGTTTATTTTTGGTTGTTTTGCCTTCATGGTAAAATGTAGTTTTATGCTGAGCTGAAGAGGTTCTACTTCATCGTCTTCACTGGTTAGTCTTTCTGAGGAAAGCCGGAACAACATGCACTCTTCGCACTAAACCCTATTTGTCGGTGAGTTTTTTTTCTAGGCCTGTTAACTGTCAACATAAAGCGCCCCACTGCTGCGCTGTTAGTGGTAGGTGCTGTGAAATAGACTTTACAGGAAACCGCGTCGGTGCTCTCGACCGGCCTTTGCCTTTGCTCTAATCGCAGCTTCACATCTTAAACTCGTTTTTTCTCGTCTTCCCCTTCCTCTCGTTTCGTTAGCACAACAGCAGCTTGGCCGCGTAGAGCAGGATCCCGCTCAGGCCAGCCGTGGCAGCCACAGCGATCACCCTCACTAAGAGGAAGTCCATGGAGTCCTCCAGCTTCGTGTGGAGCCGCAGGACCTGCCTTTGGGTGTCCTCTCGGCTGCCTGAGTTTTCGATGACGTGGTTGGCCAAGCCGCGCTTCTCGTTGAGCGGCATCTGCGCTGCCACTCGCTGCTCGGCCTGCTCCTGGGTCAGGCTGTCCCTCTGCATGAGGCGCTGCAGCTGAGTGGCGGGGTCGCTGGAAAGCGGCACAGGATGGAGGGTTACAGATTTTCCCTTAAAGATTTCTTCTATTTCTGAGTTTGCCACTATTAAATGTTTCCGATCATTAAATGCATGTTATTGTCAGGCAAAGATGACCTGAGTTAATACAAAAGCTACTTTATAAAGATGGTTTCGTTTGTTAAGATGAAAACGCTGTTCAAATCACCCTGGTCGTATGTGAAAAAGGCAATCAGCCTCCAAAGTTAATGTTCAGCAGCAGCTGCCATCAAGCATTTGTAATGCCCTTTACGTCCCTGTGGAGGCTTTTTGAGCCACTCTTTGAAGCATCGCTTTCATTCAGGCACACAGGAGGCATTTTGAGCCTGATTGGCTTGTTTTAGGTCACGCCGCAGCATCTCAGTCGGAATGAAGTTCGGACTTTGACTAGACCACAATAAAACCTCTGTGTTTTTTAGTCTCCTGTGTGACCCAAACGCGCTTGAGTTTAAGGTCACTAACTGATAGCCTCATGGTTTCCCATGGATGTTCTGATAGAGCAGAAATCACATCCACCAAGAAAGGCAAGACCCAGACGTCTGCAGTGGTTTAACACCGAAACTCTTCTATTTATGCCACATTTTACCAGTTTTTTCCTTAATTATAAAAAAAGATTAACACTGACCTTAACTGAGGCCTGAAGGGCTTTAGATGTTACTTTTGCTTTTTTTAATTACCACCTAGATGTGTGGTTGATGGGCTGTTGAAGTAATTTCGGTAGGCCGGCCACTCCTGGAAAGGTTCACTGCTGTTCCACGTTTTCTCCATTTGTGGATAACAACTCTCCTGTCGCTCATCAGAGTCCCAAAGCCTCAGGAACGACATCCCAAACAATTTCCAGAGTCAAAAAACATATAAATTATTTTGTTTCTCATCCTTTTCTTTAGATTGGGGTCGATGCATTTCTCCTTTTGGCAAACTTCATGTTATCAGATAGATTCTAATTAAGTGTTTTCTCGATTGTGGCATTGATAAAAACCAGCCATCAGTCCATTGTCTATTCCTACTCCTCTGCAGAGTGGTGGGTGGGGACTGATGGCTCCGGTGCCTACCTCCAGCTGTCACTGGCCGTGGTGCGGGCTACACCCTGAACAGGACAGAACTAGGTGTGGCGAGAGAAATATGAACCTAGCTTTCCAAAAAATGTGGTTAGTTATACGTGATCATTTAACAAAGGTTGTTGTTATGATTGTTATGGAAATCTGTTCTCTTTCAATAGATAAACGATATGAAAACTGCATTCTGCATTCACCTGGGTCATCTTGGCCTGATAATAAATATAGTTTGATGATCTGAAGCATTTACCTGTAACAAAACAGCACACATCTCCTGGTATAGTACTAGAACGGCTAATGAGGCTGCAGAGTCTCTTAAAATTGGGTTCAACAGCAAGCCGGTGTTAAATACAAAGCTTAAAACAGAGTATTTCAGATATTAAGCCAGCTTAGAACGGGTCTTACCAGTAAACGACCACGGTGTGGTTCAAAAACTTGGTGAGACGTCTCGTTTCAAAGAGGAGGGGCACATCCAAGACCACATAGCGGTACCCTAGAGTCATTATGGTAAAAAATAATCAGCGTTAGCACATTTCCACTCTGAATGACAACCAGAGCAAAAAAGAGCAGAGTGGGAGAGCTTTATGGTTTGATTATTCTGGTTTACAGCTAACGAAAACCCAAAACTCACTTCACAACTCGCTCTATACAAGCGTTTCATTGGAAAGTTGAGTGGAAGGAAGAAA
Source organism: Fundulus diaphanus (assembly GCA_037039145.1). NCBI lineage: Eukaryota > Metazoa > Chordata > Actinopteri > Cyprinodontiformes > Fundulidae > Fundulus > Fundulus diaphanus. The sequence continues at coordinate 12,794,383 of CM073143.1, forward strand.
TTGTGGTTCAAAAGGGCGCACAAGCGGCAGACGCTAAAAGGACTGGATTGTTGCCCTAGGTCTAATGGTACGCCTCTCAGAAGAAAGGAAATTTTACATTTCGTGAGGACTTTGCGATCCCAGAGTGTGAAAAGTTTCCACAGTTGGTGAGGATTTGGGGAACCGTGTCACCTGCTAGTGTTGCTCCTTTGTGTTTTATCACAACTGACTTCCACAGAGCCATCTAGCAGGAGATTTCAGAGCGCTCCAAGGTTCCCTCTGATGACAATCTTAATCGAGATGCTGACTTTATTTTCTAAAATGACTTGTCTGCTCACGCAGACAGCTAACAGCTTTGATCACCATAGCATCGCTGCAAAAAGGCTTAGATTTCTGTTGTATTTATTTTTTTATTGGTCAAACATAATTTATGTCTTTTTTTTCTGAAAAACTGAATTTTCCAAAATAATTATTGTCAGCACATTTACACTTTTGCATGAAAACCAGCAACAAAATCGATCAACACAACGAGCGACACATGAAAACGTTGCTTTCGGGTTCTTGTGATACCTTATTCAGATGTGGAGAGCGCACTAATAGATGTTAAATTAATTTCTTTTAAATATAGTTTTCAAATACGAATCATTTTCACCCCATAGGAAGTAGACAAGTCTTATTTTTCTTATTGTTCTGATGTAATATTCTGATTTTCTAAAATTACTTTTGGGGTTTTAATTAGTTGGGAGGCCACAGTCAAAATGATCAAAACCAAAAATGCTTGAAATGCACCACGCTGTGTGTAATAAATCTTTAAAATATGTTTTTCAGTGAATTAATGAAAGTCAATTAACTTTTCAACAGACCCATCTGTACAGTACACAGACTTCATCTCCCTTCTTTTCATTTAGAAACCACAAAATGAGGCACAAACGCATCGTCTCCTCACCTCTCAGGAAGTAGAATATGATCTCTTTGAGCATCGCTCTGTGAATCTCCGGGTGCGTAATGGAGTTCAGTAGCTTCCTCTTCTCTTCATGGGCAAAGATGATTTGGCCGAGCTTCTGCCGGTCAATCTGCCCGTTCTCCAGCAGAACCTCGGGCCCGAAGTGATAGACGATCCGGGAATAGGCGGGAGTGTGCGGCTCCACAACTGACACATAGAAAGCCATGAAACCTTTGGTTACATTACTACAAGATCAACCAGGTGAAAAGCTACATTTATTACATCATGTCTTAAAGACGGGAGGAGAAGCAGGGTAAACAGGCAGAAGTCTCTATACACATATTTTACAACTTGCCTGTGATGATCTCATTTGCATAATCCCTCATTTTATTTCCTACAGGCAGCTTCACGCTCCTCTCTCACTTCTGCGACCTTTTCAATCTTCTCTACATAACCAAGACGTCGTCCCCGGAGTCAACGCTTACATCCTTCGTGATTCATAACACTCTCTCCAAGCATTTGTCTTAATGAATCCATTTTATTTGAGAGAAAGTTGCCCGAAGAAGACTTCCAGAGGATGACGCGTTTGGCAGATACTTTGGCCAGCAGGGGCTAAGTTTGCGGGGCGGAAGATGGCGGTCCTACCTTTCCTGGCCACCACGTCGGCGTCTATGATGGGGCAGCCGAGCTCCCGCAGCATCGAGGACACCGTGCTTTTCCCCGAGGCGATCCCCCCGGTGAGACCGACCAGGAACATCCTGAGGCGCGGACACAGAAAGAGGCATTCAGTTACAGCGCCGGTCGGCCATTTTGTTTCTGGTCATTTCCAGATCAAACCTGTAAAGTCGTTTAAAGACATGAGAGACCTCAAAGATTAGATTCACTTTTAAAGAGTTTGGGGAGAACACGCAGCTGTCCAGGAATAAAACATAGATTTTGACTAATAGTTAATGTCCGAATAGAGGAGAAAATGCCCAGGTTTCACACCACCACATGCATGTTTGCCCTATCAGGGACAGTCGTGGGATTTTGGCATTTTTCACGAGGTGAAAGCGAGGTGTGTCGCTTTCACATCGTTGGTAAAGAGCGTTGAAAGGAACATAAGCACAGGATGGACCAATTATGCGGTGAATCCTGTGCACTCCGCTCTGATGTCGCGACAGAATATCTCAAATTGTAAACACAACTCTAAAGGTAGGGAACCTCCGGCTATGGGACGAACATGTGGAACAAATGAAAGTACACACATCTGGACGTGATCCAGAAAGCTACAACTCTCCTTGCAGGTCAATTTCATGGTTGCTTTTACTTCTTACAAGAGCTTTTATAGACCAATAAAGTTTAGAACCAGGAAGCAGTTTAATTTGTTTCTATAACACAAAGCAGAACTTAAATGAAGCATCGCAGCTGTGATTCCTGGATCTCGGCTATTTTGTCCTGTTACGGCTGTCGATTTTCACCCAGTAGGGCAGACTGGGCTCTACTTTAATCACCCAGAAATGACCGTGGCAGCACACGCCTGGGATCTGCTCTAAGGACACTGGACCCGCTTCAGACATACTGAGCTCCTGTGTGGACCATTTCCAGAAGACATGGACCAATCAAGACCCTCTCAACCCTTTAAAAAAACACTGAAAGCCACATTCAGTGGGGGCTGTATTTGAACAGTCAACACTTCTGGATTTTGTGAATAACTATCGGTTTTGGAACCTTGTGAATACTCTCAATTATGCCGTTTGACTGGTTGTTAGTTTTCAGCTTGTTAAACTTGAAAAGCTCAACTTAGATATTAGTTTTGGTTAGGTTATTTGCTGTAAGCCTGAAAATTAATTTAGTCCTCCCTTTTTGTATTTACTTGTTGGGTTTGTTTTGTTAAGATGTTTTATTTATTATAAGATATAATTCCCTTTTTTGTGTTTCATCCAGTTTAACAACGTGTAAAGACCCTTTAAATAAACTTTTAATCAATTTTACCACCTAGACTCTTTAATCTTGCAGCCAACCGTTGGCGTAACATGTCCCAATAATGAATTTGTGAATCTTAAAGTATTGTAAAAACCCAGGACAACAAAAGCAACAATAATAGATGCAAACAAGAATATTTATTTCATAAACCATATATATGAATAAATTAATATTTTACATTTGAGATTTAAACACATTTCACACTATAAAATACACATTTAATTTATTGCAGATGAAAAGTCGGCAGGTAAAATAAAAAATACACTTTTAAGGAAAACCATAAAACCAGTGTCTCGACTCAGCACGCCCCCTGGCGGGGGAAATGAGAACTACATTTAGTCTCTACATAACTGGTTAACTAACTGGTTTCACTGGTTCAAATTTCGTTTTAAACCCTTTTAATCTTGAATTAACACAAAGTTAAAAACCGTGAAGAATGCAAACTGCTCCGTAACTTTAAAAGCACCCACTATGTCAATTGCTCAATTAAAAACTACATTTAAGCAATCATATTTGTTAACTCGGATCACTTAAACATATATGATTAATTTCTTTTTTTATCTTTACCTTCTTAAAGTCAGAGAATCGTCAAACCCGCTGAGGTACAGTAGAAATCCGAGGAGGGTCACAGTTGTGGAGCATTAAAAACAGCCAGGAAAGCTAACGTTAGCAACCGTGTTTATGAGGTTAAAAGGAGCCCAAGCATCCAGCCCAACGACGTCCCCGTCATTTTTTAAAAAGCGCAGCCAGAGCTGAAGACAGCAAAACAGATCGGAGATAGCTCTGCAACGGGATACAGTAGATTATAGACCCTGCCTTGCACCCTGTTTAGTGCTAACAACCTAGCCTCCTGGCATGACCAGGGTAACCTCAATATGACCCCGACCTAACATCATGTACTAACATTAGTTCCGCCTAACATAAACGTACCTTTAATCTTAAAGACATTAAGGTTATTGCTGGTTCTAGGTTAACCAGCAAAGCAGTGTTAATAGCAGACCTTTCACCTTTTTTACAACAGTTTTATGGTTAAGGTTGGCAGAGAAAACACATTTAAGAAAATTAGATAAATATAGAAATATTTCTGCTTTAAAGGCATACTATGCAACATTTTTCAGTTAATTAATGTGTTCCATACCGTTTTGGATGATTAAATGAGTCATTTCAGGTCGAACAAAGGTTTTCTCGGCCGCCCTGGGGGTCTGTGGGGGAAATACCGCACTTGCAATGCAAGAGCCCTCGGCTCGCACACACAGAAGTCTCGCTTTACGGCGAGAACTCCATGTGTTTTTGCCCTGCCATTCACTATATGCACGCGCGAAAGCAACAACAAAGAACCGCGTGTTAACGTCAAATAAACATGCAAGCATATCGAGTTTTATTATTATTATTATTATTATTATTTTTTTTTTTTTTTATGTTGGCGAGACGCTACCGCGGCGGCCGCGGCGAGGTGGCGGCCGCGGCTGCGGCTTGGCGAGGCGGCGGCTGCGGCTTGGCTAGGCGGCGGCGGTAGCGTCTCGCCAACATAAAAAAAATAAAATAAAATAATAATAATAATAAAACTGGCGAGGCGGCGGCGGCAGCCGCGGCTTGGCGAGGCGGCGGCTTGGCGAGGCGGCGGCTTGGCGAGGCGGCCGCAAGATAGCGCTGCGGGAAGCTTGATGTTCATACCTTCACTGTGTTAGTCATTGTTTGTACTGCCGTTTTTTCCACTTTTCGTTGCGTTCGCCTGTCTGCTAAGCTCAAAACAACCGCGCCTGTCTTGACGGAGAAACCAGAACAGCTGAGCATCTTTACGACAGTGCACTTTTACTTTCGCCCTCTGGGGGGAGCCTCGCTGGAAAATCAACCCCGGTTGCATAGTATACCTTTAAATGTAAAATTACTTAAACTTTTAATCAGTTCCAGGATATTTGATCAAATAATAAACAATTGAAACATTTTTGGATGTATTAATTTACTTAATGTATTTCCAATTTTATTTAATAATCACATGCAAACATTTATCCAACATTTTTTTTATTTATTTGCTGAAGTGACCATATCTTAATGAAATGCTACCCCTCCACCAACTCTTGCTGAACACTTCCTGTCAAGTGACTTGAAGGCTACTACACTTTTTCCTTGCCTACCAGGGAGACAAATTTGGCTGGATGGGAACATCTGCCATGTTTCTAAACTATGGCTGTCTGCTGAGCAGTAGCCTGGCTACCCAAGCAGATTTTGTCTACAAGATTAGAGGCCCCTTAATGCGTAATGAAATGTTGTATATAGCTTATCATAAAGTGGTGAGCAGTTGTCTCTTTTATGGGGAGTGGGAAGTCAGATGGAGAAAACACACACACACAAAAAAAGCCGTTTTTGAGGTTGACACTTATCTATAAAGGGAAGTAAAGAGCCACCCGTTGAGTGTTATATATTGTTGCAGGTAACTTTTGGCCTATTGTCTTTTCCCATAATTGTAATTCAGCCACATTGAAGGATTTTTTTGCATGTAAGCTGCATCACTACGCATCTGTCAGAATGGTCAGGTTTCCCTGAGCCAAATTTATGTTGTTTTTTTCAGAGATTAATAAAATCTCATTTGAAAACTGCTTTTTGTTTCTACACAAGTTATATTTCACTGATATTGAATATGTTTAGGACCTGAAAAAAAATCTATGAAGGGGAAAATACATTTTAGAAGCATATCCTAAGTAACTAACCACCTTATATCAGCTTATCTTACATGTGTTATTCCATAAAGAGCAGAGCTATAGAAAGGATGAGTGTTTTCCACTGCTGAAGTTAGCGGGTCTCTTTTCTATATTATTGCTTTAGTCCATCCATTGAGATAAACAAACAGGATATTGATAAATATTAAATTCTTGTCAATACCAACAAACAGTGGTATTTTTACTCAAGCTTATCATACTGTAGGAATCTCACCCTCCAACGCCTCCTGCTGCTTCATGAACACAGCACTGTAATAGAGTACTTGGGAGATCTTGCAGTGCATCTTCTTTGAAGAAAAATACTTTTAAAACATTTTCTAATTATTTTCCTTAAAAGAGAAAAACTAAAAAATTAATAATTGTCTCGAAAGCATGTTTATTTGAAGCAAAACCCATACCTGTACAAATCAAAACAATACAAGAGGAAAAATTAAATGATGCGTTTCCTGAAAAGAAAACGAAATAAAAAATGCTTTGCTTTCCAAAAAGTGACAAAATTAAGTCCTCTAAGTCAGTTTAATGTCCAGGAAAATAAAAAGTTAATCCTCTTCTTTCGTACTGAGGCTTTGTTTTGGAATCTCAGAGGAAACAGACGGAGAACACGCATCGTGGGAGCGCTTGGATTTTTTCCCTCTGTGGATCGTTTCATCCCCGTTCTCCCCTTCCTCTCGCTCCAGTCGTCCTCTTTTAACAAAGTGGTTTATCCTGGTCTCCAGGCTCTCGCAGCATGGACGCTCCAGCAACGGTCTGTAATTTTTCTGCCTGCTGCCTTCCACCAGCCAGCAATGGTTGGAAGAAACACCACCTGTGGATTGAGAGCAGCAGCACAATTTGGACATGAATCAAAATCTTTTCATTGCATTCATAAAGTTCAACAAGTGTTTTATTTTTCTCTTCATTTTTAAAGCTGGCTCTGTCTACAATGCCTTGCAGGAGTCTTCATGGCTCTTTAACATTTATTTTCAGATTTGTATAATTATAGAACACAATAAAACTACTTTATAGGACCACCTTTTGCAGCAAGTCTGTTCATTTTCTACTTCTAACACTTTAATTTTTCCCTTTGATTTAGGTTTGGACTTGTGACTGGGCCATTCCCATACATGAATGTATTTTCAACTAAACAACTGCATTGTAGCTCTCTTGAGGGGTCATCTTCCTGTTGGAAGGTGAACCTTTGTACAACTCGAGTTTTTTTTAACCTGTACCAGGTTTTCTTCCATTATTGCCTCAAAAGTATTGCTACGTCCATCTTCCCTATCTCTGCTGAAGAAAGAGCATCCCCACAGCATGATGCTGCCACCACCAAGCCTCACTGAAGGGATGGAGTGATATGGTATTAGGGATCCACCACACATAGCAATTTTCTGTATTTAAAACGAGATTAAGTTACACAGGTGGACCATATGTACCAATAGGTGACTGCTGAAGACAATCGATGGCACTGGATTTTATTAAGGAGCATCAGAATGAGGGGAGCTGTAAACAAATGGGTGCCACACTTTTCAGATTTTCATTTGTTAGAAAAAAAAAATCCAAGTCCATTCATCCCTCTTATTCAATTTCATAATCATGTGATACTTTGCTTCGGCCTGTCACATAAAATCTCAATAAAATACATTAAAGTTTGCAGTTGAAACATAAAAATGTGGAAAAGTTCAAAGGGTATGAAGGATTTTACGAGGCACTGCATATGGAGGAGCACGGCCTGGATTTTACGACTTCAATAATAATAATAATAATAATAATAATAATAATAATGTTTATATACGTTAAAGGAGTTAGGTAAACTGTTCATAATTGCCTTCAAAATGCTAAATATTTTCTATAGTTACAGACTGAAGAGTCTAAACAATAATAACTCATTCTGCACAAATGTTTTTCATAGAATTAACAAGCTGGTACTTAGAAAAGCCTCATTGCCTTGTTTTTATTACAAATGTTGGCATGCATTCACACTGACTTCTATGTTGTTTGCCGCAGCGGACGTTTCAGAGGGAGGAGACAAAAAAAAAACTTTTGGTGGAAGCTGTCAGCTTCGACTTGCAACTCAAATTCAGATGTCAAATGAATTAAGCTGATTTTCAATCTCTCGTGTCAGTTTAAGCCATTTGTGTTATAATTAGCCTTTTTTTTTTTTTTTGAAAGAAAGACCTCCTCACCCCTCTCCTCCAAACCCTGGATCATCCCCAGCAGAACGTGGGCCTTGATGGTGCTCTGCGTCCAGTGCCGCTGCAGCGACGACAGGACGTGGTTGACTTCTTCCGTCTCCTGCTGCCAGTTCAAGCCTTCAAAGTGGCAGTCGTACAGCACCAGAGGGTAGTCCACTGCCATGCTGCAATCCAGAGAAACAATCAAACCTAGTTGAACCGATTAATTATTAACTCATGTGAATCCTAGGTTCAAAAAGGAGAGTGGCTAAACTTTTTCTGATGGTAAAAAAAAAAAAAAAAAAAATCAAGGTGCTTAAACAATGCAAAGCCCTGATACCAAAAGTCTTCTGAGTACAAGCAGCTCAAGTGCCAACAGGTGGCTGCTTTATCACCTGTATTGAGGCTTTCTGGGGTTATTCTTAACATCCAGGAGTTCATTGATTATCTCTGGAGCTTCCAGCTTCTGTCCTATCAAAAGAAGCACCGCCATCATACAACGAACCTGCAGCAAGACACATGGTCAGTTGCAAATTACCTAACCCCGGTTTAAAAAGAGGATACATGGACTTTAAATCAGAGCAGTCTCCTAAGCGTTAAGTTCTTAGTACCTGGTGGTAAAGGAAGGCTAACCCTTTGATCTCGAAAACAAACAGATCGTACTGCTCCGTGCTGGAAACCTGCTGGGGCCGCACAGGCTCGACCGAGGCCGACAGGATGGTCCTCTCAAACTGCAGGACCCCGTTCCCCACATCCATTTTGCACAAGTTGCGAAAGTCATGAGTCCCCTCGTACCTGTTGAGCGGCAACAGATCTTTACGTTAGAGTAAAATCACAGAGCGAAATCAGCATTTAGGACTGCCTAATGGCACGCACACCTTTTGGCAGCGTTCGCCATCAGCTCCACATCCAGGGAACCCCGGGGGAAGTAGTAGCGGTAGGTGCGGGACTGGCAGTCGAAGCGCGCACTGAAACCTTGCTCTGCGGGAGCCCAGTCCAAGATTCGAATGTCCTGCGGCAAGACCCTGTTCAGCATTTTCACGTAAGGAAGCTCAAAGGTGGACGCTTTCGACTTGGCGCTGGGATCAAGATGTTCAGGGAGACTGACGCCAAGTCCTCCACAAAACTGGGAGGAGCGCAGGTCAATGGTTATAACCTGGGACGAGGAGAGAACAGGATAATTTAGCTAAAGCCAAAGCGAAACACACACACAGTGGCTTCAAAATATCCGTATTTAGCCACATTACCACACATTTAAATTTCCTTTATTGTGATTTTAGAGGAAAGACCAAACACAACGTATAATGCATAACTGTGAAGTAGAAGGAAAATTATACATGGATATTCAAATTTTATTAATCTCTGAAAAGTGTAGCACTTAAATTCCCCCCTCTTTTACTGCGACACCCCTAAATAAAACCCAATGAAGAGTAAATAGAATCCTTCGTGATGTGATTTAATCTCTGCACAAATAAAGAGGTTTGTTAGCGAGTATTACTGAACAAAGAGAACCACGATGACCAAGGAACACACCAGAAAGGTCAGAGATTTTATAACCTGACCCTCAAAGCAGGGTTAGGTTAAATAAAAACATAAACTAGGCTTTTATATCACAGACTACTGTTCAATCTATCAATAAAAAAGTGGAAAGATTATGGCAGAACTATAAAAATATGAATACTAGTTGAACTAAACTGTCCAGCTGGGCAAGAAGAGCATTAATCAGAGAAAAACAACAACAACCAAGAGCCTCACGGGAACTCTGGAGGAGCTTCAGAAACCCACAGCTCAGGTGGGAACTGGGAGATATGACAACATGTGTTGTTATCATTTGACATACGTAGGTGACAGCAAATATGTGGAGGAAGGTGCTTCGGTCAGATGAGACCAAAATGTAAACTTTCTGGCCTTTATGCGAAATGCTTTGGGTGACTGAAAATGAAAACGTGCACATTAGTGATCACTATAAACACACCTTCCCATCCATGGAGCTCAGTGATGGAAAAAACTTGCTTCAATGGGCTCAGGAGGAGCTGAAGACAAATGCATCCCAGCTTTTTTTTTGTTGTTTCTGTTTTATTGGTAGAAGAATTAGAAAACCATGTTTTTTTCTTTTCTTAACAATTATGTTCCACTTTGTGTTCATCTTTCATAAAGAAAATCATATTAAATACACCGAATTAAAGTTTTCAGTTACATTGTGGCAAACTGTTAAAAAAAAAAAAGAAGAGAGGTACGACTGGTTTTTGGAAGGCACTGGAGGAGTGGTTTTGCTTTTATTTAACTCACTTGAGAGAAAGCACTGACTCCTTTATCAGTTCGACCACAGCGGTGATAGTTGGAGCTCTGTCGCTCCTGAATCAGCCGTGTCTTCAGCAACGCTTCGAACATCCTGGCCTCCACCGTGTTGTCTGTGTTCTCCTGAACAGCAAAGCCCTGGTAGGCCCAGCCAAGGTAAGCCAGCTTCAGAGCCACATGGCGCCGGGGGTGTGAGCCGAAGTCAAAGGGGCGCTCTTTGCCTGACTTCTTCTTGCTGCTCCTGGTGTTCTCATCAGACATCGTGCAGCCTGGGCTTTCACTGCTAGGTGAACAGGACTTACCTCCCATGTCTTCTCCAGCTTCAGTGTTTTCCTCCAGCTGGGACCTGAGCTTCTCCAGCTCATCTTCCAGCTCCTTTATCCTCTGGATTAAAGCACCTGACATGCTTCTCTGTGACTGAAGATAGATTTAAAATACATACAAGAAAACGCAGGAAATTTTAATTTGAGGGGAAAAAACTGGAAAGATCATGTCTGTTGTTGTGTCTGGGACTCGTGTGTATTTATGTGCACTCTGAGTCGGCGACTGCCTCTTTAAAATGTCATTACGATTACACATAATGACAATAAAGCTTCTTGATTCTTCTATAATTAAGTTTCTACAAATTAACAATAGACATCAGTATACTGTCCACTCTATGCATAGTTTTGACATGAAGAAAAATATACTACTAGCATTTCATGCTATTCACTTAAATCAAGTTCAGTCAAAAAAAATACTTTAAAAGTTTATTCGCACTCCAGAACTGCTAAAGCAGGCGGCTAGCTTGATATAAAAGGTAAATAAAATATATTTAAGAAGTGTAACACAAGCTGTTACTTTTATTTATATAAATACATGAATTTACCGTTCTTGTATGTCTTTGTATTCCCGTTAAAACTCCACTTTCTATCGAATCTTTGGCTTGCAGTAACAAGCACGCTGCTCTCCGTGTTGCTGCTAACATGGAGTCGGACAAATTTAGCTAACGGACGTTTAGCCCGTGGAGGACTCTGGGAAATGTAGTTCTAACGATAGCACACTCGGAAAAAGAGCAGGGTAATTATAAGAGAAAACAAGCAGAAGTCAGGAAAATCATAAGAAATGCTAAGAGAGATTATTGGAGAAAATATTGCGAGTCATTGGGGAAGAATACGGCATTAGACAGGGTATGGAATACCATTAAAAAAATGTCAGGTAAATCAAAAGAGTACTTCTTTCCAGTAATAAAAGATAATGGTAACACTATAATAGATAATAAGAATAAAGCTGAATTGTTAGCAAGAGCATTTACTAAGATACATAGTATGGAGAATCTTAGTAATACTGAAAAAAAAGGACGGGAAACGACATTAAAAAATCACAGTGAGCTGCTGTGTAATGATGAAGATGATGAGAATATTATGAATATGAAATTCTCTTTAATGGAATTAAATAGAGCATTAAAAAATTCTAATAAATCAACACCTGGGGAGGATCAAGTTAATTATATTATGTTGAATAATCTTAGTGAAAAAAGTAAGAAGATATTACTAGAAATGTATAATAAGATATGGGAGGAAGGAATTTTACCGGATAAATGGAAAGAAGCTATAATTATTCCCATTTGTAAACCTGGAAAAGATCCACATTTAGCTGAGAGTTACAGGCCGATAGCATTAACATCATGTATTGGTAAGGTGATGGAAAAGATGGTAAATAACAGATTAATATATTTTCTGGAATCCAAGGAGAAGATCAAACCATATCAGTTTGGGTTCAGGAAAGGAAGAAGTACAATAGATCCTATACTATATTTAGAACATGAAATTAGGAGGGCACAGGTGAATAAAGAGGTCTTAATAGCAATCTTTTTGGATATAGAAAAAGCATATGATATGTTGTGGAAAGAAGGATTATTGATTAAAATAAAACAAATAGGTTTAAGGGGTAAAATTTATAGATGGATAAAAAATTTTTTAACTGGAAGAAATATAAAAGTTAAAATAGGTAGTGAAGTAAGTTCAAAACATCAAATTGAAAACGGTACTCCTCAAGGAAGTATAATAAGTCCTATGTTATTTGTTATAATGATTGATGATATTTTTAGTAAAATAGATAAATATTTTGGAGTATCATTATTTGCAGATGATGGCCTTATCTGGAAAAGGGGGAAAAATCTAACATTTATAAATAAGAAAATGCAAGAGGCAATACATAATGTAGAAGATTGGGCTTTAGAATGGGGTTTTAGAATTTCAATATCTAAATCTAAGTTCATTACTTTTACTAATAGGAAAATAAATACAAATGTAAATCTTAAATTATATGAGAATGATGTAGAAAGCATAGATCAGATTAAATATTTAGGAATTTGGTTTGACAAAAAACTTACGTGGAAGATGCATATAAAAAAAATAATTGAGAAAAGTAAAAAAATCCTAAATATAATGAGATGTTTAAGAGGTAAAGATTGGGGAGCTGATAGGAAGGTATTAAAAACAATATATATAGGACTAATTAGATCAGTAATTGATTACGGATGTATTGTATATAATTCAGCTTCTAATAGTTTACTAAAAGAAATAGATAGAATACAATATCAGGCTTTAAGAACTTGTTGTGGAGCAATGAAAACAACCCCAGTATCAGCTTTACAAGTCGAAATGGGGGAGATGCCACTAGAACTTAGAAGAAAACAACTAGCCATAAATTATTGGGCAAATGTAAAAGGGCATAAGGAAAACTTTCCTCCAAATGTTATGTTACAACCATGTCAGGAAAAAATAAAAAAAAAGAGAATCAATAGTTTTGGATGGATTATAAATAATGAGATAAGTGAGTTAGGAATAAATCATTATTTAATTAGTCCTGTGATGTGTATTCCAAATACTCCACCTTGGGTAAGTGGAAAACCTGAAGTTGATTTAAACTTATTGGGAAAAGGCAGACAAATAGAAAAAAAAGAGGTGGAAAAGTATATAAATAAAGAATATGCTGAATATTTACAAGTATTTACAGATGCTTCTAAAATGTTAAATGATAAAATTGGAATAGCATTTATAATTCCGGACTTAAACATTATGAAAAATAAAAGAATAACAGATAGGATGACAGTTTATACAGGTGAGCTAGTGGCTATATTAATGGCTCTAGAGTGGTGTGAGGAAACAAGGAAGAAGGAAATATTGATTTGTTCAGATTCAAGCAGTGCATTAATAAGTATCTTAGAACAAAACTCAGAAACGAGACAAGATATCATATTGAATATTAGCCAATCAATTTTTAAAATTAAAAAATATGGATCTAGGGTTAAGTTAATTTGGATTCCTGCTCATATTGGGATAGTAGGAAATGAATTGGCGGATCAATTTGCTAAGAGTGCAGCAAAAAGGGATAATGTTGAGGTAAATATCAAAATAAGTAGAAATGAGGTCAAGAATATTAGTAAAATATATTTTAAAAAGAAATGGCAGGAATTATGGGATAGAGAAGAAAAGGCAAGATTTTACTATAACATTCAAAGAAAAGTAGGGGAATGTAGGGAAGGTAATAGGAATAGAAAAGAAGAGGATATTATATCCAGATTAAGGTTTGGGCATACGGGGCTAAATAGTACTTTGAAAATAATTAATAAACATAGTACAGGGTTGTGTAATTATTGTGGAGAGTCAGAAACAGTGCAGCATATTTTTCTAGAGTGTGATAAGTACAATCGGGAAAGAGAGATATTAGTCAGAGAGTTAAAAAGAAATAAAGTAATTTTAGATATTAAAAATCTGCTGCAAAGGTCATCTGAAGATGTAATATTTAATAGCATTTTTAGTTATCTTAGGAAATCAGGTTTTATGGGAAGATTATAGTGATAGGACATCTAATCTATACTCCAGTCTGGAAGGTGGCGGTAATGCACCTATAAGTTGTTTGCCAACCGCCAAAAAAAACCTAAAAGAAGAAGAAGAAGAAAAGAGCAGGGCAGTGTTTGGGAGGCAGGGAACTGTTCGAGGAAACTAGGATAAGGGATTAAGCTGGGATTTTTGTTATCTTCCTAGTTTCATCATTGATTTGGTATCGTTAGAACAAGAACACATTTGTTACCATTGAGAGAATTTTCCATAAAGTTAGCCTGCTTCAGACTAAGCACAATGCTAGCTTTAGTTAATGCTAGACCGTGTGTTTTTGCTGTACGGTTCAGAAGTCACTATCAAAAGTAAAGAGATACTTATACACACTTAGTTCATGTTTTCATCAAGTATTGAGTACTTTTCTTCCACATTGTGCTGTTTCTCGTCTTTGCCAGGACATCCTTGTAAAAAAGATTAATCTCAATGGATTCCGTATTTTGATTGAAGTAAAAAATAAAATAAAACTTTGTTGTGTATACATTGTTTTTCCGTGCCAATAATATGGCTTATTCCAAACTAAGTATCACCCCCCCCCATCCAAGAAAATCTGATAAATTTAGGGCAATTTATGTTCAGCCGTTAATTTGTAGAAATATCTTTCTCAGCATTTACAGGTGCAGGTCTTTTGGAATACGTGTCCACCAGTTTTGCAAGTCTAGATGCAGAACTCTTAGAATATAACAGAAGTATCTTTAGTTTACCACAATGGGGAAATTTGGGTGTGACAGTGGCAAAAACAAGTAGAAGACTCTCGGTTTACAAGATAAAGATAAAATAGTCAATGAAAAATGTTGTTCAGTGTTTTTTGTAAAATAGCCAAAGGTCAGTAAGACTGGGAATGGGGAGCGTGAACATTCATTTTGAAGTCTTTGAAGACAAATTTTGGAAGACAAATTGAGATTTAGGTCTGGACTTTGACTGGGCCATTGTGACACATGTGCATTCTTTAATTCAAGCCATTTCATAGTGGCTGCTTGTGGTTCAGGGTCATTGACATACTGGGAGGATAATGTTTGGCTCAATTTTAAGTTTTAGAAAGCCTCAAACTGTTTTTCCCCCCAAATTACCCTGCATTTAACTCAGACAATCTCCTCATAAACTCTGAGCTGTTTCTATAGTTTACAATTTTGCTAACTAGGTAGGCCAATTTGTCATATGAATGAGTTAATTCAAAGAGATAATAGCTTTTAACCTGGATAACCAGTTGACTTTAGCTCTGTTGTTAAAAGTACCTAACACATAAATAAAATATAAAATTATGCAACCTTTCAAACTGGATGGTAAATTACTACTGTCTAAGTCAACTTGGCTTTCAATTGCTGAAATAGAAATGTAGAAGATGTTTCCATTTAAACTCTAAACTAAAAATAGCTTCCCTGTCCTTGTTGAAGAAAATCTACAATATGCTGCCACAAACCATGTTTCACAATGGGGGATGGTGTGATTAACATTTAAATATGGATTTTCAGACTCTTTGTGGACTCATCTGAAGAGGTTTCGAATAAGGCTGTAAAATATTAGAAAATCTTGCATTAGTGATAATATTGACAATTATTGTAATGGCAACATTAGTTGCACATTTAGGGCAATGTCATTTATGCCCAGTGTGAGCATTGTTGGTGTCAGACTCTGTCCAACTGGCTAAATATAACAATAACATGTAAAACACAAGTTCATAACACCTGTAATATATTAGCCTATAATTATTGCAGTCCAAAAATTCCTTTGCTATATGAATTTTGCACATACTGATATTGCAGTGACAATATATTTACAATATATTGTTCAGTCCTGTTTTCAAGAATATCAAGAACTCCATGATATGGAAAGAAAATAAACATATGACTTTCAAACAAGTTTATTAGTTTCTTTGTTGCTGTGTGGAGATGGTTGTGATGATTAATTAGTCAACGTTCTCATAGTTTTTGCGTTTAATGTCCAGACAGAGGCACACGCCGACTAACACTCCAAACACCTGCAAAGGTTAAAAGGTTGAGTTAGAGGTAGTAAAAAAAAAAGTCAGCATACCTACAGAGAAGCCTTCAATTTAAAAATAACATCCATCCATCCATCCATCCATCCATCCATCCATCCATCCATCCATCCATCCATCCATCCATCCATCCATCCATCCATCCATCCATCCATCCATCCATCCATCCTCTTCCGCTTATCCGGGGTCGGGTTGCAGGGGCCTTAGGGGGGCCCAGACGTCCCTCTCCCCAGCCACTTGGGCCAGCTCCTCCGGGGGAATCCCAAGGCGTTCCCAGGCCAACCGAGAAACATAGTCCCTCCAGCGTGTCCTGGGTCTCCTCCCCGTGGGACGTGCCCGGAACACCTCACCAGGGAGGCGTCCAGGAGGCATCCTAACCAGATGCCTGAGCCACCTCAACTGGCTCCTCTCGACGTGGAGAAGCAGCGGCTCTACTCTGAGTCCTCCCCGGATGACTGAGCTTCTCACCCTATCTCTAAGGTAGAGCCCAGACACCCTGTGCAGAAAACTCATTTCGGCCGCTTGTATCCGGGATCTCGTTCTTTCGGTTATGACCCAAATTAGGACATCCTCCCCGACCCAGAGAAGGCACTCTACCCTTATCACCAACTTTGAATTTCCTTAGGATTCCTACTTTTACAAAATCTTACCAGGTAAAATTGGCAGTTGCAAATGCTGTATATGTGCAACATTAGTGCAGTTTCTGCCTGTCACTGATTCACATTTTGGCTTCTAAAGAGTACATTCTAACTCGTTTTGAGGTATTGGAAGACATGTTAAAACTTCAAAGCAGTTTACCTCCGTGATTCCAAGAGCAATACAAACACCCCCGACCCACACCAGATTCTTCAACAGAAAGAGCTTTATAGCTGCAATGCATCCCTGAGGAAGAAGACAGAGAGCTGAACTGCTTGTCCTCAGAAATGAGGTGACAATCTTAAGCTGCAGTATCTCAACAGAGCAGACCTTTTTGTGAGCATTATCCTTGTCATGTCCGCAGCCTTCTCTCTTCTCCGGGCAGCAGGAATCTGGCACGGCATCATGGTTTTTCCAGCCAACACTTTTGGTCCAGTCAGTGTAAGAGTCGGCGCCGCAGCAGCTGAACTGCAGCAGAAGTTAAAGAAGCGAAAGTTGAGAATTAGAAGTTACATGGAAGCCTGTTAAATTAAGTTCCAGATGCATAAAATACCCGAAAGTGCATTTTGTCAGTTTAAAAAAAAAGACACCCATCCTGAAATACTGTTCAGGTGAGAAGCTTACATTCACTCATAATTGGCATGAATTCTAATTTTACTGCAATTTCGTGGATTTAAAGATACATTTGCACCCCTTTTTTCCAGAGTGGACTAATAACAGCAGAAAGATTTTTAATGGCCTTTGAATTTATGGTAGATTCTCTCTAATCTGCAAATGAACAAAATTATACAAACAATTCCCACATCCCTGATATTTTGTTAAATGTCTCTAAGCCATAAATAAACTTCTGGCACAAAACTGAAGGGATATTTGACAAAACGTCTTGGAAGAAAAGGAAAAGCTTATTTTATTTGGATAGTTCCTGGCAGGATCTAGCTCTTGAGTCTAGTAAATATATCTATATTGTCAATCTGGTGATCTGAAATTTGCAGTGGTTATTTTAGAACCTTAATGTCTGTCTGCAAACTTCAATTGAAAACTATTTTTGATGGATGCATACGCAGATAGATGCACGTTTCTCACCAGATTTCTACTGGTTCCAGCTCCTGGTAATAGTTTCTATCAAAACATCCTTATTAACAATAGTTGACTGATTTGACTTTTCACTTATAGGTGGGCTTTTGTTTAAAGTTTGAATTTGGAAGAAAAATCACCATGAATCTAACTCTGTTCACTCTTAACTTGATTCGGCGTGTTGCTAACTCTTCTGTTGTGCATCTCTTTCTCTTCAGCCTTTCAAGCATTTCTCACAAATGTGACCACCTTTTCCTGAATTCTGTTGACGGCGTGCCTGTCCTTCGGGCTGTATTCGTTGACCACTGTCCGAGCTTGGGCGTTGATGTCACTGTTCATCTGCAGAAGGGCAGTCTGCAGGGAAAAAAAATCAAAACAAGGTTTAAACAAAACCATGATGGCACAAACACTTTAAAGTAATATTATGTCTTTAATAACTTAAGATGTGTTCTTAATTTCTTTTTGTCATTTTATTTCAAAATTTTTCCCTGCAGGAAGAATAAAAGTACCTCACCCTGCTGCGAAATATATAAAAGGCAGCTCCTGTGAATATCTCCAAAAGGATGATGATTATCAGGATGCAGATGAACTAATCCACCAAGAAACAGAGAAAAATGAACAATCCCTGGATAAACTTGAATCACATTTAAGCAGACAGTCTTAAACCTATTTGGGAACATTTGGTACATACACAGGATATCATGGTGGACTTATTCAAGAATGCCCCAAAATGTCCCAAAAGAGACACCAAGGTGATGGTGACGCCCACTGCAATGAGGACAATGGCGATTTTGGACAAGCCGCTTCCTGCAAAGGTGCCGATCTGCGAGTAGGTCGAGTACTGGAGAGCTCCAATCGTGATAAGGGCGACCCCAGATGCCTGAAGGACAAAACAAAACACCTAAGGATACTGCTGAACCAATATTAAGCTGTTTCAATATTAATTTCCCTGTCAACTCATAATCCATCAAAAATCAATGTGCAGGATGAATTCTTTTAACTTTCCACTGAGCAATCTCTATTACATAAAGAGAAAAATCGGGAAGCTTTTGGATAATTCTTAGGATTTGAATGTATTTAGAGTCAACACAATAATGAACACTTTGTTTATGCTAAATAAACACAAAAAACAAACAAATGTGACAAACTAATTAGTCGACACAACAATTAAAAGGGAACATTTACACTAAAGAATAAATGTTCAAAAATAGTATTATTCTAAACTGATTAAAGCCCAAAATCTGTGAAGAGTTTATCAGTTTCTTTAAAGTCTAAAGAAAAAAACATTTGTTGGATTCTTGGTACTTTGGTTCTTGGTACCAGAACATTAAAAGCAGACCCATAAAAGATTGTCTCACTGGGTCAGACAGGGCTGTTTACTTTCGTTGAAGCATCTTGGGTTTCTGATAAGTTGATTATAGTCGAGTGTTCTCCAAATGTCACCATAAGACTAACAGTTCTTGCACAGAGTTTGGATTACTGGAGGTTACCCAATTTGGATTATTCACAGAACCAGTGACAAGAAGGGGGAGCTTAAAGAAACAGACATTCAGCAAATGTCCTGGAGCACAAAATTAGACTAAATGTACCTTAGAGCATAATGCAAACAAAAATGTAAACAGAAAGACATTAATTTCATCTTAAAAGGCTGATAAGTCCTCTCTAATTTGGTTGAGTCAAACCTCCTCAATCAGTTCTAAGATTTGTTCCGAATCCAACATCAGCAGCTCAGGATTCGTTCTTTTTAATAAAAGATGGCCTTCACATTCAAATTATAACTAATCACAGATAAATTCAAACCGTTCTCCGTTTTTTTCAAGCAGCAAGACAAGATGGACCCTGACGTACATTCTCGACAGGAATTCAGATAAAACCTTATGAGCAAGCACATGATGAGGTCTACTTTAAATACTTCTTAGACCTTGGGAAGCAATCTGTGACGAACAAAAGTTGTTTTGACAAGATCTATGGCTCCATTAGGACATTTTGAGGGAACTTGGAGAAAAGGGGATCTTGCAGGTGAAAGTATAGAGCCAAGGGAGGTAGGCTACACTGGAGTTCATTTAAACACGTGAAACCAAATGATCCCAGGTCCTCTGCAGTTTCCCATACTCAAAGAATCATGAGGAAAAAGAGCCTGCATAAAGAGATAATCAGCAATTTATTGTCTGGAAAATTGTCCAACTTACTCTGAACTCAAATATAAAAAAAGGGGAAAGGCCTATATACTGTCTTCAAGTCATTCATGTGGGACTTTTTAATTAATTGTATTCTTTGTCAGCTTATCTGCCTGTGAAGAGAACAAGTAGCCCTGTCAGCTAAATATCTTCTGAATTCTTTTCCCTTTGCTTGGTTCATTTATAGAAAACTGAGATCATAATTTAATCTTTCATAATAAACTACAGGAAATCTCTTCTTTTTACTCAATTCATGTGCTGTCCTGCATTTCTGAACTGAATCAGACTAAGTGATATAAGAAAATCTGTGTTGGTTTCTTTTCTGCAGTTATTGGACATTTTGTGCATTCTTATAATTTCACATATAAAACATGAAATGCATATCACTTAAAAATTGCTGTTGTTCATTTCTTCCTGCCACCTCTCCAGTACTCGCAGATATTAGTTTTTTATGATTGTTTTAACCAGCACATCTTTGAAAACACACTGAAAAATAGATTTATTGGCAGTACTCACCAGGAAGACAGTGTTGAAGAAAATGAACCAACATTTGATGCTGCAGAATGAACACATTGTGAAATAAGAAGGTTTTTGTTGCCTTAAACTGAAATAACAAAAGAGTTAATAGAATTTCCTCAGTCAAAGTAACAACAGCTCAATGTCTGGGCTCTCAGTTGTTCTGCAGCGAGTCTATCGTTCAACTGTAAGAAAATACGCAGAGGCCCGATTACATTTAAACTGAGGTATCAGATCAAAACACAAAGTTCCTTTTAGTACATTTGCATTGTAGCATCAGGTAAGGCTGACTGAGAAATGAACTAGAGAAGTTGCTCATCTGAATACCTGGTTGTCATTGTCCATAAATGGCAAAACTTTAAGGGACTGGGGATCAAACAATTCCCTGTCTAATCTGGTGCAAACGGGGAAAAAATGGCCAAAAACTGAATACATCATGTCTCAGATGATGTAAATTACTCGTATATTATGGTACCATCCAGGATCTGGCTCAACTGGAGCTGCTACTTTAACCAATTTGCATATTTCCTCATGGCTGCTCATATGATTTCACATCTGTCAAATATTAGCCATTTTGCTGTAATGATGTAATCAGTCTGAAATATGAAACTATGAGCAAATTCTGGTTGTTTCACACAATGCAACACAAATGTTTAAAACTTTCATCAAGCCATGTTTTTTTTTTTTTTTATCACGGTTCCCAAGAGAAACAACCCAACAAGCCCACAGCATAACAGATCCTCCACTGTACTTAGGAGACATCATGAAATGTTTTTCCACTTATTCACACTTTGTGTCACGTCAGACCTATTTGGATGGTTTGTTCCTGATTTACTCTGCCTTGGTCTAATAAAACCAAATGAAACGGTTCCAGTTAAAATCCCAGTAGTTTAGCAAACTCTGCAAGTTTAATTTTTTGATGGTAGGAGAGAAAATAATTTTTTCCTGGCATGTCTAACAAAAAAAAAAAAACAGTATGAGAACTTTATATTTAAATTTATCTTACCTTAATTCCTACTATATAACATATAGGGCCCTTCACAACTACTGGAACCCTGGGTTGAAATGTGTACAATAGCTTTGCTACAATTCTCTAACAGCAATTGTTGGAGATTTCTTTGTACTTACTTTATGATCCTTCTGCTTTGCATGGTGGAAAGATAAAGTTGGGTTTTCACTAAGCCTGGTAGCCTGTAGTTAGACGTGTCACGTTATCATATAGAAACCGTGCAATAAATCTATATTCTTCAGAAAACATGGTCATTTTCTGTCCCAGTTTAAACTCTTTCTCTGGCATTTGACTTCTGAGTAGCTGCAGGGAACCTGGTCCGACTCCACGGTCTGGAAAAGAATCGAGGCCTCCAGCCTGAACTCAGCGGTCTCCCTTCTGAAGTAGCTCCGGGGATGCCTGAATTCTCTCTGTGCTGCAGATCTTCTTATGCTTCAATCTCTCACTGTTTTCCTGCTTTTCTCAGAGCTTAAGCCAGACATACTAGCCGGAAAGGGGACTACAACCTCTGGCAAGAAAAAAAAAGAAGAAAAAAACATGAAATCACTTTCCTGGAGGATGTTTGTCAGTTTTTTTAACTTTATGAACAGAATTATTATTATTATTATTATTATTGATAATAATAATACTAACTTTATTTATGAAGCACTTTCATTCAAAGTGCTGAGCAGTAGGTGATAACATTAGAGATATTAAATAGTGGTTATATTTAACAGCTTGGCATCATGAACTACTAAAACATAGCACAAAAAAAACAATCATACAATTATTGTAATTAATCTCATACTTTGATAAAGTACAAGAAGCAATCACAGAAATTCTAAAAAAAAAACAATATTGAACCTCACTGCTAAAAAAAACAATATTATTAATCAGTAAAGCCCCAACATGCTCATACAGCACCAGAGAGATCAGCTTAGCAAGATTTAAACTTGCCGTGCACCATTTTTTCCAAATTCCATTATTTTTCTTTTGTGTAGATATTTTAAGACTCTTTGCTCAATAGACTGATCCGTAATCATCCTGAAAAATAACTTTGTCATCTTTAAGCTTATTTTAAACTGCCTGCTGATGCCCACCTGTCCATTCACTGTTGAAGGGATCTGCCTTGCTCCTTTACCCGACACTTTGCTCCGGATTCACTGGCTGGAAATGGACTTGTTTTCTTCAGTCATCTCCAACTGTATCTTTGGGGTGTCACCAAACCAATAAAGCATCATCTCCTTGCCCTGTGTAGATTCAGGATTCAAAACATAATCTCACTTTCATTTAATCTTCTGCAGACCAGGACTGCCTCTCTGTATCAATCAGTCTATCAATCTTTATTTATGTAGCACTATTACGCACAACAATGTGACCAAAGTGCTTCGCAGGTAAAAAAAAGCACTCTGGGCAATGTTTCGCCCACTGGAACATTGTTTCCTCCTGTTTAGGTATTAATGACTTAGTTTTTCTGTATTTAAATCCCGATTATCTACAGCTACTTTCCCACAGCGTCATCATAAATGTCGACGCCCGTTTCAACCCATTCATGTGTCCTTTTTTTTGGTTTTGGTGGTTGCATTTTAAAACATGTTGCTTTGACTTTTTACGTTGTGATACTTTCACATTTCACGTGGGATTACAGTGCCTTGCAAAAGCATTTACATCCTATGATTTTTTTTAATGTATTTTGTTACATGACAACTACAAAGTATGCATTTTATTGAGATGTTCTGTGGCGGAGACATAATATAGTTCATAATTATGAAGAGGAACTGCAGTGATACTTTGTTTTGCATGTTTTAGAAATAGAAATGAGAGTCCACCATTGTGTCATTTCTTGGCTGTTCTTTGAAGGCCTCACAGGTCTGTTGGAGAACCTTGCTGAACAAAGCATTATAAAGCCAAGGAACAGCCAAGAAAAGTTGGTCACAAAACGATGTTTCATGCTTTGAACATTGTATTCAATGCGATAACTCTGGAGGAGCTGCATAGATCCACAAGAAACTATCCACATTTATTAGTTCAAGCGCTTCACCCTCAGCCCACCATCTCCACAGTGATGCATGGTGGTAGCAGAATTAAGTCTTGGGAATGCTTTTCAGGAACAGAGAGCCTGGTCAGAGTTGATTGGAAGGTGGACGGAGCTAAATACAGGGCAACACTGGATGAAAAGTTGTTAGACGCCGTAGAAATTTAAGACTGGACAGCAACTAGGATACCAACCCATTATAGCCAGAGATATATGCATGAGAATGGCCTAGTCAAAGTCCAGACGTAATTGGAATTGAGTATCTGTGGCAAAAGTTGAAAACTGATGTTCTTCAAATGTGACAGAGCTTGAGCTATTTAGCAACAGACAATGGGGAAATAAGACCAGTTTCCAAGTGTGGATAAAAATGCAGCTACGTCCGCAGCTACAAGCTCCATAACATTTTACTTCTAATTATCAATGGATCAGTGTTTACTTTGTGGGGATGAGAACAAATGCACACCAAACCTTTTTATTGTATGTTTGAAAAAAATCATGTATCACCTTTTTCCCACTCCACAATAATGCACTGCTTTGTGTTGACCTATCACCTAAAATCCTAATAAAAGGCATTGAATGCTGTGGTAACATGAGAAAATGTGAAGAAGTTCACGGGGCAGGAGTGCCACTGAATCGTATCAGCCTTAATTTTACTGTTGGAACCGAGTCCTCCTCATCTGATTCAGGAAGTTTCACGCATAAAGCCGAGGACAAACACAAAGTTGTGTGCAGAGAGACTCATTTAATGGCAACATAAAAGCTCCTTGGTGTAAACTCATGAGATTTTGTCTGTATTCTTCTCACAGCCAGCTCTCTGAAGTTTTATCTGATTACACGCAGAGAAAATTACACCACAGGGTATAAACAAAATATCTCCTCAATTCAATTCAGATTATTTATATAGCGCCAATTCACAACACATGTAATCCCAAGGCACTTTATAGAGTCATTTCTATCGAATCATCCCGACATATTGGTTAAAGAATTTTCTAAGGAAACCCAGCAGATTGCATTGAGTCATTAACTTTGAGCATGTAGCAAGTGTGGACTTGCATTGAGTTGTTGATTTTGCAGTAATCCCTCATACCAAGTATATCATTTAGATTACTACAGTTAAGTCCGCAACAGTTATTGTAATTTCACAATGCATAGTGTTGTGCAGAACACTGTTTTTTACAATATACGGCCGGCCAGGGTGAAAGGTTATCCACAAGGGGGCGCACCTTGCTCCTAGGCAGCCTTCCAGACACAAGGACATATATTTAATTTAAAGTCTGCCTTTTGTTTCATTGTCTTTCACTGATAAACAATTGTGGAGTCATCAGGTCTTAGAGCGAGTTTCTGGAAATGAGACGGCTAATGACTTACTAAGAAATTGTATATCTGTGAAGGACTCCATGAGAACAGGAAGTTAAATCATTACCATAGTTGGAGCAGTCAGTGCTCAGAGGGGACTTTGTCCTTCCCACGATGCTTTTCCTGTTTAGAATTCCAAAAGAATCAAAACTTCTGAGCATTTTTTATGCGATAAGAATGCTTCCCGTCAAAGCACAAAGCAGTTTAAGGCAATAAATCAGTCCATGTTTTTTAGTCCATTATCAGATCAGGGTGGAGCAGGCCGGAGAAGAAGTATCGTGTAAATCTCTGGATGCACACATACAAATGTTTGATGGTATAGCCCATAGGCAGGTAGATAGCGATATAATGCTCCAGTGCAGGAAAGAAACATGCAGCATGCAAACGTTTAAAAGACCAGACCGTACAGGAGAAACAAAAAGTGTCCATGAGGGACTCGGCATAAAACCAACCGTTATGGGCAAAAAATTATTCTTAACATCCCTGAACTAAAGAGGGGAAAAAGGGGGGAAACCTAATTTAAACATGAAAAAGGCAATGGAACATTTCGTTTTGTATTTATGTCAGATGTTTCCTGAGATAAACTGATTTGTCCTTCAGATGTTTGTTTTTTTGCTTAAGTTATGTGAGCCCGATTAAGGTTTGATTGAGTTTTCTAAAATTGAGCAGAACGGAGGTTTTATAAGGTTCTGCGAGGCTGCAAGGAGTGATTTAATCTCAGTTTGGTTGTTACTCAGGCCGCTTCAGCTCCATCAATCAGCGTGTTTTAGTGCAGGGCGACATGTTTGCTGTCTGGAGTAAATGATGGCCATCTGCCACATGGTACCACTTACCAACACACAAGGCAGGCAGTTTAAATGTTTTCTTATATGCATTTACATCCTGAACACAACATTTATGGGCCCTTATTACGCAACATTTTCAATAGCTTTACACTGGAAAAGGAGCCTTTTGTAGTTAACCAGTGAAAGTAATCTTTATGTTTCATATCATGTTAATTTGAATTAATCCATTATTTATTTATTCAAAACACTTTAACTTCTATGAGACATTTTATTATTTAGTTTGAACACTTCAAACATTAACACATGGGGCCCATGTGGGTTGAAAAATGGGTCCCAGATGGGTTACATAACGGGCCCACATTATGCAGCTATCAGGCTATGGCTCCGTTGGAATCACTGGCACTTTTCTTTTTATTTTCCCTCTTTAATAATAAATACTCAGCAATGACCCAATCTGGTTTGATGCTACATGACTGATTTGCCACCAAAATGTGTCTGCTTGGAGATAGAATACAGAAGTAAGGGGTGATTCAAGGATTTTGCAAAGAAGGTTATGAGTCATTTTACAGTCAGATTTAGTTACGCCATGTTAGCCTCCTTGTGAGGTGAAAACGAACTGCAAAAGGGCGAAATTATTCATACTCCTTGTATTATTTTTGCATCTTGTCATGGAGTAAACCTCACATAGTTTGACTGAAATTGTATATGAACAGCACAAGGAAGTAAATATTTAGTGCAAAGGTTATGCTTCCTGTTTCTTTTTTTTCACAAATAAAAAGTAAAACAAAATGTAGCTTGCATTTATATTCACCCCCCTGAGTCAATATGTAGCTCTGGCTGTATATCAATGGCCAATGTGTTGTTGGAAAGTCAACCTGCACCTCAGTCTCAGGCCCTGCTATGCCTCTAACAGGCTTTTTTCTTATTTGCTATATTTAGCTCCATCCAGATTACCAGCAGCTCTGTTCCTGCTGAAGAAATGAATCCCCACAGCATAACGCTACAGCTACCATGCTTCACAGAGGGAATGAAGTAGCTGGGGTGTTAATTTTACGCCGCGGGTAATATTTTACATTTAGGTCAAATAATGTAATTATCTTTACATTTGACCAGAGCTGCTTCATCGAGATGTTTGCTGTGTCCTCTTCAAGGCTTATTGGAAGCTTTTTGTGAAAGCCAGCTTTCTTGAGAACGAGTTGTCATGTTGATAGACTCTCCCACATGAGCTGTGGATGTCTGCAGACCCTCCAGAGTTACCATGGGTATCGGCAGCTTCTTTAATTCATTTTATTACGTTTTCCCCTAACAAACCTCTGCGGCCTCCACTAAAAAAGTTGTATTTCTACTGAGATTACTGAGTAAAGGGGGCTTAATAAAAATGCGCAACACATTTTTCAGATTTTATTTACAAAAAAACAAAAACAAAAGAAAGATGTTTGTTGTTGCAATGTGGCAAAATGTAAAAAAGCTGAAGGGGTAGTAAAACAAAAGGACAAAAGGACTGTTCACTGCTCAGCTTAAGACACACCTTGAAAGCAGCTATTTGAATATCATTTGCAGTAAATGGCCATTGTTCACGGCAGACCTTTGAGGTCACATCGTCCCTACTCTCTCCTTTTATTCCTGGCATCAATCTAAGAGCCGTTTCAGAGATTTTTTGTCGATATCTTCTGACACACAGCAGAGTGAAAGCTCTGTAAGAGTTGCTCTACTGGCTCTTCTTGTTTCCTCACGGTGGCTGTGTTACAGCAACTCACGCAACACTTTGTTGAGTGTTTACAGGGGAAAGGTAGGAGGAGAAAAAGTACAATGGCAGAGACAAGCCGACAGTGGAGACACGATTTGAAACGGAGAGGATCTTTCTAGAGGTAACTATAATGTTAATTGTCTTTTTCAGCTTCTTTATTCTTTCTTATCTTGTTTCTTGTTAGAGTTCAGATTGAATGCTTTCCCTCACCCACACATTTCCTTCTCTTACTCTTTGTGTCCCTTTTTCAGTACAGACAGCCAGCGGGGGCTGGACATCTGTGTTTTTGATTAGCCTTCCGATAAACCTGCCTGTTTCCTGCACATGTACTGTGGGGCAGAGGGAAAACAGATGCTCTCTCTGTCAGGACCCCAGAAGATGAGTGAATACAGACAGAGCTGTAATGTCGCACACAACTTTCAACCCGAGCTTCTAAAGTGAGCAAAACAAACCAAAACCCACGGGGAGAAAGAGCAGGATTTACAGATGAGCAATTGAAAGTCAGCGGTTGACTTGTTGTTCTGACTGAAAGATGGACAAGGATGATAAGAAGCCAAAGACATACGTTTCCACCTTCCGGCTGGCCCTGAAGCCTCAGGGAGGGAAGAAGAAAGAGAATGGACTGGTCACCGCAGACAGGACGTTAACAGGAAACAACAAGCTGAGATGTTCATCTGCAGCAGGTAAAACCTCTGACAACGGCATAAGAATTCAGTTTTCAATGCTTTATTCTGACAGCTTGTAGTGAAACAATTTTATATTCTTCTGTGGACCAAAAGACACACGCATAACATTTAAATTACCTAATTTTCTTCCATCACAGAACAAAGAGAAAACAATAGCCAAGCAATTTAAATTATATGCAAACCAAATCTACAAACACATTGTTATTGTTTCCTTAAAATTCTGGTGGCTCATTTTAAGTTAGAATACCAGCTATATGTGTCAAAACAGTGGTGAGAAAGAAAGAAATCCCCCTGCATATGACCTGTTTAAATGTTTTAATGAATTTAATTATAAAAATCTTTTTTTCAGGTCATAATTGATAGGTATTTCTAAATTTTCACTTTGCTGCAGTTAAATTAAAGTAATATGCAGAAGGAAGACAAACAGAAAGTGGAGTCGCTACTCTCTGTGACTCTAAAGTCAAAGGAAAAAGTTTTCAACATTTGTTACGAATATAATCTGAAAATGAATATTCAGCCACCTTGACTTTGTTGCTCCAAAATAAAATGCAGCGCTCTCTTCAGAAATCATCTTATTAGTAAAAAGAGTCCAACTGTATGTCATTTAATGTCAGTATAAATCCAGTTGTTCTGCAAAGTCCTTGGAGGTTTGTTGGAGAACATCAGAGACCAAACAGCATCCTGAAGCCCAAGGAACACAGCAGATAGGTCAGTGAGAAAGTTGTGAAGAAATTTAAAGCAGTGTTAGGTTGTAAAACAATACGCCATGCTTTGAACATCTCACGGAGCTCTGTTCAATCCATCATCTGAAAATGCAAGGAATATAGAAACCTATCAAGATATGGCCATCCACCTCAACTGACAGGGTGAGCCAAGAAGGCATGAAGCAGAGAAACAGCAAAGATGTCCATGCTACCTCTGGAGGAGCTGCAGAGGTCCACAGCTTAAGCGGGATGTGGCTGTACTGAAGAGCGGCAAGAAGAAAATTATGCCCAAAATGTAACTTATTGGTCTACATCCAAGATACTATGAGTGGAAGAAAACTAACAATGTCCTTCACCCAGAAAACAGCACCGTGAGACATAGAAGCGGAAGTGGTAACATGTTTCTTTAGCAGTGAAGTTGTTCTGAGTTAATGTGAGGATGGACCTAAATATGGGCAGAAAACTTGTTGGCGACTGAAAAAAACTGTGGGACAGAGGGACACGTGTCTTAGATGAAAGCCCATTCGTGTGTTAGAATGGCCTAGTCAAAGTCCAGAACTAAATCTAAATGAGAATCTTTGGGCAAAACTTGAAAATTGATGTTCACAGATGTTCTCTATCCAGTCCGAAGGAGCTTGAGCGGTGTTGCAAAGATGAATTGGTGGGATTTTCTTGATTGGCATAGCTGGTAGAGACACACCTCCCCCCTAAAACTTTGAGCTGTAACTGCTGCAAAAGGTGGCTCCACAGACCCTGAGGGGCTAAATACAAATGCATGCCACACTTTTCAGAAGTGTACTGGTTGAAAAGTTTATAAATTGATGTGTCCTTCTATTTCCACTTCACGATCATGCTATACTTGTGTTGGTCTACCTCCTGAAATCCCATGAAATACACCGAAGTTCATGACTGCAACATGATAAGTATGACACAGTTCAAGTTAAAGCACAAACAGGCAGAGGCAACCAGACTTTTACTCAGTTTTTCTCCTTCTACTATAAATGTATCCAGGAGAGGCTATTCCATGCATATATGGACTTCCATAAATACACAAAGAAGGAGTGCCACTCAGACCCATTGTCATTATGGGTTGCCAGCATTAACTCTCACACGTACAACATTGCAAAAAATCTTGCAACAATATTGGCTACGCTGGTTGAAAACTCTCCACATCACATATAAAACTCCACAGACTTAATTTCCAAAGTTCGACACCTGAGACTCGCACCAGAGGAAACCATTGATTCCTTTAGTGTAGTCTCTCTTTTCATATGCATACCCACATCAGAGGCAGTGAACGCTGTCAGGACTCAGCTGAAACATGACATATCACTAAAGGACAGGACCAATGACTACCAAACCAGAGTTGTGACTAGTTGGATTTGTCACCCAATATGTACATGGAGGAGGTGGAGAGCAGAGCGCTCAGTGATTACAAGGGAACACCACCAACTCACTGGTTTAGATACGTGGATGACACTTGGGTCAAACTCCAAACCAAAAAACGTTGAGGCATTCGCTTATAGGCAAATCAACTCAGTGGACAGCAATGTCAAGTTTACCAGAGAGGATGCCAAGAATAACACTTTCTGGACTGTGCTGTGCAGATTGGGGAAGATGGGAGTCTCAAAACTGAGGTCTACCGGAAACCCCCACACACAGACTAATATTGGCATTTTGATTCACATCACCCAGTGGAGCACAAACTCTCTGTTATCAGAACTCTGAGTTATTGGGCTGAGAACATTCCCGCTGCCACAGAGGAGGAACAAAAACATCACAAGGACGATGGGGAATCCTTTCAAGCATGTAGTTATCCTAACTGGCAATTTGTCAAGTCAGCTAACAAAACTAACAGGAAGAAACAACCCTGTGTCGAACACAGAGGAGGAAACAGCGATGCAAAGACATTTTCATCCCATATGTGTACAAGAGTTTCTGAGAAACTCTGGGGAACAACAGCCTCAGACAAAAAACGGTTTATCCCAAAGACAAAACACTCAAACCAAAGCTGATCAGCATTGTGTCCAATGTAGCTAGGACTGGTCAGACTCCTACATCTGAGAAACTAAACAACGACGACAGAAACGCATGGCACAGCGCAAGAAGGCCAGCAGCTTGGGGAAAAATTCAGCAGTCCACCTGCACCTCAAGAACAAAGGACACGCTTTTCACGACAATGACGTCCAGATTTTGGACAGGGAGAACAGATGGGTTGAAAGTTGAGTGAAAGAAGCCATCTTTGTCAAAAGAGAAAAACCAACACTGAACAGAGGCGGAGGATTGTGCTTCCAACTCATCGGCATGTACAACTTGGTCCTCAAACTCATTTTAAAGGGATTACATTAGTAGTCTCATCAGGATTCAGATGACTAAGTACTCTACTCACACCAAGCAACAGCCTCCAACGACCCTGGACGGTGACTTGAAATGCGCCTAGGAGGATGGGTCTCCATTTGCTTAAAAACAGTTGAGTTCCAGCTATAGGTTGCTCAAGTGCGAGCCGCCAGAAGTAACAAAGACTCCTGGATAGGTGTTGAAATGTTTTCAGAAAAGCTGTCCTAAAGTCCGGTTGCCTTTGATTTAAACCTGTTGGCTGTTGCCATGACCTGGATAAACGAGAATTTGCACATGCTTAAATGTCAAAGTTAATTTAAGAAAGTGTGAAGGTCATTTAAATGTAAAATGACAGCCCGCATGTATTTAAACGCCACGGCTTTTTCATGAAAAAACATTCCAGGACTTAAACGTTTGACCTGCAGTCCAGACCTATTACTCAGGAGTAAACGTTTGGTCGTCTCTATGCCTAAACATTTACATAATCTTCCTACAAGAAGATTTGATGCAACACGATGATAATGCATGTCCACAGCGCATCCTCTCTGTGCTTTAAGCTTAAACTAAAAGCAGCTATATTAAGACTTAAAGAAAAAGAAGAGAAGCAGTGAGGTCTGTGAAGTTAGTGTTTAAAGCTAAATTCCAACATGGCTTGAATCTAACATGCAACAACCCCACCCACCAACCCCACCATTTGCATTCCTTTTCAAAAGTATGCGTACTTTATCAGACTGAAAGCGTCCCCCCCCATCCACTGGTGACCACCCATTGCCCACCCTGTTGGACTTTCCAACACCAATCTACCCATGTTCATGTGTGAGAAAAGCTCGCAGACGCCTTTAAAAGTCCAACTCTGTAACACCAGAGATAATTGAGCATTTACGTCAGTTTCAGATTTAAAAAAAAGCTATCTTTGCAATATTCTAAACATTTTTGCTTAATCATACAGAATGAAGGGGGTAGTCCCTTTGAGGGCCTAATTTGCAGTGAGTGAGGAATCAGGACTCAGATAAACTGGCTCATACGGGTTGATCAGTGAAAAACGGGGAAAAAAAGTGAAGCATGGCTGAACATGTTTAAGTGTCTTGTTTTCTTCAAAGGTGTCAAACAGGGAAACGTTCAGAGTGTGGAAGTCCCAAAGTTTAAGGAACCCATCAGGGATGGCTCAGTCCCTGTTGGAGGCGACGTCACGTTTCAAGGTGTTATCACAGGAACGCAGCCGTTGAATGTTTCCTGGCTGCACAATGGTGAGTGAAGCAATGCTGTGCTTTCAAAGTTACTTGAAAACCTCCTCTTGAATTATTGGCACTCCTGAAAAACATTAATACAGCAACAAAATTAACGCAAACACTAATTTAAACGAGACATAAAAAAAACTTTTGAGAAATCCAACATTTAATTTGAATATGCAGCCTATTCAGTTGGGGAAAAAAACACAATAAGTACAACCAGTTTCACGCTCATTGTCTGTAGAAGTTTTGTGCAATTACAATAATCCACGATTTCCTGTTTCCTTACATACAAATATGGCATGACACACAGGAGTCCATTTCTCCTAACCACTCTTCAAAATTAGAAAAGCAAGAGAACAAACCATTTGAGTAAGGCAAATGTGTGTTGATCTTCGTGACTCATGGAACAACAATAGGAAAATGGGTTCCGGTCTTACCTTGTCCATTTCAGTCTTCGGACTAAAGCCTATAGAAAACCTCTGAATAGAAGAGTATGAGGGAGGACCAAGGACTATTTAGACGGATAGTCAACGATCCCCCTCTCTCTGTTTACACCCACCTTATCAAAAGTTAGAGGAGACTTGCTGTCCTGTTGGTTTTAGCCTGTTGTAGAAAATAATTATTTCTTACCATGGGATTTTTCCACTTCTGAATAAATGTAATCAAAGTATAGGCATGATTCCTACATTTTTCAGTACTGAGATGTTGCTACTGCGATTTAATATATCAAAAATAGGGAGAATGCTGCAAGTGATGCAATATGACACGTACCTGTTAGAGAAAAAATGTACCAGCCAAATTACAAAACATACTTCTTTTTACTTAGGTGTTGCTGTAACTGCAAGTAAGACTTCCTTGAAAAATAGTGTTGCCAGTCTGAACTTGACGCAGTGTTTAAACAGACATGCTGGAGAGTATACCTGCATAGTTGAAAACAGCGCCGGGAGGGCATCCTGCAGCGCTCTGCTGCAAATCACAGGTCAAGGTAAAAACGCTTGGACCTGTAGAACCAGTATAAATCAGTACATGCCTGCCGGGGAGAACTGTTTACACACAATTCATGTCACTGTGCTTTACAAAGGAGCGGGAACCAAGGAAATCCCAACATCAAGCAACCATGAACTGCCCAATGACGTCGCGTCGAAATCAGAGTCTCCCGAAAACGCTGACGAGAAAAGGCAACGCAGGGAAGAAAAGGACAAAGGTAGATTGTTAACTTGTTGACCCTGATTAAAAAATCCATATCTCTTAAAAGCGTGCGACAAAATCCAATTTCTGCTCTTTTCTTGTTATGAAAATTAAACCTTTCTATAATTACTTTAAACAAGCCATACACACAGTTGGAGGTAAAAAAAAATTACCCATCTTGTCAGAAAAATACAATTCTAGCTGACATGTTCAATGCATTGTTTGTTCCTACAACCAATCATGGCTGCTGCCTCATGATTGGTTGGACACTCTTTAAATTTCCCTGTCATGAGACTTACCTGTAAGCCCACCTACTTCTCTATTCTCCACAGTTAGCAGAGGCTGCAGACAACAAACAAAAGCTCCCACAAGCAAAGGTAAGTGGGGCATGTTACATCAAGTAAAGCAGCTAAATTCAGTCAAGGTTTGCAGCTTTTATTCCAAATCCTCTTGAAATTTATTTTCTTGTCTTTATATTTGGAAAACCTGCTCATTTTGCCTTCACTTCAGGGCCTCCAGTGAAGTTTCTAGACCCACCAGAGAAGTTGGAGGTTTGTGTGGGTCAGCAGGCTCGGATACAGTGTGAGTTCAAGAGCAGCTCTCTTCCAGTGGCCTGTTGCTGGATTTACAACAAAGCCAAGGTAAAAAAAAAATAAAAATTATAGTCTAAGTTGGTGATAGTGAGCCAATATCTGTGCCTCCAGCATCTAAAAACGCCCTTTTTCTCCTCCAGGTGGTGTCCGGAAGTTCTCGAGTAACCGTGAGGAATCAGGGGACCCAGAGCAGTTTGGTCGTCTCACAGGCCGTCCCAGAAGACACGGGCTCGTACACTGTGATCGTACGAAACAGACACGGCTCTGCTCAGCACACGGTGTCACTCAGTGTCATAGGTGGGATTTGAAAACCCGTTTGTGTTTTGTGACAAAATACCCACATTTGTACAGAAGAATTCCAAAAAATTATGAAAACATAAAACAGGTGTTGGTCTCCGCTTTTGCTTCCAAAACGGCCCTGAGCTGTGGAGGCATGGATTCCAGCTAAAAACCCTGACGGTGTGCCGTGGTATGTGACACCAGCAATCCTTTCAGTCCTGTAATTTGAAAGGCAGGGCCGTTGATTGTTGATTGTGTTTAGATCTGGGAGTTTTGGAGGTCAAGTCACAGCTAATAGCAAAAGTGCTCCGCAAATCAATCCTGAACCCTTTTTTGTTCTGTGCCAGGATGTTATCCTTCTGAAACAGGCCCCAGCCACCAAAAAATACAGATTTTGTTTGAAGGGGTGTTTAAATGGTCTGGAACTGAGCTTAGGTATCATCCCTAAGGGTGGTAGGTCCCAATTCTGATGCTTGTATGCCCATTGATGGCACTTGCAGGGGCAGGCAGAGGTCAGCGCAGGCACTCTGACTGATCTACACCTTGTGCAACAAACTGCAATGCACTCACTAACACCTTTATGACAGCAGGAGCTTTAACTTCTTGAGCAGCTGGAGCTGGAGTTGCTCATAGGCCAGACTCCTGTGTGACACCAGCTCCCTACTTGTCCCTCCTCTGTCGTGGTTGGTATCCATCAGAAGTGGTCAGACAGGGGGGGAAGCCCACAGGAGCTTCAGTCATGGAGATACTCTAATCTCATCAGCCATCCATCACATTCTGACCTTAGTCAGACTCGTTCAACTCCTTATGCCTGCCCATTTTTCCTGATTCTAACACCAGTTGTTGCAATAAGGATATGATTGTCTCTGTTCATAACATTATGAAAAATCAGTTAATATTTCCATATTTCTTGCTGGGTCAAGGAAACTCCTCCAAATAAATTAAAACTACCGATAAGAGTTGATGTCTCTGCTTTTCAGACCGACCCACGCCCCCATCATCCCAACCTGTTGCTTCCAGGGTTTCGACCCAATCCCTGGTCCTTTCCTGGACGGGCCCCAGCTACGACGGAGGCAAAGCTGTATCAGGCTACATCGTAGAGGCCCTTCGAGAAGGCGCTAAAGAGCCCGGGAGCTGGACTGAAATAAGCAGATGTAAAAACACGTCGTACCACGTTCGCTCAGGGTTGGAGCCTCTCGGCCAGTACAAGTTCAGGGTCAGAGCCCTGAACGCTGCAGGCACCAGCGAACCGAGCGAGGAGTCTCAGTACGTCAAGATGGCGGCCACAAGTGAGTGATGTGCCGGTACTGTTGGTGGCAGAAATATCTGTTCAGTTTGAAAACTGATCGTCTTTTGGTGTTTGTGTGTGTTTTTTTTTGCTTAAAGAGGAGAGGAAAGATGAGCCCGACTCGTATGTGACCGTGACTATTGACACCAAACACAAAGTCAGGGACCACTATAATGTGCACGAAAAGCTGGGAGTGTAAGCATGGACTTTTTATCTCCTTAACCCTTTCCCCGTAACAACATTGAATCATGTCTTTAGACTCAAGTCTAACCAGGGCAACTCATAATGCTTCTTGGTCTTTATTTTCATTATTCAAGCGGGAAGTTTGGAGAGGTGTACCGGGTGACTCACAAGGAGACTGGCAAAGAGTTTGCAGTTAAGTTCTACCGGGCCCGGACCTCCAAGGACAAGTCAGAAGCTCGCAAAGAGATAACTCTAATGAACAAGCTTCACCACCCAAAGATAGTCCAGTGTCTGGCTGCGTATGAAGTCCGTCCAGAGTTGGCCATGGTCATGGAGTAGTAAGCAATCCTCATCTGGTGATAGTTTCTGGTACTCTTAAACGCAACACCAAGACCCTGAGATATTTTTTGTCTTCGCAGCATCGCAGGAGGGGAACTCTTTGAACGTATCGTGGATGAAAACGTGGAGCACACAGAAATCACCAGCGCTCGCTACGTGCAGCAGATCCTGGAGGCCATGCAGTATGTGCACAAGCAGAACATCGTCCACCTGGACCTGAAACCGGAGAACATTGTCTGCGTGGACACCTCCAGCACCAAGATCAAGATAATTGACTTTGGCTTGGCCCGCGAACTAGGTGAATGTGCTTAACCTACAGTGAAGATTGTCTGATAAATTCCTTTTTCTGGCAAGAAGGACTTTCTTGCCTTTTAGTCCTGTGCAGCTATAAGCTTGCAGTTACAATTCAGAACAGCTTATCTATTATATATGATAAAATGAAGATCAAATTTTAATTGGTTTTGAACACTAACACCGACCTCAAGCTTCAGCCTGTGTATCTTACCAAATGTGGGAGATAGTAGCATTGACTGTATGCCAAAGATAACATCAGGGTGTGTCAAATTCTTACATGTCGACAACACTTGGGTTGTAATAAGTCTTTTTATAGCTAAAGTGAAAATAAAAGCAGGAAAATACTAGAGGCTAATTCAAGTTCATCAACATTTAATGCTTCAGACTCCGAGGAGACAATTTGAGACTTTCTGTTTTTTTCTTCTTATTTTTTTAAAAAAATTGTTTTGCAGCTTTTGATTTTGGAAGTTAAATTATCCAGACTTAGACAACTTTATTTGTCATTTTGTATGCACAAAGTGCGTACAGAACGAGATTTCGTTTGCATACAGCATGAAAAATCACAGTAAATCACAGTAAATTTCAGGATAAAGATGCAGCAGCGATTTATGTAAACAATTGAATTTAAACAATGTAAAAACAATGCAGGGGAAAAAATGCAGTGGATAAAACATCTAATTCAATGGTAAAATAATGTTTGTCTTGCTATCAGCCACACAGTGCCTTACAGAGGTATACTCCCTGATCTTTTTCACCTTTTGCCATGTTACAACTTCAATGTATTTATTCCAATTTTTGATGCGCTTTCTGCTGCAGTCACAGAAATGTATACCAAAAAGTATGTGGGTCGTGTCTCCAGAGACTAAAGATTCCTCTTTTCTAAAATAGCGAAAGCAAATATAGCTTGAAAAGACAGTTTATGAAAAGCTGTTCCGAACTATTCCCGTGGATACTCGAATAGACGTAGGGCTGGACTCTGGGGAAATTCCAACAGATGAACAAGTTTTGATCCAAACTACCCCACTGTAGTGCTTGGTGCGTGTTTATCCTGCAGGAAGGTGAACCTTCGACCAGGTCTCATATCTTTGGTGACCCCTTGCTTGTTTTTCTTCTGCATTTAGTTCCATCCATTTTTCCTCCGACTTCTCTATCCCCGCTGAAGAGCATTCCCACAGCATTAGACTGCCACTCCCGTGCTTCACTGTGGGAATGGTGTGGGCAGACATAACTTTCTGGGATTTATCGTCCGAATTGTGCATGATATTGGCCAATTACTTGTTAATCATTTTTATTTTTAAATAGCGCTTTATAAGAAGATTTGACTTGAATGCAGCCAGATATAATATTTTGCGTATAGGCCAAAATGTTTAGTTTTGTCTCTTCTGACCAGAGCACAGCCTTTCAGATGATTGCCAAAGTGACATTTGGCAAACTGCAAACAGGACTACTCCTTACTTGCTTTCAACGATGACTTTCCGTAAAGACAAGCTGTGTGGGGTGCACAACTAACCAATTGTCCTCTCAACAAAAACCTCCACCTGAGCTGTGGAGTTTGAATTGTAAATGGACTGAATTTATGCAGCACTTTTCTAGTTAAAGGAGGATCAAAACTGTTGCAACTCCTATTGCTAGGGGTGACTATATGAAAACGTTAACTTGTTATGCCCTTCTTTCGTTCTGTAGAGGAAGGTAAACCTCTGATGGTGATGCACGGCACTCCAGAGTTTGTTGCCCCTGAGGTGATCAACTACGAGCCTGTCGGATTAGAGACGGACATGTGGAGCATCGGAGTCATCTGCTTCATCTTGTAAGCTGAACTGCAACTGTGCTTATTTGAATTCCAGCCATAGTTTTCTAAAAAGATAGGGGGAAAAAAAAATAAATAAATAAATAATGCTGGCTCCAAAGTGTCTGAACAGAGGCCGATTTGGCACCAACTGCTGGTTCTGTCTTAATAAGACCAGACGTGAGAAAAGATCTTATCTTGTATATTCAGTTTAAAAGAAATTTCTTCTGGGTAGAAATGTTAGTCACATGGGAAAGCCACCCTGTGAGGCGGGCTTGTCTGAGCCTGTTTTTCACTGTCTGTGATCCAGGCTCAGCGGAGAATCCCCCTTCCAGGGAAACAACGATGCGGAGACTCTCGCTCTGGTGACGGCAGCCAGCTTTGAGTTTGACCCGGCAAGTTTTGAAGACATCTCCAATGAGGCAAAGGACTTTATCAGCTCCCTGCTGAAGAAAGACCGAAGGTCGGTCTGGCCTTCTTTGATTTTCTAATGGTCACATCACATGTCCAATTCATGGCGTGATACCAAAACGGTTTAAACGATTACATAGAGCAAACTTTAACACAGCAGATGAGGACCTGACCCCAGTTATTTCTCGCTTTCTACCCACTTTTGACTACAGAGCCAGGTTGTCGTGTAAAGAGGCCCTCTCCCACTCCTGGATGGCTTCTTTTACCCCTCTGACCCGCAGGCCCACCAAGTCTCTGAATAAAGAGAAGATGAAGCGCTTTCTAGCGAGACGCAAGTGGAAGGTAGACCAGAATTGGACAGACGATACATTTTCTAAAGATGTCACCTCTGAAGACTTTTCAACTCTTCTAAATAACCCCAAAGCTTGGCAGACAATAGTGTTGGTCATGCGTTGCTATTTCTCCTCTCGCCCTCCAGAAAACTGGCCAAGCCGTTCTGGCCCTGAACCGGATGGCTAACCTCACCAACAGGCCGGATTCTCCTGGCAGCTCCTCAGAGGGTAACGGACGCAATCCCTGCCCTTCATCCCAGATCTCTTCACAAACGCCAAGTGACTCACAGTTGGGGACTGTCACTTCAAGTTTACACTCTTGTGATCACTGTGGCCTTGTTTTCTCCCCCCACCATCCACTCACTCTTTCAGAGCCAGTGTGGAGCCGTGAGGCAGAGGAGGCCATCCAGTCGTTGGACAAGCAGCTGCAGACTGAGCCGCACTTCCGGCAGGCCCTGAAGGACATCGCCCTTCCCAAGGGAGAGACCGCTCGGCTGACATGCCTGGTTGATGGTACTGGCAAAGAAATTATGCTCTTTATAGATCCAAAAAAAGCTTCTCAACAGGGCAAAAGCAGAAAAAAAAACTATGGCTAAAATGCTTAACTGCAGAAGAATGACCGTTGAAACAACTTGTATTTTGATGCTAAAACTAAAGTGCTGAACGACATCATTGAATGTCTTTCCAGGCTCTGTTCAAGAAATGTAGATTTTAATTTTTTTTTAAGTTGTACTCTCTGAAATTGGGTTTGTCCCCAAACAAACCCCCCCTTTTGGATAAACTGTGGGTGGATTTGACTGTAAAGTGTTAAAGCTCATGGTCAAGATTAGCATATTTCTAAGAAAGCTCAAAGCTAAAGAAAATCCATAGTTGACTAGTTTGATAGTACAGACAACTCAGGTCCAAAATAGACATTAAAAGAAAGAAGGCAGCAAAATCTAGGATTGAAGCTCTAAATAGATGCAGAGTGATACTTTGTATTTTTATGCTAAGACCGTCAAGGGTATGATCATGTTTGCATTCAATTAACATGAGAAAAAGCCATCTATCTATCTGATCACTACATGGTCTGACCCCCCCCCGATACCCTCTCTATTAAAATGGGTGACTATTTAACTTTCTTTCTCACAGTAGAATTATGTGATTAAGATTTAAATATTTTC
The DNA here is from genome assembly GCA_037039145.1 of Fundulus diaphanus. Taxonomy (NCBI): domain Eukaryota; kingdom Metazoa; phylum Chordata; class Actinopteri; order Cyprinodontiformes; family Fundulidae; genus Fundulus; species Fundulus diaphanus. Next base: position 12,834,441 of record CM073143.1, read on the forward strand.
ATATCCTTACCCAGATTGATGGGCAGCAGGTCGTTGCTAATGTCTTTTTCCTTTGGCTTTGTGTTGACTAGACTTCTGCTTTTATAGAGTTTCTCACACTCATGTTGATCAACTTATCAAGTTGCTCTTAAATCTAATAGAAGCAACCATGGTGAACTTTATTTCTGCACACAGCGTCTACAATTTAGTGATGGCAAAGTGGAAACTGTATTTTGTCTTTTGGACGTCTGGCTTGAATAATTAAATTGGTAGAGAGAAGATGTATGTCCTGATGCAGAAAACCCCGCCGTTTAGAATTTGCTTGTTTTGCCAATTATTTTTGTTGCATACTAATATTTTGTTCCTCCAAAACCCAGGTTACCCACAGCCAGAGGTGAAGTGGCTTCGTAACAAGGAGCCGCTGTGTGACTCGAGCAGAGTGAGGATGCAGCAGGACGAAGACGGGCTCTGCTCTCTGGTTGTGGCCGACCTGGGGCCCTCTGATTCAGGGGTTTACATGTGCACAGCCCAAAACAAGCTCGGGGAGGCAATGTGCTCTGCAAAACTGACCGTTCAACTGTGAGAAAATGTGGACTAGTAGATTTGTTTTGTTTACGCCACAACATGCACGCAGGTTATTCCAGAGCACGCAAATGTCTGAGGTCGCGACTGTTTTGTATGAAAGTGCTGCTATTGTTAGAAGGAAATTACTTTACAAACTCACTGCTAGACGTCCACGATTATAATCCCAAGACACGGTTGATATTGTTCACTTTTTAGGCACCAGGTGAAATATTGAGAGTTGATCTGAGTTTTAGGAATGGCCCAAAAGCCACGCATATTGTATTTTATATTGTTTACATGTTTTATAAAAAGACTAAAATTAAAGACTTTTAAAGCACACCACCTGGTTGATAACTGTGTAAAACACTGGAAGGTCAAATTTAAAGTACTGCTGTGACTTGACAGTATTGTCCAAACACAAATGAATGAGGAAACATAAGATGACTTATTACAAAATTATTTATTAAGTTTTGATGCATGCAGTACGGTGGCATGCAATATTAAAAGCAAAATTTAAGATTGCATGTTCAAATCACAATATTTCTATACTTTTTGCAAGCCTAAATGTATCAAAACTTTCACCCTCCCCCCTGTAATTTCAGACAACAAATTAGATTGAAGGCTGGATAAAGTTAGGTTTGTGATGACTGAGTCTTACAGATGAAACACTTTATTCAATCTTTCATTTATGGAGACTGACTTCTATAAACACCACTGAGCTGAAAGGCTTTAACACTGATTTGTCAACAAGGCTTTCTTTACAAATCAGTCTACATATGACAGAACCATAGTACTTTAATGTACAATATTAACATTTAGATGCAGCCAAGAATTTAAACAACTATCACTTTCTTTACTGGTCATTTAAAGTCAAACCTTTAAAAGAAAAAATATCATTAGACGAAATCTGACCTAAAGCTCACTTGGTTACAGCTCATTAAAAATCAAAATTGTCGTTTCCAAGTTCGCTTTTTCACACCCGTCTTTAAATTAAGCATCTTGGACGTAAAACACTTTTAAAAGTCTCTGTAAAGAGGGCGAGGCACTGAGCTCTCTTGTTGACAGAAGTGAGGGAGCCTGCTTGCTTTGCTGCGGATGCGTGATGACCGTCCTCCCTCTTCAAGGCAGCGTTTCCTCCTGTGGATCGCTCACCGGCGCACGCGCGTCCCTCTGCCTTTTCTCTGCCCAAGTCAAAGCTGATCTAATCCAGACACGTTCCCCATCATCGCTCTTTCTTCTGCTGGATTCTCTTCTGAAGAAGTTTCCAAGCTTTTAGTACCTTTTGACAATAAAAGGTTTATTTAAGTTGTATTCTGCAACTGAGCCATGAAGTGAATATATGTGAAGCGTATGAATGATGGGATGACGAGTGTCTGACCTGTTTCCGAGTGACCTCTGGCTCCCACAGAGTGCTCAGCACTACGTTGGCGTGCTCGACTTGTTTGCCGTTTGGCCACTGACTCTGCAGCCTGCGCAGGGCATCTTCTGCGCTGATACCATCCCGTTCGGTTATTCTTACTACGGCCTGGCGGAAAAAAAAGTGCCAGCTGGTTTGTAGCGGAGATGTTACATTTGGGAACTGTGGCGCACTCTAGTGGCAAAGTGTAAAAGGGAAAGGTGAGCAGTATACATGTATTTAACAAAATGTACGTACTTTAAGTTTTTACCACACATTAAAAAGCTGATGGATGAAGTAGCTCAACAAGATGCTTGATTACTTTGATACCCTACTATAAATTCAGCTCCTCGCAGAAGTACTAAAGCCTCTTGATCCCCCCCCCTCATTTTGTCCTATGGCAACCACAAACTTTAATGTATTTTATTGTGATTTAAAGTGATGTACGAACAGTTTCAGTGTTTTGCATGAACAAAATTTAATTACGCTGCCCTCCTTTTGAAGACAAAACTTTAGCTACAATCACGCCTTCTAGTCTTTTAGGGTAAGTCTCCACAAGCTTTGCACATCTAGAGACTAAGTTTTGTTCCCGTTCATCTTTACATCCAAACTGGCTGAGCTTGAGTTCATTTGTAGAGTACCTGGATAGAAATTTCCAAATGTTGCCACGGATTCTTAATTGGATTAAGCTCTAGATTTTGGGCGATTCTTACACATGCACGTGCATCGGCCTAAACCATTTACATCTTCATTTTGGCTGTATGCCGTTTTTATTTGGATTAATTCATTTCCCCATCAGCTCTGAGCATCTTCCTTGTTGCTGCAGATGAAAAACCTCTCCAGAGCACGATGCTGCCTGTTCTTCACCGCACAAGGGAGTCTTGGTCTTATCTGACCGGAGCACCTCGTTTCCACATGTTTGGTGTCTCTCCCTTACATGGTTTGAGGCAAACTAAACAGGACTTGAGATAGCTTTCTTTTCAACAATGGGTTTCTTCCTGCCACTTCCATGATAGCCAGATTAATGGAGTTCATGAACGGTAGCTGTCCCGTTAACAGATTTTCCCCCCTGAGCTGTGGATCTTTGAAACTCTCAAGAGTTACCGTGGGCTTCTTGTCGGCTTGTCTAATTATTTTAGGTAGAAATTCACGATGTACATTTTCGGATGACTGATCAACAATACTATGTGAGATGTTCAAAACGTAGAATATTTGACTTAACTAATGATGCCTTCACAGAACAGCTGGATTTATACTGAGATTAAATGATACTAATGGGACTTAAGATACAATTAATACGGTAAATTGCCACAATGTCAGGATTTCAAACCTGAGAACATGGCCGGCTTTCAAGCAAGGTAGAAGTACCGTCTTGCTGAGGGCCTTTTTGCTGTCGGTACCAAATTAAATTAGGTGTCTTAAATCCTCAGTTATTGACTTCCATGATCTTTATTAATGTGCGTATATCTTTGATAAGAACTGTAGGAGACAGTATATTACTATTATAGCCTATATCAGTGTTGCTTCCATCTGTGTCATGGAGGACTGTGGGTACGAAAACATTACCTCCTCCTCAGGAATGATGGTGACCCAAACCTCGTGGACCAAGTCTGTCCAGCCGGCCTCGAGAAGAACAGCTGCATCCACCACACAAACCTCCTTACCTAAAAACCAACAAAATAAAATTAACTTTTGGAACATTATCACACTGCAGGTGAAAATGTGAAAGGGCGTACACCTTCCAAAGCTCAAACATTCACTTTAACCGTTTATCCATTAACTTTGGCATTTATTTATTAACTTTCTCATCTTGTCAAACTGTTAACCCAGAAGTATGTGAACCTATTTTGTTAATAAGGATTCAAGAAGCAACAATACAAAAAAACACCAACATCGACTTAAGAATCGGAAAATGATGTCACAGAGACATTGGAAAGCGGCGTGAGCAGCTTAAATAATTCAATACGACACCTTCTTCTCTGGCTCGGTTTATTGTTCGCTTCACCAACAGTGCAATCTCAGGCCACACAATGTCTGTTAGACATTTTAACCGCTCCTAAAACAAACATCACCTTCAGTCAGTCACAAAAGAACAGCAGCGTTTCACAGAGAATGCCGTTGTGCCACAGCCAGTGTTGAAATACCTGGTTCCCAAACACCTTGGCTCCTAATGCACGACGGTTGATGGTTTTATCCTCATTCAGGATTTCTAAAACAAATGAAACAGAGAGGAGGGAGATATTTCACTATTAAGTGATGCTAATTTTGCATTAAAGCAACAGTGAGTGCTATTTTCAAAAGATCCTGTAGGGGTAGCGCCCTCGAATATTACTTAGTATGGCTTTAATACAAATATTAATGATGAATTAAGCTTAAGATTTTCTCCCTTTTTCACTTTAAAATTTAAATATTGTAATTTATTGGGATTTTATGTGATAGTACAACAACAAAGGTGCATAATTGAGAAGTGAAAAAAGACATCTCAGAAAATGTTACAAATAAAAACCTGCAAATTGTGTCATACATCTATTTATTTTTACCCCCCCCTTTACACTAATAACCCTCAATAAAAATTGATCAACTGCCTTCAGAAATCACCTAATTAGTAAATTCTGTGATTTCATTTTAATCTCAGTATAAATTCAGCCGTGCTGTGAGAAGCCTCAGACGTTGGTCTGTAGGTCAGGGTTAATGTTGCAGAGAAAATTAAAAGCAGGGTTAACATATAAAACAATATCTGAAGGTTTGAACATCACTGCCTAATCCATCAAACAAACATGGAAAGTGTATGGGCCCTCTGCAAATCTCTAAAACATTTTTGTCCGCCTATGAGCCCTAATGAGGCTTACAAGGAAGGCAAAAAAGACTGTAGCAGAAAATAAACACCCTCTAAGCCTTTTATCTGAGCTGCTTCCTTTGGGGCGCAGGTACTGCCTTCTTCTATTCTCAAGGAACAGGACGAAATTTTCTGTCGTACCGCAAGCGAGTAAACTGTTAAGTAGCACAAAAGCATCTTAACACAACTGGGAAACCCAGACTGCTTTGATGTTTAATCACTGGATTTGTTTGTGCATGTATGTTATTTTTTATGCACATAGCTGGTAAGAATGCTGCACATTAAATTCCCTACGGGGATAAATAAAACCATCACCATCATCATACACTGCAGAGGAGAGCGTTTAGCAGAAAAACAGCCATGGTAACTCTGGAGGAGCTGCAGAGTCTCAGTGCTCAGGTGGGAGCTGGACAGCTAAGTATATTAATGTATAAAAGTATCCCAGTGAGACGAGCTGCCGATATCAGCAGCTTGGGTGGAAGTAGATAAAGTCGTTGTTAAAAAAAGAGCCATAGGAAGTCCTGTTTAACGTTTAGAACGAGCCGTGTAGGGACACATCAAAGATGTAGAAGGGGCTCAGATCAGTTTGCATCAACGCTGAAATTTCTGGCCTATCTGCATAGCCGCACAGTGAAACATGGGGGTGGCAGCATCATGTTGTGGGAATGCTTTTCTCGAGCAGGGACAGGGAATGTTGTCAGAGACTGTGGAGGGAACTACAGTAAATACAGGAATATTCTGCAACAACCACTTAAGAGGTTCACCACCCAGCAGGACAGAGATTCTGAACATGCGACCAGAGGTACAACAGAATGATTGAGATCAAAATATGGTCGGGCTACTAAAGTGTCGGTTGCATTAAGATTAAACATCAAGAATGCCTAAGGGGTATGAATATTTTGTTGCAAAGCACTGTATTCTTTTTGTTCCAGTTAAGGAATACACTCCACTTTGTGCTGGTCAGTCATAAAATCCTCAAAAAAAAAAACATACTGAGGTGTGTAGTTGTAACATAACACGTGAAAAATGTGAGAACGTTCAGGGGGTGTTCCTACTTTTTAAAGGCACTGTAGCTGCCATGCTTATTAGGTCAGTCAGGAAATCATTCTAATCCCCGCATAACTTAAACAGAACAAACCCCCACATGCCCTGAAAGTGCACTTATTCCCCACCTGATCCAAATTCTCGGAGCACTTTGTGATAGGCTTCTGCACCGAGCTGGTACACCTCATGGCCCAGTTTGTCGCAGTCGATCCGAGCTGCGCCAAGAACCTCCAGCTGTTTGGCGATGGAGCTCTTTCCGCTGCCGCTGCCACCCGTCAGACCGATCACGTACGGAGTAGGAGGGAGGTGGGACGGGTCCTAACACAAAGGAGACAAAAGACACCTTGCTGGAGTGTTTACACAGCACAACTGAACAACAACTGGGCGGAGGTGACAGTGACGTTTTAATAATCCTCCTGGCAGGTGAAGTAAAAAACAACTAGTCGGAGCTCTGTAAAATTAAGTTTCCTCATCCTCACAGAGGAAACAGTCCAGATAACCAGCAGCAAACGAAGAGATCCAACAAGAGGCTTCTGAGAGAAGGTTTTAAGGTCGATGCTGGCTAGAATAAACAAAAGATTAACTGTTCAGGTTTTCAACAGCAGATTTAAAGCTCAACTGCACATTCTCATGTGCCGATCTTACATTTTTTTTGCAAAACAAAGAAGGAATAGCGTTGTTAACCCTCTTAGACCAGAAAGAAACTGGCTGACTGGGTTAAAAGTGACAGAAAATTAACAAAAAAAAAAGAAAAAAGAAGAAGGTACTTATTTATATCAAGAAAATAAATCTTATGTTGTAAAAATCCACCTCATCATGATCAGCTTTATATATAAAGCGCTTTAACACCAGCCACATGCTGAAACAAGGTGCTGAACATCAAAGCAAATAAACAATAAAAGGATAAAATGATCAAACTAAGCTCCCGAAAAAAAATATTAAGAAACACGCTACAAAACACAGTAAAACAACACAGAAAACAGATAAAAACAATACAGCATAATAGGGGTTAAGGTGCATCTTTGAAGAATCAGAAAAGATGTTTTCATATACCGTAGGAATGATTGTGGAATCAGCAACATGTTTATTTCCTACGACGCAGGCAAAATTACAAATAAACAAAAAACAAAACAAAAAAAAACAGGTGAAGTACTTCTTTACACTGTACTACTATGGGTACAAATATTTTTGAACCCCTTAGCCATTTTCCTCCCACTTGACCTAAACTTCTTTAGGTGGACTTGAACAGTTTTTCCTCTAACTTTATGCAAAAAAGTCCAGTTATTACATTTTTATTAGTGGCTAGCTAATGTTGTCTATGTTTATCTAACTTTAAGGAAACTTGGTTATATGACTTTATTAAAAAATATCCCACTACAGTAAAACAAAGTAGTTATTTGGCCCCTTTGCCTTGTCGGACCTTAAATAGTGCTGTCCACTGCCGGACATTTTTGCATTTGGGTATTTTTATGACCATTCATGTCTATAATCCATGAAAATATCACACAATACAGAAAAACAAAGATGAAAAAATATTCATCCACAGGCCATGGTACACGGATACGAAATGAAACCAACTAGTGAAGGATAAAACTGACCCGGAGCCCTAATGAAACAGTTTTTATGGAACTACCGCATTGTTTTTAAAACAAATGCACTCTAGCCTGATTTAAAAGATGTAATGAAGTGTATTATGAACGTTGTTATTTTTACTTTACTACTAAAACCAAAAGGGAACATTTCTTTGTATAACAACGACAGCTATCAATGCATCTCTGAGAGAACTGAGATTATGTCCCTGGTGGACTCATAACTATTAGTGTTGACATCAGGCAATAGACTGAGGCCAGTATTTGCGTAGATTTTTACCCTGGTTCCCATTATAAACTCACTTACCAACATACACGTTGCTCTTAAAGTGAACTTTGCTAACAACAATTAGGATTTCTTATACTTTTACATCTTCTAGCAGAGTTTCTGAAGAGTTAAACACTGAAGGTATGAGCAAATTTCTAAAACGCCACGGTGAATCATTATCCTTAATAAATAAACAACCAATTGGGTTTTCGGTCACGAGCTTTGGGTCGTGACCGAAAGAACGAGATCCCGGATACAAGCGGCTGAAATGAGTTTTCTCCGTAGTGTGTCTGGGCTCTCCCTTAGAGATAGGGTGAGGAGCTCAGTCATCCGGGGAGGACTCAGAGTAGAGCCGCTGCTCCTCCATGTCGAGAGGAGCCAGTTGAGGTGGCTCGGGCATCTGGCTAGGATGCCTCCTGGACGCCTCCCTGGTGAGGTGTTCCGGGCACGTCCCACCGGGAGGAGGCCCAGGGGAAGACCCAGGACACGCTGGAGGGACTATGTCTCCCGGCTGGCCTGGGAACGCCTTGGGATTCCTCCTGAGGAGCTGGCCCAAGTGGCTGGGGAGAGGGACGTCTGGGCCTCCCTACTGAAGCTGCTACCCCCGCGACCCAACCCCGGATAAGCGGAAGAAGACGGACGGACGGACGGACAATTGGGTTTTCTTCTTTCTTGACTTTAGGTGCTTATTATAAAGAAACGCGCACACACGATAAACGATTCAGACAGAAGAGCAATGGCAAGTCTTTAAAGCTTATTATAAAGCATTTTGTCCAGAAGGTTTTAACTAAAAAATGAACTTACTTTAGGCGGAGTGAGGAGGGTGCCAAGCAGGCGAGAGCGAAGACTGGAGGAGCTGATCTTCTCTTCCTCAATCTCGTCGCGGTGGGCATCCTTCAGCAGCTGGATCTCATGAAGGACAAGAAGTGGTAGGCCCTAGTTAAAGCAAAGACAAAAAAACATTATTACAACCCGCTTCCACGTCACTTTTAATTTAAGGCTGTTTGTCAGAATATAGCCGGTAAGTAGGGCTTTGTGATATGGAGCAAAAATAATATCGCAATATCTATATTTAGGCTAATATCTAAAATATCTATATTTTCAGATATTAGGCCAATATAAGATTTTAAAAGTAATTTTAAAAAGGCGTCTCTGAATCAAAGCTTCATCTCCAATGTTTCACAAGCACATTTTTAACAAACGTCGAAACAGCTGAAAAAACCTACGGGAATAAATAAAAGTATATTATTATAATGCAACATAATTTCATCGTTTATCAATATAAACGATAGAGTCTCATCTTATATCTCTTTAAAAAAAAATTGGTGAATTTTGATTTACTCTCAATTTATTGCCCAGTCCTAGCAGTAAGATGAAAGCATGACTACATCTCTGATTTCAGGTACCCAGAAACTGTTCCAACAAGAATTAAGACAAAATACTTGTCAATTTCCAGCCTTAAACGCCATTATAACTGATCAAAATAGTAATCTCAAGGTGAGTTCTTTTAATTTTAACACGAATCCCGACTCATTCTCTTTATGAGTCGTGTGATATCCATTATTTCTCAAAACCTTCTGACAGAATCTTCCAGTTATTGTTCATTATCAGATGTTGTAGGAAGTAAAAGAGATAAACAGACCTATCCACCACTGGACGAAGAACAGAACGTTACCCTGATCTTAGTGAAACTAGAAAGCCTTTTTTTAAAATAAGTGTGTGTTTCCCATCCCAGCGTACATTCTCGATGCGTTTCTTGTTGACAGCCTCGCCCCCCTTTCTGGTCTCCTCGCTAACCACGATGCACTTCAGCAGAGGGTCCACTATAGACACTCCGAAGGGGTCCTCAAGTGGCACAATCTCCACCTGCAGTGAAGGTTTGGTGTCTTGCAGAAACTCCCGGAGTCTCTGCACACGCACAGAGTACGGCTCAATCAGCTCCTTTAAAACTTTTTCTAAAACCGGAGAGAAGGAAATGTCAGGCTTTAGTCTCTTAAAATATGTCGCCTTGCAGATGTGTCCATTCCCCTTAAACCTTTCCCCCCTTTTTGTCACGTTACCGTCTCATACATCAAGGTATTTTATTGGGATTTTATGAGATAGACAAACAGAATATTTAAGGCGTGCAACACTTTTTTTGATATTGAATTTTCCAAAACTAGTAAAACGCCACGTATTGTTTTTCTTTCATTTCCCAATTCTGCAGTGCTTTGTGTCGATCTATTCAGTAAAACCCCCACAAAATATGGTGATGTTTGCGGTTGTAATGTGACAGCAGAGTTCATGGACACATCTGTAAAGGCACTGCATGGTGCTACCGTCAGAGCTTGACATGAATGAAAGCTGTTAAACACTTCAAAGGACCACTCACTTTTAAGCATTGCCTGGTCGCACACACCAATGACAAACCTTCTGTTGGCCAGCAGACACGAGACGCTCAGCAGCGTCTTGTGGGCTCCATGGAGGCGGTCAAACGTGCCTCCTACCACAACATCGCTGTAGGTTTCCATGGGCTCAGCTTTCCGTTCGTCGCCATTTCTGGCCGCGTCCTGGCTCTCCTGCTGCTTTGCCGGCTGCGGGTGAAGCAGCACCGATGAGATGCCGGGTCTGCACACATAACAGTGTCCGGCGTACTTCTCCAGACACTGCTTAACCTGACGGGACTGATGCGGGTCCTGGGGTGCAAAGTCGGTCAGCACCACCTCCGGGCAGTGAAACAGTGGCTGCGGCGTGGGGAAGGGGGAATTCGGAGCCGTGGTCCCGCTGCAGGCGGCCGGCTGGGCGCGGATGTTGGTGAGCAAAACCCGCACGTCCAGGTGGCCGCAGACGTCCGCCGCGTTGTTGTAAAGCCGCGCGATGAGCGTGGACAGGTCCACTACGGGTGGCATGAAAGCGGGCCGAGGTTGGCTGCCGCTGCTCAGGTTGAGCCCGGGTTGGAGGTGGACGTACAGCGTGCGGTCCACGAGCTGGGCCGCCGAGCTGAGCACTGGAGCGATGCGTAGAGGGAGGGTCTGGAGAGGGGAGGTCAGCACAAGGATGCCTGTGCTGAACATGGACATGGCTGCTTATCACAAGGACTCACAATGGTCCCCGTATCTGAGGAGGAGTCACAGTTAGGGAGGTGGACTCCCTGAGGATGACAAATAAACAATACGCTTTAGTTTGTATTTGTACAATATGGCAAATGACTGCTTTGATGCAATTTTATATGCCTATAAATTCACACTCTCCGTGTCAAGCTATTACAGTCGTGCTGGCTGGACTCCAAAAGACCTTGAAGCCCACTTATGTAGACATCAGTGACCAAAGTGCTCAAGTTTACAGAGTGGTTGAACGTCATTACAAGAAAATGAATACATTTGTGAAATTTGAACATTTGAACAATTACTTATTTACGTCATTTGCCAAAAATATTTAACCAAGAAACAAACTGATCCGTAAATGTGCTTCTCAACAAACTGGAAGATCATCAAAAGGTTTGTTTATCAGAGTGATTCCACCCACTAATTTAGTGGGTAATTTACACTTAATTATAGAGCTTCAGAGAGCTGAACAATCACGGTTTATGATTGTGATTTGAGAAGCATCTGTACATTGGTACAAGATGGTTGGTTTAGGGGTAAGAAATAGGAAGTAGGACGAGATGAAAAAGGCGACATGTGGGTAGGAACTGGGAGAAAGGGGCGGGGCAACTTGTTTTAGCCCTGCTGCGACCAGCTCATGTGTTCCATTCAAACGCGATTTAACCCAGAGCTACAACGTCCTGCTGAACTTTCAGATGCAATTCAGGTGTGAAAAGAGTGCCGTGTTTCACACATGTGTAAAAAAAACGTTTCCTAACTCTGGCAAAAACACAAAGTTGTGCAACAATGGCTTGTTAACAGCGACACTTTCACACCTGACCTGTCGATACAAACAGCGATGATCATGTAGGTTTCCTAGTGCCGACAAAATACAATCTACTGTTAGACAGCTGTGGCAAGGTATTCTGTTTTTTAACGAAATAAGCACTAAAGTGGTACCTGAGGTTAGTCTGACAGCTAGCTAGCTAAATTAAGAGCAACAATCATTCTGTACGTAAACAATAACTGCACTAGGGAGACAAATCTGGACGTAAAGTGAGAATGACAGCGAGTTAACTAAATCAGAAAACTCCCAATCATAATTTACAGTTTGCACTTTGCACCGTGCACGCATTAAGGCCCAGAAACAAAGCTCTATCTGCCGTTTCTGACAGCTAACTGCAGGAAACAGTTGCAATTGGCGGCGAGTTCTTGATATACGCGGCTATCGCGACGCGACGATCTGATTGATCGTCAAGTTCATGTGCGCAACAGCACACATGTTTACCTGGCTGGTTGTTGATCAGAAAACCTTCATTTAGAAGCAGTTTAATGCAGTCCACGCGCCTCTCCCAACTCCAAACAGCTAGGAGGGACCTTCTGGTTGAGGTTACTGGGTCCGCATCATTTCCACGCGGCGTAACTGCGAAGCGGGCGGAGTCTGCGCGTTGTTCATCTCCTGCTGAAAAGCTTCACGGCGGAAGCCCCGCGCAATCACACGCACAACTCGGCAAAGGTTGATACAAAAATCAGTCATTTCGCTGCCAAGAATGTATAAAATCAACTTTTGTTAAATCAATAACCGTACATGTTTACGCGTGATGAACTGAATAGCTGCAGGGCAGGCACATTTTATCGTTTGCGTATTTGTTTTTGTCAAACGTTAATTAAGCATGTAAGTTAAATATTTCTAACGGATCGCCACTGTTACGGTAGAAATGATCCCATCGTCCTACGTTTAATAGATGAACTCCTCCCAAACCGCTGCCGATCGAGTCCGGCTGGTTTACTAACTAGTGAGGACAAAAGGAGCAGATCCCTTGGTTGGTTTGAGGGTAGTCACGTGACATTTCTCGCACACAGGCCACATTCCTTAACAATCAGCCGGAGGATGAACTGGGTTTTAGAATTGAAGCACTTATTAAATATTTAAAAGATACAGGATTAGCTGTGAGGATTTAGTGTGTATATGTGTGTGAGTGTGTAAATATGGATATAATTTAGTTACATAAAGATTTAAAGATATATAGGAAAATACATTTCTAAATTACATCTCCGTCCAGTTGATGGCGGTAATGCACCTAGTATGTAAACTGCCAGAAAATACTATAGAAGAAGAAGAACTGGGTTTTAGGGAGGAGTTTTGTTTTTTTGGACACTATTTTTAGTAAAAGTTTTTTGTATTTCTACGTTGATTTCAGCTAAATTCCAGTGAAAAAATAAAAATAAATAAAAAGTAAAAGGATTAAGACAGGAGAAGCACTTTGCACCAGTTTTTTTGTAATAGGTTTCTTTGCAGCAATCAATTTATTTATTTTTTGTCAGTAACAGGTCGCTATACACAATGCACCTTAATTCCCCAACATACATTGTTTCTGAAATTATATGGCACTTGCCTACAGAAATTAACTGATTGCAAAACTCACAATTTTCCATAAATGTCGCCGTTATAGACACTCCCAAGCACATGTGTACGATGTGCTCCTTGTTTTCAGCACTTTCCCAACATAGCAGATTACTTAACTGGGTAAGATGTTTCCACCCACGTTCTCCCCAACATCTGGAGTTGGTTATTGTGTTTTAGGTACATTCTTCAGTCAAAATCTCAGTTTTTATCTCTGTCTCCCATTTATTTTTTATATATATTTAGCTCACGTTATAGTGTTTTTGGATTTTATATTAGGTTCATACAGAAATTGTCTTGAATTCCCATATGTGTAGGCTTTAACAGATGTTTGTACACTTTTGAGAATGATTGTATATTATATATTCTCCCCATATCCTTTCAGGATTTACTGCAATAACCTGATTAATCCCAGGTTGTGAATTATTGCTGTTCATTTTGTATTAATTTGTGTTAATTTTCTCATGGCTGATCAGCATCAACTCCACACAAAGAACGTAGGAACATATGCTGACTGTCAATAACCAGAGTAGCTAAATTACTTCATATATGTTGGACATGCCTCACTGGCAGGACAACAGGTCCAACAGGTTCCACACTCTTTCAGCACCCCGGCTCTGTTCTTCTGTCAATTATGTTCACCTGAGTCTAAAGGGTTCAACTCAAGATTCCCCTAATCAAGTACTTTTTATGTGTTGAACTTGAAATGATGCATTAGCATTTTCCTAATCACTTACTGTTACTTGTGTTAAAAAAAGAACAGTTTATGTGACAGTTTAGCTGGACTCCTCTGGCAAGAGCAGAAAAAACCCCCAAATGTCTACATTTTTAAGAATTGCCAAAAAAACAAACAAACACAAATCTTTCCTTTTTTACTTTTTATTTCTCTTTTTTTCTATTCCCCTAGACAATGTCTCTGCCTCTCTAACCCCATGGCTATTTCTGCAACATTGAGATAGTAAGGTAATGCTTTCTATTCTTGTAAAGATTTTTCCTTAGCCTGAAATTATTAAATTGCTAACTAAAAGACAAAATTAGTCTTTCACCTTCTGTGTTTGTAATTGCCCTGTATCCCCTTGTTTTAGAGCTTCCCAAGAGCCTGGAGTAAAATAAAACAACTCTCCCTGCAATTATAATCATGCAAAACTGGTTCTAAACATTTCTAAAGCTGCCCCAGAGGAAATATTAATGTAAATAAAATTTTCTGAACGTTTTCTAATGAACAAATTTGCATTAAATTGATTCCAGCAGGATGCATTCTGGCTCCATTTAGTTATTTAATTTATGTTTGAAGATAAAGTCATTTCCAGGATTATATGTAGACTGATAACATTATTTCATGTGTTCATCTCCTACTCTAAATTTTGTTGCCACAGAGTTAAAAAACAACAACAACAACAAAAAACATGAACTATGACAACATTTAAAATAGCGCATTATACAAATAACTTTATTTTAACATTGTGTATTCAGTGCCTTTAGGCCTAAATAAATATCTGAAATTGGAAGAAACCGGGTAACTACTACATAACCCACAATTCCCAGCAGCGTCCCAGCCGCTTCCTCTGCAGTGTGCGCACCATTCGTAACCCAGCGAGGCAATTGGTACGTCGGGTGGGCGTAGTGTGCCAACCACGCCCACCCAAACATCAGCCAAGAGCATGCAGCCACAGACGGAAGCATCTGACCCCCACCTCCACTGCCAGAAATACATAATCTCCTCTCACTTCGTGTAGTTTACTTGTAGTTTCTTGTTCGTCTTAACGATTATTACCATTATTTGAGAGCGGAAACTGACATGTTATCAGGACATGCACAGAAATGTAAATAGAACAGCATGTTTATAATTCCGTGTAGTTTGTGTATTCAGTAACACTGAGCAGCTGTATATGTGCACTTTTGTGGAAAAGTAATTTTCAGAAATAAAAGTCCTACAAATTAACAATTATTTATGTTGAAGATGTACAGCATTTTGTGGCAAAGACACTTTTCTGCTGTTTGTATCTGGTCATTCAACAAATACAGTGTAGTATACGTAAGGCATTGGATAATATGGAGAGGAAGTAGAGGTACTTTTTCACCTTTTTAATGAAAATGAATTAAAATAATACAAATGAAGTAAATGAAAGACATCAGTAATAAAGATTTGTTTATATTTCTTTAACCTGTATGTATGAAATCTAATGCCTGGTAAAAAAGAGAGAGGCTCTTAATGGGAATAAGGATCAAGGAACTACAGAAGAAGACAAAATTTTGCCCAACAGTTTATTTGCAGAATCCTTTTCTATTATCATCAGTTACTTAGAATTCAACAGAGAAATTTCCACAAGGACTGCTTTGATCCATTTGGGTATTTTGCAAGAAGTCCGTGTTTTTATACCCATGATGCCGTTTAGATCCACCAGTGCCTATGAGGTCACCAGTGAATGCTTACTTTGATTGTATGCACTAACATCCAAATGTTCTTAAAAAATGACCACTTTCTTTGAATCTGGAGAATATGATGAACGCCAGGCTGTAGGAGGTGATCCTGAATTTATATTTCATTTCTGCTCTTTAGTGGTGTTAGTGGCTTATTGTGTAATAAACTTATCCCAAAAAATGCTTTTCCCTTCATTTAAAAGTAAAACTCCTATGAAATTCACTATCATGGCTTGGCGGATTGTATCAATACATGCTGCTGGCAGAAAGTTTGGTAAAATTTGTACTCCATTTCTAAATCTAAATGTTTAAGAACATTCTGTATGTGTAAAAAAAATCCAAGTTGTCACTAATACTCTACATAAAGTGTATTATGAAGATCTTTTTTCTGTTTCCAAACCTATGCTGCCATCTTGCGGACTAGTCAGGTAACAACAGCTGCAACTGTACAACGTTTCATCACATTAAAAAAATGAATATTATAGCATATAAATATGATCGCCTGTTCTTGCAAGAATGTGAAAAGGTTTTCATGGGATGTGATAAATAGGTATTTTGTAATAATGTGATATCATTTTGTTTAAACGTAAAAAAAAAAAAAGAATAGGTAATGGGATGATGGCTTAATTTGTGAAATATAGGTAACAAAATGTCCAAGTTAGCAGGCTCCATTTGTTTTAAGAGTCTGGACTCGTGAGAGTGTGGATCTAAAATAGACTTCCGGTTATGAACTACCTGTTACCTGTCACTTGGTAAGGTGCAAACCCCGCCCACCCGCGGTACTGATTGCTGTGCCGGTTGGAGAATGGTGCGCACACTTTTGTAATAAATAGACAAAGGAATAACGCGAGACAAAGTCCTGCCTCATAGCTAAAACGGGGCAATAAAACACTATTTATAAATTTTATTCCTCAAACCATTCTACCTTTCTAAAACAAAAAAGGAAAAGTTACGGCTATGTGAGGATTTATTTCCCGTTTTTCCAGAGTTACCTGACCTGCCATAACCACGCCCATCTCCACACCTGAGCAGAAGACGCGTAGGATTTGTTTTATCGGAGACAGGTCTCCCTTCAGCTGAAGTATAAGCGCGTCTCTACGATTACAATGCTCGGGAAACGCATCTTAATCGCTTTTATCGTCCACTTCTGTATTTCCGGGATAGACAACAAAGGTGAGTTAGTTTAAATTAAACGTTGTTATGGTTCGATCCGAAAAACTCGACTTTTCTTCTGTATTCTAAGACGGATAAATTCATAGTTGTCTTTTATTTTACCTTCTCGGTTGCATTGCCTGTCCAGCTACTCGGGGTATGTTCAATTTCAACCGTGTTGCTTTTATTTAGGAGTTCAAGGTGGCTGCCTCAATGAAATGTTACTTCCTAATGTTTACAATGAGTTTGTTCTACCTCTAGAAGACTTCAATGGGTTTAGATCAACGCTGTCCAAGTCCTCCATTGTTAAACCACAGTTGATCAACAACAGATGGACAAGAAGCATTAATAGGACCTCCCAAACCAGCCAGGTAGGTAACTGATGCATTATTGTTATTTATTGTGATGTAGCTATTTAACTTTTTTATTTACACGTTTAGACACATGGAGAGAAAATATCATACACACTGAAGATCAACAATAGGGAGCATATTCTTCATCTGGAAAAGAACAGGTACAAACTCATTACCATCACTGACATTGTTGGCAAGAAAAGGTTCACCTTAATGACGTGAGAAACGACGTCAAACGTGTTATTTTAGTAACCCAATTCAGAAAGTGAAAGTCCAGTTTTATTGAACACAGATTTATGTGAAGCGTTTATTCCTGATATCCTGATAAAAAAAAAAAACAATTTAGTTTATCAGATCAAAATATTTCATACAATAAAAAACATTCTAGAAATGGAGATGTTGGAGTACTGAAAAGTATGTACATGTACTGTACAGTAGTACTTGGACGTGGCTCCTCTTTCTTGACTTACTGCATCAAATTTGTGCATCATTGAGGCCCATGGCTTTGCTGAGTTTGTTGCACAATCATCTCAAAGCTGTGGTGTTCCCAGTTGCTTGTGCACCATGGTGAGTTTTTTTCTTTCACTCGACGTTAAATAAATACACTGCTTAAAAAAAAATCTAAGGAACACTTTATTAACCAGAGTATAATATAAAGTCAGTTAAGTAAGTAAAACTTTATTTATATGGCACCTCTCAAGATAAAAATCACAAATAGTTTTACAACAGAAGATAAAAAAAATATACAAGACAAAAACCTTTGGAGTATTAATCTAGTCAGTTCAGAAGTAAAAGGGGTTGTTGATCGGTGTCGGCTGTTCAACAGGTGCTCTATAGGGGCAACAATGAGACTACTTCAAAAACAGGAATGGTTTTACAGGAGGAAGCAGGGATGAACTGGGGTCACAACAATCTGTACGAGAAAAATTATCAGTGCCTGGCACTGGTGTCACGATACATTTTTGTGATGGTTTACTATAATATATCCTTCAAACTACAGCAATAGCACTGATGTTGACTCGATAGTCTAGTAGTCTTACTCGAATACCCATAAAGACTTGAAGGTTAAATACTAACCTTAGGGGGAAAAAAACTCAGCAATGATATGCGGCATTAGATTCGGCTTTGGAGGATAAGGATTTTCACAGGTTGCCATTTTTTTCTACAATTCTGTCTATGACCAAGTCATTGTCAAGGGATAGGAACATGTCTTTCTCCGTGCTCAGGAGCATGACTGCTTCCAGGTGTTCCTGTGACTGTGTGTGTATGACTTTCTACATGTTTGAGAACAGAGAAACTTCTTTCACAGGCTACCTGTGTTACAGGCAGAGTAAGAAGGGAACTGGTATCCTGAACCGAGGAGATAATAGGCATCTTAGCATAGGATGCCTATTATCTCCTCTCCTAGTATCTCAAATTCCGATACGCTACAGCATAGGCTGTAGCGTATCGGAATTTGATTGCAACAGATAGGGCATTCCTTACAGGATTTGTTTAGTCTGTGCCATTTTCGTCCTCATTACACCCATCCTCTATTGTCCTGACTTTATACTCTTTAAGTGCCGACATTTTGACCACTGAGCTGCCATACACTTAACTCAG
This sequence comes from Fundulus diaphanus, assembly GCA_037039145.1. NCBI lineage: Eukaryota > Metazoa > Chordata > Actinopteri > Cyprinodontiformes > Fundulidae > Fundulus > Fundulus diaphanus. The sequence continues at coordinate 12,853,111 of CM073143.1, forward strand.
GCTGCAAATTGATAGCTGTTGCTCTGCTGTTGAAACGAAGCAAGCACTGATTTAAAATCTCTTGCCATGTTCCTATGGCATCCTGAGTTGCTATTATCATCCTGTGTGTAGTTAAGATATCCAGTCCACTTGACTGTATTTATTTTGACAGCAGGCATGTGGCTTGAAAAATTGTGCAGGAAAAGCTGAGCAGTCAACAATGTATCATACTACATCAGCGCCTCTAGGAATCCTCTAGCGTTGACATGCACTGCTGTTTTCAGACTGAAAGATGCTAAGTGTCATGAAGACGTCAATATATCATGTCTAGTCTGGTTTTCCAAATCACCCAAAGAGCCTCTTCAAGGCTGCATCGTTTTCACACACCACCTTGTCTCTGATACTGGAGAAACCTGTTTCCTGGCCTTTTTGCTCCCATATATGCTCATCATTTGATACAATTCACAACTGAACACAGCACTATCATTTATGAGAGTGAAGAGGGACCCAATGGGTATGGGCACATGGGTTGTATCAGACAGTTTAGCACATGTGCGTTACAACAAACATGCATCTGGTTTGGGGACTTTTGATGACAGGAGTGTGGTGAAGCCTCTGTACTGGCTTTGCATGTTTGATGCACCAACTGTAGCATTGCAGGCACAGTTACTAAGGTCCATATCCATCCATCCATCCATCCATCCATTGTCTTCCGCTTATCTTGGGTCGGGTCGCGGGGGTAGCAGCTTCAGTAGGGAGGCCCAGACGTCCCTCTCCCCAGCCACTTGCGCCAGCTCCTCCGGGGGAATCCCAAGACGTTCCCAGGCCAGCCGAGAGACACAGTCCCTCCAGCGTGTCCTGGGTCTCCCTCTGGGCCTCCTCCCGGTGGGACGTGCCCGGAACACCTCACCAGGGAGGCGTCCAGGAAGCATCCTTACCAGATGCCCGAGCCACCTCAACTGGCTCCTCTCGACGTGGAGGAGCAGCGGCTCTACTCTGAGTCCTCCCTGGATGACTGAGCTCCTAAGGGAGAGCCCAGACACACTACGGAGAAAACTCATTTCAGCCGCTTGTATCCGGGATCTCGTTCTTTCGGTCACGACCCAAAGCTCGTGACCATAGATGAGGGTAGGAACGTAGATCGACCGGTAAATCGAGAGCTTCGCCTTTTGGCTCAGCTCTCTCTTCACCACAACGGATCGGTACAGCGCCCGCTTCACAGCAGACGCCGCACCAATCCGGCGTTTTGGAGGCACTGATCCTCCTCCCGGCCGCTTCGCACTCGGCTGCGAACCGCTCTAGTGAGAGCTGTAGATTACGCCCTGATGAAGCCAATAGGACCACGTCATCCGCGAATAGCAGAGACGCAATCCTAAGGCCACCAAAACGGATCGCCTCGACACCTTGGCTGCGCCTAGAAATTCTGTCCATAAAAGTTGTGAACAGAATCGGTGACAAAGGGCAACCTTGGCGGAGTCCAACTCTCACCGGAAACGAGTCCGACTTACTGCCGGCAATGCAGACCAGACTCTGACACCGGTCGTACAGAGACCTGACAGCCCTTATTAAAGGATCCGGTACTCCATACTCCCGGAGTACCCCCCACAGGATCCCTCGGGGGACACGGTCGAATGCCTTCTCCAGATCCACAAAGCACATGTAGACTGGTTGGGCAAACTCCCATGCCCCCTCCAGAATCCTGCTGAGGGTATAGAGCTGATCCAGTGTTCCACGGCCAGGACGAAAACCACACTGCTCTTCCTGAATCCGAGATTCGACTATCCGACGGACCCTCCTTTCCAGAACCCCGGAATAGACTTTACCAGGGAGGCTTAAGAGTGTGATTCCATTTTAATATGGACTAAGGTCCATATTAAAATGTTAAATCACATCTGTCAGCATCCGGACAACACATTGGCCATTGGATGCCTCTATCTCAGAATTATGAAGCACTGTTTTTGGGATATAAAGTTCTGAGTTGTATCTTCTATTTGTACAGAAAACATCCTGCTTTCAGCAACCTCTTTTGCAATGGTCTCCTGAATTAGCCACTGCACTGTAGAAATGATAGTGTTCACAGTGGGTTTGGACAAAAATGTTACAGCAGCACCTTGACCCATAGCCTCTGACTCCTGCATCTTTTTTGCTTTTTTTCTATGCACTCTGTGAGATGTTCCTTCAGACAGACATAATATTTCCCAAGAAGCATGATGAGCTCTAGAAAGTTGCTGTGGTTAATGTTGTGGTCTTTTGGAGTGTATGCTACCTCAGATTACTGTCACCTGTAGTGCAGTCCTCTATTTTCCATGAACTTCACCACTTCTACTACTCATTCCAACGCCTGCCGTCTCTTCCTCACTTGATCTCTGTGAGCCACAATTTGTTGCTTCTTTCATTTTGCTCAACTGTTTGAGTTATATGAATAAAGAATCTTTGCTGACATTATGCAACCATAATGTAATTTTGGTCAGACTCCAGCTCCGAATCCACACAGATTCACACATTACACAGAGACACATAATGTTCAAACAGTTGGTGCACCGACAACACTTCCCGAGAAGCTTAAAGTCTACAAATAGTCCTTAGCATCTAATAAGATTTAAACGTTCAATTTAAAAAAAAGACAGATAGCAGTCACTTTTGTAAATTACTGTGCAATTGCCTGAATATATCAGACAAAACACCCCTGATAAATTACGTATGGAAATAGTCATTATCAAAAATGAAAATGTTCAAGTTAATTGATGTTCGAGTCAGACAGGTAACAGTCAGTTTGTAGGATGAAGTAAAAAAAAAACTGTGCAATTGCATGAATGTACTAGACTTTTCCAGAGAAGTTAAAGTGAGCAAGTCGTTAGCAAAAATTTGAATTTTCAAGTGAAAGAAATGTGCAATTTGCATGGATGTCCAAACAAACTCTCCCTGAGAGGCTAAAAGTCTGCAAATAGATGTTAGCATGTGAGAGACGCATGCTTGTAAACAGACTATGAACTGGTCAGTGGGATCAAATAAACAATCACAGCTTTTGGAAACTCAAATAGTTTTTGATTCAATGTTCCTGAAACATTTACCTGATGGAAGATGGACAAATGGTGCATTGGTCGGGCAATACGCCCCACCTACTGTGGCTATACGTCTGGCCCTTTTCTGGACTTTTATAGCATAAACCATGTCAAGGTCTTGTAGACAGCGTCCCATAATCTGGGGTCCGTTCTTCGTACGTCGCTAACTCAGTTAGCAGGATTTCATTGTTGACGATTTGGCATGATCTTGGATCGTTTGGTTCTTCGAAAGACATCCTGCACTTGTTGTCATAGCAACATGTGCGCCAGTTTAAGCCTGCTCGAGAGCAGGGGAGACAGCGCGACAGTAGAGAAATTTTCTTGGTGGCTGTTATAAACAGACAAACACATCATTTAACAGTGGCTTTTAAAGAGGAAAAAGTGGTGTTGGAGCCATAAATCTAAAATATTTAAGTTATTTGTATGATGGTTTGCTTTTTATTTTTATCATATTCAGTAAGAAGATTTGTTCGGGCCATTTTATTGTGAAGTTTAGTTTACTTTGAAAGGCTTGCTTCCTGTCCAGCCGTATATTGGATTAGAAAAAACTATGGATGGATTATCTAGCCACGGAGCAATACAGTTTTACCGTGTAAACTGTGGATGACTTGGAAAAGGAAAGTGTTCATTTTTTATGGATAAAGATTTTTTTTGTTAAAATTCCCAGCTTGCACATGTCCTTTACTTCCCGTGTCTAAGGAATGACACTGAAATTTGGATCTCTTGACATAACAAGTGCCTTTTTAAAATAAAGTATAATAATTAAAGGCTACCATTTTGTAGAATATTCTTGTATTTCACTTTTACTTGTTCCTATGTTCTAGTGGGTCCCGTGGAGGCTCTGACATAAATGAACAAAGTAAATATGAGATTATTAAAATGCAAAAATTCATACTGTAAAAAGTGATAGAAACATCTACCATGGACAGTATTTACACATTGTCTGCTGCTTTTTACCAGCCCTCTCTCCTGGCTTTAACAGATTTTGAGGTGTTTTAATTAATGACTCAAATTCAGCATAACTTTCCAAGCTCTTGTTCTGCTTGGGAGAAAAACTGTGGGCGTTCTTTGGCCATGCTGAACAGCCAATAGCAGCGTTGCTGATCAATGTTTCTACTATCGATACATTTCCCCTTTTAAACAAACGCAGGCACGCGCAGTTGTCTCAGATAACTCAATCCAGCGATACTAATCGTAAACAACAGGTGTGTTCGAAGAACCCAATTAGCCGGATCATGATTAGCCGGATGAAATCATCTTGGATGTCTCATTTGATCTTGGATGTTTTAAGCAACGTACGAAGAACGGACCCCTGGCCTGGCCAGCCAGACTACGTTTTGCTTTCACTTTGCTATACAGGGAACTGAGCCTGGAACTGCTCCCATAGAGCCCTCTTTCCCAGTACGACCAATCACAGGCATGGGCGGGCTTTATATGTTGAATGACGTGCAGCCCAGAGAATCCCTCAACAAACAAGATGGCCGCCGCTACAGTGCATTTGATTTCTGGTGCGCTTTCTTCTGTTTTAAGAAGACTTGACCTGGGAATGTCCTTAAAACAGTGGCGCGCCATGCTGAATTATATTGTGAAATGTTGACAGAGGATGTCTCATTGTGCCTTTTTTACGTCACGTCCGCAGTTTCTCTGATTGGTTTACTTTGCGCCTATTAACCCCGCCTCAGAAAAAGTCCTCTGTGGGAGCAGTTCCAGACTAACTTCAGCCATATTGAAAAGAGACAAAAGTTAGTATGGCTGCTCAGGCTACCCATAATCCCTTGTGCTGATCTTACCACCCATGCTAAATCCTTCCTCTCCAGTGCCATGCAGCTCCCGTACCGCACTGCCATGATGAGACACACGATGCTTTCAGTTGTAGCTCTATAAAAGTTTAGGGAGCAGTTGAGTAAAAAGTCCAGTCTGTTTCACTTTCCTGAGTCAGAAGAGTCGTCGTTGTGCCTTCTTTACCAGGTGGGATGTGTTCATAGTCGCAGAGAGGTCACAGGAGATGTGAATTCCAGTCCTGCATTCACTTATGAAGGGATTGCTTACAGTGGGTTTGGCAAATGCTAAACATACTGCTCAATACAGTGTATGGCTTTATTCACTGTATGTTGGCCACTGCCTGTGTGTGCCATCTTTGTGTTTTAAACACTTGCTGTTTAAACACTTGCTGTACTGTATTTTGTCTTCTTCTGAAGAAAAAAAATATTCTAAGATGTGAATGACTGTCTGACTTGGGGCGCACAAACTAATGTATAGTTGAGCTAGCGTGGGTCTCATCCTCTACCCTAGGTCTACCCTCAACCTGAATAAACAGGGGATGGAATGGATTAGAGAACTGGTTTTATGTATCTAATTGATTATAATAGCAGATTATGTCACCTATTTCCATTCAGTCTTAAAATTGCTTTACTGGAGAAGCTGCAGTGAACATCATTGCTGTCTGTAACATTGCTGAGCAATGGTGTTGGATCAGTGTTTGTCTGGGGAGGCATAGCCACGAAGGGATGCACATACTTTTACAGGATAAATGAGTACCCTGACTGCCATTAGGTACTGGGAAGAAATTCTTAGACCTGTTGTTAGACCCTTCGCTGGTGCAGTGGGTCCTGGGTTCCTTCCAGGTGCGTGATAATAACCAGCTTCATGCGGCAAGCGCTTGCAGGCAACTTCTGGAGGATGAAGGAATTGATAAAACTGACTGGCCTCCATGATCCCCTGACCTATATCCAATAGAAGATCTCTGGGACGTTATGTTTAGGTCCATCCGATGCCACCAGGTTTCTCCTCAGATGTCCAGCAGTTCAGTGACGCCCTGGCAGGGATGTGGGAGAGGATGCCCCAGGACACCACTGTCATTTCATAAGGAGCATGCCCTGGCATTGACAGACATGCACACAAGCAGACAAACTACTGAGGACCATTTTTGAGGTGCTGCAATGAAATCTATGCAAATTGGACTAGCCTGCTGCATGAGTTTTTCAGTTTTACTTTCTGTGTGACTTTAGATTAAGCCGTCTGTAGGTTTATAATTTCCATTTTCATAAAATGAAGTAGCACCGTTTTGTTCCTAACACATTACCTATTCCATACCATAATTTTTTTTTTTTACCCCAAAGTGGGATTTGATGTGTTTTGGCAGTGTTCCTTTAATTTTTTTAAGCAGTATATTTTTAGATGCATCTGTTTCTTAACTGTACAAACATTTCTGCTTTTAATTCAATTCAATTTTTCAATTCAATTTTATTTATATAGCACAAATTCATGAGTCATCTCAATTCATTTATCATGAATTGGCTGATTTAAAAAACAAACAAAAAAAACATTTTTTTTTGTTTTGATTAACTCTGAGCCAAAAATGATGAAAACTAACAAAAAATAACACTTGTGTGATTAACACTTTGAGATTAATTACTGATTTAAATTAGCTCATCATATTCCAAGTTATCAAGATTCACTTGTAGTTGCTGATGTCTAAAATTAAACATCTAATGTAATTTCCTCTTCCATTTAGAGGCTTTTTACACCCAAATTTTGTCCAGTATTCACGGGATGCCAATGGCAACTACAATACGTCATATCCAAGACAACATGTGAGTTTCCTGATTTGCCCTTCACCTCTGTAAGAACTTCTCTAATGTGCAACCATTAAACTTGCTTTCTCTTTACTGTTTTCAGGTGCACTGCTACTACCACGGAAGCGTGGAAGGATATCCAAATTCAGTAGTAGCATTGAGCACATGCTCTGGCCTCAGGTATCTGGCTTTGTGTGGATCATTTGTTCACAGAACACTCTACATTTATATTCAATAAACTAGAGTATTATTTAAAACAGGGTGTCCAAACTTTTTGGTACATTGGCCAAAATTGTCAAGTCAAAGGAACTTAAGGGAATTTTTTTTTTTTAAACCAAAACATTTGTAATTTTTTTGACCTGCTCTACAAAATATGATAATTTTAAATTTTAATTTTTTTTCTTCAGTAAATTAATACATCCAAAATGTAAAAAATATGTTTTGCTCATTTGTTGTATGATGGTCATGCAGTTTGCAAATAAATAAAAAATAAATTTTACTATTTTTTTTGTCTAGAAATGTAAGAATAGATAGATTTATTCATTTCACACAGAATGCTTTCAAGCCAATATTTCTGTTATTTATGATTTTCAGCTTGCAGCTAATAAAAAGCAACATTTGCAATTGGAATTTCACATCAGACCATGTCAAACACTTTTGATAAAGAATGTGGCTTGATGACAAGTGTGTTTAATACCTGCCTAATGGTTTTTATTTTCAAAAAGGTTGCATTGAAAACACATTTTCTAATTTATTGAATATGACCTTCGACTGCTGGATGATAATTCTCTTGTCTGTCAGGTTTTTGCGCATTTTCCCCCTCCTGTTTCCTAAAGCCCAAGTTTTCAGAGTTCTCATCTTCAGTACATACGTTTTTAAAGACTGAAGGCTTTGTCCACTGTGTTTAACTGGTTCCCTCCCTTAGTGTTTAGCCCATGCTGCACATTGTGCTGTTGTCATTAGGACCTTCCGAAAGCCTGGGAACTTTTGATCAAAACTAAGTTTATCAAAACTTGCAGAAAGATATGGCTGTACACTAGGGCAAATTGTTTCCATTGTGCTTTAACACTATCACATTACTAAAACAAACTTTAATGCACTTTCTCTGGAATGTTATGTAACAGACCAAAAGAGCAATGCACAAGTGGAAGATAATATACGATTAATTAAGCACTTTTTTTTTTTTTTTTTACAAATGAAAATCTGAAAATAGGCCTCTGAAGCAAAGTTTCAATGGGAGTTCAGTTGGACTTGTACTGGACCATTCTAATGCATAATTATGCTTTGATCACTTCCACTGTAGCTCTGTGGCTTTAGGGTGATTGTTTTGTTGGATGGTGAACCTCTGCCGTCGTATCTAATAGGTTTCATTCGCTGTATTTACATCCAAACAGTTTGTTGTTTCTGATGTAAAATTAGATGATATCTCCCAAAAGGTAAAATAATCTAAGGATATATATATTCACATTTTTTTTAAATGTCACATTGTAAATCCTTTATATCCCTTCCAAAAAATCAATGGAAAAATTGTATTACAGCAATAAGATCCTTCTTTTTTCCACTGGTATTTTGATGATTTCTTTTTGTTGATGACCTCAATGTTTTTAGGAGGTTTGTGAGTCCTTTATCAGCTGCTCCCTTATTCAGGGGTTGCCACAGAAAGTGATTACAATGTGCACCCAGACCTGGTGGAGTTTTTATGCCGGATGCCATTCATGTGGCATACATTGTGCAGCACTTCTCATTAGTTAATCTATACCAAGTCACTTTTTTATTGTTGTTGAGCCTGTGCACTTCCATTAAACCAATTCAAAACATGTATCATTGTCTGCACTATATCTCTACAGGGGTGTGATCCTCCTTGAAAACGAGACATTTGGACTTGAGCCTGTTCCAGGATCCGCCACTAATGAGCATGTTCTCTACCGCCTGAAGGACTCTCATTCTGAGCAAGTCACCTGTGGCGTCATTGGTGAGGCAACACCGACGCCTAGCTATGAGCCCTTTGAGCCTGGCCAGTCCATGACTTCTCTCCTAAGGGTTAGGATCTTTGTGTATCCAGTGAAAAATTGTTTAAAGTGTAATATTGATGGCTTTCTGTTTTAAATCATTTTGCTTGTTGTTGTTTCAACAGAGAAAACGCAATTTACCTCAAACCAGTTATATAGAGTTGGTGCTGGTTGTTGATAACCTCAGGGTGAGTTTTCATGAATTTTCTTCATCAGTAAAATGTACCCTAGTTTTTGAAGTATTCAATTAAGCAGCTCTACATTGCTTAACTTACTAAGATATTCAAAATTAGATTTTAAATTCTGTTTAAAAATCAAAAGGTGACATAAAAGATGTAAAATTCAGTGCCATGCCAAAGTATTCATTTCCTGGAATGTTTTCCATCTCTTTTATGTTACTATCACAACACTGAGTGGGTTTTAATTGAAATTTTACGAAGTTGTTCATAAATGCGAAGCTGAAGAAAAGTAATTCATGGTTTTCAAATTTGTAAATAAATTTGTTGATATTTTCTGCATTGAGCTTGAGGTGACTCTGACCAATCTTTAATCTCTTGGACACACTGTCTCATTGACTGAAGGGGGCTATGGTAATACAGAAATGTAAAGAAATATATATATACTTGTGTGTCATCAGCATACAGACGGCAAACTATGTAAAACTGCAAAATCTGAGCTATGGGGATCATGTAGATGTTAAATGAAAGTGGGCCAAGCGAGGAGCCTTGAGGCAACACAGCTGAGGAAAGTTTTGGAAAAAAAAGTTGTGAGAAACATATCAAGGCATTTGTGGATTTCATGTGATGAATTGTGTATCAGATATGCATGATTTGGTGGATTAAATTAATCTAGTTCTCCCTAATATTTCTGAAGGCTCAGGAAACATAATTAAGCCACCAGAGGTGTAACCAGACACTGTTTGTCTTGTTCTCGGAATTTTGCCATTGACAGAAATCTGCAAAGTCATTGCAGAACTTGTCAGATAGGAGTTCAGGAGGAACAGGTAGTTAGGGATTAGTCATTGTATGAACAATAGTTAATGAGGTCTAGGCATTGTTGTGGTTTTTATTGTTAGAATGTTGACTGTCATCTCTTTAATTACCTCTAATTTAGAAACCATTCATTAGAAAAGCAGCTAAGTACCTCTAGAGGAGTTGTAGAGATTCACCGCTCAGGTGGGTCAATCTGTTGAGAGGACAACAGAAATAGTTGTGACCTTCCCAAAAAAGACCTTTATGAAAGAATGCCCAGAATAAAGCCATTGTTAACATAAAGGTATATGCATTTTCTGGAAGACAAAACAATGTTTAAATTAATATTTTTTTTTGGCTTTTCTATAATACTGTATACGTTTTTTAGTATAACGAGGGAGGTTGTGAATTTCTTTTCAGATGAATGATACTGTAGTTACATCAGGATGACATCCTGTCCAGGCTTTTCATGACATAGATTTTGATCTCAGCAGAAACCTTTATCAAACACCACCCTGAATGTTTTCTAAAAAAACTTTTTTAAATAAATATAAATCAGAACTTTTTTTGACAGTATATTTACAAGAAGAAAAATGATACAGCAGTCCGAGAGGAGATGGTGCAAATGGCAAACCTACTGGATGGGGTGAGATTTTCTGCTGTTTTTATTTAGATGTCCTATTTTTTTTCTTTATTCAATTGCTTTGGACAAGTTCTGGTATGATTACAGTCTTTAATCTAAAGGAAGAGGCTTAATTATAATGATATTAATGTTACTTTACAAAATGTTCGTATTTTTTTGTAGTACTACAAGCCGCTGAATATCCGAGTCGTGCTTGTGGGTCTGGAAGTTTTTAAGGACAGCAATCCTTTCAGCGTGGATGGCTCTGCTGGAGAGGTGCTGGGACGTTTTGTTGAATGGAGAAAGAGTACTCTGTTACCAAAAATCAGACACGACATTGGTCAGCTCATTGTGTAAGTAATGTCTATCTCTTTTCTTTTTTTTACCCAGCAGAACAATCATATATTTTAGTTATGGTTTGTGTTCCAAGTTGTTAGAGAAGATTTTAAGCTTCTTTTTTTCTATTTCTCTGCCAGTGGAAAGGAAGGCTCATACAGCGGGGGTGTTTTGGGTATGGCCTTTGTCGGCACCGTCTGCTCTGTTGCAAGCTCCGGAGGAATCAACGTGGTACGTTCTATTTTAACCTGGAACAGTGGCTGACATGATGCTGCTTTGACACCATGAGCTTTTACAGGGAATCTGATAGCCTGTGTTTTATTCATGGGAGGCTCTATGGGTGCTGCCCGCTGTCACAGGCTCTACGTAACACACCAGTGAAACGGGTTCAACAAGAATGCTGCCTTACGACTCCATGACAAGCCCTCTTTCTTTGGGTTTTCACATTCCTTAGATGCTTTTGGCACTTTCCTTTCTAACGAAAGTGTGTGTGTATTTATACAGCTGTTGTAAAAAAAGAAAAGAAAGTTCACCACGGTTCTGTTTAAAATGTTGGAATCAAAATGCAGAAACCAACCTTAAAAAACTAAGAATACCCAGAATCACTTTTAGCTGCAGAACTTGACAATACCTAATAATGACAGTTTAATCAGTTTAACTCATCATTGTGAAGGAACTTTGTTCCAATCCTTACTTACATGGTTTCTGTTCATTCAAAACTGCTTACATTTGTTTTTGCACTGCTTGCTTCAGGTTTTGTTGCAACATTTTGACTTAAGTTGAGATCTGGGCGTTAGATTAGTCAATGCATTGCCTCAGTGGTTTATTTTTCAGTCATTCTGTGTTGGGTGGAGCTTTCTGTTTCACAACTTTATTGTGATCAGATTTCAGCTCGCTGTCAGGTGGCTTCACATTTCAGAGTGTAATATTGTGGTTTACTAAGGATCTCATCACAGATTAAAATATGATTGGCAATGTGTGACTGCAAAATAAACCCTCCACCACCATTCTATTCAGTATACTTTTATTGTCCCAGTGTGGAAATTTGTGTTGGACAAATGAAGCTGCATTTAAAGTAGATACAGTAAAAAAAAAGTTACATTTAAGTATGTGATTTAAAGAGTTAAAGCCAATTTAATATAAAATATAAAAGTAATTCAAAAATATTTCTAAAAATTCATAATGATTGATTTAATGATTAATGGAGGGCAGCTTGCCTACTAAAGATGTCCAGATCTCAAACTATGTTGTTTAAAAGTCAGTGGAGGAGACATTTAAGTAACTGTCCCCTCCTTGTTCAGCATATTTTAAGTTCAAGTTTGTTCTCTGTATTATGCCATGTGCATTAAGTTTTTATCTGGTCTTTTATTAGAAAAGGTTTCAGAAGAGTCATCATTTATTTTATTAAAGTTTGGATGATAAAATAAAAAAGAAAGCTCGACTTGATTAGAATTTTATTTAATCAGTTGCTAAATCTAACACAGATAATTTTTGAAAAATTCAACATTTAATTTGAGTGAATTTGTTAGGTGGTGAAAATCTTAACAAAACCTAAGGATTCACATTTACTGGCATGTTGACCTTCATAAATCAGGAAATAGTTACAACAAAATATCTGCTTGCCTGATCAATAGGAACTGTAAAAAACTGGGTTGAATGAGGAACCAAATTAACTTTATTAGCAGGCACTGTGAGGACGATAGGAACAAGATGGAGATCCTTCAAAGCCCACTGCTGCTGATTTGCAATAAAGAGTGGTGTCTTGTGGTCACAAAATGTCCATACCATTAATTTATTATAAGGCCTTTTTCTGTCTTTACAAAATGAGACCACAGTTATGGAGGGTGTTTTAACTGCTGCTATTTTCTATCTGTGCTGTCAAGAACTTTAACAAAAAAACTAGTCCACACAGTTCCTGTTTTTCATATCTCATTATTTAATGTTTATGAAGTTTTGAATGCAATTATTTTAATCTGTTAAACAGTTCTCTGGACAAAGGAGGAAGTTGTTGAATGTCTTCTGGAATGTTCTCCACCTGTAATTAATCTTTCTTACTGGAAAAAGGAGGAGGACATAATATCATTGCGACATGGGATCATAGACATCCCCATAATGATATGCAGTGATAATTAATGTATCTTAATGTGTTCACTTAAACCTCACAACTGCCAAAAGGATGGCTTTTATACAGTTGGTAAAAGAAAAGAAAAAAAAAAAAAAAAAAAAAAAAAAACATTTTTTGAATGTATGTCAATATGTTTAAAATAGCTAATTAGTTCAAGCTGTGTTGAGAGATATTTCTAAAATATTGGGCTTTATTATTTTTTAATTTTTTGGTACATATATGGACACACTGTATATACCTTATGCACCTTTCCTCCTTTTGGCACCTTCTTTTTGTTTATTAAGCCGATGTGTGACAAGTAAATTTCTACACTGTGAGATCAATAAAGCCGTATCTTATCTTTTCTTATCTTATGTTTACAGTTCAGCAAAGACAACTTGAATTTTGTCTCCACTGTGGTGGCCCATGAGATGGGCCATAACCTGGGCATGAATCACGACTCCAGTGGCTGCACCTGTGATGGAGGGAGCTGCATCATGTCAGGAGGTGCCAGGTAAATATTATCCACCTATTTAACACTATATCCAATGTTTATATCTGTGTATAATCTTTCACAGAAATAAATTAAAGGCCTTGGACAGAATTCAAAGAAAAGATATGCTTCTTTTACTACACATTTTTGTTTCTGAAAACACAAAACAAGTAAGTTAATTTCTTTTCCTTGTTAGTGGTTCTGTAAAGTTCAGCGAATGCAGCGGACGGGATTTCGAGTCACTGATTATCCGTGGGGGAGGCGTGTGTCTTAGAAATCAACCCTCGCCATCAAATGTAATTGGGGTCGCTGAATGTGGCAACGGTCGCCTGGACATGGGAGAAGAGTGTGACTGTGGCCCACCAAAGGTAAGGAAGTTTAATCAGAATCAGAATTAGACATACTTTAATAACCCCAGAGGGAAATTACTTTTGTTACACGCTCCAGAAATACACACATTTTGATATATATATTTACAACATGTAAAGATTGATGGCCACAGGCAGGAATGATTTCCTGTGGTGCGCCACAGGAAAAAAATGTGGATGTAGTACTTTGTTTTTGTTTGACCGCTGGACTTCGCTACCTGATGTGCAGAAGCTTAAATGGAGAGCAACAAAACACAGTGCACACTGTGTGAGTGGCACGCCAGAGACTCTAGATGTGTGTGGATGGTGACTGTCTTCCTTTAGTGTAGATGTTTTATTGTCAGTATTTCACATATAAAAGTATGTCACTTAATCAAGGGGTCATGGACAATTCTCAACATTTTCACAAGTGCACAGAACACACTTTTATGTGTTTAAAAGTGATCAAAATCATATGACACAACTACTCTCCTACACTTTTGCAGCGTGCAGGCATACACGTTCTAAAAAGCTAGCCACTGGGCTCTGTGGGGTGGAGAGAGAAGCAGGCCAAAAACACAGCATAATCAAACAATTCAGAAAAATTTCAGGGGGATGTGAGGTGTATTTGTACAGATATTTTAGCTCGAACTGGCTGTAATGCAGCAGCAGCACGAGCGGGTCTCTTAATGGCTCTTGTTGCATGGTGCAATAGCCAGGAAAAGAGGTTCTGTTGGTTTAAAAAATAAAAAAAAAGTCAAGCCCAAATAAACGTCTTCACGGTCAAAAACAAGTCCAAGAAAACGCAACTCGAGACAAGGCCAAACTCGATTATAATAAGCGGACTTGGCAACACTGATTCCACTTCCTGTTGTGCCACGATGACGCATTTGCCATGCAAGGGAACAGAAAAGTGTGCTAAAATATGGGCCGTATTACAAAAAGTCACCATTTAAGCGTACACAAGACTCACAGACGATTTTTCCTACTACCACTGCAACAACAACAGCTTGCTGGCGTGCTTTCAAGTAATTAATTTTAATACTTTTGGGGAGTCATATCTGCCCTCTGTTATTCAACCTAAAAATTATTTGACAGCAACAAAAATCAATACCGTATTAATTTCAGTAAGTACAGTACCATGCTTGGATCCCTTACACACACACACACACACACACACACACACACACACACACACACACACACACACACACACACACACACACACGAACAGATTATTTTGCACTGGCCTTTCTGTGGAACAGGACTTCCAACTGAGAAGTGTGCACACCTTCAAATTGTACATACGCTGGTTACTGGGGGACTAAAAGAAGGTTTGACTTTTACAGGCTAAGGTTTTGCCTGTAGAGATGCCAGAGATGTGGCACAAGGAGAAAAAAGCTCTAATATAGTTTTCTTTTTGCTTTTATCTTATAATACAATGTTGGTCTAATTGTTGTGCAATTCATAAAAACAAAAACTTAATTCAATTTTATTTACATAGCGCCAATTCATGAAACAAGTCATCTCAAAGCACTTTACAAAGTCAAATTCAATCATATTATACAGATTGGGTCAGATTATACAGATTGGTCAAAGACTTCTTATATAAGGGAAGAGTTTTCTTGTGATTGGCTTACAATGGTCAGTGAAAAAACCCCCAACATATTTTGAATGTTGTCTGCATGAATCATTCTGTCTGTACTCCATTGAAGTAGTTTAATTATTACAAAGGGTGTCATGCTCTACGGTGCATAGCTGAGAAAGCCATTTGTTCTGCATTCTTTCAGGCTTATGAAACTACTGATGTTGTCTGCCTCCACATTAAGGCTAAAAATGCTGCAGGTGAATGAGCACAAAGCTTATTAATAAATGCTTAAGGAAAAATCAGATGTGGTTCTTGTGGCAGTAGTTTTGTGGTATGACCAGAAACACTGCAGGAAAAAAAAACTATTTGGTGAGGACTAAACGTATTAAAATTTGCTTTGTCAAGTTAAATTTACGTGAAAATAAAATGTTAATTAAACATATTAAACAACTGAGATTTCAATGCATTAGATTAAAACAAAATGAAAGGTAAAATAGCTCATTTCAATAAAAGATTTCTTCAACGAAATTAAACAGTCTTGTAGCTCCACTATTATTCAGAAATATAGATGGTGATGAATGTGGGCAAGAAGAATCTCTTGTAGTGGTTGGACTTACAGAAGATATGAAGAATTTAGCTGCAAATATTGTAGGAACACATGTTCTGAAAGTCTGAAGAAGTGAAAATGAATTGTGAGAGTACAGTTCCCTGTTGTGCTCCTGTGTTACTGACTACCTGGTCAGACACGTAATGTGTTATTATCACACATTGTGGCCTGTTTGGCAGATAAGAATTGATCAGGTCGATTGTTGAGGCAGCCACCCTTGTCTTCTGGAGTATCTGACATTGTAATCATGACTGAAGTGTGTTAAATGAGCACCTTCCAGTATGCCATACTCTCTCACATCATTGAATAAATCAGCTGCTGTATTGTCTTCTGTTTATTGGAATATTGCATTTCTTATCTGTTTATCATAGGTGTCTCAGATGCTAAGGTACACTTGCACACATCTTAGCTACTCCAAGATGTGGCTGAATTATCATGCATTTTGCATATTTTCTCACATCATTGTGTAAAAAGGTGGCTGTTTTTCCTCTTTAACTTGAATATTTCTTTCTTTATTTTTTTATTTTATTTTTACCTGAAGTAAAAAGTAAAATTAAATAACTAAGTATTCCGCAATTATTGATAATATGGCATTTATCAATAATTGCGGAATACTTATTTATTTTTTATTTTGGCCTTTCTGATTTTTAAAATATCTAGGTCAAAACTGATAATTTGGAGTTGTAAACAAACGCTTATTTGTCGATACGTTTTAGAAAATGGCAAGACTTAAATTGATCAAGTCATGTTAGAGTTGTCTAATGCGGCCTCAGGGAATCATTGTAGAAATTGTTTTAATCTCCAACAATGAGATTCTCCATGATTCTCTAATAAATTGATGCTGAGGACGAACCTTACTGAAGATGTTCTTTTATTTGGTATAGTGTGTGCACGTTTCATAAATAAAATATGGCTGTTGTGGTAAATATAGTTTCATTTTTGAATGGGTATATTTTATTGTTTTTATTTTGTACAGGAATGTAAGAACAAGTGCTGTGATGCTGCCACCTGTAAGCTGACATTTGGTTCCTATTGTGCTCATGGAGATTGCTGTGACAACTGTCAGGTCTGCAGGCTGTTTCAATTCACATGGGATTTTATCACTCCAAGTTTGCTATAGATAAGTCATTCATTTTATTTTCATGCCTCTGGTGAACATTAGATCAAAGTGGCTGGAACGCGCTGCAGAAAGTCTGCCGACGCCTGTGATCTTCCTGAGTATTGTGACGGCAAAACTGGATTCTGTCCTGGAGACTTCTATATCATGGATGGACTGCCTTGCCAAAACAATGCCGCCTATTGCTACGAAGGACGCTGCCAGACATATAATTACCAGTGTTCATATCTGTTTGGATCAGGTACGTTTTGTTGCAACCTTTGGAGAAATGTGCTAGGTTTTGGTCATTACTTGTACAGCATTTCTTCTCTTTCACTTATGTCATTTAAAGCATCAGGTCTGTTTTAAGTAAAACGATGCATAAGATCTAGATATGCAACTGAAAGAACTCATGCAGAATGTATTGATCACTTGTGAAATAACAATTAACTCTCTTGTCAGTAATATTTGACAATTTCCTATTCAAATAGGTGCAAGACAGGCAGCGGATATTTGCTTTTCGTATGAAAATACGAAGGGAAACGTATTTGGGAACTGTGGGATCACCAGCAATGGAAATTATATCAAATGTACTGTGGAGTAAGTGCTTTAAATTCATAAGTTTCAGGTGCAGGTCAATAAATTAGAATATCATCACAAATATGTACTACTGGTGTATGAGTAGTGTCACGCAAGAATTGAATATACTTTGCTTGAATATACTTTGCTTTACAATACTCTCTAATAGGGCTGTCAGTTTTAACGCGTTAACTTTGTTAGACCATAACGCAGACAACTTTTTTTTGTCGCCGTTAATCGCGCGTAAAAACACACACACCGTTCCCTAATGTTTTCCCCCCCGCCGCGCTCTCCGGACTGTGTTTCTTTCACACTCGGCGCTTTCCGTAGTTTCAAGAGTACTAGAGAACTGTAGCAAAACAGACCCGCGCTCACTGTTGCCAAAGACTGTTTATTTCATGCGACTTTAGACTTCTTTTTTCTAAAAGCGCTTCTAAATTTCATGAGTCATGGGTCGCGTTTTTTTTGGACAGGTTTCTGAAAGTGAAATCGCTTATTTGGGCTCTAAAATAAGTGATGAAAAAGTTATTATGAGACCTGCCTGCACTACAGTGTATCCAGCTGAAATATCCCTCCGCCATAGGAGCCGACGGTAGTAAAGGCAGACAGAGCAACTCTGCTCGTATTTTCTGCAGTTTACGGTTGCAATAACCGGTGATAACTGCTGAAAGTAGATTAGGAAAATGAACAAAACGTATGACTTTATTGAAATGTACAATTTTTATTAATTTATATGTTTATGCGTAATACCATGTCTATCTTTGTTTAAGAGGCAAAAAAAATATATCAGCGTGAAAACAGGTATTTATTTATACATTTGTTTACACACTGTGTAAACATCAGGGCGTCATGATTAGTCATTTAGCCATTATAGCCCAGAGTTTAACATGTGGCACTAGGATGCTTTCATTTCAATTCTGAAAAGTGCTTGAAAAATAACAAAATAAAAATATTTTTTGTACAAGCATGTATTTATAAATGTCATTTATTGCAAAATTGCATATTAAAATGCCCAAACAGACTATTACACTTTCAGAAATAAAAGGATAAAATATGCGATTAATTTGCGATTCATCTCGAGTTAACTATCGACATTATGCGATTAATTGTGATTAAATATTTTAATCGTTTGACAGCCCTACTCTCTAAGCCACAGCTGTATCTGTTGCTTGTGCAACTTTTTTGCAGTTTTTCCCACCCCTTAACATACCATTATTATGCTTGAATAAAGGATTCTATAAAGCCAGTTCCTTTAGCAATGACCATATAGAGGCTAAACCCCCCGAGGAGGGTGTCATTAATTTTGTACAATTTAAATTTTTATTTTATAAAGAGACATCTGCTTGATTTTAAACACTTGTTTTCCTTGGCATTAACTTTAGGAAGTGTCTCTATTTTTATTTATTTATTTTTTTTTTTTTAGGAATGCCAAGTGTGGAAAGGTGCAGTGCACGGACGTTGATTTGAATAACCAACCTAATGGTGCCCAAATCAGTATCCAAACAGTTCAAGGATCCAAATGTGTGAATGCAGACTTTAACCTTGGAACCGATGTACTTGATCCAGCTTATGTTAACCCTGGAAGTCCTTGTGACAAAGGAAAGGTGAGCCTTTAACCAATTTTGGAAAATATTTTCTGTTGAGGGGAAATAATTTTGTACACTAAAAGTGAAATTGGCAACTAAAGTTATCTGGATATTTTTGGTCTTCTATTTCAGACCTGCATCGACTTCAAGTGTGTGAATGCATCACTTCTGCTGCCGAACTTGGACTGTGATGCTAAGACCACCTGCAATGGACGAGGAGTAAAAAAAAAAAAGCCTTTTATTTTTTTAATCCACTCTTCAGCAAATATTGAAAAGCCAGATTCTTTATTGTGTGTTTTTATTTCTACAGGTGTGTAATGACCAGGGACACTGCCACTGTGAAGACGGTTGGGCTCCACCCAAGTGCGACAAATCAGGGAGAGGTGGCAGCATTGACAGTGGTCCTGCTATGATTGGTACAATTAATTGTTTCTGACTTTTTCCAAGTTAATGTACAAGGAAAGTAACGATCTGCTGTAGGATCAGTCTAATGTCATATGCATACAGTTTCATTCTGAACCTCAATCCAGTTAATTTTTTTTATATATTGTGGCAATTCAAAACACATCATGTCAAGGCACTTTGCAAAGTCAGTTTTATCAAATCATGCAGACAAATTGCTTAAAAGGTTTTGTTTCCCAGGAAATCCAGAAAATTGCATCAAGTCATTGACTTGCAGCATTTATTCCTCATAGAGGAACTTTTAGTTACAGGGAAAAGTGGCTTGGAATGTGTGCATACAGCTTACGACAATGTAATGAGATTGCAATTAAAATCAAATAACATTACAATATAGAATGCAGCAGTGATAAGAATGTAACAGTGCAGTAGAACAGCAGTTTGAAAAAAAGTGTGCAGAAGAATGTATAGAAAGGGTATATCAATTTATTGACAGTGGTAGCTCAGCTGATGCAAACCTAAAGGACATTGTCACAGCTAAACATACCACCAGACCAGATGTTTCTACTTTAAAGAGAAAAAAGTTAATAAAGTCCTAATAAAGAGTATGAGGAGGATGTACCAGAATGAGAAGAACATGAAGCTAAAAGCTGAAATAACAGCAAATGATAGAAAACTGGAGAGTTGTAGGAGAATGTTGAAAAGGGTGGTTATGTCCTCCAGCCTAAGCCTATTGCAGCAAAACCATAAAGATAGCTTAGGATAATCTAAGCCACCTAACAATTAGCTTAATCACAAAGGAACGTTAAGACTACTCTCAAAAGTAGATGGGGTGTCTTTCTTACACACTAAAACTTGGAGTTGGTTCCACAGGAGAGGATCCTGATAACTAAAGGATCTGCTTCCCATTCTACTTTTAAAAACTCTACAAACCACAAGTAAACATGCAGTCTTAGAGCAAAGAGCTCAGTTAGGAATATATGGAGCAATTCGATCTCTGATATATGTTGGATGTAGCATATATAGTATGATGTAGATGCTAATGAAGTATTATTATTATTATTATTATTATTGTCTTATTATTATTATTGGGCTAATTATCAGAAGAGTTGAGGAAGAAAGTGAAATATATTAAACAAAATAAAAGTATTTACAATGTGCACAATCACGAAACACAATCATCATAGTCTATACGCCATAAATGCCAAAAGTGGACTGATCCAGGTATAGGAAATAACGTCCAAACTAATCTTTCTTTGTTGGGGTAAAGTTAATAAATGATCAGAGAGAACAGGAGGACACATTATTTCTTCACAATCAATGCTATAGATCGCTGTCACTTTCAGTGTCACCAAGAATGTTAAAATCTCCTTCTACAATGACCTCATCAGTATTTGAATCAACAAACAGAAGTTTCCTCATACACTTTGCTTACGGATTTGTACAAGGAAAACTAATAGTCAAATGTTAAACATTTTTTTTTAGCTAATCATTAGCTTGGGACTAATCAATAAATGGGACTGGAAGATATTTGCTACTCTTCCTCCTCGCCTGGTTTTTCTGGGAATGCTAAAGTTTAAATAGGAGTTGACTCATTTGTACTAACATAACGCTCTTTCTGCTGCCAGGTTTCTGTGACATAATATAGATCAGTCTAATTCTCTGTAATCAAGCCATTAAATAACAAAGTCTTTGAAGAGAGACATCTTATGTTCAATAAAGCATATTTAATAGGTAAAATATCCCGTTCATTTGGAGTTGTATTAATTTGTGGACACAACTGGGATTAGTTCATCCAACATGGAACCTGCTGCTGCACAAGCACCTTGATAAGACCAAAGGTGGTGCTAGCCTTCTCGGGGCCCTGAGTGGTGCCCCCAGAAGTGTGGTTCACATAAGGTAACCGTGTTTTACCTATCAAGGAAGAAAATGATCAAAGACAATAGATTTTAAGTGGGATTAAATGTGGAAAAAAATAAAGTACAATCAATAAAATGCAACAGTGGGCAGTGTAATACAAAACTAGGACCCATTCAATAAAGTGTTCTTAGATTAAGATTTCTTTTTGTCCTGTTTTGTTTGATGACAACCCCTAAAAACATCATGTCAGACTTTCCAGAGGAAAAGTTTTGTTTTCCTGAGAAAGATTCATTAGGAGGAACTCATTAAAACCAAAGATTCACAAAGTCAGCAGCATTTGTGCAAATTATTTTAGATTAATAGACTTT
Organism: Fundulus diaphanus; assembly: GCA_037039145.1. Lineage (NCBI taxonomy): Eukaryota > Metazoa > Chordata > Actinopteri > Cyprinodontiformes > Fundulidae > Fundulus > Fundulus diaphanus. Next base: position 12,874,692 of record CM073143.1, read on the forward strand.
AACGCTGCTGTTCAGAGTAAATCATTGTTGAATTTGCGCAAATGTAACAGGCCGAACATGGGATCAATTCTCATGTCTTTGTTACTCTTGCACTTAATATTTTTTAATATTTTTAATTTATTCAAAGAAGCCTACTGTTGCTTTAGTGAAAACTGCATGTGAAATAATGCTTTGCTACTTTTTTGTCTACAACAGTTATGAAAAAATTACTTTTTGCAAGCTTTTTTTCAACATTGTAGAGATGTACATCTTTTGCTTGAGCAAATATTTTCATGTTACTTTTATATATTAATGTGCTTTATTTTGAATATGCCGTTATTGTGATTACTATAATTATGATTTCACTCTGGCTGACCCCCTTCCCTTTTTACTTGTCAGCTAAAAGTAAAGTTTAGCAGAAGTTAATGCCATTTATCAGCTTTAGTAGGTGCATATTTGTTGCTAATTGCATTCCTTGCATCACTAAACTGATCTGTTTTAACATTAAAAACAAATTTGTCCTGTTATAAACTGTTTGAAAACCTGAAACAGCAGATGTATCTTTAGAAAATTACATAAATTTGTAGAATAAATTATGCTTTTAAGTATACACCAATGTTCTTTTTTTAACACGTGAACCCTTCTGCCTCAGATTACTCCCTCAGGAACGGCCTGTTGATCTTCTTCCTGCTGATTGTGCCTCTTCTCATCGCTGCCATTCTGGTGCTGCTCTACGTGTTCAAAAGGGATTCCCTAGACATCTGTTTAAAACGAAATCCAAAGTAAAATGAAAAAAGTCAAACTTACAAAACATCTATATGGCATCTTAAAAAAGATTTCATGTTTTTGAGAAAATGTTTTCTTTTTCTATTCAAAGATCACGCAATACAGGAAATAGAAATGCAAATGCCCCAACGAACGGCAACGTTCAAACAAATGTGATAATTCAGCCTCCAGGACAAGTTCCACCTCCAAGGGTAAATCTAGGCTTCCAAGTAGTCGTACTGTGAAATGTGAAAATGTATTTTGTTAAAATGGTAAATGTCAGAAATAATGGATGTTAAATTAATCATTATAAGTTTGGTTGTATTTTGTTTTATGAATAAGTACAATATCTAACTGGTTATTTTTTTCCCCCTCTTTCACTCCAGCCTCCAGCTCCATCCGGGACCTCTGCTCCAGTTTCAGGGTGCGTATTTTATTTTATTATATTTTTTTCTTATTCAATTTCTCCAAATCTGTATTTTCGTCAATTGTGTATTAAGTCAATTATGTTTGATCAAATGTATTTACATGTTTGTAATTCACAACACATTTCAAGGGACTTTACAAGTCAGAATGACTAAGAAATATAATTGAATCGGTGCAATCATATAGACAGATTCGGAATAATTGCAATACATTCCAATTTACTCCTAGTTATAATGCAATGTACTCAAAATCAGTTTGTAATTCCAATTGGTAAGTTATGTTTTCTATAACGCCTTCACTGCACCACCTATAACTGAACCCAAATATGTCTGGTCAGTTACAGATATGGAGAGCTGGATTACTGGAACCAAGATACAAACCCCGCCCCTGCACGGCCTTCACCTCCAGTTCAGGGCCCTGGAATGCCAAGACCAATCCCAACTTGATGCTTGTTTTATGTTGGGATTTTTAACCATTAGGACAACTTGCTACTGTATAAGACAATGTGTGTAACTTATAAGCACCTTAACACAGACTGTGGTACTGCATTTGTGGTGTTGGATGGAAAGGGTAAATATGACTGTGGGTTTTAAGTGGTCCTTACTACTTACGCTTCATGTGCTGCAAAGAAAACATGCAAATAATTGAATTTTAGGAATTTTTTTTCAAAAACATTTTAAAAAGGTTGTACATTTTGAGATATGTTGTAATATTGTCCTGAAAATTGTAATAAAAAGTATATTGTTAAATTGGTCTGCCTGTACAGTTTGCATAGGATTCTTTTTTTTTTTTAATACAAGTGAATGTCATTACAGTTTTATTAGTTCATTTCTATCAGCTGAAACTTAGTTTTATATACAATCATTACACATATGATTTAATATATTACAGGCATTTTTCTGTTCAGGATTTTTGGCTTACATTCAGTAAAAGCCTAAAGTTAATTTCTCTCAAACTGAATTTAGGAATCAAAAGTATATCCGTGCACTGTACTGTTTATTTACTCAATACTTGGTCAGTACTTTATGTACATAAATCGTGACATCCAACCATTGTACTGCTGAGGTAAGGCCAGGGTGCTTAAATAGCGACCCTCGGCTTGAAGTGGTCTACAATTTCTTTGTAGAGAGCGTGATGAAACGCAACACAATAGCAGAATGTGACATTTCTCTGAACCATCACTAGCTGAGGAAGCGAAATGGTACTACTGTAGGTAGGCGACCTATCAAGTATGCCTCCTAGATGGGCTAGCTGCCAAAATAGGGAAGTCTTATTCATCTGCAGCAGTCCAGGTGGAAAACATAAAGCTCAAGAACAAGCTGGAAGCTATTACGTAGAGTATAAAGTATGTTTTGTTGATGACTTTAATCTTTCTGCTCCAAAAACCAGGCTTCCTTTCTTCCCTGATGTTGTTCACTAGCAAAGACAGCATCCTTCTCAAGTCCTTTAGTTCATCCGAGAGCTTTTCAGACTCCTGCAGCTCCCCCGTCAGTCGGCTCCTGCGGCCCTAAAAAAAGGTAGTGACGGGTTAAAAACCAAGACAACAAGACAGAAAATTATATATGTGACATTCATGTCTTGTTATATGCTAAACTCAAAGTTTTAATATGTATCAGTTAATTTTATGAGTTTTTTCTTTTCCTAATAAACCTTGAGGGAGACATCAAAACTAAATCAGATTTATCAGTGTGGATAGACACAGCCTTGTTGCTCAAGTGGTCTTTTCGGTGGGGCTATAATACCAACCTGCTCCGATTCAGGTTGCATCTGGTCTGCCGACACACCACAGGTACACGGGCACCTAATCCATTTCTTTTCTTCTAGAGGAAACAAATGAAGCACATTAAAATATTTTGTGTATCTTAAAGTCTGCTCATTTTAGGTGGTGCTTCAGTCCATTTGTGCTCTAATAATTTTTAATATAAAATAGTGCATTATCTTTTATTGTAGATTGTTTTTCAAATGTTTTACACTAAGCTTTTACCTTTTGGCAATTTTCAGCACATTTTTCAGAAGATAAAATAATCTTGATTGTGGCCAGATAAGCATGTTTGTGCACAAGAACACCACAGTAACTGTTCTGAAAAATTCAGTGTCTGAACTTTTTAAACAACAGATAAAAGTTCACATTTGGATGGTAGAAGGGTTGGGCACAGGTGGTGCTTTACACAATGTTCTGTTTCTGAGCCCTTGAACTCAATGTTTTGTCACCCTCCAACCTCAAACTTCAATGTTCTTCATTAGGATTTTATATTATGGACAAACACAAGGTAGTACATAATTGTTAAGAGGAAGAAAAACGGTGCATGGGTTTAAATTGTTAAAAACGAATCCGAAAGACACCTTTTATGCTGATATCCCTCAATAAAATCTAGTGCAACCAATTTCCACTGACAGCTGTGTCATTAGTAAATAAAAGTTGGCACACAGCTTCAGTTGCTTCAGCTAGAAACCACTGATCAGGCCCGAAATCTGGGTGTAGTGATGGACCTGAACCTCCAAAAGCATCTAAAGACAATTACAAGGTCGGCCTTCTATCACCTGAAGAACATTTCCAGGATTAAAGGACTAATGTCTCAGCAGGATCTGGAAAAACTAATCCATGCGTTTATTTTTAGTTTAATTGATTACTGCAATGGTGTTTTCACAGGTCTGTCAAAAAAAAAAAAAGCTGCTGCCTGCGTCCTCATTAAGACTCAGAAAGTAGAGCACATCACCCCAGTTCTAAAGTCCTTACACTGGCTTCCTGTATCTCAGAGAATAGACTTTGAAATACTTCTGTTAGTCTATAAATCCCTGAATGGCTTAGCACCTAAATACATCACAGACTTGTTATCAGTGTATCAACCATCCAGACCACTCAGGTCTTCTGTCTTCAGTCTACTCTGCAGAACCAGAACCAAACATGGAGAAGCAGCATTTAGTTCCTATGCTCCACTTATCTGGAACAAACTTCCAGAAAACTGTAAAAGTGTGGAAAGCCTGAGTTTCTTTAAATCAATGTTAAAAACACATTTGTTTAGGATTGCCTTTGACTGTTCTAGTTAAACTATTTTACTAAAACATTGTTAGTTTAACTTTGTAGTCCAACTGTTTTTAATAGGTGCTTTTAGTTTCTATTTTTCCATGCTTTATTTTGTTTCTACATTTTATTCCAACTTGTTTTTATTATTATTTTATTTTCCTATATTTTAATCATGTGAAGCACAAAATCTCTTCCTCCCCACTCCAGTGTAAGTCTCACCTTCCTCGCAGCTTTGGTAGTTGGTGTCTCTACCTCGATTGTCTACACAGTCCTCTCCCAAATGGTGTCCTCTGTCCATCTGATTGTCCTGGGATTCAGCATCTATCTCCATTAGATACATCATCAAAATTGTTTCCAGGAGGCTCAAGAACATTAGAGCAAAAATCCCAATGCAGTAGACCGCTGAGGAGAGGTTGAAGTAAAGATAACAAATTAATTTAAAAAAACATAATATATTTGTGTTTTGCTGCTGAAACAAGTTATTGAAAAACGTTAAATACTGTAAAAATCTTTTCTTTTGTAACAAGTCTTCACCACAACTGTTGTAATAAAGTAAGAATTGGTATGAATTGTAAAATCTCTCTTTTTCTTACCCATGTCTTGATTCACATTTTGTTGTGAGGATTTATTTGGTTTGTACATGTTTGTGTAAAAGAGCAAAACCATGAATGGGTTACCTCCTTATCACGTTGCTAAATGAGTTTGAACTGAGATGTGTTTGCAGCTGGCACACAATAGCCAGAGGATTACACAGTCTGCACTGGTCTTAATATCATATTTGCTGTTGAACTTTAAAGAATTCATTCAATTTGGTTGATTTAATTTTGGTTGATTTCTTGACAACTTTGAAGTATAGTTCATAAATGTTCAGCTGGGTTAAAATTGGAGCTCTGGGAAGGCGTAAGCGATAGCTTGATGTTTGCCTGCTTTATGTCTTCCAACAAGTATTTTTTCTTGTAGTTTTCCTAATGTACAGGACTGTCTCAGAAAATTAGAATATTGTGATAAAGTTCTTTATTTTCTGTAATGCAATTAAAAAACATGAAATGTCATATTGTGAAGAAGAAGCTGAAAGACACCAGACCCAACAATGCAAATGAGCTAAAGGCCGCTATTGAAGCATCCTGGGCATCCATAACACCTCAGCAATGCCACAGGCTGATTGCCTCCATGCCACGCCGCATTGATGCAGTAATCTGTGCAAAAGGATTCCCAACCAAGTACTGAGTGCATTAATGGACATTTTCAAATGTTTGATTTTGTTTTGCTGTTATAATTTTTTTTTTTTTACTTGGTCTGAGGAAATATTCTAATATTTTGAGATAGGATTTTTGAGTTTTCTTCAGCTGTACGCCATAATCAGCGATATTAAAACAATAAAAGGCTTGCGATATTTCAGTTGATTTGTAATGAATCCAGAATGTATGACGTTTCATGTTTTTTAATTGCATTACAGAAAATAAAAAACTTTATCACAATATTCTAATTTTCTGAGACAGTCCTGTAGTTTTGGAACACCCGACTCTAAGTTTCAACCATCTAACTGTTTGGACATAGTCTTTCTTTATTATTCAACTAAAATGCACCAGTATCACTGGCAGGCAAACAACCCCACAGCATGACTCTGCCAACACTATGCCTAACAGTGGGTACAATGTTCTTTGAAAGCCTCACCAAATTAAATTATTGCCACTGATAGCCTGATGTGTCATCAGGCTATCCCTGAGCAAATGGGATGTTCATGTGGGCAGCAGAAAAATTTTTGAGTTTGAGCCAGTATGTATAATTGTGACTGGTGATTGGGGGGAAAAAATCCAATATTTTTATGGGACTTTACATTATAGTTGTATGACCAATTCTTGTTTTATTTTAGATTATCAATCCACTCTGGAAAGAAAACAAACAAACAAATAATAATAATAATTAAATGCAAAGTTCATGTTAATCTTCCCAGGACTATATATTTTACATTCTGAAAATCTCAGAATCAATCAGCCTAAAAAAAACATCCCAAGATTTTTCCAAAGTTTACGGCAGGATTTGATCCATTTACCAATCAGTGGGATCTTGTCTGATGACGAAGGCAGAATGTCATTAAGAATGAGCTGCATCACAGTGACAGCAAGCAGCACAGTGACTTTGAAGCTGAGCTTCTCACCACCCCTGTCTGAGATTAGGAACGAGAACAAGTCCAGGCACAAGAAGAAGAGAAGCGGCAGAAGGAAGTTGACGATGTAGAGTATAGACCTCCTTTTCATTGAGATCTGTAAGACATGTTTACAGTCAGCAGAAATAACAATATCAGGAAACCAAAAAATAAGATACACTCCACTAGTCTGCCTTTGCAATGTAGGTAATGAAAAATTAAGAACCAAGATTTTTCATGCCAATGATCTTCTCTAGTTGTACATATTTTCATATATTTAAGACAGATTTAAGCAAGCGAAAGAAGAATCTAGAAAAAAGTTAAAGAAAATCAGCTGTTACCTACAGTGTAAATGACTGTATCTTGCTCGTATCCAAATGGTGTAACAGTTTCGTTGGTAACTGTCATGTTAATAAACAACCACTCATACTGCGTCCTCATCAACTGACGTGACCAATCAGTGGCCACTGAAGAGTTGTAGGAATGTAATAGCTTTATTTCCTTAACTGAAATTGGAGAGAGAAAAAAACTGGGGAAATGTACATGAGATATAACGACAGCTTTACATTAGCATTATTTTGTGTGTACAATTGAAATTGTAACCAGATATTTTACAATTATTGACATTGATTTGAGACTAAACTTTTCCATATTTTTTATAGCAGTTTCGCATATTTCCTTGGTTAATAATCAGGTGGAATTACCTTTGTGCAAACTGTACAGGTTTATAGTCGACCTTACAAGACTAATGCTTACCTTTTTTTTTTTAAAATCGAGTTTAGTGCTACACTCAAAAACATTGACTTTTCTGGTCTTAAGTCACATTACAACTAATTTGCTGGAGGGCTTAGCGTCATAGTCCATTTGGAAGATCCATTTTTGCCAGATCTTTAACTTCCAAATATTACTTTAACATTTCCACATAGGACTCATTGTGTTGCATATTTTGTGAAGTACACTAATCCCATCTGCAGCAAAACAACCACATAACATTATGCTGATTCTCCAGTAATTCACAGATGGGATGTTGTTCTCATGCCTGCAAGCCTCATCCTGTTTCTTCAAATGTAACAATGGTGATAATAGCCAAACATTCACTTAGTATTATGAGATCATAGAACAACTTTAAAGAAATTATGTTTTTGCCCTTGAATGAATTTGCAATCCCCTTGGCCATTTAGGGTGCCTTTGGAGTACTGGCATTTTCCTCTTATCAAACAATAAATGAATTTCTCCTTATTCTTGAAGTAAGCAGACATGATATTTTGGTAATCCTCACTGAGCCAAAAGAGGAAAAGTTTAATCTAAGTTATTGTTAGTAGGTGGAAAAATGTTTTTGTCCTACGCAGTGTAGGTGAAAATCAGTGCCTGTATTCACAAAGACTCTCAGAGAGCTCCCATCTCAGCCTAAAAATGTCTACCTTGATTCTTAGCTTAAGAATGATTCAGATCACTGCTGAGAACGACTCAGTAAGGAGAAGACAGACATTTTGATATTTGTGAGGAGGTGTGGTTACCCCGTTGTAGGTGTGATGCGTTTTTTTAAGAGCTGTGACTGGTTGATTGGCAAATTTGTGACATGATGATGAAACAGCCAAAATTAAATAATTGTCTCATAGCATCAAAATGTTTGAATACACCTTATTTACATTGTCGTCATTATTTTGATTTGTTTATTTTATGTTTACTCACCATACTGGACATTTTACTACTTTATCTATTTGATATTAATGTGCACTCACCTGCCAGCAATTTATAGTGATTGCCTGCTTGCTCTGACCCTTTACAGGAAGCGCAGATCAATGCATGTTTTTCTCAACGGCTCTTGGTGCTTTTACGCACCATGGACAGTTTGAAGTGCTCCGTGGAGCAATAAAAATGCCAAGAGATGGCACAAACAAACTTCTCAATTACCATTTAGATATCTTTTATTCATGATTATTTAACATTTTTCCTATTTTGTATGCTCAATAAAATTACATTACTAGAGCTGCACCTATATATACGTATATATACGCACCTTTAGGCTCGCTAAAAGTCCTCCTCACTACTCCTAAAGTTTTTTTTATTTAACTTTAGGAGGTTTCTTAAGGCATTGGGTACTTTGTGAATAACATTATCTCACTGACGTAAAATTCTTGGAAAAATCTTAAATTCAGGAAATTCTAAGATTTTTCCTAAAATGACGTCACGAAGAGGATTCTTTGTGAATAAGGGCACTGGTTTTAACTACACATTTTAAAGGCTCACTTTGGTAAAGAATTGGCACTATAGCACTGGTGAAACATAAACTTAATAAAAAATGGGTTATTGAAAAATACTAAAATACAGCAGAAAACTGACTTACCGGAGTGAACTACTGATTTAATTGAGAGATTGCAGCTCTGAACATCAAACGGGAATTTGTAAACCTGCATCATACATGTGCTGACCATCACCTGATCATTCTGAATTTGGACTCTACCATTGCTCCTGATTGTGAGGTAAGGACTTGGAGGGGCTTTATCCTTTTCCGTCCTAAACAAACCAACATCAACAAAAAACATTAATTATACATGCAGCCAGGATAATGCTCAGGAGAAGGAAAGCAAAACTCTGACCGTGGCAAAGCGATCTATCACTTTGTCAGCCAGTATCAGAAGATGGACACTGTAACTTACATTTCTAACTTTTAGCTAATGGGCTCTTACTATATTTACTATTACTATATTTAGTTTAGTACTTATACTGTTGCAGATAAAACCATATTACTTACATTAGATGAAAGTGTAATTTCTCAGGCAAAATGTGATGCATTTCCCCGTGCTAATTTCAAACCGCTATGCTACTACAGCTAGCTAAACATGGCTGACAGGGTTGGGGTGGGTTGTAACACATCTTTACAAAGTGTTACAACCATCCCCTTACATACAACTAAGAACATTTTGATTTTAATAATTTTACAGAATGCCTAGGCAGTGGATACGAAAGACTGATAGAGGTGTGCCTGCAGATGTTTTAAAAAAAAGGCATCTGATGAGGTCACAAAGAAGAGCAAGTCAGTCAGATCAGTTGCGAAGGCGCATGGGATCTGCCATGTAACACTGAGCAGATACTGCAAATCACTGCAGAAGCTGAGAGAACAGGGGTCCAGTGATATTCCCAGTGTAGGTTATTGGAGCAGCAACAAAGTCTTCTCTGAGGTGCAGGAGGAAGTGTTGGCTGACTAATCAGGAAGTTAATTTCGGACACTGCCTACATGTTTGTTCAGTGTTCATTAAGCATACATTATACATGTTAAGGAAGTTTGTTCTAGTAGAATAATTTACACACATGCACACACACAAACAGAGTATATTTGAGTTATGGTCAGTCACAGAGAGACTTGTATTGTTCTTGTATTGTTCTTTTAATTCAGTAAACCTCTTTTTGAAGCATATCACATGGTATGGACTCTGTTTTTGCTTCTTTTGTCTAATTGTTACAACTTACCCCAGCAGGTGTTGTAACAAAGGAACACCATGTATTTGACATGAACTCATGAAGTCTGTGATATTCTTGCAGAGGTTTGAATTGGTGCCATTTGTAGTAAACAAATGTGGGCATTTTGTATAAAAGTTTGAAAACTCTAGCTCAAATATTCTGTGAGTTAAAGGTGCTGGAGCAAAAAGTGTTACAACCATACCCGGTCTCCCCTAATTGCTTTTCTATTTTAATGTGTAATTGAATTCAACATTGTCATCTATCTATCTATCTATCTATCTATCTATCTATCTATCTATCTATCTATCTATCTATCTATCTATCTATCTATCTATCATAGATAGAGATTTTTTTTTTCTAAATCTCCCAAAATTTGTAATCTTTCCAGTCCATTCCTACCATGCCCCATGCAATTACACTACCGTCTCCCCCATCTTCGTTCATGTTAATTATGTCCGCTTAGATTGACCAATAGTGTTGACCAAGGTCTTGCTCATGATCAGAATGTGGGACAGAAACTTCCATTGTAAAAAAGGAAAGGCAGTTATTTTCAGCAGCAAAACTATGACCGATTATTCAGACAGCAAAAGCAATATAAAACCTTTTATGTAATTACTACAATAAATATAACTCTAACAAACTTTAAAGTGCCCTCCACTTTCCCTCCAGATTACTTCACTCCATGGTCTAAAACAGTGATTCTCAATTCCAGTCGTTGAGGTCCTGGACCTTTTAGATGTGTCCCTGATTCAGCACACCTGAATCAAATGGCTAAATTACCTCCTCAGTATGCAGTCATGTTCTCTAGAGTCTTGCCAATGACCTGATTATTCGCCTCAGGTGTGCTGAAGCAGAGTAACAAATAAAAGCTGCAGGACTGGAAACTAGACCTCTTTCATGTTGATGAGTTACAAACAGGCAGAACGATCTTATGAATTCCTCCACGTCATCATGATCAGACCCTTTTTTGTTACATAATGTAAAGTTCCATAAACGTTATCTTTACAAACCCATTTTCTGCCGTGACACAAAAAGAACAGAAAGGTTTTGATTGTTTGTGATGTATTTTTCATCTGCACTCACCAGACTATGACGCTTGGGCTGTGAACGTCTATTCAAATATAGATTCAGTTACAAACATAGTCACCACCAGAGTCACTTAGCAGGCTTCAATTATATCAGCAGTCTGCCAGCCACCAGGCTCACCCCAGGGGATTCTTTACTTTGTCTGCCTCGCTGCCACTTTCAAGACTCATTGAGGGGGCATGATCAGTTTTAGTTCTCGCTGTTTCATTTGCAGGCAGATTTTATTTTCCACCCTATGCATTTGCATCTCCTCTGTTCATGTTTTCATGGGCTCTTGAATTTATTTGTTTTTTTGTTACCAGCTTCACCCTCAGGAATTAGTTTCTATTTCAAATTAATTCAAGTTGCAGGTGCAAAAGTAATAATTTAAGATGTTGGTGCTTAGTATTTTAATTTTTTAGTTAAATAGAGAAAGTGTATACATATACTTACATTTCCTCAATTGTAAGATCTGGTTTCCACAGGATGTCTGTAGGAACAGTAACACTTTCGATGCCACAAAAATTTCTGGGATCCCAGGAAATGTAATCGTTCTGCCACTTCTATGCAAAAAGTAAAGGATATGCTCACAAATTGGAATATAACACAATTGCTGCATTTTATCTTTAATTTTAACCTCAACTTCAGCTTTTGTCATTCATTTTTATTTCAATTCTTAGCTCCAGTCTTTTATCTTTTGCAAATGTGTTTTAGATTGATCGCCTTTGACTTCAATAGATCGCTTCTTATCCTTCTGTCTTGTCTATTGTCTGTATTGTTTGTGTGATTATATGATGGCTGCTATTATTACTGCTATTACTTGCTGCAAATGAATTGCCCTTCGGGGACCTAATAAAATAAAGTCAAAAGTCTAAAGTAAGGTAAGTAAAAGAGGATTTATGTGCCAAAGTTTAAATTTTTTACTGAAGGGGTTAATTAATATCATGATAATATGGGTTTCTTTTTGTTATTTATTTTCTTTGTCTTCTCATGGGATAAGTTGCTTATGCTGTGCTGCAGACTCACCTGTTTCACATCATAAAAAGACCAACAAGACTCCAGCAGCACCCGATTGTCCAGCATGGTTTTGATAATTATGGCCTCATTTTGTGTCGTTCCTTTGGATATTCTAGTTCTTACCTCAAGTTTCCATACCCATTAGACATGCCGATCAGGCCTAACATAATGACCAGTGACAGAAGTAGGAAAGATTTTGAATTCTAAGAATTTGGAAGAATATAGCAGGACCCTGAATTGTGATTGCTAGATAACTGGATCAGAGAATATTAAAAAATTCAGTATTTGTGGGGTGTTCCTGGGTTTCTGTGGAATGAAATGCGGTGAACAAGCAACAGGGCCAAACAGGGCCATGGCTCCCTGATCCCCTTATGTAGCAATGCTTGGTCTGATTCAACATAAGAGCTTCTGTGACTGAAATTGCTGAAGAAGTTAAAGGTAATTCTGGTATTAATGTGTCAGAATACACAATACGTTGCAGTTTTATTTTTTTGTATGAAGCTACCAAGTCACAGCAGTTAGGGTTGGGACAATATTTCCTCATGACTGTGGCATCAGCAGGATCATTTGATCCACCATATTGCCATATAGCTTCAGGAGGGATTTAAGGAGCGCAAGGATGAGTTTGAAGGGCTTCTGTGGCCTTTAACTATGCCAGATCTTAATCCATTCCTCCATTGGTAGGAGGTTCCATATAAACAAGTCTTATCCATCAAGAATTCACTTGATCTAGCTAAATCTAGCTGCCAGATACCACAGCACATTTTCAGGGGTATTAACAGAGTCCATGCTTTAATGGGGGACTGACCACACTGTTAGGCAGGCTGCCACAATCTTATACTTTTATCTGAATATGCCATATTAACAATACTTGCTGTCTGATAATTGCTTTCTCATAAGTTAATTCTATTTTCCTTTAGAACTTAATTTTAAACAAACATGTTTTTCATATTACTAATCTAGTGTGTAACTCTGTCTATGTTTTTTTGCCACTGTCATGCCCGAATTTCCCCATTGTGGGACAATACATTTATTATCCCACAATAGAGAAATCTGGTCTGCTGGCATGATTGTTTAAAAAAACAAACATAAAAAAGAGTAATATTATTGAAACTTAATACTCACCATAAGAATCCATACATATGGTACAAACGTCTGGTCAATCTCTCTCTGTAAACAAACACAAATCTGTGAAGGCCAATAAATATCACTTAAGTCAACATAGTGATTTCATATTCTGTCAAAACTTATGTACTGCATTGGAATTTGAAGTGGACACAGCTTGTGCTATAGTCAATTTCAGATTAGTTAACGGATGCAGCAGTGTAGCTCGACAGAAAGTTAACCCAAGCAGGAGAAAACTGCTTTTGTACAAACTCTTTTTGTACATGATCTGTTGCTAACAAACTGTTAGCTTTACTGGTGTGAAAAAGGAGGACACAGAAACGGCATGTTCACTTGTTTTTCTAGTTTATAAACAAGCAATCATGTAGTAGTACATGTAGCTTCTATTGGAAGTTATAAAAGTCATAGGGTTACAATTGCAGTGGCAGTTTCAAACTATGACGTGTAGGATGTTTTACAATTCTTTTATTCTTTTTTGCCTTCTGGTAACTGTTTCTAGGCTGCACAGAAGGTCCTAGGTTTGAACCCTGGATTGGAGTCTTTCTGCATGAAGTTTGCATGCTCTCCCTGTGCATGTGTGTGTCCTCTCCAGGTACTTGGGCTTCCTCCAACAGTCCAAACAACATGACTGTTTGGTTTTAGTGTGTAAGTGCATTGTTGTACGTCTCTGTGTTGCCCTGTGACGGACTGGTGACCTGTCCAGGGTGTATCCCACTTCTCGCCCAATGAGAGCTGGAGATACGCACCAGCCCCCCAGCAACCCTGCACAGATAAACTGGTTTAGATAATGGATGGATGGTACCTGTTTCTGCAGACAATTACTGTTTTGATTGTTTCTGGTAGTTTTCAGCACTGATTCTGATGAAAATGTTGCATTAATCTGGCAAGTCGTAGACAATGAAAAACATGTTTCTGATATATTACCTGAATTGACAAGGCTGGGAAAAGTAAAACAAAGTGTAACACTTTAATTCACTGAGTTGCTCTTTAGACTAATTTTTAACATAAAATGTACATCTAAAGGTTATACTGAATGATGGAGGCCTGGTGACTAAAATGTTGGAGAATTATAACAGACGTTTTTTTATGTAGTACACTGGATTTAGGTTTTAACATAAAATTGTTCTCGGTACAGTTCAGTTTTACTCTACATATTTAGATTTTTACTTTGGTTAAATGAACAAAACTTAATTGGTAGCCTCAAGAAACTGACTGAACATGCTGCAGTGCTGCAAAAAAACATAGTTTTTTTTATCCTAAAGGCTTTCAAACACCCAAAATATCCCTGTTTAAAGCCAATGTTATTATTATTCTTGTTTATTAGGGTTATTTGCAAATACTTCTTTTGTTTTGTTTTACAAAAGGTCACATGAAATAAGGAACAATGATCATTCACTCATGTATAGTTTACAAAAGCAAAAGACTTCTATGGCTCAACTGAAAAATGTTTATGCTTTAAGAATATTTTACTCTTCACACAACAGTAAGATATTAAATAATCTGAATTTTTTTGGGTTCCTTCTCAACACCTTTAGATTATGATAGATATTTTACTCACATAGTGTTATGATTTTTAGTTTTACTCTTCTTATCTGAAGAGAGAATTCATTTGGCAGTGATTTATCCTCCTTTTTGTCACAGTTTTGTACCTGCTATTTGTTTTGTTTCTGCATTGAAGCACACTCCAACAAATAACTGCAGACACAAAGCAAATATCAGCAGATCGGAGCAATTTGCAACTACATTTGCATCACAGCCACAAGCAAATAAGATGCAGAAGTGATCAGAGACACAGGAATCACTTTGGTATTATTGCATCTTTGTTTTAAGAAATTAACCTGACCCTAGCCAGATGGATTTCGCTCCGCCTAGCTCCACTCATCCATCTGGAACTGATCCATAGGAATGTCGTTTCAGAAGGCTGGGCCTTATCAAAAATCCTTGCATATGATTGGATAAGCCACTTGTCTGTCATCTTTATCGACGTGCTATTTCAACCACTCACACCGAAGCCAACCCGTGACGCTGATGAGAGCGACGCAGGAAAAAACAAAATTTATTTTTGCGGCTCTAGTTTTATTGACAGTGAGCTGACAGGAAGAGGGGGGAAGACAGGCGGCAAAGCGCAACGAGTCGGAGTCGATCCCGGGCCGACTGCGTCGAGGACTAAAGGCCTCCTAACATGGTTCGCGCTAACCGCTCCGCCACGGGCGCGCCCCGGAAAACAAAACTTACCAATTACGGTCGGTAGAACGGCGAAAACATGGTTTCCACCAACAAAAGCCTTCAGAGCCGTTCTCTGATGTTCTTTTAATGAAACAATATTAGGTAGATTGGACAACACGGAAGAAATAGCAGCATCAATGTTAACACTTGCTTCCTCGATGGGAGCCGTCATTGTTGTCAGTCTCATGGTCGCTTCTCCACTACGTTGCATCTATGAAACTCCAGCCCTGCGTCCTGATTGAATAAAATTAGTTGAAGAAATCACTCTCTAAGGAAGATGTCCCAGATGGATGTGAGTGAAGCTAGGCGGAGCGAAATCCATCTGGCTAGGGTCAGGTTATTAAGAAATAGCTCCAGGCTAGGATTTGGAGTTCTGTCAGATGAATAATCTAAAACATATTTACAAAAGTATTATGTACTCGTTACTGGTAGGAAAGATCTATTCTACCTTCTAGATCATCCCTTGCTTGTTTTTTCTTTTATAAAGCCAGTCAGTCAGGTGGCTTTCCTGTCTTTTGTGTCTTATCTGCCTGCTTTTAGCAGGTGGTATTTTTTTGTATCTGCGTCAGGCCCAGTTCTAATCTTTGAGAAAACAAGGCTGTTTCCTTGGCTGTTGTTTATCTTAATATAGGGGGGGGGGGTTCCTTTGAATGCATGCAAATACCTTATTAAATGTGAGGGAAACAATGTCTGCTCATGTGGTCTTAGAAATTGAAAGAAGCAAATGCACCTTTGCACATATTTAGCACACAGAAATACCTTTTGTTAATTTACCTGCATATTCTCAAACGAAAAGCTTTAGCATCTTACCACATCTAGAATAGCGTAGAGCAACACTTCCAGATCCACCTTTGTAGGTTTTGTGAAGTCTCTTACAGGTCGGGTCAAGGAAAAAAGCTCATTGCCTTTGCTCAAGTTCAGGTAGTTTAAAACATCCCGATAACTACACACTGCTTCAGAGGAATCCACATCTACAACTTCCAGCATAAAGAAACAAGAAAGCAGATGCAGACAGAATGGTAGAAATATCCTTTCTTCCATAAATTACAGTAATCATTTTCACTTTTGCTTTTGAGTTTGAATTTTATGAATAATTTATTAGTCTCTCCCGATCAATATAAAGAGAACAGAAATTTTAATGATAAAATGTACGGTGTTTGTGATTACACATAGATGTTGGTGGGCACTTATGGTTGACCACAACAATGCTTTTTACAGTCCACAGAGTCTGACGAGATCCTCCAATTCTGATGTAACTTGCATAAATAAAGTACATATAGCGGTGGTTAAAAAAAAAGTACATAAATAGTACACCCTCTGTCAGTACAAGATTTTTATTCAATGTAGGATTCTGTCTTTATGAGGTTTGGAAATTATAGTTTGAACAGTTTTCAGTTGTGTGAAACAAACCATAGTGATTCAAATGTTTTTGGATTGTTTGTAAAAATATAAATGCCCTTCTCCAAAAAAACAAAATAAACCCTATAAATACATTAAATAACTTGAATTTAAAGCATTTTTTCTTATAATATAATGTTGCAACAACAAAAAAGAACACAGTGGTCCGAAGATCAGATTCTACCATAACACATCCCTGAAATATGTACAGCATATTTCTCTATTATTCCTATTAATTTAATAATAATAATAATAATCCTAGACATTTATTCCCAGAAATTTAATAATAATAATAATAATAAATTACCTATGATGAAGAGGGGCAAAAGGATGTCTCTCAGCAACATTTCTTTTGAAATCCAGGCACCAGGATGGGTGAACAGCAAGTGTACAAATATAACAGCAGTGCAGAAATCTTAGTCAAGGGGTGGGCACACTGAAAGCCTTATCAAATTTCATGATTTGATGGTTTCCTTTGTCCATTCATCCACTGAAACAGCTAAAACTTGCACTAATATCTGGCACATTCCTTTAAACAAATTCAGACCAACTCAAGTTTCTTTTATCAAACATAGTTGTTTTTACAACAAACATAAGGAATTATAAATCACTAAGTTTTATAGAGTGGAGACAAAAAGTAAAATCACCTTTGAACTCTTAATACTTCGGTATACCAAGTCATTTTGGAAGATTTTCTGTTCCCATCTTTATGGAAGATGTTTGGAGTAATATGACTGTGCACCAGTGCACAAAGTAAAGCCAATGAAGAAGTTGATGAGCATTTTGGGTGAGGAAGAACA
Organism: Fundulus diaphanus; assembly: GCA_037039145.1. Classification (NCBI taxonomy): domain Eukaryota; kingdom Metazoa; phylum Chordata; class Actinopteri; order Cyprinodontiformes; family Fundulidae; genus Fundulus; species Fundulus diaphanus. The sequence continues at coordinate 12,892,126 of CM073143.1, forward strand.
AAAATAGCCTCCACAAAATGTTTACCTCAACCTGATACCTTCATGACATGATACCTTCCAAAAGTTGATTCTCTGGTACGACAATACTTTCAATGTTACTGCAGAAATATATATATAACTGCTTTTTACTGCATAACAACTATATACTGTAATGTATTGGTATTTGTTTTAACAGACAAAAACAAGCTGCATACCTGAAAATATCAGCTCAGTTAAAGGAGCAATGAGTGATATTTCACCACTTGGTGGTGCTTGAGCACTGTCTGTCTGCACTGACCAAAACAAGATGGTGCATTCACACTGAACGCGGTGACTACGAAATTTCCACCTGCACTGCGCGGTGTTGACTGCTTTGCATTTTGCATGCAAAAAAGGTGACACAGGCTTCACCGGGAGTCGCGTGCCATCAGATAGGAGAAGCTCCTATCTGCGTGTCTGTTCAACTCAACACCTTGAGTTGAGATTTTGCCATGTAAGTCATGGTGCTGTATTTAATGGGGAGAGCAAAACAACGGTGCCAGCATCCCTGCTACGGACCTCAGACAGAAGCACCGGGGGAGAAGCTGCAGAGAGCACATCAAGAGGCCGAGAGACAGTGCACCCAACTCGGCAGAAGAAGTTGCCAGCCGCCCCGTCTTCAGCCGCACTGTATCGCTCTAACTGCACAGATCTCACCGCTTCACCGCTCCTGACTGGAGCGCATATTTAAGGTAAAAAACACAGCAAAATTGTCTTACCTTATAGAGGAACATGTCTAGTGAAGAAGTACGTAAATACTGTTAGCAAAGGAACATTTTGATTTGCTGGGGTTCTTTCAGCTATGTCGCTTCAACGCTGCTCTGCTATGACAGTGGCATTTTAGGGCAGGGACTACCACAGGCTTTTAAAGTAGGTGTTATTTAACCTTTACTTAAGAAACCCTCTCTTGATCAAGATGACTTAATAAATTGCAGACCTATATCTAATCTTATTTTCTTTCCTACCTAACATTCTTCAGAAAGTAGTTGCTAATCAACTATGTGGACATTTACAAAGTAATGACCTATTTGAAGCATTTCAGTCAGTTTTCAGAGCTCATCATAGAGCTCTGGTGAAGGTCACTAATGATAATCCCATGGCCTCAGATAATGGACTTGTGTCTATACTTGTCCTGTTAGATCTGAGTGCTGCATTCACAATATTCTTTTAGAAAGACTTGAACATACTGTAGAGATTAAAGGAAAAGCAATAGGGTGGTTTATATATTATCAGTCTGACAGATTCCAGTTTGTTCATTTTAATAATAAATCTTCTTCAAACTCTAGGGTCACTTGTGGATCACCTCAGGGTTCAGTCCTTGGGCCAGTTCTCTTTACTATATATATGCCTCCGATTGGTAAAATTATCAGACAGCATGGGATTAATTTCCATTGTTATGCTGATGACACTCAGCATAAAAATATTTAGCAGCTATATTTATCCATAAATCTTGATGAATCCAATCAATTACTGCAACTACAGGCATGTCTTGATGACATCAAATCCTTGATGACTTTAAATTTCCTGCTTTTAAATTCTGACAAGACAGAAGTTGTAATCCTTGGACCAGAGTCCTAAAAAATAAATGTCTTAATGAATCAATTAATCTGGATGGCATTAATTTGGCCTCTGGTAATAAAGTAAAAAATCTCGGTGTTATTTTTGACTTAGACATGTCATTTAAATCCCATATTAAACAGGTTTCCAGAGTTTCCTTTTTTCACCTCCGGAATATTGCCAAAATTTGAAACATTCTCTCCAGGGGTGATGCTGAAAAACTATTCAATGCATTTGTTACTTCAAGGCTGGACTAGGAATCAGGAAGTCCACAAAAGGCAGTTTTAGCCTTCAGCTGATCCAAAATTCTGCAGCAAGAGTTCTGATGAAAATCAACAAGAGGGATCATATTTCTCCAATTTTAGCTTCCCTTCATTAGCTGCCTGTTAAATCAAGAATATAATTTAAAATGATTCTTCTCATGAATGAAGCGCTTAATAATCAAGCTCCATCAGAGCTCTGATTACTCCGTATGTTCCTAACAGAGCACTTCGCTCTCAGACTGCAGGTCTGCTGGTGGTTCCTAGAGTCTCTAAAAGTAGAATGGGAGGCAGATCCTTTAGTTATCAGGCTCCTCTCCTGTGGAACCAACTCCCAGTTTTGGTCCGTGTGGCAGACACCATGTCTACTTTTAAGACAAATCTTAAAACTTTCCGTTTTGACAAAGCTTCTAGTTAGAGTGGCTTATGTTACCCTGAGCTATCTCTGTAATTATGCTGCTATAAGTTTAGGCTGCCGTAGGACATCAGGGTTTACTGAGTTCTCCTACTGTTCTCCAATTTGCATTATTTGTTATTCTTATTTCAACTTTTTGTTCCCTGTCATTTTTTTTCTTCATAGTAGGTACACCTGGTCTGGTGTTCTGTTAGCTGTGACATCATCCTGGGGAGGCAGATCATCCACTATTATCATATATCATAAAAAGGATTCCTGGATCAATGTGTGCTTCTGTGCTTTTTGTGTCTCTGCTCTGTCTTCTCTAATCCCCCAGTCGGTTGAGGCAGATGAAAAAAACACTGAGCCTGGTACTGCTGGTACTGCTGGAGGTTTTCCTCCATGTTAAATAGGAGTTTTTCTCTCTGCATGCTTCATGCATGCTCAGTATTGTCATGGTATTAGGTACGTGTTTCATCCACATGCAGAACACACTCAGGAGGACTCGGATTTGGTACAAAAACAGTGTTTATTTAAAGGAATTTGGTATCCTGCAGCCGGATGGAACGGAATGAGGCGGGGTTAAACCTACGAGGAATGAGAGGTCAGTCACAGCTGGCAGAAACGAGTGGGTAACTAATAAGGGAAACTTACTTACAGAGAGTGCATGGAGAATCTGCCAAGGAGAGGTGAGCGGCCCTTCATGGACCTAGGCTGCTGGAGATCGAATGCTTATTCGCAGAGGCAGGGCGAGACAGGTAGGCGGAGAACGGTGGAGGAAGAGCAGGACGCGATCTGGGCACCTTGGAGGACAGAGAGGGACAGCTGCCAGCTGAGGTTTTGCTTGAGAGGTTTGAAGGCACGGAGAGTCCTGGAAGACTTCTTGAGAGCGATGATGGCTTCGGATCAGGAGTCCGAAGTGGGAGTAAGACCTGAGCACAGGAGAAATAAGGTAAGACGCTGGAAGGCTTAAAAAATGAGAGTTTGGCCGACTGGATCATACCACTAGGGCAGTAATGCTCTGGCAATGAGGTGCTGGCAGCCGTTTCCTTAAATACAGAGCGTCTGAGATGCGGAACACCTGCGAGTCTCCACCTCGCCTGCAATCAGCCCTCACCTGTTGGAAAAAGAGGGAGACCAGCAGCGCAGCCCAGGGCCGCTCACAGCTCCTGACAAGTATGAGGGATTGCTTCAAAGCCATGGACAATGCAGACGACTGTCCACTGTGGCTCTACGCTCTTTCGTGAGGAGTGAATGCTGCTTGTCAAGACTTCATGCAATCAACTGGGTTACCTTAGATAGGAAACTTTTTGACCAATTTGAATTATTTGATTGAATTTGACTTTGTAAAGTGCCTTGAGATGACATGTGTTGTGAATTGGCGCTGCATAAATAAAACTGAATTGAACTTGCTTACCTAGATCAGAGGCGGTAGAAACAGCCAAGAAACATCTTCAACAAGATGGGCTAATTTCACTCCAGATCACATCTGGATCCTACTGGACCTTTGTTTTCCACAACCTACTTCAAGTTCAATGATCACTTTTAAAGACAGACACATGGTTGTGCTATGGGATCTCCAGTGTCACCCATTGTGGCCAATTTACATGGAAGAAATGGAAAAGAGAGCCTAGGACTCTTTCAGAGGAACACCCCCAAGCCACTGGTTCAGATATGTGGATGACACTTGGGTCAAAATCCAGGCCAAAGAAGTAGAAGCTTTCACCAGACCCATCAACTCAGTGGACACCAACATGAAGTTTACCAGCGAGGATGAAAACAACAACAACAAGCAACCTTTTCTGGACCTCTTGGTGAGCATGGAAACAGATGGAAGCCTCAACATTGAAGTCTACATGAAACCTACTTACACAGGCCAGTATCTTCCTTTTTTGATTCTCACCACCCACTGGAACAAAAACTTTGTCATCAGAACCTTATGCCATCGAGTCAAACATGTCCCCACTAGGACAGAAGGGAAGAACAAGGAACAGAAACACATCAAAGACATTCTCCAAACTTGTGGATACCCTAACTGGGCTTTTGTCAAATTAGCAAGGAAATCCAAAAGACACACCGCAGAACAGGGGAGAAGAACAAGCGTGGAAACATTGTCATTGTCGTCTGCTTGTTTTTCTTTCTAAAGTCACTTCTAAATTCATGAGTCGCAGTTTTGTTTGGCTCGTTTTTTAACGTTCAGTCGCTTATTTGGGCTCTAAAAAAGCGACCATTAACACAAGAAAAGAGACCCGGTCTTGTTGGTGCACTACAGACAGTGAGCGGGCCAGCTGATATCCCTCTGCGTAGACACATACTAGAGGGAGAAGGAGATAAACAAATGAGCCATCCCTGCTGGGAGGACAGAGTTGCTGCACTAAACTACCCTGTTTCTAACATAATGGCAAAAATAAACTTCATTGTTATATTCAGTGTTGGGTAAGTTACTTTAAAAATGTAATTCGTTACAGTTACAAGTTACTTTGTTTAAAATGTAATTGTAGTGTAACTTTTTTGATTACTTTTAAAAAGTAATGTAACTAATTACTTTTGATTACTTTTTGATTACTTTAAGGTTTTAATGAGTATTGACCCATGTTCAACATTTAATTTTTGAGAACTGAATGTGAACCTTAAAAAAGCACTAAGCTGAAAGGGAACTGCAGACAGGCAATCACAGGATGTCCACAAGTGTGTGTGTGTGACGATTTTTAAAGGAGAAGTCCGGTCAAAATCAGAATTCAAACTGCTGAAAGTACTTTAAATATAAAACTACTACATACTGTGCAAAAAATTATAAGTTTTTTTAATTAATAATAATTCTCATTTAATCATGTTTATGTGGAGGAATCCATCTTGGTCAAGAATAGTACTGTCACCTCCCATTTTTTGACGTCACTCGGCGGACCCGCTGTTGAGCAAGTTTCAACGCTCTGTTTGTCACGCCGCACTATTTTCCAAGATCAAACTCAGTCGGGTCCTACAGTATATATCTATACACGCGTGTGTGTGTGTGTGTGTGTGTGTGTGTGCACGCTCCGCGCAGCACGGCTTTGCCGCCGCTGCAGCAGAGCGCGCACACACACACACACACACACACAGCGGAGGAGAGATCGCTGAAGTGACTTAAGTTAGCTGATTATTATAGTATAAGTATTAAAATATAAGAGCATTCCAGCACATGCTGGGCTGAGCACGGCTTTGCACCGGCGCTGCAGCTGAGCGCGCGCACACACACACACACACACACACACAGCGGAGGAGAGATCGCTGAAATGACTGTGTTGAAATAAGCAATGTTTTTTCCTCTTTTACCAGTTGTGTTGGAACATCCGATGGCCATGCACGTGGGCATTGTTGCTTCAGCAATAGCTCTTGGGAATGTCAGCGGTGAAGTCCTCTGGAAATCCGAAATAATTATTGATGATCGCAGCTGTGTAGAACGGCTCCTATTGACTTTGCATGGAAAGCGGAGAGAAATGCTGTCGCCGCTTCCGCTCTTCCACGTCGCAGGATGTGATGTCAAACGCCCCTTACTGCCCATATTTGGGCAGTCATGTCAGCCCCCATACACAGTGATTCAGACGACAATTTATGTTTTTATTTTCTTATTGATTAAAGATAAGTTCATTAAATAACCACAAATGTATTAGTTTTAGTTATAGCTAATGATACCCTGATTTTTCCTTGTTGACCGGACTTCCCCTTTAAGTTTAAAACAAGGAGGATGGATTTTTCGGCAACTCCTTGCCAAAAATTGCATCCCCTGCTATATCAGAGGAATTGACACTTGTATGACTCTATTCCTGTATATCCATCAGTAGTTAAAGGACAAGAGTCAGCAAATGCAAATTCTGCCCTGTAAAACAATGACAGCACAATTGTCGCTCTATGATCTGAAGCCCCATTTGGAGCTTTTAAACAGGCTTTGAAAAACTTTGATAATTTGCTGCTGTAATATTATAGATTTTTTAGAATAAAAAGCTAGCAGATGTGCATAATCAAAAATAACAGAAATACAATTATAGAGCATTCAGTATTGTAAGAAAGCCCACACTGTTTCTGGATAAATACATTATTGTATGAGTTAAGTTCTGTTCCGTTTTCTGCCTTTTTCGTTGTAAAACTGAAATGTCCCATGCTCATGAATGCACCATAGCTTTCCGACGCTCACGAACGCAACACTGTGAACGCTGAGCTGTGTAGACGCGCGTTTGATTTTCCGCTTAAGACAAAGTTTTGCAGTTTCACAACACACGTCGGCCCTCACGGTTTATTGTTGTGTGTGAATAACAAGAGACTGCATGATTGCAAAGCGCCTTGTTGCATCTTTCTCTTCCTTAAAATGAAGCCAAATAAAACCGTGAAACGTCCGCTCGCTTGCTGTTCTTTCAGAAGGCTCCACCAGCACAGGATGGATCATCAGAGTGATAGAGACAAGGAGCCGTAGCGGGAAACGGCGATACAGGGCGCGAAGCAATAAAAATATCATTACATATTTCGCAAAGGTTTTTCTTTATATTTTTTAAAACATGTAACTAAATTTGTAATTCTGAATATTTTTGGAAGTAACTGTAACTGAATTACATATTTTCTCATTGTAACTGTAACGAATTACAGTTACTCTTTTTTTGTAATTAAATTACGTAACGTCGTTACATGTAATCCGTTACTCCCCAACACTGGTTATATTGAATTAACTGACCTGCTGTCCAGCAGAAAGCCAACAACCTCTGCATCAGTTTTTAATCCCCGCTTCCTCACGAATTGTCTCCACCTGGTAATACTAGCTGCACCGATATAGACTCTAGTTTTCTCCCGGTTATTATTTATTTTTCTTTTCTTGGTTACTTTCTCTTCCCTCTCACTGGGCAAAGAGTATGGATGGTCCTCCGTTTCAACAGAAAACGGCAAATGGAAGGATCAGTGCAGTCATCTTTGCTTGTTTTCTACTCCTTCACCTCCAGTACGTCTTTATATAGGAGACAGATAGGGAAAATGTGTATGGCTGACAAGTTTGTTCCCTTTCGGCTGCTGAAATCAGAAATAGCGACACAACATGACTCCTCCAACCTGACTTTTATCTGAGAATTGGTCAAATTTCTCAGATAAAAGTCAACATTTATAGATCCATTTTGCTGTTCTTTTGTTATAACAACAGCTTACTCACATTAACTGGCCTCCTGCACCTACAAATACCATATAAGTAATTTTCCATTTCAACAGATGAAGTATGGTGAATTTTGTCTCCATGAAAAACATCCTTTGATCTGTTGAGAAATACTTATAATAACATCATTAGTTGAACATTTTTACTGGAGCTTCTACGGAACATTTTTTTCAACAAATTGTCTCATAATTATTATTTAGATCTGTATGTTTTGCCTAATAATTTCCAGGATAATTTTTTTTTTAAATAAGTATGGGAAGGCCAAGTGTGGCATTCTACTGACGCTACAAGTTTCAACTTTCCACCATTACTTACCCCTGATAATCTGCTACTCTAGACCTGAAAACTCCAAAATCTTAGCAGTCCATGATTAAAAGTCTTGTACTCAAAACTCCTTGCCCTTTACCATGCCCTCTGAGCGAAATACACTACTATCTATTCCCTGTGAGAAAGAGAAAAATTTAAAATAATTTACTGCAGTTAGTAAAGGGGGTTTAAATCTTCAAGATTGCAGCCTACTATAGGGGTCTGATCAATACCCCCGGAATCTTAGCGATGCAATTGCACATCACTTCAACAAACTCTCGCTAGAATATTAAAAAGACTTGTGATTATTTCTCTGCCCTCAAGAAAACAAACCCAGCTCACACGGATCCAAATGACACAGAAAGGGTATTAAATCAAAAACACTGGAGATATATAAGAGGTATCTCCTTACCTGTTAAGATGCAGCTGCAAACTGTTATTTGGGTCCTTATGGCACATAAGCATCACTGCTTAGAGTCCTGAGGCAGAAACACCAGTTTGTAAGTATTTCTATGTGGATGTCCACAGTAACATCTCAAAATCACAGGGAGAGCTGTTCAACTAAGAACTCCATACATCCTTTTTTTTGATTAAACTAGCTTTACCTTTCAGCAAAAGATTACAGATATTAAACAAACCATAACAGTATCAAATGAAAATGCTGTAAACAACAGGCGCCATAAGAAACCACAATAAGGTAAGCTAGTCAAGGCACTTCTTGCTGTTCTTCTTTCAAAGAAGAAATCACGGATTCTGACAAAACAGATGTGATAGCAGCAGCTACATATGCGTCCTTCTGTGCTTGCATTTTTATTTTGGTTCAGCTCTGGGTTTGGCATCTCCTGCTTTCGTCACAGCAATGTGTCCTTCCTCAAACCATGATACTATAATGTGATCGTCAGTCACAAACGGTAGAAGCCGGAGTGGTACAAGATGGATTCTTATGTGTTTGTGAAGGCACAAATACCGCGAGAATTCAGCTAGCAGACAAGGTTAATTTGCATCACCAGTGATCTCAATGAATCACGGCAGGCCCAAGTCCTGAGAGAGAAGATACTTTTTAGCAGATCCAAGGCATAATGTTTAAGGACTCCAGATATTCATCTCATAATATCATCATATTATGTACTGATGAGAGAGTGAATGTTGATGTACAGGATAAATAAACCCGTTGCTGAATCACTAACTTACACAAAGTTATGGGCTGGTATTATTTTACGATGATCCAAGTGGGCCATTTTGAGGAGAAGATTGGTTCAAAATCTACACTGAAGTCTGTTTTCAGAAGACTTTCTTCAAGCAGAGGTAAAGGCAAAAGTCTATGATCTTCAAGAAGACAACAATCTTTGGGTGGGAAAATGCTCTATACAGCATCATGCATTAAAGGACTCCAAAAGTGTGACTAGCCAGTAAAGGCCTTAAAGATAAATAATGAGATGCACCTCTTCCTCACTGTACCTAAACCATGTTATGAACTTGTAGACCGTGTTAAAATGGGTAATTTAAACTAAAGGAAAGCAGTACACCTCTCTGAACGATGTCTGAAGGGTGTAGTTGCCGCTTACACTAAAAGTTGATCGTCAGGAGATCAATAAACCCACTAAATGTGCACATACGAATATCCCCTGAGAAAGCAAAATCCTCACTTTTACTTTCTCAGATATTCAGGGCTGAGAAATTAGTATATGAGCATTTTGGATTGTCAGAGAGAAAAACAGTTGCTCAATAATAAAATTACTCCTTAAAAACTACAACTTGCTTGATAATAGTCCACACAGTGTATATATGAGATGCAGCCATTTTATGGAGGAACACATTTCTTGTTTTACACAATATCTTTTACAAAATGGTTTAATTAGTACTTAGTGGCTGCTTTGTTCCCATTATCCTGATGATGATTCCGCCTCTCAGAAAAGAAAAAGACAAACAGCTTTTTTTTTTTCAATATTATACAAGTACAGCATATTATTTACTGTATGGGCTTTGTTTTTTAACACTTATACTGCGTTTAAACCAAACGTGATTTGAGCTTTAAGAAGGCGTTCAACGCCTCAACCTGGACGCTTGTGTTGACCATTTTTGACACTGAGTAAATTTTGGACGGAATCGTCTGACGCGCATTTGGAGGAGCTACCCTGATCTTTTCCTCGAATGCGGAGAAATATTTACCGTAGTAAAAGTTTTGGTAACTTACCCAAGATCCCAACTTCCTCGCTAATTCTCCTCCAGGCAAAGTCTTTTAAATTGCTGTCTCTGTAGCGATAGCTAAACTGATGAGTTTGCTGTCTTCCCAACTTTTCGTGGTCCTTCCATCCCATCGGAAAATGCACCACTAAATCATAAAGTTGAGTCTCTCTGATTGGTTGTTTCTGTAAAAGTTTAGATTTTCCAACTCTTGGATGCTCAGACACTTGTAATCTCAACGCCCACCACAGCTGGTCTGCAGTTAGCGCGGTCCGGTTATGTTTAGCGCGGTCCGGTTCAGTCTGCTGACCGTTTACACACAAGAGTTATCTCGGTTACCGAGCTCGGACTGGTCTTGGCTCGGTTAAAAAAGTGTAGTGTAAACGGGCCTGATGACTCCTCGTTACAGAGTAGTGGACCAGTTTTGGTTCAATCTGCTGGCTTAGTGTCTTTAACGACTGCCTGTTACTAAGGGGTGGACCTGTTTCGGTTGAATTTGCATGTTATCTAAGCCATTACGAGGCCTTTGTTTGGACAGTAGTATAAAGCTTGGTACTCCACATTACTCCAGACTTTTTGAATTGAGAAAGCTTCCTGGAGAGGAAACAAAACGTCTTCAACTACGGAAAACAAGTCCAGTTGCTTTGTTCTTTACTTTTTTTGGAATGACCATGACCTGACTGAGAATCTTCAACGACATCCGTCTTATTGCCAAGGCTAATACAGCTTAATTTCATCCAAGTTTATAAATCACCTAGACAGTTAAATTTCTAAAATTCTTGTTTCCAAATTTAATTGCCAGCTAGATTGAGATGCAACTGGAAGAATGAAAGTGGAGATGTTTCTTAAATCTAGACCCAAAAGGCAGCATATATAAAATAGAGAGCAAATAGCCCAAAATGGACCCAGATGAAATGAAAATCTCAATTTGAACAAAACTGTGAATAAATTCTGCCTTAAAACACCTTTTTGAGATCAGTGTGGAATAACGAGATTAATTATCTCTTACTTTAATCTAATTAATAATGAGATTAAGGTAATATGAGAGCCAATTTAGTGGTCTTGAAAACTTTGCCCTTAACAACATATCATGCAAAGACATTTTTAATATAAATATCTCACAATGAACATATGTTTAATATAATTCTGAAAGTGACCAATGCCACTGTTAAAACAATATCCAATAGGAGATTACATTAACATGAACTATACAAAGATGTCTCAACTTACGTTGCAAGAGGAGGTGATGGTACAGATTTGTGAGCCTCACAGCTGTTTGACTTGCGTTTGTGTCTTAACCTGTCTTCTCAGCTATCCGGAGTTCCTTCTGGCCGTCCAAACACTCTCCCCCAGAAAAGATCAGCACAAGTGTAATGATGCTTTATTTGCCTTGTCAAATGAACAGAAGTTGCTGGAAGCGGCCCACACCCTAAACACTCAACTGAATGCGTTTTGAACATTGTTTATTGTTATCATCATAAAAGGCGCTAATCCTTTCAAGCAGACAACAGGGCTTGTTTGATCATTTACAATGATAATGATCAACAAGAATGCATCAAAGCCATGACTTTTACATTTATGGGTTTTGAATAATGCATAAAGTTTTGTTGAGAAACACTTTACTACTTATGGTCAATTAAACGTTGCTTTCATATGGAGCAACTTAATCGTATTATCAATAAACCAGATGAAACAGGGGTTAATGTACTTGTAAGATGTAAACAGTTAATGCTTCGGGATGTTTTTTTATTGGACTTCTGCTATTGTGGAGCTAAAAGGGTGCATAATCAATTTGACAACTTTTCCTTTTCAGTTGAATCTGGGATCGCAGCGTATGATAGCTGTTTTGATTTTCATTTAAAAAATCAAGACAGTATGAAAACACAAAATAGCTGAGAAGTCAAAGATTGCCAAATAAGTATAACTTTACATTAAGCATGGAACATGGTTATAATAAGCCATGCATAACTTATTATAACTTACATAATTTATACATTGTGTATGTTACCTTATTAACTACCATATCTTAATTTAGATAACTAATGCAAACATATTTGGGTATCTTTGGATGAATATGTAGTATGTATGATCTGAACAATATGCAAGAACAATAATAATATATTCCAAGTTTAATACAGGCAAAGCGCGTCAATATTAGAATAGCCTTTATGCTTTGAATATGAGAGAAAACAATACCTTTACTCGCCTTACATTTCAGTGTATCCATCTTGTCTTTCTTCACCTTAGTCCTGTATTCACACTAGTCAATGTCAAAGTGGAACGATGCTTAAATGCTACACTACGTAAGATGATTAAATGTAGATCAAGAAGTGAAAGTTCAATGACTGCCTTACAAGGAAGTTTATCATAACAGTTCTGGTTGACAATGATGTGGATAAAGCATACGAAAAGTTTTTACAAATCTTCAAAGCTGCCTATGACTTACATTGTCCAATCAAAACATATCCAATCAAAACAAAAAAGAATGAAGGCCCTTGGATGATGAAAGGTTTAATAAATGCATTGTATAAAATGTTTATTAAAAAAAGAACAGTGGAATCACAAATAAAATATAAAAAGTACAAAAAATAAACTAATATAATCAGAAGCTGTAAAAAAGCTTACTACACAAATCTGCTGGAGAAAAATAAAAACAATATGAGAGGCTTGTGGAGTACGCTAAATAGAGTCATTAAGAAAAATGAGAAAAATTTAGTACGACTGTATTACACAAAATGATTATAAAGAGACAAAACTAGAAAACATTGTAAATATATTTAATGACTACTTTGTTAATATTGGACCTGAAATGGCAGATAAAATTTATAATTCAAATAATGAAAATATTTTAGAAAATGTTTTGGAAATTCAGGAGTGGCTGTTCTTTACTCCAACAAACAGTAAAGAAATAAAAAACATTATAAATCAATGCAAGAGCAAACAATCAAAAGATCACAATGACACTGACATGATTCTAATCAAAAGAATCATTCATGAAATAGTTGTACCCATAACTCATATATGTAATCTATCTCTGGAAACGGGAACATTCCCAGCTCAAATAAAGATTGCAAAAGTTGTGCCTATATTCAAAAGTGGGGATAGGCAGGAAATATCAAATTATAGGCCCATATCCATTTTACCTCAGTTTTCAAAGATTCTAGAAAAGGTTTTCTCAGCTTGTCTCGACAGGTTTATAGAAAAGCATATATTACTTAATGATTATCAATATGGTTTTCAAAACAAAAAATTTACTGCCTTAGCCTTAATGGATGTTGTTGAGGAGATAATTGATAATATAGATAAGAAGTTCATCCCTGTAGGAGTTTTTATAGATCTGAGAAAAAGCATTCGATACAATGGACCATCAAATATTAATACAACAACTTGAGAAAAATGGCATTTGAGGAGTTCCACTGAACTGGGTCAAATCCTACTTGTCTAATAGGGAACAATATGTACGTACAGCTAGGTGAATTCTCATCTAGAAGGTGGTACATCACTTGTGGTGTGCCCCAAGGATCTATTTTGGGCCCTAAACTGTCTTCATTACATATAAACAACCTTTGTCATATCTCAGCAAAATTTAAGTTTACATTATTTGCAGACGACACTACCATAGTCTGCTCAGGGAAAGAACTACAGCTCCTAATGACCGAAATCTCAACAGAATTAAACAAGTTAAAACAATGGTTTGACGATATTAAATTATCAATGAACATTTCTAAAACTATAATGATCATTTTTGGCAAACGACCGAAAGAAATGTTCAAATAAACAATATTAATATTGAGAGAGTCAATGAACATGCATTTCTGGGTGTGATTTTAAGTCATGATGTAAGTTGGAAACCCCAAATAGCAAATGTTCGATCAAAAATGGAAAGAAGTATATCAATACTTTATAGAGTAAGACACTTGCTTGATCATAGAGCACGACATATCCTCTACAATTCATTAGTTCTTCCATACATTAGTTATTGCATAGAGGTTTGTGGTAATACCTACAAAAGTAATCTAGATTCACTTATCAAACTTCAGAAAAAAGCCTTAGGAATCATTCATAATGTTGGATTCAGAGATCATACTAATGCACTTTTCTTAAAATCTCACATAATGAAAATCGAAGACTTAATCAAATTTAAAACTCTTGCTGTAGTGTACAAATCAAGCCGTGATCTACTTCCTGGTAATATACAAAAAATATTCAACTGTAGAGAAGAGAATTATAATTTGAGAGGAGAATTTGTGTTGAGAAGATGTGGCGTTCACACCACACTTAAAAGTCTGGGGCTCAACCATTCAGGAGTTGTGTTGTGGAATGGGTTAGATATAGAAATAAAAAGGAGTACCGCGCTAAGACAATTTAAAAGCAGGTATAATATGTAATCTTTAAAAATATGCATGTAACCCAAACACTTAAATGTGATAATTTGTAACATTTTCAATAAGTACTACTAGATATCATCTTCTTTACAATTGCTTTCAAAATAAGACACCGTATTCATGTAACTGTGCTTTGATTTGTAATACCTCCTTCTATCAAAATACTGCATATGTTACAAGACATGAATATTGTAATTGGGGGTAGGTATAAGTTCTTGAACTTCTACCTACTCCTTTTGAGCACTACTAAAATGTCTTAACATCTCAATGTAAATCTTACTTGTATTTTTGCTCAAAGAAATTGAAAATAAATAAATAAATAAAAATATATATACTGGATATGTATATACTGGATATGTATTAGAACGGCCTAGTCAAATTCCAGACATATATCCAGTGTAGAATATGTAGAAAAACTAGCAGCCCGACGCGCGAATATCACTGTACCACTTGAGAACAACATGCAACATAACGACATTTGAGCAAGCAGGGTCGGGGTCTTTCTCCTCTGTTCTCTGATTGCTGCCCAGAGTCTGGGGCCTGGATGAGGACTGGCAATTCCCCTCGCCTGGGATATGTGTTCTGGGAGGAGGGCTGCGTTTGATTGGCCCCTTGAGTTCACGTTGGCCCCCATCTCCGGGTAAATGGGCCCAGGGGTTGTCTTGTCTGGGTATGTCGGGTTGTGGTGGTGGTGGTGGTGGTGCCCCCCCCCCCCCCCATCCCACCTTGATTTCACTGTTGTTTTCTGCTATCTGTCCCATCAGCTGCCTCTCAAATTAACTGACAGCATTGAGACGTTTGGAACTATTGAGGGCGAACCACGTGACCGGGTGTGAGCGAGTTCAAAGTGTGTCGTAGCTGTAACGTACAGGAAACTGGATCCAGAATTCAAACCAGACAGGTCAGTGTCGTTTCAAACAAGTTTATTAAAGGTATGCCGACGCAGGCGCTCGGGGCTCGCTGCTCGCTCTGAGACTGGAAACCTCCCTGTAGCAGAGACAGGTTAGTGATCAGCTGGTGGTGTCAGGCTAAAAATAACCTGGTAGTGGGACCCCGAAGCTTGGGGTTTAACTTCGGGCCGGGGTTCCAGGGCTGAAGCCGTAGAGCAACTACAGGCGGGCAGACAATCCATTCTGGGAAATCCAGGGGCGTTATCCAGAGGGGTCTGGGTCCGATCACAGAGAAGCAGTTATCCAGCAGCAGCACAGAGAGGGGAATCCGAAAGGTGAGGTCCACGTCCAGTCCAGGTCCGATAACAGGCAGGCTCAGAATAATCACAGGGGCAAGGCGGAATCCAGTACTCACAGGCAGGGGTCAAGGCTCCAGGCAGAATCAGAACAGGGAACAGGCAGGCTCGGTAACGGAGGGCAGAATCAGCTCAGAACACAGGCAGGCAGAATAAAGAACGCTGGAACGCTCGTACGGGTGGCTTGAGACAATCTGGCACTGGCTTCTGATCTGCACGGGGATTATAAGGAGGGGAAAACAGGTGGAACCGACGAGGACCCTGACGTGGCAGAGTCAGTCGGCCGCGAAGCTGGAGGGTCTCAGGTGGCCGGAGACGGAGCTTCAACTGGGTCCTCCTGACGTGAAGCTCCAGAGCAGGACCCTCTCTGGACTCTGGAGCTGTGACTGGAGGCAGGTCCCCCTGGACCGCCTCTCTGGACTGGAGAGCTGTGACCGGAGGCGGGTCCCCCTGGACTGCCTCTCTGGACCGAAGCGAAAAGACTGGAGGTTGGTTCCCCTGGACTGCCTCTTTGGACTGGAGAACGAAGAGTGGAGGCGGGTCCCCCTGGACCCCCTCGCTGGACTGGAGGACTTGGGCTGGAGGTGGGGCAGGACCCTCAGACGCTGGCGGCGGCTTGTCAGGACCCTCAGACGCTGGCGGCAGCGCAGCAGGAACGTGCGCACCCACGCTGGCTTGGGCCGTGGCGTGCGCAGCATGAACCACTGGTGTGACCAGCGGAGCAGAGACCCCTGAGGCGGTCACCAGTGCAGGACAAGGGCTTTTGTCAGCCGGCAGAGCAGAGCTTTCGTCGGCCGGCGGAACAGGACTTTCTTCGGCCGGCGAAACAGGACTTTCTTCGGCCGGCGGAACAGGACTTTCTTCGGCCGGTGGAGCAGAGTCGGGGTTTTCGGCGGCATGCAGAGCGGATACGCGCACACCCATGCAGACTTGGGCCGTCGCGTGTGCAGCGGGACCCTCAGCGGTGGTTGGCGAGGCGGTGTGCACCCCGACCTCGTAGGCTGTGGGACTCTCGTTAGCGGGAATAGGGGCAGACTAACATGGGAGAAGGTCGTCCCTGTCTCCGTAGAAAAAGTCCCACAGCTGGTCTTCATGGAGGCGGGGTGCTCTAGCCAGACCCTCCTGCACCCGGCAGACTCACCAGGAAAAGGGAGGTGACGTTGGCTGCAGTTGGTGCGGCTACAGCAGAGGTGTCAGGCTGAGCCTTGGGAGATATCCTGCGCCGGCGAGCCCGGCGTCTGTGCCGGGAGGAGCAGGGCGACGAGGTGGAATCAGTTGCTGGCGATGCGGCAGCAGGGAGATCAAAGACAGGAGCTGCTGCAGTGGCGGAGACAGGAGAAGCAGGAGAAGCTGTAACGTACAGGAATAAGGACCCAATATGCACACAAACAGGTATGAGCCTTTAAGTGTTTTATTTACTCGAGCTCTGAGCGTGTCGGGGAAAACGCGCAGGCAGCGCGGCACGGGGAGCGCACAGCAGGCAGCTCTCCAACTGGAAAACCCCCTATGGCAGACACTACAGGTTAGTGATCGGGAAAAAAGGGAAAAAACTGGCAAGGAGAGTGTTGAGAATTAAAAATATATCTTAGTTGGGGTTACTGAGGAAAGCAGAGTGAGGTCTGCCCTTCCTGCTTCAGCGTAAGATAAACATGGAGTTTTATTGTCCTGAGGGGGTGGTCAGCAGGAGAGGGGGTCAGTCATCCTCCCACTGAGCCATGCAGGAGGAGTTTAAAAGTTGATAAAAGGAATGTCTTGGTAAAACTTACTTCAGACAGACAGACTTATCCACCGCGGTGAGAACAACATCTTGTAAATGGTATGTACTCTGTCTCCATATTTAATTTCTATGAATTAAATATGTATTTAAACCGTTCTACCTCTGATCAATGATTCCTCATTTATTGTCAAATCTTAAACTGGGGTAAAAATGGGCCTTTAGTAGCGAAGCAGGATTAGGCCAATAATAAATAAATCACAAGAGAGAAGGAAGATCACTAACCTGGTAGAGGGATTCAGAGCTCGGGTCCGGTTCAGGTCCGGGGCGGAGGTCCGACGGCGGACAGTAATTGTGAGGCCGTTGAGCGGCAGGCAAACAGGGGCAATCCAGCAGGGAAATCCAGGTCCGTTCCAAGGTCTGTTAACTGGTGGGCAGAGATGCAAAAGGGATCAGGCAGATTCGAAGACTTAATCAGAGCGGGGGTCCGGTACACAAGCAGACTATCCAGGGCAGAGACAGAATCGGCGGTCAGAAGGCTGATCAGGTCGGGTACACAGGCGGGCGAACAGGAACAATTCAGGGGTCTGGCAGGCTCGGTAAACGGTAGCGGACTCAGGTCGGATAACAGCAAGACTGGCAGGTTTCAGGAAGGCTGGAAAGTAACAAGGGTTGGCTTGAGACAATCTGGCACTGGGGGCTGATCTGGACTGGGTATATATGGAGGTGAGACAGGTGGAATCAGTGAGGACTAATTGCAGAAACGAGAGGAGTGGAGCAGGTGTGCTGAATTGTGTATCAGCTCCAGTGCCAGGAACGTTACAGAAGCAGGAGCTGCAGCAGCGGCGGACAGGCTGGTCAACGGAGTTCTGGGTGGAGACGGCCTGGGGATGATCTGGGCGTAGGCAGCCTGCTTAATCCAACTGATCTCTTCCTCAAGACCAGTTATCCCCAGGAGGGACAACAGTGGGGCCTTGTCCTTATAAACGTCCCACAGGCTCTCCGCTGTACCCACCCGCACCCAAGGTGGGTCAACAGTGGTTAATGAGTCCAACAGTTTCCTTAGATTTTGAAACATGGGTTCCGCCATGGAACTCAGGAGAGAGGTGGCTATGGGCTCCAGGCTCTGTGTGGGTGACGGGTTCATTCTGGCTGGTTCGTACTGTCAGGATTTGTGGAGTTTGAACCCGAATTCTGCCACACACAGTGCCACGTTTAAGAGTCTTTATTGAAAAGGTTGAATAATGGATAAGGACCAAAGTCCATACCAAGCTGCAGCAGAAGAATGGTGGAGATAGCTGGAGTTGGAATTGGCGGATGCAGGGAACCGTGGCTTGGCAGGTGAAGAGAGCAGAAAGGCAGACGAAGGGAGCACAGGCAGGTTTGATGTGAGGCAAGGCAAAGAAAACATCCATCAGCAGTGTGAGCAGACGGAGGAAGGACGTTGACAAACCAGCGGCGAGAGCAGGACTGAGAGGAGCTTCATTATAATATGAATTTATCTTCTTCTACGCATTGTGCTTCAATGCGTAGAAGAAGCAGCTTGTGCCCTCTACTTCATTCATTCTTGCAAATATGCTCAGTTGGCTGAAACCAGGGAATCGGAGGCAACAGATGAGTGAATTGCAAACCATTGACAAATGTCTCTCCAACTCTTTCCTCGCTTCACGTCGTGTACGTCAGTAGAGGGACAATTGAATTCGGGCCAAAAGTTTTTACAAGCTTAAATTGAGCGACCAGTCTCTCTTTCGATCGCCCAGCGCCTCCAACCAGCGCTGCTCCTGTTGGGGTGACTCTGAACCTCTACCAGCACTGATGCACATGGCTCGCCCACCCCCCGCTGCAGCCTCCGCGATTTACTGACTCTTCACGCACAGAGCTGCAATACGTTTCATTGAGAGTCAGACAGGCGCAGTTCATTTTACAGATGCGGTTTTAGCACATATTCAGACAGGGACAAACCGAGGGTGGGGCTGAGGGGAGCTGAGGTGTGTTGCCCTGGGCGTGTTTACCTGCTAAATGTAGCCGCTGTAAAAGTTTTTTTTCTCTGATTAATAACATATTTATGGAGCTCTCTGTTATTGTTACTCTGGTCTGCAGTTCTCTCTCTCTCTCTCTCTCTCGAGCACGCGCGCGCACGTCATCTGACACAAATCAAAGTTCTTCGTGACTCAGATTAAGAAGCTGGTGCACACAAAAAAAGTGAGAACAACACAGGTAGATCATCAGTTTAATCCTTTGCTTCATAGACGTTTCAGGTTGTGGAGGTGTGGCCGATCTGAGCGTCTCTTTCTTTCTCTCGCTCCAGGCTGAGCCACTGATGCACCTGGCTTGCGCCAAGCCGGTTGGGACACTGAAGGGGGTGCGCGGCTGAAAAAGTTTGGGAACCCCTGGTCTAGAGTTATAGCAAGTGGAAAACACATTAGGTAGGTTAACACTCAGGTGAGTTAAGATAACTCAAAGTTGTAGCTGGTTTATGAATCTCGTAATACGACAACAGACTTGTAATAAGACATCTTTTTGCTGGTTAAATGTTTTCAGCTTTTTCTCTCTGGTGCCAGCTCCATGCACATTCCATGTCACAAACATTAGGTTTACCAAAGATGTGAGTGGGAAGCAAAAATGGAAAGTGCATGTGTGTCCTTATAGAAATAGATATAGATATACATGGATCCAAGTGAAACCATATCTAGTGCCAGTGGTTGTTTGATCAACAGGAAAAAAGCAGAGGAATAAGAAAAAAGATGCAGAGAGAAGGGGGTAAGGAAAAAAGATTATATAATGAAGTATATGTTTCTGTATTTGTGGATGTGAGTGAGAGTGTGTGTTTGTGCAAAAAGAGATAGAAGCAGAAACCCAAGAAGCCAACCCTGGCTTAACCCACATACAGTGTCAGTGTCAATGATATTTCTTGTCCTCACAAGCAGTTTAAAGCTATATACTGCCACCTATTGAATGGAGATGAAGAATGTAATTTTAGAGTGTATTTGGTAGGACAGAATAGGCAAACTCGATTAACAAACATGGCCAATAGAAGTAACTATAAATAAAAGCATTCACAGAAATTTAGTGGAGTAAAAGTAAGGTCTTTATTTTTAAAATGTAGTGGAGTGAAAGTAAAATGTATTCCAAAACAAACCCTGCTGAAGTAAATTACAAATTCTTAAAAACTGGAAATAATAAATTTCTTTACTTACTGCCAACCTCTGCCTGTTGTCTTTCTACTATCTGTCTTGATTAACTCTCAAGAATGACAGCCGGTTTTTAAACACAGTGCTTGCAAAACTGTATTGTTGTTGTTTGTACACATGATTTTATTGATCTTATCTATAGTATAACAATGGTCAAACCAAATGACAAATGTTGAGGAAAATAAATATCTTAGTTGTATTCATATGGGAGAGCTAAAGGAATGCAGGGTTGTTGACTGTCTCCCCCTTTCGGGGAGAGAAAACATGCAGTTGGGTTTTATGGCAGGGGGTAGGTCATTTGGCTTGACCCTTTGCAGAGTAGAACAGTCTCTTTGTTTAAGGAACACATAGGCAGGCAAGGTAGATAGCCCACAGACCCCCTCCCTCCTACAAACAACCCTTAAATTGGCTCTTAAAGGTGTGGTGACATCCCATTATAAACTATTTCATGTAGTTCATATCGCTGCATATGTAAATTCTCCAAGAAAATTTCATTAAAAAAATCAACTTTTTGTAGAGGGAATTTGTTTTGGTAGCCACATTTCCCTCCTCAGTAAAAGGGCTTGGTACGTTAATGATATCCCGGTCTGCCTAGTTGACTTCACCCTGATTGGCTAATAACATATTTGGGATACTGGTTCATCACACCCCCACACTCCCTCGCTCCTCCATCCATACCTCTCTTCTCAGCGCAACACTCCATCACAAACCCATTATTATGGCATTATGGCTAGTGGAAGAGTTTATGTAGCGGACAGAGTGGCAGCCCCAGATCAGCCTCCCTCTATTGGCTTGAACAGGAGGCCATTCCCATTTCCAACCTAAAACCAACTTCACCGCAGTCCAAACCGGGATTATAATTGCAGAAACTTCCATCTGTTTTTGAGCACCCTCTGTGATAATAGCTCGCCTTTTTAGTAGCCATCCTCTCCTTGAGTGGAGTAGTCAGACATGCTTGTGCGACTCACACCATTAAATTAGCCAGCTGATGTATCAGGTGGCATAAATATTTAGCTTGGACCAAAATATTTAGCTAATATGCAAATTAACTTGCCCTTAAGTGGACTACCAAAACAAACGTTGGGTCTTGCAAACCTCTATTACTCCTGCTGCAAGTGAGACTGAATTATTTTAGTCCTCACCCAGGTAACTTTTTTTTCATTTTTCCTTTTCCTCTTGACATATCCACCTTGTCAGCTTAAACACAGGCTGAGCCATTTTAATGGCATTTACGCCTGGATCTACAGTAAGAGAAACATCTGGCATTGCCTTAAAATCTATACACAGCTTTTCCTTTATTTCACATTTTACTTTAGCTCAAATGAGTTAGGTCAAATGATGGTTTTCATTGCTCTGCTACTCATACACACAAAAAAACAGATTAAAGAAAAAATGCATCCAAACTTTTTATTTCAAGAGTCAGTTTGACAGTGTATGGACATTTTTTGCATAACATTCATTTGAATTAAATGATTATGAAAAGCTTCTCACATGCAGCTTTTTAAACATCAAGAGAAATTAATCATTTACCAGGCACAACATGACGCATAGCTTCTGAGCCTTAAAAGTACTTGAATTGGTGTTATACCATGTATGAAACTACTTAAGGGATAGGGCTACATTGCTCTAGAAAGACCACAGAGATTTTAATTTAACCGGATAAGAATGGAAATCAATGCTTTTCTGGTAAGACAATAATGGTCATCAAAGAACATAACAGGCTTTCTGAGACTCTATTCATATCTTCATATCAGTTTCTAAAATACTTGATGCACTCATTAAAAATTACATAGTATAGTATATATATAGTCTTGCAAATTCAAGCACATAATTTATCCATGCATATACACACACACATATATATATATATATATTATATATATATTCTTGTTTAAGGTCAACAACAAATATTAGTGTACCATGCAGAGATATTCTCTCCCTGGTGGGAGTATTGTTTTTTCCTATGGTTGGATAAACAACAATTGAAGGTTAAAAGGGAGGGAGTATTAGGATTTCAAATGAAGAAGCTTTAGGATGAGAAGCTTTTAAGCGTGAGGTTGGTGTGGGAGCAGTTTAGGCATAGTCTTGTCAGGAGCTGGATTTTGAATTCTGGGTAGCATAGCAGAGGACCTGACAATTGGTTATGGCTGAGGTGGCTGAGATAGTAGGAGCTGCAGGGGGAGCAAAATCCCACAGGTGAGATTAATAAAGGTAATTAAGCAAAAGGAAAGAAGGATAGTGAGCTCACGAGGGCAGAGGGATAACTGAATTGAAAGGAAACATGAAGAATGGCTTGACATGAAGGAATAACCTAACTAAACTAAGAGCAGGCAGGTAGAAAATAAAGATCTAACAGAACTACTAATTTCATAATGAACAGAAACTAAGACTGGAACCAAAACTTACAAATGGATAGGCCAAGGTTAAACGTGTGTAGATGTTTAAAGCAGGGATGGGTCATAAAAAATATCCAAAGCTATAAACATCTCACAGAGAAATGTTCAATCCATAATCTGAACATAGAAAGAGTATGGTATAACATAAATCTATCAAAACGCAGCAGTCTAACTGAGCAAGAGGATCAGAACTCACAGTGGCTGAGTTTGGAGGAGCTGCAGAAATCCTTTCACCAGAATATGTTGTGCACTTCACAAATCCTGCCGTCATTGAAAAGTGATAATAAGCATGCCATTGTTGGAAGCTGTAAGCGGTCCAGTTTTCAGGAGTTGTATGTTGTCCATTGAAGAGAGGTGAATTTATTTAGTACATGAGATCAGTTGAATCCTCCTGCTCCTGCTCAGCTCTGCTGAATATCTATGAATATCTATGCAGGCAGGTGCATAGACTGTGTGATAGGCATAAAACATGACCAATCACGTGCAACGACAGATGGCAGCCATATATGAAAAATAAAGAAAATAGTAGTGGGATAAGCCATGTACACAGAGAGACAACTCTGCCTGAAAATATCTTCCCCATAGCAAAATATAATGGAGGCATAATCATGCTTTGTGGCGGGGGGCAGCAGGGACATAACCTGACGCCGCCAGATAGATTTGCTCCGCATATCCATCTGGAAACCTTCCGTTGAAGTAATTTTGGGAAGGGGCGAAAATACTGGTTAGCTGATTGGCCTATGTTGGTGATAGACGGGCCAAATAAACCAATCAGATCAACGAAGCATATGACGTACTCGTCAACATGCTTCGTCGTCGCTCTGTTACGAGCGACGACGAAAACACAACCACAAGCCAAGCTACTCTTGCTGCTGCAGGTAAAGGCTCGTTAGCTCAGCAAAGAAATACTCTGTAATTCCGATAAAACTTGCTCGATAGCCACGCTAACGCTAGTTTCATCGGCTGAAGCCACCATGTTCTTTAGACTGAACTGTCGCGCTTCTGGTTGCGTCACACCTCAACCCGCCTCAAAGCCAACGCTGATTGGACGTTCGTTTAGTGAACGGCTCCAAATTTTCTTTAACGGAGAGTAGCCAGACTGATCTGCGAGTGAAACCTTAAAAGCTCGCGAGATCAGGATGGTCTCACGAGGCTAGCAGGGACAGGGGGGACGGGGAGACTGGTCATAGTTGATGGGAAGATGGTTGATCTACATACAAGGAAATCATGAAGGAAAACCTGTTAGACCCTAAAGCAGACTTTGGAGTCGAATGCAGAATCACCTTCTATCAAAAAAAATCAAGATCATGGTAAATGACTTGTACTTGTATAGCACTTTAAATGGACTGACAATCCCAAAATTCTTTACACTACAGGCAGTCATTCATACACACGTTCACACCCTGATGGTGATGAGCTATGTTAGTAGCCACAGCTGTCCCGGGGCACCCCCGAGCCCGTCTGACCACCGCCAGCAAGCAATTTGAGTAAAGTGTCTTGCTCAAGGACACAAAAACTGAGACAGTCGAAGCAGGGGATTGAACCAGAAACCTGCAAATTGCAGGATGAACTCCCTAACTCCTGCGCCAATGTTTTACATATGCATATGCTGTCGCACTACTCAGGGTTGGTCTATCACATCGCCTTACAGTACAGACATTACATAAAAATTATTTGCATAAACACAAATTAAAATTTATAATAAAGTCATCAGAATGTATAAAAGAAATAATGGCAGGAGAGGTATGTTTTTTTCATTTGTTAATTCAGCCAGAGCTGATTAATACCAGTATTGCACAAAGCAGTAGCTTTAGCAATGCAAAATTATAATGTGGGAAGAAGTATTTAAAACAACATTTAAAACATCAATTGAAATTGATATAAACGAAAGCTGTCAATGTCCAAATAAATACACAGGAATTTAAACACAATTTACTGTTTCTTACTACTTACTCTTCATCTACAAAATACCACAATGTAGAGACAACCACTAAAAACAGGATAGCTGCTGTGACGTAAAATATTGCAAACACTTTGTTTATTATTTTAGCAGTTCTGGTCCAGTAGCCGTGTTTTTTGTCGTCCTCTCTGCCACCGAGAAGAATTATTGATTTCTTAATCTCTTCGAGCTCTTCTGACATCTTTTCCAGAGCAAGGGACACTTCAGGAAGTCCGCCCATGCCACTCTGCAAACATGCTTGTGATGAAACTCATTTAAGAACAAGTGACAACATGTTGCTACTTTCAAAATTCTTACCTCTTTTCCAGTAAATGGTGTTACATCAGCTGAAGGTTTAACAAATGAACAGTTACTACATTTCTTGATCCCTGAAAAAGTGCAAAACAGTTTGTCAAGTCTTGACCATTTGAATCAAAACAGAACATGACTGAATGTTTGAAACAAAACATTAGGACTGATGAAAGTGTGGTCTTACCTATGAAACAACTTTTTATGTTAGTCAGCTCCTCCTCGTTACCTTCTGTTGGGCAGTTTGTCTTTTCCCCTTCAGTTTCCTGGGATGCATCTTTATTAATCAGATGACTCACCAAAATGGCCTCAAAGAGGCTGAGCAGCATGAGAACAAAGATCCCAATGCAGTAAATCGCTGAGGGGAACAAACAGCTTTAATATTGCCAGCCCTGATTGAGCACATGCTGTAACTACTCACAGAAATTAGTGAAGAAAACAATGTTTAACCTATTAGTGGAATCCTGTCTGATGAAGATGGAAGAATCTCATTGAGAATGAGCTGCATCACTGTGACGGCAAGCAGAACAGTGATTTTGAAGCCAACCTTCTCACCGCTTGTGTCTGACATCAGGAGGGAGGTGAAGTCCAGACACAGGAAGAAAAGGACAGGCAGCAAGAAGTTTGCGATATAGAGGACAGACCTCCTCTTCATGTTTATCTAAAAAATGTGTGAGAAATTAGTTCCTTTCCATCTTGCAAAGGCATGATTAGTAATTATATGACGTTAAAAAGCATGAAAAATAAAATTGAAACCAGATTAACTAATGCAATTTACACTAACTGGACCCCTTCACTTGGGGCAACTCACCCCAAAATCTACCTTTTTTGCTGATAGACTGTATACATGGATGTCATAGTGCTGTCTACATGTCCCATTCATCATTATGACAATTGACTGCACACTTGTTGAAATTATGTTTTTGTGTCTAAAACCATCTGTCTGGTGCCCTCCTCATGTTTAACAAGTGTTCTGCTTTTGAAGTTTTTATCAGTTTTGGTATTGATTCAAAACATACTGTGACATCACCCAAACAATTGACGTCAGTAGTTCCGCTGCTGTGGGGTATAAAAGTAGCACTCTCATGCCTCTGTAGCAAGCTGTAGTTGGCATTGTAAGCGTTGCTATCTTTTTGTTCAATTTTTCCAGTTAGCATTTTATTAGCTTAGCATGTAGTTAGTTTATATAGCATTTATTTACCTTGCTCTAGTAGCCTAGACCATGCCCTGCCCTCACTCACTGCATGTCCCCTGGTCTGCAGGGCACCGCAAATTTTTCAAATATTTGATGCGGCCTGAGTAAGGTTCTGGCCTATCCTTCAAGTAATTTTTTTGAAATATATGATTAATCAAATAGTAACTCAGCCAATGGGCTACACAGTGGTGCAGTGGGTAGCACTGTTGCCTTGCAGCAAGAAGATCCTGGGTTCAAGTCCAACCCTGGGTCTTTCTGCATGGAGTTTGCATGTTCTCCCTGTGCATGCGTGGGTACTCCAGCTTCCTCCCACAGTCCAAAAACGCGACTGTTAGGTTAATTGACCTCTCTAAATTGTCCGTGTGTGTGAGTGAATGGTTGTTTGTCCTGTCTGTCTCTGTGTTTCCCTGTGACAGACTGGCAACCTGTCTAGGGTGTACCCTGCCTCTCGCCCACTGAATGCTGGAGATAGGCACCAGCAACCCCTGTGACCCCATCAGGGATTAAGTGGGTCAGAAAATGGATGGAACTCAGTCAATAAAAAAATATGCTTTCTGGAGTTAGTGAGGCTCAAACTAAGCATTACAATGGGGAAAACATTTAAGTGACTGAGTCTGACATAGGTGCTGGTTCCTGGCGGATTGGTCCGACTATCTCAGAAACTGCTGATCTACAGACAATGGTCAGAAAAAGAGAAAGTACCGGTTATGTGGAGGAAAATGGCTTGTTGTTGTCAGAGATTAAGTGAGAGAGGGTAGAGTGCTTTAAGGTGAACGAAAATCAACAATAACTCAGATGACCACTGTTCCAATCCAAGTATGCAGGGCATCTTACATGTTGACCTTAAAGCAGCTGCAGCAGCACAAGTCCACACCGTTTGCCACTCCTATCAGCTAAGAACAGGAAACTGAGACTCCATTTGTTCATCAAAATCAATCAGACGATTAAAAAAAATATTGACTCATTCAATGACTCTTATGTTCAACATTTAAATTGTAGTGCCAGAATTTGGAGCAAACAATAAATGGTATGGATCATTCTTGGTGGTGGTGCAATGGGGGGGGGGGTATTTTTTGACAAACTGTTTTGTCTGTTATTGCTCATTCAGCATCATTTAAACACTACTGCCTACCTAAGTATTGTTGCTAACTATGTTGATCTCTTTATGACCACAGACTACCAATCTTCTGTGTCATAAAAGCTTAAATCATCTCAAACTGGTCTTTTGAATGAGATCACTACACTCCAAGCCCTCAACAATAACCAGATTTTCTGTCAGTTAGAAAAACCTTTGGTATGTTGCAAAATGGGAGATTGGATGGATATACAGCCAAGGAATCTGCAGCAACTGCATGACAAAGCACCACGGGTCGGAGTCGATCCTGGGCCGACCATGTCAAGGACTAAAGGCCTCCTAATATGCTTTGCACTAACCGCTCCGCCACGAGCGCCTCTGCCACGGGCGCGCCCCGGACGACAAAACTTGCCAAATCCGGTCGGGAGAAGGGCGAAAACATCGTTTCCACCATTAAAAGCCTTCAGAGCCGTTCTCTGATGTTCTTTTAATGAAACACTATTAGGTAGATTGGACAACACGGAAGAAATAGCAGCATCAATGTTAACACTTGCTTCCTCGATGCGAGCCGCCATTGCTACCTGAATCAAAACAGTCTCACGTCACGGTCGCTTCTACACTACGTCACATCTATGAAACTCCAGCCCTGCGTCCTGATTGGCTAGACAATAAAATTGGTTGGAGAAATCACTTTCTATGGGAGATGTCCCAGATGGATGTGAGTGGAGCTAGGCGGAGCGAAATACATCTGGCGAGAGTCAGGTTAGCGTCTAGCCACTAAGAGCACAAATAAGTCATGTGGACGTGGGGCACACATGTGCACGCAGGTCAATTGACCACATTCAGAATAACTTGATCCTGACAAGCGTTGACGTGCATGCTGATTGGAGTGTCAATCGGCATAAACAACACGTTTATGCCGATTGAAGAAAAAAAAATTATTCAATTGAACTTAATCTGATCACAATATTTCGATAAAAATGATAATAAAGAAGTTGTTTTTAAGTGTTTTTTTAAATGAACAGTAACAGGAATCTCTGACAAAATTCAAATGAAGCTGAAGCGCAAGTTCAATCGAAGAAACTCGTCGCCTGCCTCCATTCAATCAGAGTCCGATCCGCCTCTGATGTGAGCCAATCAGCTACGAACCGCACCTCCATGAAGCCAATCAGCATCCCGCGCTCATCTTAAAAGCAACTTCAAATCCACGTTTCAGCCTGCTAACCAGCAAGCGCAAACGGATTGCATGTCGGATTTCGAATCAGATGTCCGATTCAACCCACCCCCAACCCCTTCTCCACCATCATAGCTGAGTTCATCTAGCTTCCAAGACGTTCCTCCATCCTCAACCCATCAGAGTGTTTTCTCCCTTCAGTCTTCAGCACTCCCTATCACCTCGTTATTGGGCCAGCAGAAGACCACCATGTTGAGCCTGGTTCTGCCAGAGGTTTCTTCCCAAAGGGGAGTTTTTCCTCTCCACAGTCGCTTCAAGCTTGCTCATCATGGACAGTTCATGCAAACCTGTGTTTATCAAGTTGGACATCTATCTTAAACAGATCATCTTATGGACTGAACAAACTTCTTATATCTCCACTCCACCACCAGTTTCAGACCTGGGGGGAACATCCCTGTTCTCATACATCTACTTATGCATATTAAAGTATAATTCAGCATTAATGTTCCTGCCGAGGTCTGAGCGCCAAAGACTTAAAATATTGTGTCAATAAAATCCTTCTAATTGCCATTTCTTTCTCTGTGAGTTTTTCAGATTGAACTAGCTATACATGTTGTTTTTCTACTGTCTATCAATTCTCAAACATCACAGCCTGCTTCCAAACACTGCTTGCAAAACAGTTTTGTATTTTGTGCAAATTATTTTGTTGATCTAATTTAATAACATAATAATGGTTAGGAATGTACAAATACTGTATTTCTCTATACCTATTTTTGATGAGCAAACTTTTAAAAAAACTATAAAATATATTTTTTTACATCTGGCAGAGTCCCCCATGAGACGAAGCTTTAACTCCCACCTCCGGGAGAGCTTTGAACACGTCCCGCGGGAGGCGGGGGACGTTGAATCTTAATGGACCATGTTCCGCGCCTCTATTGTTGATGCGGCTAGTCTGAGCTGTGGCTGCAAGGTTGTCGGTGCATGTCACACTGGCGGTGAGGGAAGCCATCAAGCTGAAGAAAGAGTCCTATCGGGCTTTATTGGCCTATGGGGCTCCGGAAGCAGCTGATGCGTACCGGCAGTCAAAGCGGCAGGCGGCTTGGCTGGTCGCCGAGGCAAAAACTCGGGCATGTGAAGAGTTTGGAGAGGCCATGGAGAAAGACTTCCATATGGCTTCGAAGCAATTCTGGTCCACTATCCGGCATCTCAGGAGGGGGAAGCAATGCAGTACCAAAACTGTTTATAGTGGGGGTGGTGTGCTGCTGACCTCGACTCGGGACGTCGTTCGTCGGTGGGCGGAATACTTCGAAGACCTCCTTAATCCCACCAACACGTCTTCCAATGCGGAAGCAGAGCCTGAGGACTCTGGGTCGGGTTCTCCCATCTCTGCTGCCCCGGGGGTGGATGAGATTTGCCCTGAGTACCTTAAGGCTCTGGATGTTGTGGGGCTGTGTTGGTTAATGCGGCCCTGCAGCATTGAGTGGACATCGGGGGAAGTTCCCCTGGATTGGCAAACTGGGGTGGTGGTCCCCCTATTTAAAAAGGGGGACCGGAGGGTGTGTTCCAACTATAGGGGAATCACACTGTTAAGCCTCCCTGGTAAGGTCTATTCCGGGTTTCTGGAAAGGAGGGTCCGTCAGTTAGTCGAATCTCAGATTTAGGAAGAGCAGTGTGGTTTTCGTCCTGGCCGTGGAACACTGGAACAGCTCTACACTCTCAGCAGGATCCTGGAGGGGTCATGGGAGTTTGCCCAACCAGTCTACATGTGCTTTGTGGATCTGAAGAAGGCATTTGACCGTGTCCCTTGAGGGATCCTGTGGGGGGTACTCCGGGAGTATGGAGGACCAGGCCCTTTAATAAGGGCCGTCAGGTGTCTGTACGACCGGTGTCAGAGTCTGGTCCGCATTGCCGGCAGTAAGTCGAACTCGTTTCCGGTGAGAGTTGGACTCCGCCAGGTTGCCCTTTGTCACCGATTCTGTTCATAACTTTTATGGACAGAATATCTAGGTGCAGTCAAGGTGTTGAGGGGATCCGTTTTGGTGGCCTTAGGATTGCGTCTCTTCTATTCGCAGATGACGTGGTCCTATTGGCTTCATCAGGGCGTGATCTACAGCTCTCACTAGAGCGGTTCGCAGCTGAGTGCGAAGCGGCCGGGATGAGAATCAGTGCCTCCAAATCCGAGACCATGGTCTTGAGCCAGAAAAGGGTAGAGTGCCTTCTCCGGGTTGGGGAAGATGTGCTGCCCCTAGTGGAGGAGTTCAAGTATCTTGGGGTCTTGTTCACGAATGATGGGAAGATGGAGCGGGAGATTGACAGGCGGATTAGTGCGGTGTCTGCTGTGAAGCGCGCGCTGTACCGATCCGTTGTGTTGAAGAGAGAGCTGAGCCAAAAGGTGAAGCTCTCGATTTACTGGTCGATCTACGTTCCTACCCTAATCTATGGTCATGAGCTTTGGGTCGTGACCGAAAGAACGAGATCCCGAATACAAGCGGCCAAAATGAGTTTTCTCCGTAGTGTGACTGGGCTCTCCCTCAGAGATAGGGTGAGGAGCTTTGTCATCCGGGGAGCTGGCCCAAGTGGCTGGGGAGAGGGATGTCTGGGCCTCCCTACTGAAGCTGCTACCCCCGCGACCCGACCCCGGATAAGCGGAAGACAATGGATGGATGGATAGATATTCTCGGCAGCAATCATATTTTGAAAAGTTTTTAAAGTAATGACTTTATTTCAAAGTAATAACTTTAAAATGCAAAAGTGAAAAGGTTATTTTAATTGGTTTAAAACCTTTATATTATTTGCAATTTCCTGTTAGCTTTATTTTATTGAAAGTGGCCAAAATTATTACATCAGTGTTTACCACAGGCCATTGCAGTAATGAGAAAGGCTACTGGCACTTCCTGTCAGTATGTGTAACATGATCTGTTCTGCATTTTGATTGCTTTAAGAGCTAGCTAAAACACCAGTCATTACATTGTATGACGTTTGAGGCAAAATTCTCAGTAGGTTTATCTCCTCACAGTTAACTAAAACAGCCCTGAAAGGCAGTCACATTCAGTAAATCAGAATATCATTTCAGTAACTCATTTCACTAAGCAAAATATTAGATAAGATAACTTTATTGTCAACCCAGTCTCATTGAAAAACACGTAATATAAACATTGGTCCACAGGTGGAAATGTATTGTCACAATTTAGCTCTTCGTTACGAGTCAGGCTTGCGTTTTATTTAGAATATTCATTTACACTGGTTTGCAACCAGGTCACGTGACTCTGAAGTTTTTCCCAGCGAAAAAAATAAACTTTGCTGCCATTGCCTATGGAAAAGTAAAACAAAACAACTACATTTTTGTGCATTCTGATTACATTTCCAGCAAGTGTATATATTATTTTCATAATCTTCGTTCAGGGAAGGTATTTAACCTTTCCTTTATTAGTTTTGACGAAGATTTTCTTAGAAAGACATCAGGAAGAGACTTTTCCTACCTACGTTATTGAGTGTTTTTGAGATATGGGTACATAAGAAAACAACATTTAAGCAAAACATCTGCAGATGTTGGCATTTTGATGACATCTCTTGTGAAAAGTATGTGTGGTAATGTAGCCTCATTTTCCTTTGAGTTAATTTCATGTCTCTTACTTTGTTGATTTGGATTTGCTTGTTATATTTTGAAGTTATTTGCTTTTTTAATAGATTCAATTGGGTTAAATTCTTGGTTTGTTGTGTTGCATGTTTTTCTGATTTTGTTTTGGTTTTGAAGTGACGTTACTACTCATACCGGGAGATGGAGATTAATCCAACTGGTCGCCGTTGAAGAACGGACGACCGGGTGTTGGAGTACGAGTCGCCGGATCCACGATTCGCCCGTGGCCGTGGAGGATCGGTCAGCTGGTGACGGGAAGGACTGAGCACCGGAGAGGACCGCGCCCCCTTTTGGGCTAGCTAAGAGTCCATTCTTCCTTATACAGACTTATCCATTGACTCTGCCGCTCATTACTGCTCTACATTTTTTTAGTGACTCGTCTTTTTTAATTAATTATTGTTAACTTTTATCGGCTCGTTTGTTAAAACCCTGCCCACAATACCTGCAGTCTTTATTTATTAAATCTACCACTTGGGTCCCGCATATGCATGATATAGTATAAGCTTCGTTGAGGGAAGGCAGACAACCTTTCATTTATCAGTTTCACTGAAGATTTCATTGCGTCTCAGAAAGGCATGAAGCTGTCATGTCACTTTGCTAGGTAGGTGCAAAGGACGCACAGTTACGTCACCGTCGTGCTCAGACTTCTGCATTTGAAAAAAATCAATATTTAACAAAAAAGGTTTCAGTTCTATGCATTTTGCTGACATCTCTAGCAAAACATATGCATAATCTTATTTCACAAGGATTGTAAGGTGAGGTTCTTTCCTTGTTTGAAGTTGCCATAAAATATAATCCTGTTTATAAAGTTATACCTCCAGCTGTCTTACACATTAAGATCTAATTTTACACATTAAGCATGGATGTAACTGACATTCAAAAGTACACATACACAGATTCTTCTCCCTTCTCCCAATAGCAGTTGGAAAGCCTTCATACAGATACTAAATGAGAGCCAACACCATTATGTTTATGAGTGTTAAGTTACACGTAAGGCTCTCCTGACAGGAACCAGAAATACTTTTATAATCCCAGAGGGAAATTACAGTGTAATGAAGTAGATCCAGGCCAAGTATGGGTAAATTATGATTTTGTGAAATATATGATTAAGGTGACCAGGCATGTGGCTTTAAGCCAGACACTCCAGATTTTCAATGACCCGTCTGGCGTCCGGTGCAGCATTAAGCCGGGCATGTATTTGTCCTCCTTTTTGAGGCATTAGGGTTGAAGAGCAGATTTTTTTCATCTTTGCTGGGCAGCAGCACAATATCCAATCATAGACTGTAACAAATGCATCCAACGCTGTAACATATCGGGTTTAACAAATGATTGGCTAAGAGTGGTGCCGGTGTCAGATGAATATCTTCTTGTCACTGGTTAAAAAAAGTAAACAAGGGTGTCAGGATGCAGCTTGTAGGCTGCATGCTGAGTCTCTCTCCCTCTCTCTCTTTCCTGCGCAGCCTGATTGGTTCCACCTGTCAGGCTGCAATCAACCTCCAACTGCTCCCACCTGGTTCCACTCTTATTTAAACTCACCTCATTCTGCTCTCGTCGCCGGTCCATAGTGTTCACTCCTGCTCAGTCTCTGTCAGTATCCTGTGTCAGCTCAGTTTTTGTTGCAGTCAGCCTGAAGACGTTGCTTCAACTTGGTTTTTGTTCAGTCATTTCTCTAAGACTCTGCTCAGCTCTGCTCCATCGGACGTTCTCAAGTTCCTGAGCTATTTCCACGTTCTCAAGTTCCTGCTGCAGTTCCACGTTCTCAAGTTCTGCAGCTGTTTCCACGTTCTCAAGTTCCTGAGCTGTTTCCACGTTCTCAAGTTCCCGCTGCAGTTCCATGTTCTCAAGTTCTGCAGCTGCTCGACGGTCAAGTCCGCAACTGCTCCACGCTCTCAAGTTCTGCAACTGTTTCCACGTTCTCAAGTTCCCGCTGCAGTTCCACGTTCTCAAGTTCTGCAGCGGTTTCCACGGTCTCAAGTTCTCCGCTCCAGAGTTTCCTCCCGGTCAGTCACCCATTACTCCTCCTGTCAGCCAGCTTCTGCACCCTTCATCTCCGTCCATAAAAGACTCTGGCTCCTCTCGTCATAACCCTCCATTCTGTTCAATAAACTCACTTCAAGAACTAGCTCTGTGCGTGCGTGCTGTGTCCGGGTTCATCCAAAGACAAATCATGACAAAGGGTTCATGTGCTGCTATGTCATATGACATTTTGTGTCTCTGCTCTGTCTTTTCCAATCCCCAGTCGGTCAAGGCAGATGACCGTTCACACTTAGCCTTGTTCTGCTAGAGGTGTAATGTACCAGAATCAGACCCAAGAGTCAACCATGACAGGTCAGTGACGTTTCAAACAGTCAGACAGGTCAGTGACGTTTCAAACAGTTTATTGATAAGCAGGATAAACAGCGCCGGCTCTCGGGCGTATCTTGTTAACGACTGGAGCTCCTTGAAGACAGAGGCACAGGCTAGAGGCTGCAGTGGCAGGTTGGCAATGTTACAGACTGATCGACTAACCTGATAACGAGAGCAGCCTGGGCGCAGAGACACAGCTAGAGACAGGCGGGAGGGTTTGGGGCAGAAGCTGTCTGCTGGTTGGCGGGGACGGGCCGCTGAGCGGCCGGCAGGCAGGAAAATGGCACGGGGCTTTCCAGGGGCGTTTGTCCAAGGGCAGTCCAGGTCCGGTTACGGGCAGTCCACAAATCCAGCAGAGGTACAAAGGGGATATCCAAAGGAGGGTCCGAGTCCAGATCCAGGTCCGATATCCAACAGAGCAGACAGATTAACAGGGGGCAGGCAGGTTCCAGTACTCACGGGCAGAACGAGGTCAGAAGCACGGGTAGTCAATCCAGAATCCAGAGGCTGACAAGGCAGGTCTCAGGCAGGCAGAAAAAAACAGAATGGGATCGGGCAAGCTCAAAAACAGAAGGCAGAACAAGTTGGGCAACAGACAGGCAGGCAGGCAGGCAGGTTTTCAGAAAGAGTGCTGGAAAGTTCTCACCGGTTCGCTCTGGAGACTGACTAGGACGGAGCTTATATGCAGCTGGAGACAGGTGGAGCCAGTAAAGGTTGATTGCAGAGGGGCGGAGACTGAACAGGTGTGGTAATTGAGAGCAGTATCAGCTCCAGTGCCAGAATCATCTCAAGAGGTTTTCCTTCCTGTTTTCCTCTCCACTGTCCACTGTCACTTCATGAATCCTCATGCTGAATCCTCAGCAAATCAATCGACAATGCAGAAGACAATCGGCAATGCAGAAGACTGTCCACTGTGGCTTTAAGCTCTTTCAGAAGGAGTGAATGCTGCTTGTCAAGACTTAATGTAATCTATTGGGTTTCCTAAGAACTTTTTCACCAATCTGTATAATTTTTTGGATTTGACTTTGTAAACTGCCTTGAGATGACATGTTGTGAATTGACGCTATATTAATAAAATTAAATTGAATTAAGTTAAATTGGATGTAGTAAGCTGGCAAAGAGCACACAGGTTTAGCCAAATATTGCTGAATTTTGAAGATTTTCCATTCATTTCAATGAGGCAAAAACTCTTTGACATCTGGCAGCGGGTAAGATATAAAAACACTTAATTTAAAAGGCCTATTTAAAAGAACAATATTTAACACACTTAAAACAGTTTATAAAGGACAACCTTACAATAAATAATTAAAATAATTTCATTATTACAATTAAAACACATTAAAAATAATTATTGATTAATTACACACGGACACATTTTTAAAAGCCTTTACTTTTGTTAACGATGGTTTTCTGCATTCAGCTAATGAAAGCATGAGGTTTAAGACCTGAATATCATATCAGACCAAAGAAAAAAACATTTTTAATGTAGCTTCAAGAAAATTTGCAGATTAAAGGTTCCTATTTTCAACAGGTACTTTTAATTGCAAACTGAATTATTCACAAGTACAGAAGAAAACTGCTCAACTTGAAAGCAGCATGAGTAACATGTGAGCTTGTCAAAGGCCTTAGCTGTATGTGTCGAGACAGATATATGTTTAAAAACAAATGATGCTACGATCACATTATTATGAGCAGAACAATGTCAGAACACTAGAGCAGCTGCACTAGCATTACCAGGGTTTTCGACCTCCCCCCCTGATGTCCCGAAAGAGGGTCAAAAGACCCTGAGTCCAAACTGACGACTCTGGTGGCTCAAATTAGCATCCCTTGTAAATGTGGCCATTGCCTGAGGAATCAGCAGGGGGGGAGGAGAGCCGAACTCACAAAAGCATTCCACACTTCTGTACTGTCAGGCCAGAAGGTACGTGTGAATAGTCCATGTTGGGGGTGGGTGCGATCTATGATGGAGGCAGCTCTACAGTAGAAAACTAACCAAATTGTGTTGCTCCACCTCAAAAAAATCATGCAAAAGGTGTAGCAAAAGAGATCTGGGAGACTTTGCACATGCAAATTTGCATGCAACCTTTTGTGCTGTGGAGGATAAATAGGTGACTGCTTCATCTATTTAGTTCACAAGAAACAAAATGCAGAAGAGGTTCACTGCTCAGGAGGCATTGGAACTGATTCTGAGCAGTGCCAGCCCTTGTGATTCAGATGGAGACGATATAGACCTTCAACCGGATTCGGACTCTGAGCTGTCTTCAGGTTAGATTTCTCAACCTACCTATTTTATTTTCCTGACTATTTTTTTTTTATTTAGAACCAAACCAAAAGTTAATTTGAAATTGTTTATCTTGCAGATGAGGAGACTCTCCCTCTACCAAAAAAGAGAGCTCGTTTGGGGAGTGAGCCGTCAGAGACCGCGAAAGATGGCACAGTGTGGCGTGAAGAACAAGTGGGGACACATCTCCATTTCACTCCAATAGAACCGTACGCCACAGATGGAGAGCCAAGCGCTAAGGCCAGACGAAGTATCCGGAGTCGCCTTCAGAGCTTCCTCTGTTTTATCACTCTTGACATGCTTCGTAGCATTCGAGAATGGACTACTCAACATGCACGTCACACGGAGCAGCTGGATTGGTTCATGGATCTCCCAGAACTAATGGCATTTATTTCAGTCATTATCTTGCGGGGGGTGACCAAGGTTCCATCACTATGTGACAGCTGGTCAGCAAACCTGGGAAACCCAAGGATCATTGAAACTATGGCCCGAAACCGCTTCCAAGACATCATGCGACACCTACGCTTTGATGACATGTTTACACGCAGTGAGCGAGCGGAGACTGATAAGTTTGCTGCAATCTCCGATGTTTGGGGATCATTTGTCACTAACTGCATCGCATCCTACAACCCTGGTCGACACATCACTATTGATGAACAACTTTTTCCATCAAAGACTCGCTGCTGTTTCCTGCAATACATTGCAACAAAACCGGACAAGTTTGGCATCAAGTTTTGGGTGGCTTGTGACTTGAAATCAAAGTACATCTGTAATGTCTTCCCATATCTTGGCAAGGACCCCAGTCGTCCCAGTGGGGAGAGACTGTCCGAGACTGTAGTGATGAG
Source organism: Fundulus diaphanus (assembly GCA_037039145.1). NCBI lineage: Eukaryota > Metazoa > Chordata > Actinopteri > Cyprinodontiformes > Fundulidae > Fundulus > Fundulus diaphanus. The sequence goes on from CM073143.1 coordinate 12,929,745, forward strand.
GCTGATGGAACCGTTCATGGACAAGGGCAGAACTGTAACCACGGACAATTTCTTTACATCACTGTCACTTGCACAACGACTGCTTAGCCAGAAAACCACTATCCTCGGCACAGTCAACAAGAGACGACGGGAAATTCCTCAGTCCGCTAGACAGATGGGTCGCACTGAATTCACCACTCAGGTGTTTTCAACCACTGGTGCCACGCTGACGGTGTATGCGCCCAAACGGAAGAAGGCCGTTTACGTTCTCAGCAGCATGCACAGCGTGGTTGAGACTGAGGATACCACCAAAAGGAAGCCAAACACGGTCACACAATATAACAAAACAAAGTGCGGTGTGGATGTGATGGACCAAATGGTGCGGGAGTACAGCGTGCGTGCAGGAACACGGAGATGGCCAGTTGCCGTGTTCTACAACATGAGTGACATGGCAGCACTGAATGCACATGTGTTTTATCAGGCATGCATTGGGGTGCAGGAGAGACGGGTGGACTTCCTAGTTGAGCTTGCCAAAGAGTTGGGTAACTCTCATGTGAGTGAGAAGAAGGCACACAAGGAGAAGCTGCTTCGGCAACAACCTTCCACACCCAGCTCAGGCAAAAGGGCAAACTGTCAGGTCAACCATCGATGCAGGAACAATTGTGCAACTGTGAGATGCGTTGACTGCTACAAATACACATGTGGCAAATGCACCAGGGTCATACCCTGGCAGTGCCAGGTATGTTCCGACAGTACAGACTGCTGAGTGAGTGCTGAAATGCCAGTCACACAAGGACATGCCACTCACACACACGCAGCCCCCCACTGTGCCTAGTGTAAATATGTGTGGAATTGTTTTATTTCTTGTATTTTTTGTATTGTTTTTAATGACAAAAATAAAAAGCATTCAAACAAATAACTGTTGTTCTTTTGTATATTTCTCATGCTGGAATTTCAGTCCTCTTGACTTAGACACAAATACTTCTGGTCATTGCTCACAGCTGTACCTGGCTGTAAAATATATCTCCATTTAAAATATTAAAATTAATTCATTGTGCTTTTTTGCTAAAATAAAACTAAGCTAAATATAATATATATAATCTTTATATTATAAAATACAATATACTGAATAGAACTAACTAGACAGTTAGTAGGGAGTTAAGCTTCCCCCTTCCTTTGGTGCACCAGTAATGGCCTTATTTACAGAACAAAAGCGCCGGTTCACAACTGCTTATAGGATGCTAATTAAAATCCTTCAGGTCAGTTGACCCGTCTCTGGGCTCCAAAGGTAGAAATGTTAAATGACCCTTCTCTGGTAATTCTAGTGTTAAAAGAGTTATGCTCATGTTGTCGCAGCATAGAAAAATCCTGAAGACATTCCAGATGGGTCAAAATATCTGTTGCTGACAGCAAGAAGAAGAATGTGAGCGAGAATAGAAGCAAAGTTGCTGGTGATAAAATGTGATGTCTTATATTGCACTTTGAAGCTACTAAGTTTAAAATTATACATATAGCATTCATTTTATAAGCTTTAATGATCAATTTGACGCTGATGCTTGCTATTGTTAAATGACTCAGATTAAGGATAAAAACTCCACACTGAGACATCACTAGTTATCTGTCTGATACATTAAAGGCATGTATGTAAAATACATTTTGATCTGTCTCTCTATGACTCTTAAGCCTTAAGCTCATGCAAAAGGAAAATAAAATACCTTATAAAAACACAAGACATCATAAAATGATTTTTCACCTGAGGTGCTGTTAAAAATACTTACTGTGTAAACAACCACTGTTTGATTGAATCCAAAGTGGTTGACAGTTTTGGTTGTGATTATCTTGCTGACAAAAAGCCACTCATACTGAGTCTGCATGGCTTCTTGGGACCAGTCTGTGGTGTTATAGTCTTTGACGGAAAATAACTTTATTTCTTTATCTGAATAGGAAAACAAACAAAAAGAAAACATCATTGCAGACTTCTCCGTGCATGTTAGGATGGGAATGTGTATAGTGTGTATTTACATTGGTTTTAACACATGAATGCATTTAGTTAGGTTTAAAAAATATATATATACTCTTTGGGGTTCACCTGAGTGCATAATTGACTTGAAGGAGAGGCTGCAGCTCTGCGTGTCGAACGGGAATTTATAAACATGCATTTTGCATGTGCTGACCACCACCTGGTCATTTCTAAATTCAACCCAGCCGTGGCTCCTGATGCTTAGATAAGGACTTGGAGCGGCTTTGTCCTTCTCTGTCCTACAGGAAAACACACACACAGCAGCAAAGAGGCTTGAAAGTTGACAACAAGGCAAAAACATGTTCCCTTCTCTGGACTTTGCACTACACAATAAGGAAGATGGGAGTCTCAAAACAGAGGTTTATTGGAAGCCTATAAACGCAGATAAATATCTGCATTTTGATTCACATCACCCACAGGAACACAAACTCTCTTAGAACTCTGAGTTATCGGACCAACAATATTTCCTCTTCCACTGTGGAGAAACAAAAACAACACAAGCAGGTCAGGAAATAACTGCAAGCATGTGGTTATCCGAACTTGACATTAATTAAATAAACCAAAAAAGTGCCCAAAAAAACAACCATCAGGTGCTTCTTTCACTTTTACCAAGCGCTTTTCTGGAATGCAAACATATATATTATAATGTCACGATGGGCATGAAGAAACACTCTTGGTGATTTTTATATTTTATTCAATTATGTTTTTGTCATGGGAACTAATGTGTAGCCGTTCATTGTGGGAGTGCAGCCCTGTTTCTGTTTATACCCACTATAAAGTGTTTTCATGATGATAGTAATTCACCCAGACCCACACCTAGGCCTAACAGCATACTACTAACTTGACCATAAACCTGCAGCTCTGATATGTTTGTTATATCCTGCACCTCTATTTCAATAACCTAGATACATTTAGGGCTTAGGTGATTAAGTTGGGAGAGACTCCGATGTTATCAAGATTGGGGTCTTGCACACACCACACTCAACCCAAATTTTTTTGCACTTTAGAAATATTTATGACAACATTTTTCTTTCTCTAAAGGACATTTTGGGGATATTTTTGTTTACTCAAACCTGTTCAGAAATGCAAGAAAAATATGAATCAAAACTTACATCTCTTCAATAGTCAGATCTGGCATCCACAAAAGTTTAGTGGGGACCAAGATGTGTTCAACTCCACAGAATTGTTCCGGGTACCACCAGACGTACTCATTGTCCCATCGCTACTCAAAGGAAAGAAGCAGGTGTGGCAGAACAATTCAGAGATAAAAGTAGGAAGCATGAAACAAGGAGAAAAAGAGAACCAAAAAATTGAGCGTTAAAATTTAAAAGAAAAAGAAAAACAGGATTTTCAAAACAGTGGCATATGTATGAAATGCTTCATTTTAAGTTAAATACAACTCACCAAATAAATCCAAATATAGGCAATGAAAGTCTGGTCAGTTTCTCTCTGTGAGCAAAGGAAGGAAGTTGAGTGAAATGCTTAATCTTATGCCAAAGTTAACAACTTTCATATTAAAATGTCCTTAAAACATAAATATATATAAGTATTTGACATGCTTTTTCCCCAGACTTGTAAGACTTGTTTTCAACTCGGAGCATGTTCAAAAATAAAAGAAAAAGGGAAAGAAAAACTTCCATTCACTGTAAAATAAAAGTAAATAAATAGAAATGTCCTTGTTATACTGGACTGCTATAAACAACATGACAGAAGGACAAAACAGAAAAGCTTGGGTAATAATTTAAAGTGTACATCCGAACAACAAGACCGGGATACTGTAAAAGCATTATGAGCCATTTATCACAGAAAAACAATGAACTAGTAGTAGAGTCTGAAAAGTCTCTCCTTGAACTTTTTCACATATTGTGAGGTTGCAACTCCAAACTTTTTTATTGGGATTTATGTGATAGACTAACACAGAGTTGTCCATGGATGTGAAGTGTAAAGAAAATGTATTTACTGCTTTACTTTTTTTAACAATTAAAATGTGTTTTGCATTTAAATTCAGCAATACTGCCATACCAGCTGTACATCTTAGTTATGGATTCTGAATTGGATGTAGGTCTGGACTTTGACTGGGTCTTTCCAATATAGAGTATGAATATGCTTGTATCCCAACCATTTAGTTTTTCTTCTAGCTGCATGTTAAAGATATCTGACCTTCTCAAAGGTGAATGTCTGCTCCAGTCTCAGGGCAAGGCAAGGCAAGGCAAATTTATTTGTATAGCACATTTCAGTACAGAGACAATGCAAAGTGCTTTACATGAATAAAATATAGGAATATAAACAGAATAAAAGCAAGTAAGAATAAAATGTAGAAACAAAGTAGAACATGGAATAATAGAAACTAAAAGCAAACATTAAAAACATTTGCAAACATTATTTAAACATATAAAGTTTAAATAATGAACTTTCAGTAAAACAGTTCAATTAGAACAGTCGTAGGCAATCCTAAACAAATGTGTTTTTAATCTTGATTTAAAGGAACTCAGGCTTTCCGCACTTTTACAGTTTTCTGGACGTTTGTTCCAGATATGTGGAGCATCAGGTGCGGATCCACCAAAGAATGCCATCTTTACTCTTTCACACTACCCTAATTATTCAGCTAAGGGTTTTTGAACTGATAATCATATTAATGGATGAACATAAGTGGAATTAACATGATTACATTATTGTAATTGAAAAAAGATTTTTAAGCCAAAATCTCTCGGTTTTTATAGCATGCAGAAGGTTAAAAAGAAGTCTGAAGAAAAAAATATCCTTATCAACAATTAATCAATCAAAGATTTTCTTCATTTCCATAAATTGTATTTATTTAGTAAAATAAAATAAAAAGACCCAAGCCCTAAAGAACAGTTTGGTATGGTTCAATTGATAAAGGAATTTTGAAAATATTTTATTCAGAATCAGAATCAGACATACTTTAATAATCCCAGAGGGAAATTGCTGAATTGTTTAAAGTTTATTGAGATAAACTATGTTGAGAAAAAAAACTTTAAAGTAACTTAAACCAATGAACATGTATCAGGGGCGGATCCAAGATTTTTCAAAAGGGGGTGTGCACCTAAGAGTCATGTCAAGACAATGTGAGGCTAAACGACCAAAGAATTCCATGTTTACTCTTTCACACTACCCTAATTATTCATCTAAGGGTTTTTGAATTGATAATCATTTTAATGGATGAACATAAGTGGAATTAGCATGATTACATTATTGTAATTGAAAAATGATTTTTAAGACAGAATTTCTTGTTTTTTACAGCATGCACAAGGTTAAAAAGTAGTTTGAAGAAAAAATTATCCTTATCAACAATTAATCAAACAAAGATTTTCTTTATTTCCAGAAATAATATTTATTTAGTAAAAAGAAATAAAAAGACCAAAAAACTTAAGAATAGTTTGGTATGGTTGAAGTGATAAATGATTTTTTAATATACATGTATTTTAACAATATATTTCATCCAGATAAACTATATTAAGAAAAAAAAAGACTTAAAAAGACCCAAGGACTTAGAACAGTTTGGTATGGTTCAAGTGATAAAGGAGTTTTGAATATATTTTACCGAGATAAATTATGTTGAGAGAAAAAAAACTTTAAAGTAAGTTAAACCAATGAACATGTATGGTGAAGTTAAGCCATAAGCCTATAATAGAACAGTAAGACTTGTGTAACGAGGTTAAAATGTGAAATACTCATGATCAGTTTCATGGTTAAAAAGTATGAATAAATTAGTTTAAGTTATTTAAATGCATTTCATTTAGGTGTTAATGTGTTTAAAATTGTTTAAAAGTATCAGAGTAAGTCAGAAGTATTTTTGCATTATTGTTAATGTATTTTTTATTTTGAAGGTCTATGGGAAGTGATGTGCCTGGGCTGGTCAACCTTCGTGGATGTCATTAAACTCGAGTGTGTGAAAGATCAAAAGTAAAGGTACCTCATCGCTCTCAACTCACCCAACAGGCCTGCAACGAGTGGGGTTTCAGTATAGGACATTTGAATTTGTTGTTGATTGTTTAAATCTGTACTATTGTTCAGTTAATTCAAGGTTTATTCATTCATATCAGTTTGATTATTGCCATTGCTGTGTATCTGTGTGTTTGAGGTTATCATTACTGAAGAGGTAAAATAGTGTAACTTTATTCGGTAGAGCAACTAATTAGGGTTTTACAAATTACTAGTATTTGAGTTATATAAGAACTCAGGGGCCCTTACCTTTAGGTGGGCTACAAATTTAGAGGCACCGCTGGGATTAAATTTAATGTTTTACTGTTTTGTGTTTACACAAAGTTACACTTAAATACACATTCAATTAAGTACACAATATGACCAACACACTTGTAGACAAATTGAAGAAGTGGCGTCGTGGAGAAGCACTGGATGAGAACCATGCTCTGCTAACAGTGGTCCCTGAAAACACCGAGATAGCATCAATTGAAGAGGCTTTTCAAAGTGTCAAATGCCTGGGTCGTGTCAAAGTAAGAGGACGGATCCTGGGTGATTCAGACAATGAAGTCTTGGTGCTGTGTGAATGCAGAGAAGTAGTAGAAGTGGAGAAGGTTCCCCCAGAAGTGCTAGCTGCTGATGGTTCGACAAGATGGCCAATAATCACAGTTTTCCACTCACCCGCTCCTGAAAATGACTAAAAACTCTTTTACACGCAGAAGCAAAAACATTTGATGATGTACAAGCGTTGTTTCCTGATCCACCACCTACCTCCTCTGCAGAGTCACTTATCCGTGCTGTTTCAGAGTTGATGGACAAGACAAACAGACCTACATCAGAAAGTGGAGGTTATCGGCGGCTGCGTGTCTTTTCAGGAACAATACCTACTCCGGCTGGAGAGGAACAGTTCGACCATTGGCTAGAACAAGCTCACCTGATGGTTGAAGAAACTTTTGGTTTGGACAAAGACAAAAGAAGAAGGATTATGGAAAGTTTAAAAGGACCAGCTCTTGAACTGATAAAAGCAATACGGCTCTCAGATATTGATGTCACTGCTAGTGAATGTTTAGAAGCCCTGGAGAGTGCTTTTGGTCTGGCTGAATCTGGTGATGACCTGTACTTCTCGTTCAGACTATTGCAGCAACAACCTGGTGAAAAGTTATCGGACTTCCTAAGGCGACTTGAGCGTGCTCTGGCTAAAGTAGTACAGCGGGGTGGTCTGCCAGTCAATGACATGGACCGAGCACGAGTGGATCAGCTCCTCAAAGGTGCAGTAAATGCTGACTTGACGCTGTTGCAGTTGAGATTGAGAGAAAGGAAAGCCAATCCTCCAACCTTTCTAGACCTAGTGAAAGAAATCCGGAAAGAAGAGCATTATGAGGCTTCAAAAGCAAAGCTCAACCAGTCAGCCCACACTGTTCAAGCCAAAGTTCGAGCTGAAAGTAACCAGTCAGAGATTCAAAATCTAAGAGCTGAAATAAAAGAAGTGAAATCTATGTTTACAGCTCTTACCACTCAAAGTCAGTCTGAAGGAGAAGAAAAACATACAACCCAACAAGAAAGTGCTTCAAGTTTGGATTCTGAAGTTCTGGCTTTGAGAAAGCAAGTCAAACACCTGCAACAGAAAATGAATTCCAAGACAAGCAGTCACCAAAGTCAGACTTCAACCAATGTTATGGCCGTTAACTCGCCTGCAAAATCTTCAAACGAGACTGAAGAACGTTTCTGCTATCGCTGTGGTGAAACTGGTCACTTGGCAGGCAAATGTAACAGGCCCGAGAACCAAAACAAAGTTATTCAAAGACTCCTGCAAGCACTCAAGAGAGCTAAAGCAAGTACCCCCCAAGCCAATGCCCAAAGCCCACCAGAAGATCCATCCTGCACAGTGAGAAAAAGTGCTGTGGACACCTGGCAGTCGACAGGCATACCCGAAGGTTTAATTGGCCCGCCCTCAATCGAGCCGTTAAAAGTGAATGGACAGCTATGTAATGCACTTTTGGACAGTGGTTCTCGTGTGAGCATCATCTTTGAGTCGTGGTACCGAAGATACCTGCCAAATACTATAATTCATCCCGTAACAAAACTGGACATTTGGGGTCTAAGTGAATCAAGTTACCCTTACCTCGGCTATGTTATTGTAGACATTGAGTTCCCCAAGAAAGTGGCTGGAGCCCCAACGACTATGTCTGTGTTAGCCTTAATCTGTCCAGATCCGCCAGGTCCTGACCAGACACCAGTCATTATTGGAACAAATGCCAAAGCCAGTCTGTCAAAGAGATTGTCCCAGCTATGTATGGACAACTACAGAATTCCTGCCAATTCTCTAAGTATTCAAAGCTTTTACCCAAGTGAAGAGACAAGCAGCCTCATACCTCCTCAGGAAGAAGATGATGAGCTTGGGTTTATTAAATGGGAGGGCCCAGGAGTGCTAATAGTTCCTGCTGGTTCAAGTCTCAAAGCCAAATGTGCAGCCATGTTGGATCATCCTCTACCCCCAGACATCCTCATTGTCGAAGCTTCAATAAGCAATCCGCTTCCAGCGGAAGTACTAATCCAGCCCATGGCCATACCAAGCAGTGCAGTTGAACAAGATCCTTTCACAGTTTTGATCCAGAACGAGTCTCTCAAGAATGTGACACTACTGGTGGGCGCTGTGGTTGGTCGGCTATGTGTTGCGGATGTTGCCACTTCCATGCCTTGCAATGACTCCAAGCTCCAAGCCTTTGACCCAAGTCAGATTAACTTTGCAGATTCACCTGTCCCTGAAGCCTGGAAGGAAAGACTGTGCAGACAGTTGTCTGAACAAGCAACTGTTTTCTCACTTGACAAGCTGGATGTGGGACTAGCTAAAGGGGTGGAGCACAACATACGAATGTCAGATCCAAGACCTTTTCGTGAACGCTCCCGCTGCATTGCTCCAGCAGACATTGATGACGTCCGCCGCCACATTCAGAAACTATTAGCTGCTGGCATCATCAAAGAGTCCAGAAGTCCTTACGCATCCCCGATAGTGATTGAAAGAAAGAAAAATGGCGACGTAAGAATGTGCATTGACTATCGAACTCTCAATAGCCGCACTATTCCTGATCAATATACGACACCACGGATTGATGAAGCATTGGACTGTCTCTCTGGTAGTCAGTGGTTTTCTGTCCTTGACTTGAAAAGTGGCTATGATCAGATTGCCATGAAGGAAGAGGACCAAGAAAAGACAGCCTTTATATGCTCCCTGGGTTTCTATCAGTTTGCAAGGATGCCCCAAGGCATTACTTGTGCCCCCGCAACGTTCCAACGCTTGATGGAAAAAGCGTTTGGTGACATGAACCTCCTTCAAGTCCTAGTCTATCTCGACGATTTGATAGTGTTCGGGAGAACACTGGAGGAACATGAAGAAAGGCTCTTAAAGGTCATTGATCGTCTCCAAAAAGTGGGGCTGAAGATATCACTAGACAAATGTCAGTTCTGCCAAACCAAAGTTAAGTATGTAGGGCACATTGTCTCTGCTGATGGCATCGCAGCTGACCCAGATAAAATAGAGGCTGTCACCAACTGGCCTAAGCCACACAATCTGAAGACCCTAAGATCTTTTCTGGGATTTTGTGGGTACTACAGGCGTTTCATTAAAAGTTATTCATCAATTGTACGTCCACTTACAGATCTCACAAAAGGCTATGCTCCCAAGCAAAAAGGGAAGAGTACTACAAAAGCACATAAGAACACTTACCTGGATGAGAAAGAGCCTTTCGGATCGAGATGGGATGGGTCATGCACCGAGGCATTTGAGAAGATCAAACATTGTCTGACAAATGCCCCAGTATTGGCTTTTGCCGATCCAAACAAGACATACGTGTTGCATGTGGATGCAAGTCTGAGTGGAATAGGGGCGGTCCTATATCAAGACTATCCAGAAGGATTGAGGCCCGTAGCCTTTGCAAGCCGTAAACTGAGCTCCTCTGAAAAGAACTATCCTATCCATCAGTTGGAGTTTCTGTCCCTTAAGTGGGCAATTGTGGAAAAATTCCATGACTACTTATATGGGGCAAGGTTCATGGTGCACATGGACAACAACCCATTGACGTATGTTCTCACCACAGCTAAACTTAATGCAACAGGACATCGTTGGCTGTCGTACCTGTCTGTGTACGATTTTGACATCATTTACAGACCGGGAAAAAACAACATTGATGCTGACCTGTTGTCCAGGATGGAGCCTGGAGAAGACCAAGAGTGGCAGAGTATCTCTCACTTTGGTGTCAAGTCAATTTGCAAACATGTGGGTGCGCCCAACTTGTTCAATACTTCCCCCAAATTTGTTGAACAACTTGGCGCTCCACCAGAGTGTATTCCAAAGGTGTATGCCTATCCAACAAGCATTCAGCTGAATACACCAAGTCAAATGTCAAGACAAGAGCTCATAACAGCGCAAAGCCAGGATAGAGTTATCCAGACCACAATGCAGGCGATGAAGTCTGGTAAATGGCCTGAAGATGTGAAGTCAGATCCTGAGATGTTTGTTATGAAAAGACAAATTGGAAAGTTGGTTATAAAAGATGGGCTGCTTCATCGCGTGAGCACCAATCACACTGGGCAGCAAATCAACCAGCTGGTACTCCCTGCTGAATTCTGTACAGTTGTCCTCAAATCGCTGCACGATGATCTGGGGCACTTAGGAGTGGAAAGAACCACAGACATGCTCAGAAGTTGATTTTTCTGACCAAAAATGGCCTCAGCTGTGGAACTATACATAAAAAACTGTGGAGAGTGTGTTCTGCGGAAAACACCAAGTCAAAGAGCAGCTCCGTTACATCAGATTTTGAGTACTGGACCTATGGACCTTGTGTGCATAGACTTCCTTTCTATGGAACCTGACTCAAGGGGAATAAGCAATGTACTCATGGTAACAGACCACTTCACGAGGTATGCACAAGTCTTTCCCACTAAAAATCAAACTGCTCTCACTGTTGCAAAAATCCTTGTGAAGAAGTACTTCATTCACTATGGATTGCCGTCACGCATCCACTCTGATCAAGGCAGGGCCGGACTTTGAGTCGAGACTCATTAAGGACATACTGAAGATTTTGGGGATACGCAAATCCCGTACACCCTCAGGGCGACCCACAACCTGAACGGTTTAATCGCACCCTACTCTCAATGCTTGGTACACTCAGTCAAGAGAAGAAAAATCAGTGGAGTCAGCATGTCACTTATCTTATACATGCATATAACAGCACAAAGTGTGACTCTACAGGATACTCTCCGTATTTCCTGATGTTCGGAAGAGAAGCTAAACTGCCTGTTGATCTATGCTTTGGGACAAGTCCTGATGAAAACGGAGAATTACAACACTCTGCCTATGTCACAAAGCTTAAGAAAGAACTCCAAGATGCTTACAGGATGGCAGCTGAGATTTCCACAAAATCTCACCTCAAGAACAAAAAGGCCTATGACAAAAGATTGGGATACCAACACCTTGAGCCTGGAGATCGAGTTTTAATAAAAAATCTCGGATTGAAAGGAAAACACAAACTTGAGAATCGTTGGTGTGATGTCCCTTACATCATTCTGCAACAACTGCCAAACCTGCCTGTTTACAAGTTGAAACCCCAAACCGGCACTGGCAAAGTTAAGACACTTCACAGAGACCATCTCTTGCCTGTTGGGGATCTCGTGAGAATCCCTATGCGAGTTGAAGAAAAGGATGAAGTGCAAAGAAGGTCGCGCACTAGACAGAAATTGACAAGGCAACCTACTCAAGACCAACATTCAGTTCGGCTGGAAAGTGAACTTTTACCCGACTCTTCAGATGTTGAGTATTTCCATCCTCGGCGATCGTACCGAACGTACTTAGAAAACATGCTGAGACAAAGAATTGAAACCAATCAGGACACACCCGAAGAAAGTGGCGAAGAAAACCCAGTTCAGGATGAACAAAGACCGGAAAATGTCCATGAATCAGAGTCAGAGCCTGAACCTGTCTCAAGTGATGATGAAGACCTATGTCGAAGTACACAGAGGACACATACACCTAGGTCACGACGAACGGTTAAACCTGTCGTGAGACTCACATATGACCGACCAGGCAGACCTACTGATCAATCTCTTACAATAGTTCATAGAGGTGTTACTATTCATATTGGTAAAAATTAGTTGCACTATTCACTTAGTCTTATAGACATGGTCTGATGTGGGCATCAGATATTTAGAAGGGGGAGGGTGTAACGAGGTTAAAATGTGAAATACTCATGATCAGTTTCATGGTTAAAAAGTATGAATAAATTAGTTTAAGTTATATAATTACATTTCATTTAGGTGTTAATGTGTTTAAAATTGTTAAAGTATCAGAGTAAGTCAGAAGTATTTTTGCATTATTGTTAATGTATTTTATTTTGAAGGTCTATGGGAAGTGATGTGCATGTATACTACTGTCACTCGTTTTACTCCTGTTTGGACTTGACGGTGTGTGGCCGGAAGTGAAGGAGGGCCCATTTTCTTCTTGTTTTTGGTGCGCGCGAGTAAGAGGACGAAGGGAAGCACGTTGGATTTATGTGGTGGTTATAATAGAGTTTCTGGACTGTTAATCCAATAGTCGCTGATGGAGACCTGTTTCGCCACATTTTCGAAGAACTCGTGGATGTTTTCAGACCGAGGACAACCGTGGAATATAGCCGAGTGAGCTCCGTTTTTAGCATTCGCTATGAATGCTCCGCGTGTGTGACTGGCGAAGTAAACCCGACGAAAGAAAACTATTTATGTTCCCGGTTTGGGGCATGAACATTTTCGGTAAGGAGCAAATAGGTTTGAAGAGTGACCTAAGTGGATTTGTGTTTCCCGGAGTCGGAGAGGAGCGGAGGGCAGACCGGATACGTGTTGATATCAGGAGGCCCGTGAGTGTGACCCACGCCGTCTTGGACATCCCAGGGCTGGTCAACCTTCGTGGACGTCATTAAACTCGAGTGTGTGAAAGATCAAAATTAAAGGTACCTCATCGCACTCAACTCACCCAACAGGCCTGCAGCGAGTGGGGTTTCAGTATAGGACATTTGAATTTGTTGTTGATTGTTTAAATCTGTACTATTGTTCAGTTAATTCAAGGTTTATTCATTCATATCAGTTTGATTATTGCCATTGCTGTGTATCTGTGTGTTTGAGGTTATCATTACTGAAGAGGTAAAATAGTGTAACTTTATTCGGTAGAGCAACTAATTAGGGTTTTACAAATTACTAGTATTTGAGTTATATAAGAACTCAGGGGCCCTTACCTTTAGGTGGGCTACACTTGACAAAGAATATTGTTCTCTTCTACAACACCATCAACTTTATGATGACGATGATAATGGGTTTAAAAATGTCAACCCTCTGTTGATGTCTAAATGAATGTCCTTGTGGACATACATAAGTAGCAAAGCCACAAACCTTTCTTGTCCCATTGTCGACCTTAGCAAAATTTTTACTTCTTTAAGGCCTGAGTTACGTTCCACAGAAGCACTCGTAAAAGGTATAACTGACAGAAGGTGAAGAATCATAGAAATGTTTGGGTAGCACTTGTATATTTGTTATCCTTACTGTTATCCTTGCTCATGTTGGGAAGCTATTGATAAAAGTTTTTTTTTTTTTTTTCGGTTGATATATCATGATTGTTAAAGTGATCTTGTGTGTTATTTGGTTGACTGATTGTACATTTTGTGTACATTGTGGCATGTTCTCATGTGTTTCATACTTCTGTGCTTCTAACATAAGAGAGCTTGAGATTTGGGCTTGTTTTTTTTTCTTTTTAGTTGGGCAGTTTTTATGCTGGGTTTGGGTTACTGGAAACTAACAGTGAGATGCAACAACCTGTAGAGCTGACTCAAAAGTCAAGCATTAGCATACATAAACATGAGCACTTGTGTCAGGCTGAACACTGACTGAAATAAAAATTCATACTAGAAGAGGTTCTGTAATTACAGCAGCTAGGAGCACAAGGATCAGAACAAAGCAGAATTCCCTTCTACCTGAAGTGACCCAAGTTTCTTCAGTTTGGCAGTTTTACTGCTTAGCTCCTTGTGCTCCTAGCTGTCTAGCTAACCCTCCTAGCTGTCCTAGCTAACCCTCCTAGCGTCCATGTTTACTCCAGTGTTGACTTCAATGCTGACGTTTCAAACAGAAAATAATAGCGCTGCTTCCAGCTCGCTCTCGCTTGCTTCTTTGTCTCTTCTTGTAATTATTTGGTAATCAGACCGAATATCCATCCCGCTCTACCGACACCGATGGTAACCACAGCAGAGCCGCGCTGCCACCAGCTTCTCTCTGAAAGCTATTTGTATGACCAAGCGACCCGCCCCTCTCTCTCTCGGTACCGCGCGCGAGCTATTTTTAGAAACACAACGTCACGATGACGTCACATCACGTGGTACGCAGTAGGGCAAACTCCCAAACGCGCCGCGGTTTTGGTGTGGAAGAGACGTGCGTTAGCCTAGGTTTTACTCGGTAAACGACTGCTTTTTCCAACATCTAAGACCATGGTTTATAAACATTGTTGCTATGGGACGTGCAACAGCGACTCGAGGTACGCTGATCGGCCGCATATGAAGGATGTTTCCTTCATTAATTTCCCGAAACTCAAGAGTGCCAAGGAGAAATGTGTGCGTTGGGTACACTTGTGCGGGCGGCCTACACAACATTTCAACCCGGAAAAAGTTACCAAATTCACCTACATATGTAGCAAGCATTTTGTCGGTGGAAAGGGTGATGATAGCATATAGGCTAGCATGTTAGCAGGCGCTAACATGGTACCCTGCTACCGGGATAGTTTACTCAAAAACAAACGCCCTGAATCTCTTAAGCGAAAGATTCTGAGATGTGAACAATCGTTTTGTAGCTACCTATTGGCAAGATATACAGATTCCTGGACGTTGATTGCAAACAAACAAAAAAGGCCGACGTGAACGGAGCACGGTGGAAATCATAACAAAGGCATGAACGCCGAGCAGGGAAAAAAACAAAGCTTACCGTTGAATCAACTCGGCCCGTCTTCCGGTTTTTTTGAGCCCTCGACACTCAAGCCACCGTTTCAGCTGAAGGTTGGTGTGCTCTTCCACAGTGCGACCAGTAAACCGTGCGCCTGGGACATCGTCTTGGGTAAGTTTAATGGCTGCAAAGTCGGTCATATCGCTGGTTCTGTTGCGCTTGTAATGGCTGGTTTGTATGTGCGTTCTACGACTGTTTGCCCTACCGGTGCGGCAAAAGGGGCGTTACTCTTAAGGCCGTGACGTCACGTGCGCGGTACCGCAATGCGGCTAGCATGTTGTCTTCAGTCGTTGATTTGATTGGTTGAATGGTTTGATTGACACATCAAAGATAGTACTAACAGAGCGATGGCCACTCTGAGGTAAAAAAAAAAGAAGAAAAAAGTACAGCTTCCGCCCAATGCCTAACCTGACTCTCGCCAGATGGATGTTGAGTGAAGCTAGGCGGTTGATATCCTGTCGGTTGATATCCTGGCGAGAGTCAGGTTACCCAGGTAACCTGACTCTCGCCAAAGTCAGGTTACCCAGGTTACCCAATACCCGCCCGCTCTAAAAAAAATTATTTTGGTCTCCAAAAGGGGGTGTGCGCGCCATCCACACCCCCGCCTGTATCCGCCACTGTGTATGGTGAAGTTAAGCCATAAGCCCAGGCCCGTATTAAGACAATGTGGTGCCCCTGGGCACTATACCTCAAAGCCCAGGCGTTCTAACCGGATGGAGTGATTGACACTCCATCTGTTTATATCCTCTAGCAGATTTTCTTCTAAGAATCAGATCTTACCACCTCCCTGCTGAGGAAACACATTCCCCACAGCACAATACCACCACCATAATGTTTCACTTTGGAACTGGTGTGTGTAGGTTTTTCCTTCTTGCACAACATTTTTAACCTGGCAAGCAATCTGAGAGTGCTCCTCTGTTATGGGAAAAGGAGGGAATTCAGTAAAACTGTCCAAGCTGATTGGGCGAAGCGAGACCTTGTCCCCACTTACCAGAGATTGGGTTTAGCCAATCACAGTATCAAATGAAAATGTAAGCAAAAAGCGCCATGAGAAACCTCAACAACTTAAGCTAATCGAGGCACTTGTTTCTGTTCTTCTTTGGATGAAGAAATCCTGGATTCTAACAAAACAGATGTGATAGCAGCAGCTATGTGTGTCTACCTGTGCTGCCATATTTAGGTTAAGATTGGCTGTGGGCTTGACAGTTCTTGCTTTCATCACAGTTGGTATGTCCCATAATACTGCAACGTGATTAGTCCAAAACAATTTTGGTTCAGGTCTGAATGATTGAGATGGGACCGGGACAAGATAGATTCTCGTGTGTTTGTAAATGCACAAATATCACGAGAATTCAGCTTGCAGGCAAGGTTACAGCATTATGTAGTTAGGCCAAAACCTTTAAAGGAAGAGTTGACGATTTTTCCAGAAGTTTACCCAAGTCCCTTTTTGAATAACTGCACATGTGCAAGACTGTGTTACCTGCTCTTCCGTTCCTCAGGAGGATCACATAAAAACTAATCTCCCAAATTCACTCTGGTCTTAATTTTTTCTACTGACGCGTTCCTCTTTGTCTCATAAATTTGTACACAGTTCGCTTCTTGTGATTCTTAGCCATGATGAAAGTATACAGGGAGAGCAGTGGAGCTACAGTGAATGGCTAACACCTAAGCTAACCGCTGCCCTAACCGCTAAGCTAACCGGATACATAAACACTAGAAGTGTGCATGCGCAGCCAGCAAACAGAAACTAACAACGAACGAGTATGCACATTGCCATTACATGAGCGTGTCAGAATGATTGGCATGTGGAACAACCAATTAATAAGACGATATTCCCAGAAGTTGTGGGACAGAGGGGGGTAAGACTGGACCAAACCTTTGATCAATCATTGCCATTTGGTGCCAATAGCAGTGATTGGTCAGATTTTTTACAGGCCTACAGCATTCACAGAGATTTGATTTTTAACTTCCTTTTTCTGAACACATAAAGTATTGACTATTGTCATGATGGAAGGCCCATTTCACCTAGTGTAACAAAAAGTGTTTCTAAACAGATTACTAACTGTGGTATTCATTTTGGTCTTATCTGACCAAAAAACTTTCTTCCACACATATGCAAGATTTGTGGAGGGCAATAATCTGCTCAGGAGCAATAATCGGTCATCAGATTATTGCTCCTGAGCTGTGACTCCATGCAGCTCCTCCAGAGTAACCTCTGCTTCTTGGCTGCTTTTCTGCCTAATGCTTTCCTCGGGCGACCGTGATGCAGCAGTTAGGGAGTTCATCCTGTAACCGGCAGGTTATGCATTTGAACCCCCATCTGTCCAGCTCAATCATTGTGTCTTTGGGCAAGACACTTCACCCACTTTGCCTACTGGAGGTGATCAGAAGGCCAAGTGGTACCGTGTGTATGGCTGCCCTGCTTCTTTTAGTCTTCCCCAGGAAAACTCTGGCTACAATTTAGCTTACCACCATCAGCATGTGAATAGTTGAATGAAAGAATGCACTTTGGGTTCCTACAAGTGCCGACCATTTACCATTCTCCTTGCCAGGCCTGTCAGTTTAGGTCGAAGAGTAATAGGCAGTTGAGCCATAGTGTTCCCATTATCTGAAAATATCGCTTCATTAGTAGTGTAATGCTTGGGTTAAGGAGTTTAGCTTACCTTTCACTAAACTTCTTTATAACTTTATCCCTGACCTGCCAGTGTGTTTATTGGTCTTTGTAATGCTGTCTGTTGCTTAATGTTTTCTGACTGTAAGGTCTCCAAGGAATCATTGTATTTATACTGAGATTAAATCATGTAATTGTTTACATAGAATTTATGTTGCGGTAAAGAGGGGAGAAGGCATATGCACTCTATACTATACTCATGTTTCTCTATCACATACAATCTCAATAAATCACATAGATCTTTCTTTGTTTTGATGCAACAGAATTGTGTAAAAGTTTAACTGATTTAGTGGTGTACTAAATATCCAACACACTGCAGGAAATCTAAGAACTTACCACATCTAGGATAGCATAAAGCTTCATCTTCATAAGTACCCAAGTGAAATGAGTCAGGTTTTTAACAGGGCGACCCAGTGTGTACTTCTCACTGTTCTCAGTCAGATTCAGGTGTTTTAAAACAGCAGAAGAGCTGCATTCTTCATCAACATTAACATGATTTTCTGAAAATGTAAGAAGAGACATTTCAAAAGCATTCATGAAACATTTACTCCCATTTGTGTTTTTCCTCTTGCACTGTTTGCTTGAATAAAAAAGATTAACAATTCAATGTGCTGAAGCAAATAAAGTGTCAATATTTGTAGCTGATCAAAAGACAGATTTAGACTTGCAACTATAAAATGGACTTCTTCTTCTCAAAAATTGGATTTCCTGGACACAGTAACTTTCTCACCAACTTCAACTTCGAAATTCAATATTACTGCCTTATGCTTGAGGGATGACAGCTGCATTAACAAATCTATTAGGCATGCACTGTCATAATCTAAGAGGTTGCAACTGGACCAAAGTGCAGACCGGCAGACAGCTCAGTGAATAGAAATATCTAATGAAAAAATAAGTAAAACCTAAAAGGAAAACCATGAGGAGCATGAGACATGGACCGAGGGCAGAGAAACAAAGTGGGACAGCAAAGCATAAAGAGAAACTCAAAATCCAGCAAAGAACCAAGGACAAACAGGATCTTAAATAATGGAGGAAACGGATTAGTGGCATGAGGGACAACGCGTATACACACGTGATTTGAAAGCGTAGGATTACAAAGTGGCAGAGCATGGGAAACAGGAGAAAAAAGCCCAATAAAATGAAAGTAACTGACAGAAAACCCAAATATACAATTAATACAGGAGCAAACTGAAAAATGACAAAGTCATCAACATCCTGACATACACATTGTGTCGTCCCTTCTGATTTTCTGGTATCCAAAGAGAACATTGTTCTGATGTGGCAGCAGTCACAATCCTATAGAGCTTACAGCATTTGCAAAATGCAAACACCAAAAGGCCACAGTGAAATAAAAATGTATTTCCTTCAGCACTAATTCTGCTCTTAAATGATTTCCAAATATGAATGTTTGTATTTATTTCTGTGTTTTAACTTGCATTTTTTTCTCTTACCTCGAATTCGTTCAAAGATCTCCAAAGAATCGTTATCATCATCGTTTCCTGGAAGAAGAGAACATAATGTTTTTCTGCTGCAATAAAATAATAAAGCCAACTTTATCAGAAATAATTGAGAATAAGTGTTGCTTAACACAAATAATTAAAACTTATACACAAATATTTATACATACACATACACACACACACACACACACACACACATATATATATATATATATATATATATATATATCACACACGGTAGACATATATATATATATCACACACGGTAGACATATATATATATATATATATATATATATATATATATATATATATCACACACGGTAGACATATATATATATATATATATATATATATATATATATATATATATATATATATATATATATATATATATATATATCACACACGGTAGACATGTGTGTTGATGCATAAACACACACATCTGTGTGTGCATGTTTGTTTTTCAAATGTACATATATGTATTTTTGAAATTGCTGCATGCATTGGCATGCTCAATAATGAAGCTGAGGCGCAAGTTCAATCGAAGAAACTCATCGCCTGCCTCCATTCAATCAGAGTCTGATACGCCTCTGATGTGAGCCAATCAGCTACGAACCGCACCTCCATGAACCCAATCAGCATCCCGCGCTCATCTTAAAAGCAACTTCAAATCCACGTCTCAGCCTGCTAACCAGCAAGCGCAAACGGATTGCATGTTGGATTTCGAATCAGATGTCCGATTCAACCCACCCCCAACCCCTTCTCCACCATCATAGCTGAGTTCATCTAGCTTCCAAGACGTTCCTCCATCCTCAACCCATCAGAGTGTTTTCTCCCTTCAGTCTTCATCACTCCCTATCGCCTGTTATTGGTCCGGCAGAAGACCACCATGTTGGGCCCGGTTCTGCCAGAGGTTTCTTCCCAAAGGGGAGTTTTTCCTCTCCACAGTCGCTTCAAGCTTGCTCATCATGGACAGTTCATGCAAACCTGTGTTTATCAAGTTGGACATCTATCTTAAACAGATCATCATATGGACTGAACAAACTTCTTCTATCTCCACTCCACCACCAGTTTCAGACCTGGGGGGAACATCCCTGTTCTCATACATCTACTTATGCATATTAAAGTATAATTCAGCATTAATGTTCCTGCCGAGGTCTGAGCGCCAAAGACTTAAAATATTGTATCAATAAAATCCTTTTAATTGCCATTTCTTTCTCTGTGAGTTTTTCAGATTGAATTACACAATAGAACATTTGATATGACACAAATATTAAGATTTAATTTAATTCAAGGTGAAAATGGTTTCAAGAGTCAAAGTTTATCCAAATGTCTTGCAATGTCACTTGATTCTTATAAAAAAGTGTTCACAGAAACAATGTAACAATTTAAAATCTTTAAAACTTTTAGGGTATTAGTTTTGTACCTGACATTTCCTCAGAGCTTTGGAATGATCCTGGAAGATCTTCAACATGTTGTGGTTGTGCAGATGAAGTATTTCCACCTGAAAGGAACAGATTTTGCCTTTACGTTGGGATATTGGACTGAAGAAAAAAAATTGATGAAATTAAAATTTAGAACATCACCAGTGAATGTTACTTGTGTGGATGAGAAAATTCTTTGACAAAAACCCACATCGTCTGGCACAGTGTTATGAATCTGGCCCAGCTGCCTGTCTACTGACTCTCATCCTGTAACTTGCAATCATTGTGATCTGCTTCACCTGTTCAGTCATCTTAAAAACTGCTTACCTAACTGGCTTTTGCATTTAACAAAATGTGTTATTACATTTCATTTGTCTTGTGCAAATATGTGTTATGAGAGAATGGACAACCCTTAACACATTTGAATCTAACTTTTTCTGAATCTAACTTTTTCTGAATATAATAGCT
Organism: Fundulus diaphanus; assembly: GCA_037039145.1. Taxonomy (NCBI): domain Eukaryota; kingdom Metazoa; phylum Chordata; class Actinopteri; order Cyprinodontiformes; family Fundulidae; genus Fundulus; species Fundulus diaphanus. The sequence goes on from CM073143.1 coordinate 12,950,718, forward strand.
TATAGTGAATCCCTATCTCTTCTGAGGGCCCAGCTTACTCCAAGGCTATGTTCACACTGCAGGGAAATGAGACCCAAATCCGATCTTTTTGCCCATATGCGTTCCATATCTGTCTTTTTCATGCTAATGTGAACAGCCTAATTCCAATCTTTTCACCCCTCCAAAAGAAATTCTTATTATTGCTGCTTCCATATGTGGTACTAATTTGGATACGCATCAGATATTTTTAAAAGCATCCCCAGTCTGAACGGTTATGTTGCATTTTATCCTTCTTTCACGTCATTATCACTACATATCCACACACAGTAGTAGCAGTTTGCGTTCCATAAATAACCATTGCTAAAACCTGTCATGTTTCTCTGTGTTTGCCGTGCTCTAACTCTGCTCCACAAGTGGTTCTAGTTGACTGGGGGGCGTGGCTCACACCTGCGGCTTGTTTGGAGCAGCTTCCACTGGCTTTTTAAGGAGTGCTCAGACAGATGGAAGACGCCAGAGTGTTAAACTAGTCGTGGTATGCCGTGGCCTCTGATCAGAATCCTGAACCCCGTATTTTGTGAGTTGTTTTTGAATATCGTTTTTGGACTAACATTTTTTGTCTCCTGTGGTTCGCAGTTTTCGTGTTTGGATTTACTCACCTGCCTTGACGTCGTGTTCGAAGAACCAGATCCACAGAATCCCTGCCGCTCAGATTTAACTCTGGCATCTCCACTCTTACTCACTTGGTGTTACCAAACCGGGCTTGAGATCCCTTCCTTGGATTCTTCTGGTTCACCTGCAAACACCCTGGTTAATCTGCTCCTCTCGTCTGCTGTGGTGCGCTCAGGATCCCTTGCGAGCTTACCATCTGTCAGCCCTCCAGTCACTACCACCTTAGAGTTACGGTCACAGAGTTCCTTCGTCATTATCCTCCCCGAATAGGTCAACCCTGCTAATGGAAAGCGGCGCAACTTCTGGTGTTTATCTCCTGGTTCGTTCCTTCGTAACATTATTCCTCCTTTCCGCAGTCGCTCCAGCACTGACCTTCAGACCTTGCCCGAGCCACACACTGTGTCTCTTCCCGCAGCCTTAACCTTTAATAAACATCTTAAATCTTTGCTTGTCTTCCGTCTGTATCTGCATGTGGGCTAAACACTTAAAAACCATGACAAAACCTATGCTGCTTTTCTACTTGCCTTACTTTGTCTTGCTATGATGTGGTCCTAATATTGTCGGCTCCCATTGTTCAACAGGTTTCAAATAAAAACAAGCAAAGATGCTGGCGCAGAAAAATCTGCGTCTTTCTTTTTTTGTCCTTTTTTAACTATTTTTTGACTTTGTTGAACACTTTAAGAAAGAACTACATTCACCTGTACTTCTATAAACAGTGCGCTGCTCTGTGATATATTCTTATATCTGCGCATGAGGGCCGCTTTGCGATCTTGAACCATTCAGACAGAGGTATGTGATGGCATTTAATAGTAGTATGAACAACCATCCCAAACAAGTTGGATTTTATTTAAAAAAATTTTTGGGGCTTTTTTCGCAGCTCTAGTGGCTCGCTTTTTATGAAAGTAGGCTGACAGGAAGGGGGGTGGAAGAGGGGGAGAGACATGCGGCAAAGGACCGCGGGACTAAGGCCTCCGTATATGGGTCACGCTACCCGCTGTGCCTAGCAAAACATCGGAATTGAGCATCAAGATCTGCAGTGTGAACATAGCCTATGTCATGTAAGCTGGATGCTTTTATTGCCTCATTCAGTTCTGGTGTAAATGAAGTGGAACTGCAATGCTTTGGTCTAGATTCCTTGGTAATTTACTCCCACGTTTACTGACCTCTGAGAGCATTTGTCCACATTTTCTTGTATGGAAAATTGTCTACACAAATACCTATGATGACAAAACATTTGTGTGGACCGACAACAAATGCCTCTTTCTCCCTCTTGTGTTTGTTGTTTTTGCTCTGCTCTTCCTTCTTCCTCCTCCTTGACATCTTTTTTTCCTTCTTCTGTGGCAGGGTTACTGTGCCATTCACTGACATGGCATAGGTATTACAATGGCTATTATGGCACCTCCGGCTTCTTGTGGTTTCATCTTTACCACAAAGTCTTCTGTGCTTATACAGTATTCGGCTGCGTGAAACAATATGACATTACAAAGGAAATAACTGAATTGTATGATCATAGATAGAGACAGTAATAAGCATAACAATTACTAAATAGACAAGAGTAAATGTGAAAAAATACTCAAACACAAAGTCTACCCAAAACAACAAAACTCAAAACCAGAGTTGAAAAACAGGACCAAAATCCTTTAGATCATAATAGTATGTAAATACTGTAATGACCTGATAAGGACAACTGGCCAATAATACAGAGAACTGTCCCTGCTACCCAAGGAAAAGGAGACAGCAGCAACGAGCTGGTGTCCCTCCTAAAAAATGATAGGAGGGACACCAGCTGGAAATGTTGGCATTCCACTTCAAAACAGATTTGCTCCACTTCAACATGACAAACAGTAAAAAAGCAATCTCCTGATAACAATCAAAGGTATAACAACGATCTTCGCTCTAAATGGTGTTCTTCTGAGCTGTCAGAGAAAAAGTGAGCCACAGGCCCAAAAACCTTAATATTATGCAATGCAGCTGTAAATGGGACTAAACACTTCTGTAACAAGAAAAACAGAGAAGTGATGATCTATGACTGTAATCTTCTGGGAGAAAAGACATCCTTTCAACAAAGATTTTTCCTTTTTAAATAGGTCTGGTGCAAAACTTCCACATTTCCAACATGTTCTATTCTGTGAACCATAGCCCAGCAGCTTTGTCCTTAAACACAGAACAACATGTGCATAGACAGATGATAAGCCCAGTGAAGGCTGCAACAACTAAGGTAAAGATAGCTAGGAAGGTGACAGAGAGACTTTGTCCCTATTACAGGAGGACTCATTCCAGATCTCCAAAGGACAAAATGTGGACTTTCAGATCACTTAAAACTTTTTCATATAGACTGGGCTCCAGTGGAAACTTTTTAAGATGTAATTATTTCCAGAATAAACTTGGGCCTCTGACGGTAGATAGCTGTAAAATATATGTAATGATATGTGGTAGAAAGAACTAAACTTATAGCATAACAAACAGTAATAAACAATCATACTTAAAAGCAATAAATTGTCAAATACAACCAACCAGAAAGATAATATCAACCAGTAAGTCATACAAAATGACTTTATTAAACAGTAGATCTCTGTCGCAAAAATCATCCTTAATTAATGACTTTATTACTGATCATAATCTTGATGTTATGTTTTTAACAAAAGCATGGTTACACGAATTCAGTGAGGCACCCATTCCGATAGAGTAAACGCCTCCAAACTACAGTTTTCTTAAGTGGTTAAATGGTTTATTGGGAAATGTTGTGTGATGCGTTACACATGGTTACTTTAAAACAAAGGACTAACAGAATAGCTCATTGCTATTGTGGAGATAACCTTATAACAAAGGTTATCTCCACAAGGGTTTCATACATTGATGGGACATTTATGTTTAAATTATCTGGTCCACTCAATATGACAAAAATAAAACCGTAGCTTTTACTTGTTAGTGCTGAAAGTCCGCTAGCCAAAATGCTATTAGTTTCTGGTAATTTCCGGTTCAGGTTTTTCTACAAAAACCTGTTCCAAGCAAAACGCTTGTTTTTTCTGCTCCGCCATCATTTGATAGAGCTATGAGTCTTTAATATTGAATATTAATGTTCGTTTAAAGCAGTGACGTGCAGTCAGGGGAGGCAAGTGAGGCCAGGCGTCACTTGTCATCATGGAAAGAAAGAAAATATATAATAACATAATATAAATTTTGATTCACTCAGTCATTTGTAATAAGTACTTTTTTATCTAATTTCCTGATTTTTGATGATATTCTCTTTAAAATCGCAGAATTTTCGCTATTTTTCATGTAAATCCTTGGTGGAGCTTGATAGCGAAGCCGGTGAGGCCACAGCGATCTTGGCCTCCCCTGGGATTGCGCAATCCCATGTTAACTGCGCTGGCTTCCATTCTGTGAATGCATCTTCCTGTCTCTAGATCATAAATTCAATTGTTCAAACAGTTATGAACTGATTTTCCACAATTTAATATATGTGGATTACGAATTGTGTTTTGGTCATCAAACTGTGTGCAAGTAGCATGTTTTCGTGTACTGCTGGGCGATCATAAACGGCAGAGAACTGGTTGTAGGTGAGGCCGGAAGTTCCTTGGCCTCTAGGTAGGGGGCGCTCAAGGGGCACCGCTTCTGATCCCAAAATTGTATAGCGACAGCAAGTTACTCCAGGTAAAGTTACCAATCAAATGACAAATAATTTAGTTTTTTTCCATCAAAGAAGTAATATTATTTCCATGTCTCTTGGTGAATTGATTTGGCTCAATCAGTCTCCTTCAGCACTTTGCAATGAGTCTACTCTGTAGTGTATTTATTTGTAAATCTGACTCTGATGACGTCAGTGCCTCACCAGCTATGTACCCTACCACATGTCACTGGTTTAAAGGCAATTTTGATAACTTTAGATTTTAACTGATTTAGCAAGAATGCTACAGCGACTCCTAACGCCCAGAGGTAGAATCGCATAAATAAGATCTGCCGTTCATAATGTTTAGGTAATTTTACTCAGCAAATCAGTCTTTAGAATGTTATTCACTCAAAATAATGTTCTGGTTAAATTTGGATTTGCATTGTGAATGTAATGATCTTGGCACTGGTGCTGGTCTGATCCTGAACTCAGCACAACTGCCCCACTCCACCCTGCATGCAATCATCCTTCACCAGGTCCACCTGTTCTCAACAGTATAAAATCTGCCAACAGACCTGCCACCAGTGCCAGATTGTCCTCTAGCCATCCCGGTAAACCAATCCAGCATTCTTTGTACCAAATCAATCTATCTGCCTGCCTGCCTGTTTCCCGACCTTTGTTCTGCCTTCTGTTACTGAGTCTACCTGATCCTCTTCTGGCACCGCCTGCCTGAAATTCGGACACCATTCTGACTCTGATTGCCCTTCTGGAAACCGGATCGGATCTGCCTCTGGACCCCTGTCTCTGCCAAGCCTGGACTGCCTGCCTGTGTGCCCGACCCTTTCTGCCCGTGAGTAACTGAGCCAGACTAACCCCTGTGTACTTCTGCATCCAGCCTGTTATCGGACCCGGACTGGACCTTACCTTGCCATTGGATTGCCCCTCTGTACCGCCGCTGGACCCCTGCCCTCTCTGCTTCGACCACGGACTGCCCTTGGACCGTGAATCCGGAAAATGCCCACCGTCACTCGGACCTTTGCCTCCAACCCCGCTCTTCAGTTAAAAGCTGGCACTCTGCATTCCCTCTAAAACCAGGTTATTGATCTAGCTCTTGCATGGAGAAGTGCAGCTTCCACAGATCACTAACCTGTGTCTCTGTCTCCAGGAGTTTCCAGTCTTAGCGCGGGCGGAAGAGCTCCGAGTTGCTGTGCTCACGTCTTTAAATAAAACGTTACTTTAAACGTCACTGACTTGTCCTGGTTGAATCTTGGGTCCAGTTTCTGTTCGTCACAGTGAATGTGTTGAAAACATGCCAAATGTTGTTCTGAATTCGTTCAGCTAATTTAACATCAATTCACATTCTTTAAGATGAACTTTGGTTCAGGATTCACATTGTGAATGGATTGAAACACATGCCAAATGTTTTTTCTAAATTAGTTAAGCTAATTTAACTCTTATTTTACTCTTACTTTAACATTCCATGCTTTTTTAATCAGATCTGCAATGAACGGGATTCACTGAATTATTCTGATTATGTTGAACCACCTTTGTTTACTCTTTTGTTTACTTTTGCATGTAAATAGTTCCTTAGCTTAGTTTCTTTTTATCTTCATTTTGCTTAGTAGTTTAGTTAAGTTTCACTAGCTTAGTAAAGAGGATTTGTGAATTTAAATACTGTGTTAATTCAGATAAACAGCATTACATAGTGATGTTCTCTGGATGTTCATTTTATTTCTGTTATTAAATTCTTGAACTTGAAGAGAAGTTGTCACTCCTTTATTCTATGTGTGTGCAGAGTTTGCTGTAAATAGATTGCTAGTGCTCGAATTTATCCCTTTCAACCATTGTCTTGATATCAGCTTAAGAGCTGATTATCACCAGACAATACTTACCAGACAGATAGTTATTTATGAAACATTAAATTACTTTAAACAGTGTATAATTGCACAAGATTTATGGCGTCCCTTTCAGCGGGCGATAGTAAACACAGCTTGAACTGCACACATTAGAGAAAATTACCTGTGACACTTTTAGACTTTTAGGATTATAAAAGTTAACTAAAAAAATTGCTCAGCTAGTGATAATAAACTGTACTACGAAAAGCTTAAATTCAGATGCTTGAATCAACCAAGTCATTTGGTATAACCAACAGTCTCAGAGTGGATTTAACTGTAAGGTTGAGCTTACTTACTGAACCAAATTTTGTTGCACATCTGTTTCCAGATGATGTGACTCATCCTCATGTTTGCTTAAACCACAAGTCATAATTCAAAGTCCACAGTTATGTGCTTTCAAAATTAACTTTCAGTCCAGAGGAGTTAGATGCTCAAATATCTAACCTAAGACGCTAATAAGGCACTTTAAAAGCTTATTTTGTGTTGTGTAGAACATATTTGTCTCCAGATTTAACTCCTAGTTAATCTGAGGTGTCACCCTATTTATGTGGTTAGGGGGGGGGTGATGCTCTTAAAGCTAAAAGTGCTAATTTCCCTTAAAAGAAAGGTGAGAAGCACACGCTAAAAAGCTAGTAATTCCTTAAAAGGTGAACCCTTGCGCAAAAGCTAGTAAACCCTAAAGAAAGGTAAGCAGTCGCTACAGAGCTCGTAAGTCCTAAAGGTTTAGCGTTCGTAACACTGAAAGAATAGTGTCGTCATAAGCCGCATGTTGAACAGTCAACCTGCGCGCCTGTTTCTACACACACAAATAAGTATTTGCAAAATGTATATTTAAACATAAAAGCATAACTAAGCATGCACCGATTGGATCATGTGTTATTTTGAAAGTTTTGTCATAACTTTTGTTTGCTTTGTGTTAGCAAGATGGAGCCAGAACATCTCACATCTGAAGCTACACTTGTGGTGGACCCAGCAGACATAGAGAGGCAGAAGGTCGTCGTTGCCGACCTCATCAACTTATCTGCAGATGAGTGGAGCAATTTAAATTGCTTCAGCCTTGCTAAATGTGATAAAAAGAATAAGGAACTAATTCATGAATTTAACTGAAAGCTAAACAGTTTCTTCAGGTACAGGTTGAGTATCAGATTGTTTTGGACAGAGTGAGTGCTGCCAAACGTGAGCTCTCAAAGGCTGAGGTGAGGATGGAGGAAGCTGACACTGAGACCAAGGACCTCAAAACCTCCTGATGTCAGCGAGGCTGCGTCTCACCAGAGAAGTGAGTCCTCCTTCAGGTGAAATCATCACACGATCAACCTCAGCAGGTTGAATCACTGCATGAGCTAGAATCCCAGAACAGCTCTGCAGTTTCTGACGCAGCATCTAGAAGAGAACCAGTCTTGCCAAAAGTTAGAACAGAACCTCTAATTTTTAAGTTTACAGGAAGTACTTCCACAGACCCCAGGGAAGATGCTGGAAATCAGACTGTCCACAGTGGAGCGTTGCACCTACCTGCTACAGTGGACAGCCCCAAAGAGTACCAGGTAACCAAATCTGCAGACACAGGTGGTTCAGATTGGAGGAATGAGCAGACATCATAGCTGACTCATACCACCACCTGTCCTGACTTTGTGCCCCCCCTAAGGGTCAGAGGAGTCACTCAGGTGGTCCACACCAACCTAAACCCCCACCACATGTCAGAGTTCACACCTTGGAAAACTCTCACTTATATCAGGAACATTCTTCCTTACATCAAATGTTGGTTTACAGACCTCCATCAGGTCATGAATATAACCAATTTGACTTCCCAGGTGGTCCAGGTCCACCTCATAATCACGATTTCTGTATTCTCCAACTTGAGTCCTTTGCTCTGGACATAGAACATTTTGACCCAGATAATCATGATTCCAACATTCATAACTATCTGAAGTAAGTCGAACACTGTCTTTTCGACCTGCCATTTCCTTCATCTCGTGGGAAACTAAAGCTTATATGGAAAACAACAGCTAGAAGCGTTCATGTTTTCATCAAAGCTCTTCCTCCAGAGATTTGTGACAGTTATTCAGCTCTTTGCAAAGCTTTAAGAGAAGAATATCCTGTGTACAGGGATCAGGCTTCAATAACTCTTGACGGTTTTGGCATTATTCAAAAGGAAAATGAAACACCCAGAGATTATTACTATTGCTTAAGGAACGTTTATTCTCAGGGATGTAATTCCCCAGGTCCTGAAGAGGACCCACTTTTTAGGTCTTTGTTCCTTAATAATTTACATAAAAATGTACATTATGAAGTGACCATGTATTGCAGGGAAAATAACTTTTCCATGCATGAGATCCGCAGATATGCCCAGCTTGTTTGGAACACTCATTTGCAATGCAACAGGAAAGAAAGCAAGCGTAGAGTCTTAAACCTTCACACAGGAAACTTGCCTAAGAAAAGACAGAAAAAAATCAGTTCTCCAGTGATCCAGCAGACCGAAAGGTTTGGAGATGGACATCAACCCTTTTATAATGCAAAACCAGAAGGTAATATTGGTAAAAGGTGGAGCCATTCCAAAGAAATGATCACAAAGGAAAACTTTGAAAGTATCTGTCGAGATTTTCTCATCAAGTTGGTCACATGATTAACAAAATTAAACACCGAGCTGATCGAATCCGAAAGCAACCGTGCAACTTATGCCTCAGCGTATGATAAGGTCAAATAATACTTTATAGTACGGTTTATTCTGTTTAACCCTTTCTTATTGTTCTAGGACTTAAGAAAGTGGAGGTTAAACAACAGTTTTACCATGGTGTTTAGATTTTTTTTTGTTTTACAAGCCATTTACCATTCATAACAGTAAACATTGCCCGCGACAGACTGGCGACCTGTCCAGTGTGTACCCCGCCTCTCGCCCAGTTCCTTATCTTGTTTGTATAACCTCCCCTTAGAAATTGCAGAAAGTTGGTACATCCATCTATCAATTGCCCATGCCCGCTTATCCTTGCCTCGTAAGACAAGGTTACTGTTCTAAAAATAATAATAATTGAACTTTATTGATTTCACAATGGAGAAATTCACTTCTGCATCTTAATCCATCCCTAGGGGAGCAGTAGGCTGCCACTGTGCGGCACCTGGGGAGCAAACGGGGGTTAAGGGTCTTGCTCAGGGACCCAGAGTGCAGGATGTGGGGATCGAACCGGGTACTTTCAACCTTCTCAGAGCACAAGCGCGCTGCTCTAACCACTAGGCCACCACTCCCATACTGTTATTCTATAACAGTAACAGCATTCTAACCTACTCCGCACCACTGACATGTTTAATTATTTACAACTTCTTCTCACAAGCAATAACAAGATAATAACAAGAAAATAAAATGAGAAGAATAAATGGAAACATGAAAATCTAATTAGAATTTCTATTTTCTGCGTTCTCTTGTATCCTCTATATAAGTGACCCTGAACTACCATGATTAATCAAATAGGATTTTCAAAGTTGCATCGCAAACATTATGATAAACATACCTTCTGTTGAAGAAAATGAGTTAATTAGACAAACTAGACTTCTGCGGCTGACTCTTAATGCTGCTCCCTTCAAAAAACTATTTGTTTCATGTTTCAACACTTCTGCAAGTTGTAAATACACAAATATAGTTGTTGAATATGCTGCAGCAACTGCAATAAAATCCAGAAATTAAATCGCATATTGTTGAATCCAACTCTGTGTATTATCCCTGCTTACCTGTAAGGAGGAGCAGAGTAAATAAACCTGCAAACATCATCGTTGTGAGGTCAGTTGGCTTCTCCGTTGACTGTGTTCGGATGTTTGCTGTTACTCATATGTCACCGCCCTGCTTTTATTGGGGGGGAGGGCAAGATACAACAATACATTGTCTCCTAATATCTACCCCACAAAAAATGTGGATAATATTTTGCAGTGCAAAACCTGAGCTTTTGTGTGTGTTACGCCAGTGACAACTATATTTAAAAAAAATAATAAAAAAATTTGGTACTATAATTTTGAATCTTTCTTTTCTAAGATCCATCTCAAAACTAGCTTTGCTGTGATTTTTGTCTTGCTCATCTTTTTAGAACCACACTACTGAATCAGTCATTGATTATATTTAATAGATATCAGATGAAACAAACAGAAAACCAAATCACATTACATCACATTACATATTTTTGTAATTATTAATAGGAAACTTTTTTTTACCTCCAAGGCTTACAGCAGGAGAGTAACAATTTAAAAAATGTAACACACAAAAAATAGGTAAATCAAAATATGAAATCTGCAATTAAAAACTACTTTCCTCTTCTGTACAAAGAATTCACTTCAATTTAACTATGTAATATGATCAATTTTTTTTGTAGTCATAATAAATTGATTATCTAAGCGGCTCTTAGAAACCAACATCTTCTGCATTACGTTTTTAAAAACAGGATATGGGAAAACAAAGCTTTTAGATGAACACATATTCATGTTGTAGCAGAGTAGAATGTCAAAGCCAAAATCACAGTTTATGGTAATCAACAGAAGGCGAGATTACAGTATGGCTGCAGCTAACAATCATTTTAGTTATCCAGTATTTTATCAATTTTTCTAATTGGATGATAAATTTGGACATTATATAGAGGTTTAAGTTATACAGGCAAGCTGATTTGAAAACTCAAGTTAAAAAAATAATACAATTACTTTTTAAATTCACATTTTATTGCTTAAAATGCAAAATGCAATAAAATAGAAGCTTTCTGCTTGCCTTAGCATCAGTAATAGGCACCTTACTAAAAACGTTAATAGTTATATTTGCTAGTCATGGCTCCCAAAATGTCACTGTGTTATTAACTCCATTATTGCATGAAAATAATGAGTTACTAGGCAAAGTAACTATGCAGTTACTTTTTGTGATCTAAAATGTCAATGAATTTTGATGACTTTCCAGTAATTGGAACTTTAAATACCACTGAATTTGATTATCAAACATAAAATGCTTATTAATCAATTAAATTAACTACATATATAAATTCATTGTACACTAGTCTATACCATTTTAGTGTGTGTGGTGAGAAAAGTGAGTCGAGAGTAAAGATGCCTATCAGCTGCAATATACTCAGAGGTGGGTAGAGCATGTGGGGGGTCCTGGCCGAGTGGTTAGAGCAGCGCGCTTGCAGTCAGAGAAGGTTGCAAATACCCGTTTCGATCCCCGGTCCCGGCACTCTGGGTCCCTGAGAAAGACCTTTAATCCCAGATTGCTCCCCGGGCGTCACACATGGCAGCCCACTGCTCCCCAAAGATGCTATTACTATTATTTCTATTAGTAACCAAAAACTGTATGCTCTTGCCACATGAGGGAAGGCCTTATTATGCATTAGGAGGAACGGTTAGGTTTTGATCATGCCATGTATTTATGTGGCAACCCAGAGAAGTTGGACTGCCAGTGCAGCCTTCGTAGGGTCCAGCTTGCTATATATTTTTACATATATAATTGTATATTTACAACAATGGATAGATTGTGTCAAGAACCAGACAGACAGGAAACCTGAAATTCAAGCCAGATATGTGTTGGATTTAAAAGGTTTATTAATAACAAAACTGAAAGTCTGGATGCAGGCAGGTGACCTGGAAGTGACGATAGCTGGTTACACACTGCAGAGGTGTCAGGCAGAATGGCAGAGGCTTATTCAAAGTCCGTGGAACAGGCTTGGGTCATGCATGGGTGGACAGAAACAAGATGGGCAGACAAATTCTAGGGTTAAGGCAAGGCTCATTAGTCCTGGAACAATTCCAGGTTGAGGTCCGGAAATCAGAGGCTTGGTAGATGTCCAACAATTTAGAGACAAGTTAGGGAAATCCTAGGAATGTGAAATGAGCTCTAGACAAGGTAATCAGGCATGAAAGAACATTGGACATCTATGTGCAAACACTTTGATTAATCTGGGTCTGTCCAGCTGCTTGCAATGAGTTTATGAAGACCAGTCAACAGGTGTGAGGAATGATCTTGATTTTAGCAGATCTGAGAGGCAGGCTCGCATGTGCTATAAATTAAACTGATTACAGTGGAGCAAGGGACAGACAGACAGCATGACACAGAAAGACAGTGTGTGTAAAAGTGTGTGTGATGTAAAAACAGAAAAGTACCAAGTTATCTGGATTTTTATTTAAGCACATGAATTCATACTTACTCCGGCTTCCTCCCACAGTCCAAAAACATGACTGTTAGGTTAATTGGTCTCTCTAAATTCTCCTTAGGTGTGAGTGTGTGCGTGAATGGTTGTTTGTCCTGTCTGTCTCTGTGTTGCCCTGCGACAGACTGGCGACCTGTCCAGGGTGTACCCCGCCTCTTGCCCAGTGAACGCTGGAGATAGGCACCAGCAACCCCCGCGACCCCATGAGGGATTAAGCGGGTCAGAAAATGGATGGATGGATGGAATTCATACTTACATCTCACATGCAGATGGATGACCACATGAGCAAATTCGCCACATAATATTTACACAACAGAATACAGACACCAAATAAAAAGTCTCTGGACACTCCAGTTAAAATACCAGCTTTTTATGAAGAATAAAAATGGGAAGAATAATTCATATTTCTTCACTGTACAAAACCTTAAACTAATACTTAGTTGATCACCTTTCATCACTAAACTGCCCTTGTAAGCCTCAACATTTTTGATTTAGTAATATTTATGCATTTTGCTTTGCAAAGAATCAACAGTTCAGTCAGGTTTTGATATTAAACATTAGTATTAGTATTATTATTTAAAGCAGCACCATGTAACTTTTAACTTTAAATAACGAGACCTGTAACCTCCAAGTTTAGTGGCCCTGAAGGCACAAAGATTAAACACTCTCTCTCTCTGTTTTGGAATCTGATAGCACACCACTTTGGACCAGCAGGTGAGAAGTCATCAAGTTACTTGTAAAGACACTTGCCCCTCTAGATAATAGTAAGTTAACTGATGCATTTTACATTATTGCATTATTTTAATCCTCTGTCCCCTCACATAGCTTTAGCTAAAGGATGCAAATGAGGATGTTCCTGTGCACTACTAGGACAGCTGCTCCACTTAAGAGCTGCAGTTGAGGAGATGCTCGGATTCCTTTTTCTAGCTATCACACCTTTGCCTCACTGACATGCTTAAGCCTGCTCAGTGGTCCTACTTCTAACGTGTTTTTGTGAGTAGAAAATGGTAATTTGCTTCCTAGTACATACACTAAGAGGTATCATAATGAAAAGATCATTGTTATTTAATACCTGTTGGTGGTCATACTGTCAAGCCTGACTGACGTCTGTGTCTATATGTTTATGGGGATTTTTTAGTCGGGGTTGAGGGTCTTGTTCAGGGTCCCTGAGCAAGACCCTCAACCCCGACTGCTCCCCGGGCGCCACACATGGCAGCCCACTGCTCCCCAACAGGGATGGGTTAATTGCAGACAACTCGGGGAGTGGTAGCCAAGTGGTTAGAGCACAGAGCTTTGGTCCCAGAGGTTCTGAGTTCAACTCCCACAAGCTGCCATTCTGGGTCCCTGAGCAAGACCCTTAACCCCCAATTGCTCCCCAGGTGCCGCACAGTGGCAGCCCACTGCTCCCCAAGGGGATGGGTTAAGATGCAGAAGTGAATTTCTCCATTGTGAGATCAATAAAGTTCAATTATTATTATTAAGCATGATGACATTTGTGATAAGAGTCGTAAAGCATTGCGGTCTTTGAACATATTACAAGTTTGATATGCAGTAAATATGCTCTAGTGTACAAAAACACCACATTTATAGATACAGATTTAAATTGACAACAGATCCGAAAACACTAAACATAAGATAATTAATCAAGAATGAACTGATCTGAACATGTTTTATTACGTTTCAAAAGCAGGATACCACATTATGGCTATAGTTAACAAGAACAGGATGGCCGCCATGATGTAAATAAAAGTAAACACCTTGTTGATTTTTAACCACTCTCATCCAGTAGCCATGTTTCATATCCTCATGTCTGCTGCAGAGGAGAGTTATTGTTTTCTTGCTCTCGCCAAGCTCATCTGAAATCTTTTCCATTGCGAGGGGCACCTCAATGTGTTTACTTGTGCTACCCTGCAGATGTGGGTCACAACATAAGTTATAGTCGGGCACAAACAAAAGAAAATTTTAACTAAATGGTACTGCCTCTGTTCAAAGACACAATTTCTTCAGTTGACACGTTTTTCGCCGGTGCTATAAGGCTTGGTTTCTCTTGCACTGTAACAGTGAATTAAAGCTTGCTTCAAATGAAACATTGATTTGAGATCTAGATTTTTGTTTGAGAGATTTTTTCCCACCTGTGAATCTGCTGTGAACGTTTTTTAGTTTCTCCTCCTGACTATCATTCATGCTTTGCTTATCAGGTGTGTCATTGTCCTGTTGTGCATCTTTACCAATCAGATGAATCACCAAAATCGTCTCTAAGAGACTTATCAACATAAGAGTGAAAATCCCAATGCAGTAAATCACTGGTGAATGAAAGCAGCTTCATTAGTATGAATGGTGATTTAGCATAAATCCTGCATAAATGGAAACTAAAATCATCTTTACCTGTGAGGGGAATCCTGTCTGATGAACAGGGCAGAATGTCGTTGAGAATGAGCTGCATCACTGTGACGGAAAGCAGTAAAGTGATCTTAAAGCCAACCTTCTCTTCACCGATGTCCGACATCAGGAGGGAGCCCAAGTCCAGGCACAAGAAAAAGAAAACTGGCAGCAAGAAGTTTGCAATATAGAGGACAGACGTCCTCTTCATGTTTGTCTGTAAAGCAAGGTGTCAGTGATTATCACGCTCCAAAACAAGCACAGCTACAAAAATTTGAATATCGCTAAAACAAATTCAAGATTTTTTTGTTGCTCATTGCAGAAAGGCAAACTAATATTTTATATAGATTAACTGTTTATAGAGATAAATATTTCAAAGCCTTTATTTCTTGCAATTAATAGATAATGAAAAAGCACAAATCAGTCATTTAGAATATTGTGAAAAAGGGATGGCATACTCATGTAAAGTTAGCCTGATCTATGCTTTAATCCTTCCGTTTCTCAATATTTCTTCAGAGTTAATGCCACACAGTTAAATAGCAGCAGGGCGCAAAACGGAGGTGGGGTTTAAAGCCACTGTGTTACCATAACTGGTCCGTTGAAAACTAAGTGGCACAGCTGTGGTGGCGTCAGGGGGGAGCTAGGGGGTGCTATAGCTCCCCCTGGAAAAGTGAATGTAAGGTTATGGTTTAACCCTAACGTAGGTGTTTCGGATGAGAAAAAAAAACGGAGTGAAATCTTGAAAACTTGACACCTTCTTCCTATGATTACTGATTCTGAGCTGACGTGACATGTGAATTTCTCCAATGTGAGATCAATAAAGCCTATCTTATGTTCTTATGTTCTTAAATCATCACAGCTGGGATTTTGTCCTCCTAGCTCCAAAATGGCTCCACTTAGCTTTACGTCCTTTGTGATGTTTCCATAGTCAGTGATGATTTGGGGTGCCATGTCATCTGCTAATGTTGGTCCACTGTGTTTTCTGAAGTTTATAGTCAAAGCAGACATTCACCAAGAAATTTTAGCTCACTCAATACATTCATCTTCTGATGCTGATTCCATTTTCTAGCAGGACTTGGCTCTTGCTCACTGGTATCAAAGGTACCAAAAGCTGGTTCAAGGACCATTGTGATACTGTGTCTGACTGGCAAGCAAACTGGCCTTACCCGAGCCCCACAAAGAATCTATGGGGTAATGTCTAGAGCAGGGGTCACTAATTAAAAATCAGTGGGGTCCGAATAAAGAAAATCAACAACCAGTAAAGGTCCGGACACATTTTTTATTACAATCCGTTACTTTAAACAGTATTTAACACTGAAATAAAATGTTTATGCATCCATCTTATACATTGACTTTTTAAACATAAAAATAACATAAAAATAGAACGTTTTTCTATTTTAAAATCCAAAGTGCTTTTTGAAATATAGCTCACAGACCCCCTCCCTAACACAGCGGAGGAGGGCAGACATTGTATTAAAAGGATGTCTTGTCAAAACTTACTTTTGACAAAAGCTGCAATACCAAGGGATGGACGTAGATACACTGGTAATGTAAACTTTTGTCTCTTGGAATTCCAATGAATTAAATATGCATATTACAACGTTTACCTCTTGATCAATGTTTTCTCATTTACTGCCAAATCTTGGGCCTACAGAGATATGTAGGAGCAGGCCGGCATAAATATCTAACAAGTGCCATAATGGAACGATACATTATTAACACGATAATGTATTTATTTAGAAGAAATCTTATTCTACGCTTCATTTTAAGATGAAAAATCCACACTGTGCTGTATATGCGCACATGGCTTGTGTTCTCTGCTGCAATCATTCTCGCAAATACGCTCAGTAGGCTGAAATCAAGGAAACAGGTGAGACATCTAAGGTGAAAGTTAGTCATTAAAGAAGAGAGGAAGAGAGTGAGAGAGAAATTGGAGGCAACAGAGGAGAGAATATCGCAACGGAGCCGGGAGAAGAAAACGAGCTAGAATCAGAAAATGTCTCTTCCCCTCTCCTGACTTTACGTCGTTTACGTCAGCAGAGGAAAAATTTAATTCGGGCCAAAAGTTTTATTCACGAGATTAAATTGAGTGATTCGGTCTCTATGGATCGCGCAGCGCCTACAAACAGCGCTGCTGCTCAAGGTGCCGCGACTTAGAACCTGTGACAAGCTCTGACGCACATGACACGCACACCGCTGTCGTTACCGCTGCTGCCTGGGGGTGGGGGGGGGATAGTGGTGATAGACGGGATTTCCTGACTATGCTCATGCATAGATCTGTAATACTTTTCATTGCGATTGAAACAGGCGCAGACTGCGCCGTGCAGTTCATTTTAAAGAGGCAGTTTTAGCACATATTCAGACAGAAACGGGCTGGGGGAGCCGAGGTGTCTTGCCATGGGCGTAATTACCTGCTGAAGGTAACCACTGTGAAACAATCAGAAAAAAATTGTCTGATTAATAACATCTTTATTCAACGCTAGAGTTATTGTTACTCTGTGCTGCTTTACCAGTTCTCTCTCGCTCGCTCGTCATCGGACACAAATCAAACTGTGTCATTGCTGTTATAGAATAATGTTATTTCTTCATCTGTTAAAATAATAAAGAAACATTGTTGTGACTTTCTTTTAGCAGGTTAATCCAATTCTTTCAGTGCATGCCTGGTGGCATTCATGCAATTATTGTCATCTCAAGGTGAAAGAACACACTGGAGTTTCACCAGGGTGCATGATAGACTTGAAGGAGATGTTGCAGCTCTGAATGTCAAAAGGGAATTTGTAAACCTGCATCGTGCAGGAGCTGATCACTACTTGGTCATTTCTAAATTCAACCCACCAGTGATGTTTAATGTTTAGATAAGGACTTGGAGAGGTTCTGTCCTGCTCTGTCCTGTGTAACAAATCGCAGCAAATGCACACATTAAGATTCATGGTGAGTCTGCTGAACTGTAGCAAGTCATATGGAAAATATATATTTACGCAGTTACAGTTTAAATATTTGTCAGTACGCTTTTCATGATTTTTTAGTACTAGAAAATACTTCCGTATTGCATTAAAAATTCGTTTCCACTTGCTTTTTGAATAATTTCAGTCAGTTCTTTATAAATTATATTGCTTTTTATGTCTATGTTTTACTTAAACAGTTGGTTATAAAAGAACCATAAAAAAGGCAAGGCAAGTTTATTTATAAAGCACTTTTCAGTAGTAAGACAATTGAAAGCGCTGTACATGAACAAAACAAAACAACAACAAAAAAACAGAGTAAATAAAGCATTACAGAGATAGAGAAATTGCAGAGGCAAGTGCATTGTATTGGAATGGTAGCAGCAGGTCAGATACAGTATAAGCCAGGTTGGACTATGAACTTCAACATTTAAAGGCAAATCTAAACAAATGATTCAAATAAACTCATGGCTTCAGCATGTTTGTAGTCATCTGGAAAGTCCAGATAAGTGGAGCATAAAAACTACATGCTGCTTCTCCGTGTTTAGTTCTGGTTCTAGGTATGCAGTGTAAATTTCAGCCAGATGACCTTAGAGGTCTGGAGCATTTATACACTGAAAACAAGTCTGTGATGTATTTAGATGCTAAGCCATTCCTTCACTTATAGACTAACAGAAGGATTTTAAAGTCAGTGTAAGTCATTCAGAACTGGGGTGATGTGCTCTACTTTCTTAGTCTTAGCAAGGATGAGGGCAGCAGCGTTCTGGATCAACTGCAGCTGTCTGACTTTTGTGGGAGACCCTTGAAGTAATCTATTTGACTAAAGATTAATGCGTGGATTCGTTTTTCTAGATCTTGCTGAGACATTGGTCACTTAATCCAGGACATGTTCTTCGGGTGATAGAAAGCCGACTCTAATTGTTTTTATGTTTTTGGAGGTTCAGGTCAGAGTCCATTAATATTGACAGATTTCGGGGATGATCAGTGGAAACTAGCTGAAGCAGCTGAAGCTGTGCACTGACTCTTGACTGCTCCTCCATTGGTCCAAAAACAATTACTTCAGTTTTGTTTTTATTCAACTGAAGATGATTTTGGCACACACATGCACTGATTTCTTCTATTCATTTACTTAGCGCTTGAATGGGTTCATAGTTACCTGGTGACATGGTCATGTATAGCTGTGTGTCATCTGCATAGTTATGGTAGCTGATGATGTTTTTTATGATCTGAGCTAGAGGGACCATGTAGATATTGAGCAGGAGGGGACCAAGGGTGGACCCTTGGGGAACTCCATGTGTCATTTTTGTTGTTACCTACTTACACATAAAATCCCTGTCCTTTAAGTAGGATTTAAATATGCTGAACCAGAAAGACTGACCCAGTTTTCCAGGCACTCTAACATAATGGAGTGATCGACAGTATCAAATGCTATACTAAGGTCCAATAATACCAGCACTGTGGTTCTTCCACAGTCAACATTTATATGGATGTCCTTCAACACCTTGATAAGGGCGGTCTCTGTACTGTGGTGAGCACGGAAACCTGACAAAACATGAGCACAGAAAACATCAAAGCGGCTGGTTATTGTTAGGAATGTGTTTAGTTGTTGAAACACAGCTGTGTTTAGGTACATGAAGACCATGGATTGTTTCTTACAGTTGCATGGTGGGATCCCTTTGGCTGCAGCCAGAGCACTGATAGGACACAATATGCATAGCAGCCACACAACTGAGAAATTATCATGGATATGGTGGTGAAGATTCTCAGTCATCCAGGTCATGGTCATTCCAAAAAAAAGTAAAAAACAAAGCAACTGGACTTGTTTTCCATAGTTGAAGACGTTTCGCTTCCTCTTCAGGAAGCTTTCTTAATTCAAAAAAAGTGTTTTTTGAATTGAGATCCGGAGTGCATTTTTGTTGATTTCCGTGAGGGGGGCTGTGCTTAAACGTCATGTTACACAAAGAATTGTGGAAGACCTTAAGGGTTATCAGCGCGGGTAAGGGACGTTGCAGGGTTCCTAGGCAAAACTAGCCGAGGGAGGGAGCAAACAGGCTATGTTTCTTACTTTCACCCTAACTGACTGCACCATTCGGACAGCTCTTATCACAGCGAACGCTGACACATTTTGGATATGGCAAAAGAGTCCTAGGTATTCGGATTGAGCCTAGGCTTTACATGCCATTTCCTAACAGTTCAAGTTGGGTGTTTCTTTGTGCCAGCACTGTGATAAACATCATGATAAACCTCTGTCCTGCTATAGTTCACATAAAGCCCAGTTTATGGGAGCACAGAACATGGCAACATAGGCATCAGGAATAATTACATTTATTCTAATAAAGTTAGATTTACATTTTGGTTAATTAAGATTAAGATTGAGTTTTTTGTCAGCAAACATTCTGGCTAGATTTGAAGTAAAACAAATTATAATGGTGTGACAAAACACCTTATGCACGCTGTATGCATGATGGAAGAAATGAGAGACCGTGAGCCTGTTTGTCTTTGAAACACCTTAGGAACATTATCATAAACTCTTAAATATGAAGACATTTAAATAAAAAGCTGTGGGAGTAGGCTAAAAATCTGAAAATGAGTTTTCAATGGGTCTGTCAATTGAATAACAATCCAAAGAATATGGCCAAACCCACACAGATGTGGTGTACCAACCTATATCATACTAGAGGAGAAGAGTGCATCAGCAAGGATCTAAGACTTTGAAGGCTCAAGAATATATGAAATAAAAGACTGCTCAGTCTCTCTCTGTAGGCAAAGACACAGTTAAGTGAAACTTTCATCCAGGAAGCTAACAAACTATTTAATATTACCAAAAACAATATAATCAAAAATCTACATGTCAGGACTCAGCCAGCAGGGCCGTGCAGCTTGCTGCCGGCTCTGCTGCCTCAGACTCTTTCCACAGGTGTTCTGGGTTGACTGGTGGGCGGAGCCCACACACCTCGGGCGGTTGAGCGGCATCGGGAGGCACTACTTAAACACCACGCAGACAGCGAGAGGATGCCAGAGTGTTACCGTTGTGGTATGCAGACAAGCCTTGGCCTCTCGTTCTCTGTGTTTCCCAGAAGAGCTAATCACTCACCTCTGTGTCTCCCAGGTACCTCCTCGTGTCAGCCCTCTTCCTCTCGTGACCCTGTGAAGTCTCTCGTGGCAGGAGCTCCAAGCATCGTCATCTTCCGTCTGGTGTTGGTCTCTCCTGCAAACCTCCTGGTTCCTCCTGAGTCGGTTCCCCTCCCCTGGAACCCTGCCATCTCCGGAAAGTCACCTGGTTCCTCTCGCTGTCCTGGACATCTGGATTCCCCGGTGCTGCTCGGACCCGACCCCACCTTCGACCCACTGGTCTCCCGGTCACCTGTGGCCACCATCGCACGGCTAGCGCTGAGTCCCCACTGCTCCCTCCCCGGTCGGCCTTCTGTCCATCAAGTGGTAAGCTTGCGTCCAGCAGCAGATCCAGCTAAGTCAGACCAGTTCCTCTCCACGTTTCCCCAGTTAACCTCTGTCTCGTCCTTCCCCAGTGATCGACCCGGTTTCCTGCTTCCTGATCGTTACCTGACGCTGCCTCCGCTGAGGCAGAATCCTCCCGTTACCTGGTTCTTAAATAAAACCTTTAAACTTCACCTGTTTCTCCCGAGTGTGCTTCTGCATGTGGGCAGAATACATAAAGCCAACCATGACAGAAGAACACTCTGGCCAAACTAATCCCACAGGCACACTCGGGCAGACTATAACAGCACAACAGGACCGTATTAGAGGTTTGGAATCTGTTGTGGTCGGGCTACACGACCAAATTCAGAACCTAACCACGCAGATGAACCAGCTTCTGGGTATAGTTAGCGCTAGCACTAGCCAGCAACCGGTAGCATCCACGTCACCTGACCCCGCCCCCGAGCCTTCGTCACCCCTCTCGCCTGAGCACGAGCATGAGACGTCATCACCTTCTCCGGAGAAATACTCCGGAGAGGCTAGTGACTGGGGTGGTTTCCTGTTCCAGTGTTCCCTAGTTTTTAATTGTGCACTTCAGACTTTCTCCCAAGATCACATTAAGATCTCGTACGTTCTCCGGCTATTGACGGGCAGAGCTCTTAGATGGGCCGAAGCCCGTTTCGTTAGTTGTCAGCAGTTCAACTGCACTTTCGATGAGTCTGTTTCCGAGTTTCGTTCTGTGTTCACCGCCGAGTCAGATGAGTCCCAAGACGCTCAGCGGCTCCTCACCTTACGTCAGCGGGGTAGACGGGTGGCGGATTATGCTATAGATTTCCGCACTGCGGCGGCGGCAGCGGGCTGGGAGCAACGAGCTTTAAAATCAGTTTTCCTTCAGTCTCTAGATGAATCTTTAAAGGATGAACTGGCACGTGTAGAACAGCCAGACTCACTCAAGGAATGCATAGCTCTGGCTGTGCGTTTAGATAACCGCTTACGAGCGCGTGGGAGAAGCCGCTCAGAGAGATCGACGTTTTTTCGACCGGCTCCTACCGAGCGGACCCCGGTTCGTACCACTGCTCCTACGGCACCACCTGCCTCTCCACCCGAGCCAATGCAGCTGGGGTGTGTTAGGCTCACGCCAGACGAGAGGCAGCAGTGCATGAGCTCTAGACTCTGCATTTATTGCGCCTCGCCGGAGCATTTTATTAAGAACTGTCCAGAGCGGCCAAAAGGAGCCGGTCCGTCGGCTGTAGAGGAGGACCAAACTGGGACTTTCCCTTCGTCTCCTCCACGTTTGTGTCTACCTGCTACTGTCGTCTCCGGCCGGGAAACATTTAGGGTGTCAGCTTTAATCGATTCCGGTTGTGATTTTAACCTGATTGACCCCTCATTAGTCCAGCAGGCTAATTTAAGAACAGTGGCGCTTGAGCTGCCTCTCCAGGTTTCTGCTTTAAATGGGGACGTCCTGCCCCGTATCACGCACCGCACGTTACCCTTTGAGTTGCTGGTATCGGGAAATCACCGTGAATGGGTCACGTTTTTAATCTTTCCCGTTAAGCAGGCCCGTTTGGTGCTCGGATTCCCGTGGTTACAGCATCATAACCCCCAGATTAACTGGACGGACCGTCGGATTGAATCGTGGTCGCCCAGTTGTCATGCTAGTTGCTTAAAATCAGCAGCACCTACAGCATCCTCCTCCACACCTACCTGCGTCCAGGTTGATCCCGAGGTGTTAAAGTTAGTTCCTCCCGATTACCACGACCTTGGACAGGTTTTCAGTAAGGCACAGGCCAGCTCACTCCCGCCGCACCGTCCCTATGACTGTGCGATTGACCCCTTACCCGGTGCCCCGTTACCATCTAGCCGCCTATATAACATCTCGCAGAACGAGCGCCAGGCACTCGAGAGTTACATTAAAGAGTCATTATCAGCAGGACTCATCCGTGCCTCGTCTTCTCCCCTAGGGGCAGGTTTCTTTTTCGTTGGGAAGAAGGACGGTTCCCTTCGCCCGTGCATTGACTACAGAGGTTTAAACGCGATCACAGTTAAGAATAAGTATCCACTCCCTCTCCTTTCATCTGCACTTGAACCAGTTCAGTCAGCCACCATCTTTACTAAGCTGGATCTGCGCAATGCTTATCACTTGGTGCGGATCCGCCAGGGAGATGAGTGGAAGACGGCGTTTAAGACTCCACTCGGTCATTTTGAGTATCTAGTCATGCCATTCGGCTTATGCAACGCCCCTGCAGTCTTTCAGTCCCTAGTCAATGACGTCCTCCGTGATTTCCTGAACCAATTCGTGTTTGTTTACCTCGATGACATTTTAATCTACTCGCGCAGTCCCTCCGAGCACCTGAAGCATGTCCGCCTCGTCCTCCAGTGCCTACAGGAAAATAAACTTTTTGTCAAAGCCGAAAAGTGCGAGTTCCACAAGCCCTCTGTTGCATTCCTTGGTCTCATCCTGGAAGGAGGGCGGGTCCGATCTGATCCGGAGAAGATTCGAGCCGTGCTCGACTGGCCTATGGAAAGCCGATTGAACATTTATTCTGATATCTTGATATCAGGCATAATTGTCATGTACATGCAAGCCATTTCTGCCCACTATTTAACTAGTGAGCCTTTTGGCTCCCACTAGTGAACTAGTGTGCATATTTTGGCCCTCACTAGTTAACTAGTTCACAGAAACATGGCTCACTAATTAACTAGTGAACACATTTTAGCTTCACTAGTTAACTAGTGAGAGCCAGAAATGTCCACTAGTTAACTAGTAAAGGCCAAAATGCATACCAGTCAGCTAGTTGAAGGATTTTGGGTCTCACTAGTTAACTAGTGACAGCCAAAAATGTGCACATGTTTACTAGTGAAGGCAGAACACCTCACTAGTTAACTAGTTGCAGTAGGCCAATGTAACTAGTAAACTAGTGAACCATAAATGGCTTACTAACTAGCTAGATGATGGCAGTAGGCTCACTAGTTAACTAGTTGATGCATCATTTGTCCAAACTAGTTAACTAGTGAGGTCATAAATGTATAATAGTAAACTAGTTCAAGACAAAATTCACACTAGTCAACTAGTGGCGTAGAATTCAAATTAGGATGCGGATAATTCTGGAAATTGAGGCTTTCTATTCTAGTCTAAAAAGTGTCACTAGTTTACTAGTGTGCACCAAAACACCCACTAGTGAACTAGTCATGGCAAATTCCATTTGACTAGTTAACTAGTGAGGTGCAAAAAGTGTCACTAGTTTACTAGTGTGCCCCAAAATGCCCACTAGTTAACTAGTGAAGGCCATTGCAGCCGCACTAGTTAACTAGTGAGATGCCAAAACGCTCACTTGTTAACATGTAAAGGCCAAAATGCCCACTAGTTTACTAGTGAGGGTGTTGTGGGCCTTACTAGTTAACTAGTGGCATGCATATTTTGTTCACTAGTTAACTAGTTACGCCTAAAAACACAAACAAGCTGACTGTTTTTGTCCACTAGTTAAGTAGTTGAACAATTTAAGTCTCACAAGTTTGCATGTGTGGCAGTAAAGCAGCTCACTAGTTAACTAGTGCCTGAAACGATCATTATGCATATTCTAATGAGAGGGCGGGTAGAAGACTCCTATTGGGTATCATGTAAGAATCCCACCCAGATATGTAAATTGACTGTTCATAGCCTAGCGATCAGGTCCTGATGGGTGCCCCTAGTGGCTAAAGTGACAAACTGCTCTGCAACGGTTAAAGTAGGCTAACTGATACAGAAAGCATAGCCTGCAGTATGGCGAATGCCGTGTTAAGACGTATTAGAAGATAATATTTAACATGTTATTCATATTAAATATATATATGTATATGTATATATATATATATATATATATATATATATATATATATATATATATATGTATATATATATGTATATGTTTTTGTATATTGTATACACTGAGTACCTTTGGCCAGCATGTTAACTTGTGTGCCACATGCAAATGTTGTGGGTGGGATTTCGTCAAATTCTTCACTGTGATTGGTTGTCATGTTCTATTTGGACATAGGGAGCCAATAGAAAGCCTCAATTTCCAGAATTCTCCGCCTCCTAATTTGAATTCTGCGCCACTAGTTGACTAGTGTGAATTTTGTCTTGAACTAGTTTACTAGTATACATTTATGACCTCACTAGTTAACTAGTTTGGACAAATGATGCATCAACTAGTTAACTAGTGAGCCTACTGCCATCACCTAGCTAGCTAGTAAGCCATTTATGGTTCACTAGTTTACTAGTTACATTGACCTACTGCAACTAGTTAACTAGTGCACATTTTTGGCTGTCACTAGTTAACTAGTGAGACCCAAAAGCCTTCAACTAGCTGACTGGTATGCATTTTGGCCTTTACTAGTTAATTAGTGGACATTTCTGGCTCTCACTAGTTAACTAGTGAAGCT
The DNA here is from genome assembly GCA_037039145.1 of Fundulus diaphanus. Lineage (NCBI taxonomy): Eukaryota > Metazoa > Chordata > Actinopteri > Cyprinodontiformes > Fundulidae > Fundulus > Fundulus diaphanus. The sequence continues at coordinate 12,976,213 of CM073143.1, forward strand.
AAAATGTGTTCACTAGTTAACTAGTGAGCCTTTTGGCTCCCACTAGTGAACTAGTGTGCATATTTTGGCCCTCACTAGTTAACTAGTTCACAGAAACATGGCTTACTAGTTAACTAGTGGGCAGAAATGGCTTACATGTACATGACAATTATGCCTGATATCAAGATATCAGAATAAATGTTCAATCGGCTTTCCATAGATATCAGAATAAATGCTCAAGCGGCTGGCCAAATTACATAGAAGTTAACAAGTGGGAATTTGACATTCAGTAGTCAGCTAGTAAACATTTTTGTACCTTGCTAGTTGACTAGTAATATATAGAAGTCTTTAAACTAGTTAACTAGTGCACACTGCAATGTCCACTAGTTAACTAGTGAACATGCAGAGCATTACTAGTTAACTAGTAAGATTTGAAACATATGAACTAGTTAACTAGAGAGAATTTGGGCCTTACTAGTTAACTAGTGGGCATTTTGGCTGTCATTAGTTCACACAGAAATGGCTCACTAGTTAACTAGTGGGCAGAAATGGCTTGCATGTACATGACAATTATGCCTGATATCAAGATATCAGAATAAATGCTCAATCGGCTTTCCATACTGGCCTGTACCCAGCACCCGTAAAGACCTACAGAGATTTTTAGGATTTGCAAACTTTTATCGTCGTTTCATCCGCGGGTACAGCCAGATAGCCGCCCCCCTCCATGCACTAACCTCCACCAAAGTCCCCTTCATCTGGAATCCCGAAGCCCAGTCAGCCTTCACCAGCCTCAAGAACAGATTCTCCAGTGCCCCGATCTTGATCTACCCAGATCGAACTAAACAGTTTGTGGTTGAGATTGACGCCTCTGATACAGGGGTAGGAGCCGTACTGTCCCAGGTGTCCGGGGAAGATCAAAAGCTCCACCCATGCGCTTTCTTCTCCAGGCGGCTGTCTCCGGCAGAGAGGAATTACGATGTCGGAGACAGAGAGCTACTAGCCATCAAGCTCGCCCTGGAGGAATGGCGTCACTGGTTGGAGGGGTCCGAGCAGCCCATCCTCATCTGGACCGATCATAAAAACCTTGCCTACATCCAAACCGCCAAGAGACTGAACTCCCGTCAAGCCCGTTGGTCCCTGTTGATCTCATCACACAAGCACTCCCCTCAGACCCAGACCCAGGAACCGGTCCACCTAATCGCACCTACGTCCCTTCCGCTGTCAGATCCCATGTCATTCAGTGGGCTCACGCCGAAAAGTTCTCCGCACACCCAGGTATCCATCACACTCAAACCCTCCTAGCCCGAAGTTTCTGGTGGCCATCTATGTTCAAAGATGTCAAGCAATATGTCCTCTCGTGTCCCACCTGCGCCCAGAACAAACCCTCCAACAGACCCCCTGCTGGCCTCCTTCAACCACTACCCATCCCAGAACGCCCTTGGTCACACATTGCTCTTGACTTCGTCACTGGACTTCCCTCGTCTCAGGGCATGTCAGTTATCCTCACCGTCATCGACCGATTCTCCAAGGCCTGCCACCTCATCGCACTCCGCAAGCTCCCCTCTGCTCTCCTCACGGCCCAGCTCCTGGTTAAACACGTGTTCCGCCTCCACGGGATTCCCCGGGAGATTCTGTCTGACCGTGGTCCCCAGTTCATCTCGCGGGTGTGGAAAGAGTTTGCCGTGGCCCTTGGGGCCCGGTACTCTCTGACCTCCGGCTACCACCCGCAGACCAACGGTCAGACAGAGCGGATGAACCAGGAGCTGGAGGCCGCCCTCCGTTGCCTCACCTCCCAGAACCCCACGGATTGGAACAAGTACCTCCCCTGGATTGAGTATGCCCATAACAGTCATGTTTCTACCGCCACTGGAGTCTCCCCCTTCGAGGTTTCCCTAGGTTATCAGCCCCGACTCCTACCCGACAACAACCGACAGATCGCCGTTCCCTCCGTCCACGAACACATCACCCGTTGCAAACATTTCTGGACTCAGACCATCCTAGCCCTCCAAGACACCGCAGAGCAGAACCGTTGACCCTGTGAAGTCTCTCGTGGCAGGAGCTCCAAGCATCGTCATCTTCCGTCTGGTGTTGGTCTCTCCTGCAAACCTCCTGGTTCCTCCTGAGTCGGTTCCCCTCCCCTGGAACCCTGCCATCTCCAGAAAGTCACCTGGTTCCTCTCGCTGTCCTGGACATCTGGATTCCCCGGTGCTGCTCGGACCCGACCCCACCTTCGACCCACTGGTCTCCCGGACACCTGTGGCCAACATCGCACGGCTAGCGCTGAGTCCCCACTGCTCCCTCCCCGGTCGGCCTTCTGTCCATCAAGTGGTAAGCTTGCGTCCAGCAGCAGATACAGCTCAGTCAGACCAGTTCCTCTCCACGTTTCCCCAGTTAACCTCTGTCTCGTCCTTCCCCAGTGATCGACCCGGTTTCCTGCTTCCTGACCGTTACCTGACGCTGCCTCCGCTGAGGCAGAATCCTCCCGTTACCTGGTTCTTAAATAAAACCTTTAAACTTCACCTGTTTCTCCCGAGTGTGCTTCTGCATGTGGGCAGAATACATAAAGCCAACCATGACACTACAGTGTTCACAAAAAAGAATTATGCATTTGCACTTGACCTGTAATTTATCTTTAATCTGTGTAATCAAAAACATGGTTCTATTTTTGACAGAGAAAACAGCACCATAATATGGGTAAAAAATTTTTAAAAAGCAGACAACTCACCACATCAAGAATTGCATAGATTTTCATCTCAAAGATGATCCATGTTGAATAGTTGAGATTTTTCACAGGTTGGCTCAAAGTGTACTTCTCACTGCTTTTGGGCATGTTCAGGTGTTTTAAGAGAGCCTGAAAACTGCATTCATCCCGAGCAGACACTTCCTCTTCTGAAATTAGATCAACACACATACTGTATATGAAAATCAATTCTAGGTGGAAAAGATTACACCTATGTGACCTTTTTTCTCAAGAACTTCATCCCTGACTGATATCCTAATACTTCATGCTTGTATTGCCTATACATACCAGAGATATGTGTAGGCTTCTCTTAATTTAGGAAACATATCCTTATTTACATTCAAGATCATCCACAGCGAAACTGCATGGATAACTAGGTAAAGACAATGGATGGATGGATTATGTTGTGCCTCACACCCATGAGACACAATGAACATTAGATGGCATTTGCAATTTGTAATTTAGCAGAGATTCCAGTGAAGTCATAAAGACCCCAACAAAACCCTGTTCCACCCGGAAATTACCCCCTGTATACTACACGCCTCGACCCGATCCAAAAAATTCTTGCAAGACTGAAGAATCGGCAAGAAAAGGGCAAAAACTCGTATAGTGTATGCCCGGCTTAACTCAATGTCTATCAGACAACCTCCTGTCATCAGATTGGTGCATATTAAAGGACAAGGTTTATCAGAAGTACTTAGATTAGATTGGATGAATCTGATTAAAGATTGTTTATCTCCTAATGTATGTGATTTCAATGCTTCCTATTGAGCTAAGCTGCTCGCAATCTTTTGAGACAAATGCTAATGTGTTTTGGGTTGTGTTTTCAAGGTTGTGATGGTTTAAACATTCAATTTTCAATTCAATTCAATTTTATTTATATAGCGCCAATTCATGAAACATGTCATCTCGAGGCACTTTACAAAGTCAAATCAATCATATTATACAGATTGGTCAAAAATTTCCTATATAAGGGAACCAGTTGATTGCTTCAAAGTCCCGACAAACAGCATTCACTCCTGGAGAAGCGTAGAGCTACAGGGAGAGTCGTCTGCATTGCCCATGGCTTTGCAGCAATCCCTCATACTGAGCAAGCATGAAGCGACAGTGGAAAGAAAAACCACCCATTAGCGGGTTGGAAAAACCTCCAGCAGAACCGGGCTCAGTATGACCGGCCATCTGCCTCGACCGACTGGGGTTACAGAAGACAGAGCAGAGACACAACAAGAGAGACAAAAAAGCACAGAAGCACACATTGATCCAGTAATCTGTTCTACATTAGATGGTAATAGTGGATGATCTGTCTTCTCTGGATGATGTCACAGTTAACAGAACGTCAGTCCAGGTGTACCTACTATGAAGAAAAAAAGAGAGAGAACAAAAAGTTAAAAGACTGTTGTCCTTTCAATGTAATACAATGCAAATCTGGAGAACAGTAGAGTGGAGAACAGTAGAAATCAGTAGAGTGAGAAAAATAGGCCCTAACATTGTTGGGATGTTAGTGTTGATGTCTTTTCTGATCCACTAATTATACTAAAATGCTAAGATATAAGCAAGTAGTCCATTAAAATTTGCTTCCTCAAGTCCATTAGCTGCTATAACTATAGTTAATGGATCCTTTTATTGCACAGAAATGTGTTATTATTATTGCTTGTGATAAAAGTAAGGGTATAATCCATATGTATGGATATATGATATTTACTGTGGTTACACAGAGGAATTGTGTTAGGATCTCCTGGGGTGTGATTGTTTATAACTCCCTGGGGATCCTGCAGTCTTTCTGTCAAACTCTGATTCTGTTCATCCCTCATGTTATCATTTTAGTTTTCGCTTCTAGATTTATGCTTATTATATATTTGGGTATTTGTTGGATTGCTTCCTGTTTAGTTAGTTATGTTTTGTTACTTTAGTAGACCTGTTAGATCCTTATTTCGTCCTTGCCTTTCGTTAGCTTAGTTTTGTTCTGTTGTTTATACTATTTGTGTATTCTGATTGTGATAGAACTTGTGGCCTCTATTATTTCTGTAACATGCTGAGACAGTGTGCCTGTCTCCCTGGGCATCGCTTTTGGACGCACTCTTTGGAAGCACTCTTTGTTAGGTCCTCCGTCTTCATTTGTCATGCTACCCTGCTCTGGTCATATCTCTGTCGTGATCCTGGTTCCTGTGAATACATCACCTGAATTCATCATTAAATAATCATCAGCTTCAACAGCTGTTGTCTGCGTCCTGGTCCACCCACAGCTAACCCGGCCAATTGTGGCTCCTAGCTGTTTTTTATGTGACATGAACCCAGGATGCAACAAAAAAAGAGTTTCCCACTTCGAATTTTTTTCAAAGATCTTAGCAGAAGTTTCACACTATGGATGATGTGTCTCAGGAACTGCATCTGAGTGGGGGGGGGGACTAAAGTAATTCCAGTAAATCATTTAAAGTTTATGGTACATGAGTAAAGAATAAACACAGCAAAATGCATAATATCTCCTGAAGTATCATAGTTTCTGAGGCTTAAATAAAGCTTTTCAGTCATTTAATTGGTAAATTGTTATGAGAATTGTGTACTTGGATCTATAGTTTTCAACAATGTGAGAAAAAGGTTTGCTCAAAATAGCAACAAAAAACTCCTCTGTCTGGCAATGTAGCATTAAGAATTGTTCTCTTAATGCCAAAAAGAGCCCAACACATTTTTTTACCAATATGTTTTATTGAGATTTTTCATTTCAACAATACAAACATGTAATTATCAAAACAAGTTCACTTTGTAATTGTTGCATGACAGTTATTGTTTTACCCAACATGAAGAAATAAAAAAACAAGAATAAGAAAAGAAATAATAATTTTTTAACACACACATATCTTCTCAAGAACGGGGGTATTCGAACAAATTACAAATTGGTCAGATATGGATATATATATATCTAAACAACATGGTGAACCACAGGTTCCAATAAATCAGGACTCTGCAGTCAGGTCTAAGTTCTTAACAAAATTAATAAAAGGTCCCCAAATCCTCTCAAAAAGGTACCATTTGGATATCCTAATATCTTCTATCTAATCTTTCTAATGGCAAGTTAGACAGCATCTGTTTTAATCATTATGTGATACTATGTCTACAGAGTCAAAAAGTTAAAAAAAAACTGCCCAACAGGACAAAACAAAACAAAGAGCATCTAACAGATGCTGGCAGGCAAAACAAAAGCGAATCTAACAGATGCTGGTAGGCAAAACAAAAGCGAATCTAACAGATGCTGGTAGGCAAAACAAAAGGGCGTCTAACAGACGCTGGCAGACAAAACAAAAGGGCGTCTAACAGACGCTGGCAGACAAAACAAAAGGGCGTCTAACAGACGCTGGCAGACAAAAAAAGAGTGTCTAACCATTGCTGACAGGTAAACAAGGGCAAATAACGTGCAAACAGGCGTACATCGCCAGAAGGGCAGAACCAACTAGACAGGCGACCAACGCCAAACAGGCAAGACAGGCGTACTAACGCCAGAGGGAAGGAACAGGCGCACGACAATGCCAGAGGGGAAGGGACAGGTGTACGACAATGCCAGAGGGGAAGAACAGGCATATGACAATGCCAGGGGGGAAGAATAGGCGTGCGACAACACTAGAGGGGAAGAGCAGGCGTGTGACAACGCCAGAGGGGAAGAACAGGCGTGCGACAACGCCAGAGGGGAAGAGCAGGCGTGTGACAACGCCAGAGGGGAAGAACAGGCGTGCGACAACGCCAGAGGGGAAGAGCAGGCGTGTGACAACGCCAGAGGGGAAGAACAGGCGTGCGACAACGCCAGAGGGGAAGAGCAGGCGTGTGACAACGCCAGAGGGGAAGAACAGGCGTGCGACAACGCCAGAGGGGAAGAGCAGGCGTGTGACAACGCCAGAGGGGAAGAACAGGCGTGCGACAACGCCAGAGGGGAAGAGCAGGTGTGTGACAACGCCAGAGGGGAAGAACAGGCGTGCGACAACGCCAGAGGGGAAGAGTAGGCGTCTGACAACGCCAGAGGGGAAGAACAGGCGTGCGACAACGCCAGAGGGGAAGAGCAGGCATGTGACAACGCCAGAGGGGAAGAACAGGCGTACGACAACGCCAGAGGGAAGGTACAGACGTACTGAAGCGCTAGGGCTCAACAACGTACGGAAACGCTGGAGCACAGCTAGCGTACAGAAACGCCGGGGCGTGAGGTCACAAAATAGAGAAAACTACAATTTCAGGAACCAGAGGGCGTTCTAATACGCCAGGAACACAAGAAATCTAAATACCAGGAGACAGAGGGCGTCCTAACACGCCGGGGAACCAAGAAGTCTAATACAACAGGAGACAGAGGGCGTTATAACATGCCAGGAACCAAGAAATCCAAATACTAAGGAACGAACGGCGTCCTAACACGCTAGGGAACCAATAAATCTAAACACCACAAGACAGAGGGTGTCCTAACACGCAAGGGGACAGAGAAACTAAGAGGCTAAAATAAAAACTAAGGAGAACTCGACCTAGACAAACTAAGGGGTGTGAATCGGCTCAAAACCAGGGAGTCAGAAACCTAAACGAGCGCTGGAACCATAATGAGCGCTGGGACCATAATGAGCGCTGGGACTCATAGACGCAGGAAACCATAGATGCAGGAACCCACAGAGCGCAGAGACCAGAGGGCAAAACAGACAATAAAGAACCCAGCCAATAACTAGAAAGCAAAGACCGGAACTAGAAGACAAAGGCAAAATGAGAAAACTAAAGCATAAACTAGAAAATTAAAGCAAGAACTAGAAAACAAAGGCAGGAACTAGAACACTAATGTAAAAACCAGCGAACTAAAGCAAAAAGAACACAAGGCAAAAACAGAAAACTACGGGAAAAAGCTAGAATACTAAAGCAAAACTAGAAAACTAAGTCAAAAACTGGAAAACTAAAGCATGAACTAGAGCATAATAGAGTTTGGGAGGAGGGAAAAAGGCAAAGGGTTTGGAAAGAAGCTGTGATCGTATCAATATGTAAACCAGGAGAGAGAGCACACAGCCAGGAAATTATAGGCCTATTACATTAACACCTGGAGAAAAGTATCAATGGCAGGTTAACATATTATTTAGAAATGAAACAATACATATCTAGATGGCAATGTGTCTTCAGAAAAAGGAAGGAACGCTATGAATCCGTGTCTGGAACATGAAATTAGAAAAGCACAAATAATGAGTGGCTGTATTCTTTGGTATTGAGAAAACATACAATATGATGCAGATGAAAGAACTGCTGATCAAACTGAGGAAGGTGAATATCAAAGGTAGAATGTATAGGTGGTTAAAATATGTTTTTAATCGGAAGACAAATACAGGTCAGACTAGGATAGTGTTATTCGTCAAAATATCTTATGGAACATCTCAAGGATGCATAATAAGTCCTTTACCTTTTTTCTATAATGTGTAATAATATTTTTTAAAGATGTAGAAAATGGGTTTGGGTGTTCTCATTTTGTAGATGATGTAGCAATTTGGGTGACAGGTTAGGGTAAAGAAATCGCAAAGAGCCAGACATAAAGAAGATAGAAAAATGGTAACGCAAATCTAAAACAATTTTCTTCACTTGGAAAAAAAATGATAGTAAGGTAAAGGTTAAATTATATAGTCAAGAACTAGAAAGGGTTTACAATTTTAAATTCCTGATTTATGTTTTAATGAAACAATTACATGGGCATTTCATTTTCTTGAAATTATTGATAAGTGCAAGAGAGGTTTGAATGTCATGAGATCTTTAGTTGGACATGAGTGGGGAGAAGACAGAACTGCTTAGAAGGCTATATATACACAGGTTTAATCAGATCAGTAATATATTATGGTAGTGTGGTGTATGGGTCAGCAGCAAGTGCATCCCTTAAAGAGATAGAGTACATTCAAACACAAGCTTTAAGAATAATTACAGGAGCATTAAAAACAATGTCTATTGTAACATTGCAAGCTGAAACTGGAGAAATGCCAATAGGAATCAGGATAACACAATTGTTATTAAATTACTTGGTTAGTTTACAGGGTCATGGTCAAGATCATTCAACAAAAGAAACATTGCAGCCGTGCTGGGAAAGGAGAGGAGACAAACAGTTTTGGATAGTTAGTGCAACAAAATAACTTCAATTAGATCAAATTACAGTAACTGTAGTCCAACTATACCATTACCAGCAATCCATCTCTGGATTCTTCCTGACACCACAGTAGATTATACATAGTTGAAAAAGACAAAAAAGGTTAGCAATTGGGGGTTAAGGGTCTTGCTCAGGGACCCAGAATGGCAGCTTGTGGGAGTTGAACTCAGAACCTCTGGGACCAAGGCTCTGTGCTCTAACCACTAGGCCACCACTCCCCCAACAGTAGATCAGAATCCTACCTAATTTGGTCTACTGTTGTATAAGAAGACCCTTCAGAGAGTTAGAGCGTCATATTTTTCATTATTAATAGAATGAATAATAATAATTAATAAAAATAATCCTAGGTTTATCATTCTTTAGTACAGTTGCCAAACTTACCCAGAGTCATAGCTCTGTTGATCATCCATTCCCTCAGCTCTCAGCAGTAATGACTTTATGGGATTCTTCATGAATAAAATTAATACCATTAAAAATAAAACAATTGGAATCCTCCCAAACATGATTACCTCATCCTCAGTAAGTGAAACAGCTTTGGAGGAATCTTTAACACCTGATCAGTGTTTGAACTGTTTAGATGCAGTAGAGCTTTCTGGGCTATCTAACATTTTAGCTTCATCTGAACATTCTACTTGTATGTTAGACCTTATCCCAACCAAGTTATTTAAGGATGTATTCCCTTTCATTAATGTCCCTATTTTTGACATGATCAATATATCCTTAGGAAATGGATATGTAACACAGACTTTAAAAGTAGCTTTACTTAAGAACCCATCTCTTGATCAAGATGACTTAAGAAATTACAGACCTATATCTAATCTTCTTTTCCTATCTAAAATTCTTAAGAAAGTAGTTGCTAATGAAGTATGTGAACATTTATAAAGAAATTACCTATAGACCAGTTCATTGTTATTGTTTTGATCCCGGTTTTTCGCGCATGCACGCCGGACTGGTTGGCAAAAGACGAACACAATGGCGGACGCAAACAGAGAAACTGACGAGTTCTCCGCGTATTTTTCTTCTTTAGATAACGTATCACAAGATCGTTTTAAGACTAAGTTGATGGTTGATGGTATCAGACTGCCAGATCCACACAGCAAAAGCTTGAAGGGATGGAGCGAGTCTGTGAAATGCTGGCCAAGGGTTCCGTACCCCGACATATACAGCTGCCTTATAAACACGCAGGCCAGAACAGACGAGAGAGCATGGAAGCCATGAAACCACTGGACGGCTACAATTATTTTATATCGGGACATTAAGCGGGTCAGAAAATGGATGGATGGATGTTCAGACATGTTTGTGTAACATAAAGCGGAGTCGGACACAGACCGCGCCTCAGCAGAGAGGAAGACCCGCCACCGGTAGGTTAAAAAAAAACATTGTTCACTACGGATTATTTTGGTGTTTATGTCTTGTTAAAATGGGTGGGGGTGTCGGCAACGTTGCAGCGTAAACACAGACGTACTAGCGCGCGTGAACAGGGGTGTAATGCAGCCGCTGTCTGGTGCACATTATTGCACACTGATTGCACGAAGAAAACTAAAATGATGCGGCGTGCTGCTGCTGCAGCATATCCACTCTGCTTCTCTTGGCCCCGTGTAGCGATCGCCACCTCCCCTCCGCCGCTATTTAAGTAGAACAATGACTAGTGCAGAATTAAGTTGTATTTACCGGAGATGAAGTGTAGAAAATTCGAAAGCCCGACTCTTGATCAACTAAAGCAGGGGTCGGCAACCTTTACCACTCAAAGAGCCATTTGGACCCGCTTCACACAGTAAAGAAAATACTGGGAGCCACAAAATCCTTTTGAAATTTTAAATGAAATAACGCTGCATATAACAGGGTTTTTTTTGCAACAGAATAGACCCGAAACAGAACCAACGCACCGGGGAAAAAAAAAAAAAAAAAAAAAAAAGAACCAACGCACCTCTGCGCTTGTTGTTGTTTTTTCCGCATCTTCTTCATAAAACTTCTACTTTTGTTTTATGGAAATCATCAACTCTGCTAATGTCAGAGCTTTTATTTTGAATAACGCTTGGTGCGAGTAAACCCATGTCATGGTCGGGTTATTTGATTTTCAGCCCATATAAACGGTACATCCAGAATACTTTCTTTTCTTTTAATACAAACACATTTTAATCACATCCGGAAAAGTTACGCACGTAAACGAGCTCCTGTCATTAACCAGTTAACAAGCTAACAGCTGGATTAGACTTTGGCCGCGCAGGAAAACGCTCACAGTGCCGAGCCAAGCGATGTTGGCGTTTCCTCACTTTGAAAATGAACAAACGTTAGATATAGAAACGACTTACCCTGCTGTTTAGCTCTCTTTACCCTCATTAATGACTCCATGTTATTTTACGTCCTATGTCACCGTTGTGTTCTTGTCATTTGTAGAATTTACTTCTTCTTCTTCTTCTTTTTGTGGAGTTTTATAGCGGTTGGCAACAAACTTTAATGTAGAATTTACTACAAATAAGCAGCATTTAAAAATACCGCCTCAACTACGCCTCGCTGTGTTTATTTCGTCTCTCTGCTGCCAGTCAGCTAACAGTTCTTCTTCTTGAGTTTATTGGCGGTGAACAAACATCTTTTCAGTGTGCATTACTGCCACCAACTGGTGAGGAGTGTTCATCAGCCAACATTGACGACAGCCTGCATGCGGTAAACTAACCTGACAAAAGCCAGCTGTATGTCGCTCCGCCTAGCTCCACTCACATACATCTGGGACACCGCCATAGGAATTGCCTTTACAGAAGGCTGGGCCTTATTAAAAATTCTTGCATATGATTGGATAAGCCACTTGTCTGTCATCTTTATTGACGTGCTATTTCAACCACTCACACCGAAGCTAACCCGTGACGCTGATGATAGCGACGCAGAAAAAAAAAAAAATAATAATAATAATGTGTTTGCGGCTCTAGTGGCATGCGTTTTATTGACAGTGAGCTGAGAGGAAGAGGGGGGAAGACAGGTGGCAAAGCGCCGCGGGTCAGAGTCGATTCCGGGGCGACCGCGTTGAGGACTAAAGGCCTCCTAACATGGTTCGCGCTAACCGCTCCGGGGCGCTTCCGCGTCCGCCGCGGATGCGCCCCGGAAAACAAAACTTGCCAAATCCGGTCGGGAGAAGGGCGAAAACATCGTTTCCACCAACAAAAGCCTTCAGAGGCGTTCTCTGATTTCTTTTAATGAAACAATATTAGGTAGATTGGACAACACGGAAGAAATAGCAGCATCGATGTTAACGCTTGCTTCCTCGACGAGCCGCCATTGCTATCAAAACAGTCTCACGTCATGGTCGCGTCTCCACTACGTCACATCTATGAAACTCCAGCCCTGCGTCCTGATTGGCCAGGCCATAAATTTGGTTGGAGAAATCACTCTCTACCGGCGGTGTCCCAGATGTATGTGAGTGGAGCTAGGCGGAGCAACATACAGCTGGCTTTTGTCAGGTTAGAGGTAAACGGCTCTGCGACATAATTATTTTCAACAGCTGAGCCACATCAGAAGGATCAAAGAGCCACAACTGGCTCGCAAGCCATACGTTCCCGACCCCTGAACTAAAGCTTCACATAAGGCAAAAATAACAAAGAATTCCACTTACAAAGCTTTAACAGTTACTTTCCTCAGTTACCACAGGCTTATTAAGTATTGATAAAGGGAAAGGCGATGTAACACAGTGGTAAACATGCCCATGTGTCAGCTCTGTAACAAGCTGCAGGCATCAAGTTTAGAATATGTGAAAATTTGAATAATAATATTAGTTTAAACATTAAATATCTTGTCTTTGTAATTTAGTCGGTTAAGTTGGTTGAAAAGAATTTGCAAACCTATGTATTTTGTTTTATCTATGGTTTACACAACATCCCAATTTAATTGCAGTTAGAGTTGTAGTTGGAATGTTTTTAAACAAATGTACGCACACAATTTAAAGGTTTCGTTTAGACATACAATTTTCTTTAGTCTGAATGTTCACTCCAACACAAACAATCAAGCAAAGTAGAAAAAGGATCCAAGTTGTTTCTTTTAACATGCATTTCAGCTGTTTTCACACCATCAGGGCCTCTTCAGTAACATGATTCCATGAATTCTCTTACATTTAAATTTTAGACAACCACAGAAATACATTAGTGCTGCATTAGGAGCATCAGTGGAAAAGCCATTTAGCTAGATAGTACATAAGTGTTGGATAATGGTTCACAAACAGCAAAACATTGTGCCCTTTAGAAATTTAAATGTAATCTGCATGCCAAGTTTGATGACCTTGTGTAAAAAAATGCAAGCACAATAATGTACAGAATTCCTATTATATTTACTGGAAAGTAATTAGGACATAACTAAAAAGAATTGGTCACTTACCATGGACATTTCCTTATAGTAAAATTTAGCCAAGAAAGAATAATGGCAATAGTTTGTGGACAAATTTTAAACCTTACAAAAAGAAAGGCGTTAGTTAAAGGAGTGGCGATAGAGCGAACAGGGGCTCTATGCTTTGTACTGTTGTTCAATTACGCACTGTTTTAAAGTTATTTAATGTTTAATAAATAACTCTCTGTCTGTTAGGTATAGTCCGCTCTAGAGCTGATATCAGGACAATAGTTGAAAGGGATGATTCAAGCACTGGCGATCTTTTAACAGCAAACTGCACAGACATAGAATAAGGAGTGACAACTTCTCTTCAAATTCAAGAATTTATTAACAGAAATAAAATGAACATCCAGAGAACATCCAGATCCAGAGAACATCACTGAATTAACACTATATTTCAATCAAAAAATACTCTCTACTAGACTAGTGAAACTTAACTAAAACTACTAAGCAAAATGAAAATAAAAAGAAGCTAAGGAACTATTTACACAAAAAGAAATTAAAGACAAAACAAAGTGGTTGATCATCATCATCTGCATCCTCAGAATAATTCAGTGAATCCTGGCTCACTGCAGATCTGAGTTAAAGAACCAAAGTTCATTTTAAAGAATGTGAATTGAGTTTAAATTAGCTTAACTAATTCAGAACAACATTTGGTATGTGTTTCAACCCATTCACAATGCAAATCCTGAGCCAAACAAAACATTATTTGATAAAATAACATTTTAAAGAAGGATTTTTTCAGTAAGTGTCATGTTTGGTTTAAGATGTCTGGGTCTCAGAACGGGGAAACGCTTACCACGGAGCTCTAGGAACTAAGCCGGGGGGGAGTGAGATGGACTCAGCTGATGTTGGAGGAGCTGATGACAGAGTGACCGGTGAGCGGAGGTTAGGCAGGGTCCGCGCAGCGCCGGCGGGTCCAAGGATCCGGAGAAAACAGCGGGAGGAACCAGGAGAGTCCAGGGTGACCAGGGTGAATCCGGGGAGGGAAACCTCGTGCCCGACTTGGTACCACCAAGAGAGTTTGAGGGGGAGGTCGCCAGAGCAGAATCTGAGCGGGTAGTGGATTCGGGAGCCTGGTCTTCAAAGCGTAGAGTCACACGAGAGAAAGGTTCCCAAAAAACACGAGAGCACTGGAGAAAAACACACGAGACAGATATTAGATCCAAAACGGGGATCGGAAAAACTCACGGGCATGAAGCTCTGGAGGTGGTTGTGGCCTTTAGGCATACCGCGACAAGGTAACACTCTGGCATCCTCCCGCTGTTCGTGCGCTTTTGTTATAGTGCGCTGAGATGCCGCTGAACACGCTGCAGGTGTGTCGGTCCCGCCCACCAGTCAACTGCTGTCACCTGTGAGCAGATGAGAGGAGGAGAGCGCAGAGCCGGCAAGGCTGCGCGGCTCTGCCTGCTGAGTCCTGACAGTAAGAATCTGTAAACTTTAGGGACGCTTGATTTTATTTCTGCGATTATACCTCTGGGAGGCTAGGGGTCACTGTAGCGATTGGTCCGGTCTGCGAGACTTTAAATCGACATTCATATTCCATATAAATGCAGTGATAATGCACGTAGCATTATCGAACGATGGCGGAGCAAAACGAAACAAACCTGATGCTTGAAACGAATAGTAGTCACATATCCGGGAAGAGTGAATGTTACCGGAAGCTAATAGCATTAGGCTAGCAGACATTTGGGGCTAATTTTAAAAAGCTTAGGCTTTACTTTCGTCGTAATGAGCGGACTGGATAACATAAACATTAATATCCCATCAATGTATGAAAGCCTTGTGAAGATAACGTTTGTTATGACCATGAAAACACACTTGAATTACATCAGCCAATGGCCTGATTCGAAGAAGCTAGCAGGAGCTACTTCGGTTAGCTCCATGTGTTTAAAAAACCATGTAACTCATTACGTAAACCTTCTAAATAAACCATTCAACTTCCCCTGTTTATTTCTCTGCCAAACCTGTCAATGCCTCTGTCAGTTCACTTCACTTTGGGCATCCAGTTGGAAGAAGTTGAAAGCAGGGGATAGCTGCTTCGCAGCAGCAGACATGCGGCTCTGAGCTAGCCGAAACATGGTCGGGGTAGGCTGGGCCGAGGTCCTGCATGCAGTTTCTAAGCTATCAGCATGGAATACTGAGTCCTGTGTCGGTTTTTGGCCGCTCCACATTGTCTGGAATCAGCTTCCTGCAACATCTGAGAAGAACAAACAAAGCTGGTTTTGGCAGAGGGATTCTGTGTTAAGACCTAAGTCTGATTTGGCCGGCAGTTTCTCCGATGCCAGTCAGGTCCTTCGCTCCGCAGAGGATGAGAAGGCACATTTACTCAGCTTGTGGGCCTTTTTGAGGCCCATGTGGGCGCAAGGCTGGCCCCCAGGGGAGACCTTCTCCTTCAGAGTCCCAGGAAGAAGTGTGTAATATAGTGAGGAGTGTAATATTCCGGTTTTAGTTCTGGCTTATGTTATTATTTTTAGTTTTCCTCCTCTCTCCTGTTTTTGATTGTCTGGTTGTTTTGAGATTCTGTCTTGTTTGGATCCTCGTTTTGTTGGTGTCTATTTGGTCTTATTTTCTACCTTAGGGTTTTTGTCCATCAGTCAGTGTGCTCCTTTTATCACTTCCACCTGTTTTTGTTAATTAGTCCCGCCCTGCTCCCCTGTTCCGTCACCTATTTAAGCCCACCTTAGTTATTTGTCTGTTGCCAGAATGTCTTGTGTAGTTCCCTCCCGTCAGCTTGCGGTAAGCACTTCCTAACCTCTGTTATTTTACCTGCCCGTCTGCTAATCCGTGTCTGATCTGTTCTTTGCCCTCCTGTTTTTTGAGTCAGTTTAGCTTATGTCTGGTCCTGTTTGAATCCCGTATGTTTCCCTTTTTTGCCTCCTGGATTTTGTTATTAAACCCCTTTTTCAACACTCAGCTCCGTGTCTGGCTCACATTTGGGTTCTATCTCCACGATTCATTACAAGGAGTGGTCTATGCTCATAGCAAGCATCCCTGCTGTGAGAGGCTGTCTATGTGTGGATGTGTGAAATTCCTTTGCTTACAATCCATTTGGATTTCTACCCATGTTACATGTTGCCAATTCAATCTGAATTCTAGTCCATGGCTCTGATGGCACAACACTACATAGCGATATAGAGGTGAGTTGTGTTTTTTCACCATATTTCTCTCACCTCAGGTCATAATCACTGCCAATGAAATCTCTCAAGAAGGGCCAGCTATTTACCACTGCACTGTGAAATGACCATGACAGGACTGGCCACCTCCACTTCTTTGATCTTATTGCAGATCTATATCTTGACACATGAAGATCATGTAGAACCATGCCACCCATGTTCTGGTTGTATGTAAAGAAACACTGATCACCAAGGACATAAAGGCCATTCTGAATGAGAAGAAGAGGGCGTTCAGAGATGGCAACCGTGATGAGGTGAGAGAGTGCAGGGGGTACTGAAACGTAAAATCAGGGAGGCTAAGGACAAGTAAAGGAGAAAACTGGAGAATAAACTCCAGACCAACAACATGAGAGATGTGTGGAGTGGGATGAGAGCCATCACAGGGTTCCAGAAGTCTAGGTGGTGTGGGGTTGGAAGGTCGTGTGAACCGGGCCAATGAGCTGAATGTATTTTTCAATAGGTTTGATACTGCGGTCCATCCCCCACAACTCTCTGCGGCTGGCATCCCTACAACGACCACTCCACCTTCCCCCACTCGTCCTCCTTACAGACCCCCTGTCTGCTCCTCACCACCTCAATCCACTTCCACCGACTCCACCCCTCCCCCTGCTTCACATCATGTCCTCCACAACCTGAGGACATCACCCCTCACCCTACTGTTACCACTACAGTGTCCTTCACTCCTGACCTGGTGAGAAGAAAGCTGACCAGACTCCACTCCAGCAAAGCTGCTGGCCCCAATGGTGTATTCCCCAGGGTGCTCAAAGCTTGTGCCTACCAGCTGTGTGGAGTACTTAGCCTAGTCTTCAGCCTGAGCCTGCACCTCCAGAGAGTCCCCGTGCTGTGGAAGACGTCGTGCCTCGTTCCTGTGCCAAAGACGCCGCGTCCCAGCGGCCCTCAGGACTACAGACCGGTGGCACTGACATCCCACATCATGAAGACCTTTGAGAGGCTAGTCCTGGAGCAGCTAAGACCCATGGTCAGGCCCTTCACCGATCCACTACAGTTCGCCTACCAGCCCCGCCTGGGAGTTGAGGATAGCATCATCTTCCTGCTGAACAGAGTCTACACTCATCTGGAAAAGCCAGCGAGCACTGTGAGAATCATGTTCTTTGATTTCTCCAGTGCCTTCAACACCTACTGGGTGAGAAGATGACGGCGATGAAGGTGGAGGCCCCTATGGTGTCCTGGATTGTTGATTACCTGACGGGCAGACCACAGTATGTACGTCTACAGAACTGTGTGTCTAACAGGGTTGTCAGCAACACTGGGGCCCGTCAGGGGACTGTCCTCTCCCCCTTCCTCTTCACCTCAGAGTTCAACTATTGCACTGAGTCCTGCCACCTTCAGATGTTTTCTGATGACTCAGCAATAGTTGGCTGCATTGAAAAGGGTGATGAGAGTGAATATAGGACTGTGGTGGGCAATGTTGTAAATACATATATAGAAATGTGTGTACATCTGGAGCGTGTAACAAAAGTAATTTCCCTCTGGGATTATTAAAGTATGTCTGATTCTGAAACTGTGGCACTTTGACAAAAGCTGTTTTGTGTTTTCCCTAACCTGGATGCTTTACCCTCTGAATATGTTTCTACAGCATTTGTTGCCATGGTTACAACACTGTTATCCTTCCATAGCACCAGTAACTTCTCCCCCTCTGAAAAGACTTCAGTGCTTCCACAAGGCATGTTTTTCAAAACCCTTCTTGTTTGTAAATGGGATGTCATGCAGACGGAACTGTCTCAATGTTCCAAGGGATCCATACCTTCCTTTGGTCATTTCGTGAATGAGGCTAAGTGAGGTGAAAAGGTTATCATGCACAAATGTGCATCCTGAAGGAATCTCTGCTTCTTCAGCCAGACCAAGAACCACGCTTGGGCCCTGTCCTAAGCCTGTCTTGGACATGTGTGTGTGGACTCCACTATAGGGCTCCATGTGAAACATGTACCCTGTGGGTGGAGCAAGATTCCACAACTTGTACCAAAACCGGATTGTTTACCCGTGATGAACTGTTTGCAGTCATGCCTAGCATAATAAGGTATCGTGCTTTCATCAAGTAATAGTCGTTTAGTGTATAGCATCATTTTACAGGAATCATTTAGTGCACTGAAGATTGGCCGCACTTTGTAGAAAGGGTCACAAGATAAGAGATAAGAGATAAGATGGTCTTTATTGATCTCACAATGGAGAAAATCTGTGGTCTTTGAGTTATCCACCAGATGAATTGAGGCCATTATCTAATCAAAGCGATTCCTTCTGTTTCCATTCTCATTGCATGGCTTCATTGTGGACATTAGGGTCATATGACCAATACATATATATATATATACACATATATATGGGATTCTGTTCACATTCTGTGAACAGAGTCCCATTAAAAGTCAGTAACTCCTCCATGCTCATATCAAGTGCCTTTCCGTTGGTTTGAATTGAAAAGTTATTTGACATCTCAACAGTACGCTTCCTCAAAGTTTGTGGATAAATAAGTAGGAACAAATAAACAGGTTCGGAATTAGTTTGTTTTTGACTTTTACTATTCTTAAGAGCAAAAGATGCAATCATGCTTAAAATGTAAGTTATATATCAGCAGTAGACCCTTTAAAAAACGTAAAAATATTGCAGTTGTATTTGTTACTTAAGATTTAAGTTTACTTACTTTCTCTTGTACTGGTTTGAGACAGACATCTTCCTCCAGAGGTGCAGACAGGAAGTAAAGAGATCTGGTCATGTGACCTTTGACAGCAGTTACATGGAATCTATTCTATTTATAGAGGAGACCCCGTTTTTATGTTAAAACTTGCATCAGCTGCCCAAAGCTAAAAAAAATAAATAAATAAAAAACACTTTTAGAGCTTCCAAAGATAAAAAAAAAAAAAATACTGGCTACAATTGTTGCCAGTGGGATTAAACAGATCATCTGACCAGAGGTTGATGGTAATACCATGGACACATTTTAAAACACGTGGAGATCAGTTTCTGGAACACTCTCCTGCTGTCCCTGTGCTGCATGACCTCCACTGACTCTTAAGAAGTGGGTAAAGAAATTTTTATTCAAACTATACAACTATATTTATTTTTAAATATATTGTTTTTGTTATCGTGAAGCTCTGTCTGTGATACGTGCCAAAATATTTTTAATTACTTACCAGTGTGCAAATACTTTTTCACAGCACTGTATGTTATACTTGAATTCAGGATGTTTGCCAGTCTTGGGTTAGCTGAGTGAGTCGTGCTATGCTCAGTTTGGCTTGGTTACTTGTCTGGAAGATGTTTTACTCCAAGGTCCCATTTCACAAAGTGGGGTTAGTGGATATCCTGGGTTTTCTCTTTCAGAAAGGTTCTTGGCTTTATTTTAGGTTGATAATTCAATAACATCTATCAAGTGATAGACGTGCAGTATGATAAAAAGGGTCAATAAAAAGTTGAATAGAAGAACGGTTTTCCTTCCCTTTGCATTCTTGCCTGTCATGTAGGTTAATGGTAAAGTCACTACATCCTCCCAACCAATCACAAACCCAGGAATGCTCCTTCACCAAGCTCCTCCCCCTTCAAAGACTTTGGAGAACACATTCTTTTTTGTTTTTATAAAGTTGCAGTTTTGTTAAAAAGTTGGTTAAATAAAGGGTTGTGTTTGAATTCACTGTTCTAGCTCATCAAGCAACAGCATAAATTGGCCTGGTCTGCACTTAAAATATGTCATGTTTTTAGATGAATCCGAACACAACCACACACAGAGCTCAGTTTTTGTGAGTTTGAGGATGATGAATAGTGGAGGATTATGACCAGAGTTCAGACCAGGGGTCCGTTCTTCGTATGTCGCTAACTCAGTTAACTGGATTTGATTGTTGACCATTTGGCATGATCTTGGATCGTTTGGTTCTGAGAAACTCATCCCGGACTTGCTGTCATAGCAACAGGTGCGCAAACTTAAGTCTGCTCGCACCGTCTGGTCCACAAGTTCATGGATCACTGGACTGGCGTCCTCCAACAGCTGTCAGCGGTGGCGCCAATCCTGGACTCGAGCCCCCAAAATTTTGTTACAGGTCCCAAATATGGGACTGTAGTAACAAATTTAAATATCCTGAAAGACAGGTGAAATAAAAGGAGATTTAGACACAGCAGCTTTCCATGTTTTCTCCCAAATTGGATCTGAGTTATTTATTCAGAATAAACCACAAAACACATGTGCATCAACTGTCTCGCTCAAGCTCCAGTGTGGTGCACAACACACAAAGCACACAATACACAAATATACAATAGTAGATAGCAATCTTATCCCGAATGCATACATAAACAATTCATACAAAACATTACCATCTCCCAAAATAATAGAATATCACATATCCTATACTCTATATTCACCTTCCAACATATCAGTTATCCAAGGCCACTGTGGCTTCATAGAGTGCTTTAACATGTCTACATTGTGATTAAAGTTGTAGCTGCATATAGCTGCCTAGCGAATACTGGACTAAAACATTCAAACTGCATTTGATTACTGACAAAGGCTACAAGATATAAGAATCACTTTAAATCACTTAAACTGACACTGATTTGATGACCAGGTATACACAATACAATTTAACCCTCCTGTTGTCCTCGGGTCAAAATGACCCGCCACTGTGTTAAAACCCCCCAAAAAATCCACTAAATGTTATTTTTTTAACTTGAGATTTTAAGACTTTTCCTATATTGGCCAAAACAATAGAAAAAGTTAAATGTTGCTTTTATTCACATTTCCATATAAGCTGTACAAAAAAAGGTACAAAGATGGTCTTCGGGTCAAAATGACCCGTGAGGCAAATAGAGTTGAAATCAAGGTCACAGAGTTATTTACAAACCACAGAATGTTACAAAGTTTTAGTTGTGTCTCAGATCAATCAGTAGCATAAGTAAACAAGGCAAATCAGGTGGTGTTCTCGCAGACTTCATAAGACCACCTGTTATTTCCAGAGGTTATAAAGGTCCTGCATAACAGGACCCTGAATTGTCTGTGCTGAAGCCATGAGTGTGCGTTACAACACTGAAGAGGCTTTAGAGGTGATTTTCTCACATGTCCAGCAAGACAACTCTGATTCAGAAGAGGAAGTAGAGGATGTATCCGAAGAAGAAGATGGAGAGGAATACAACCGAGAGCATGATGAATCATCTTCAGAAGAAGAAGAAAACCCTGAAGCTGAAAGTGAGACTTTCCTTTCAAAAAATGGCAAAATACCATGGTCCTCAGCAGCATATGACCAACACGGCAGGCATGCAGAACAAAACATTGTAAAGATGACCCCAGGACCCACAAGGTATGCCGTTTCTCATGCCCATGATATTGTTTCTATATTCTACCTGTTTGTCACACCAGCAATAGAAAAAATAATCCTGGAGATGACAAATCTGGAGGGTTTTCGCAAATATGGAGACAGCTGGAAAAAGATGGATGAGATTGACCTCCAGGCCTATTTAGGGCTGATAATCCTAGCAGGTGTATACAGGTACCGAGGTGAGGCTGCAGCTAGTCTATGGGATGCAGAGAGTGGAAGGCCAATTTTCCGAGCCATAATGCCACTCAAACTCTTTCACACCTACTCAAGACTGATACGATTTGATGACCGTGAATCAAGACCAGCAAGACGTGTGACAGACAAACTTGCAGCCATAAGAGAGGTATGGGACAAGTGGGTGGAGCGGTTGCCCTACCTCTACAATCCAGGGCCTGATGTGACAGTGGATGAGCAAATGGTTCCATTGGGGAACAAAAGGGGAGAGAAGAGGAGGCGAGAGGAGGCGAGAGGAGGACGACGTATTGACATCATTTTGTTCATTTTCTTAAGCTATAGAAATTCAAGTGGAGAGAGAAAACTCAAGTATTCACACATTTTGTGGTGAACTACAATATACAAGATGAAATTTGGTGTTTAAAATTCAATTAAGCTGCTTATATTGGGGGTTTAGTGAAGACGGGTCATTTTGACCCGGAGGACACGGGGTGTATACAGAAAATGAGGACAACAGGAGGGTTTTAAATCATTGTATGTTGCATTGTATTATTATTATTATTATCATATATTTGATTTTTTTTAGATACAGTCAATAAATGTGAACTTGTATCATAATATAATAACCTCTAAGTAAACATGTTGTGAACGAGGATGCTTGTGGACTGGCTTTTTTATTTATTTATTTTTACAAATTTTTTGCTGCCATGTCCTGTCAATGCCCCCCCCCTCCCCCCCCCCACCCCCACACACACACACACACACACTCCCCCTTTTGTGTTGAATGAGTGACGTGTGAGAAAACAGCTTTAATTCTCCATCACATAACTTTCATATCATGCATGCATTGACTTTTTCAACAATTCTCTCTTGCGGTTTTCAACAGCAACGGCATTGTTTCTTATGGTTTAATATTGTCCATATGCCTTCTTTAAAGATTTCTAATTCTACTCGTAGGACATGCGTACTTCCAACCTTATTTCCTGTCATTGCCATGGTGAATCACGTTATTTGCGTTCCAGTGATCGGGCTTTTTTTCATGCTCATGCTCACGTTCAATGGTTGATCGGGCGCTGTGTTTAGTTACCTGACTGATATCATCTGTTCGGAAATCGGAAAAATGCTGAGTATGACAAAGGGAGGAAGAAATACTCAGAGTAGCAGCTTTCTACTAAGGGTAGATCAGCCGTTTTTTTCTGAAACGACGCTCAGAACAAAGACGCACAGCGCAACCTGCCCAACCATAAAGGCGTCTGCCCAACCCATCCATCAGTGGTGCTCTATGAAGGTAATTTTGTTCCAATACGATTTGTGCATTGTAAGCGTGAATTTGAAGTTGTAGAGGGAGTTAAATTCTAAGTTTTGTATTTGTAGAATTAAAAAAAAAAATTACAAGTACAATTTTTTTTTACACCTGTTAAAATTTTTTTCCCCTCTACACAAATACAAATTAATAATTTACAACTGCAAAAATCTGCTGCTGTGAGTCACAAATTCAACGTTACAAGTTACGCCTTCATTTTCACTTTTGACACAAACGTGGCGCCGGTAAAAATGATCTGTAACTTGTGGGTAGTACCCTTGATTGGACAGCAGGGGGCGCTGCCTGCTCCGTCAGTCTGTACCAACCGGAAATACATACCTTGTTGCCTTTTAAGTACCCTGCACGCATATGCCTTCGAAGGACGCAGCTGTCACTGTCATAAACAAGGCCGTGTTTTTCTTTCTTGTCACTACAATTTAGAAACGAAATACCAGAAAAATTTAATGAAACAAAACGGCCCGTTTTTGGATTTCGCCAATTCATTTTCCATTTTAGGCTATTCAATAAGGGATCTAGTGGGAGAAGGAGGGACCTGTCGGACCTGTCTATTGCCTCCCCTGTCCCTTAATCCGATCAGCCATTTCGAAACTGCCCTCTCCACATGATTCCTGGTGATCTCGCTGGTTAAGGTGTTCTTCTTTAAAGCACCTGCAGGAAATATATGTTATGGTCACTATGGTCACAATAAATGAGTATAAATTTCTTTTTTTGAGAGCAAGGTATTCTCTAGTAGTAGGCAGAATTACTCTAAGTACAAACCTGATGCAGTGAAGAATTCCCCTTTTCGTGCAGTTAAGCGAGATACAAGATGTTATTTATGTAATATGCTGGGTCACACTCAGTATTTTTGCCCCTTTACTAATCAGTCTAAGCCATCCCTGTTTTGCACTGTCCCCAGGTCAACTAGACATGTTTTTCAGAATGCTGCTCATACTGCACCAGTTTTAGTTAATGGTCAGCTTGAAATAGCGTTGATAGATACGGGTGGATTTCAGACCGAGGTTTTGTCCTCCTTAATATCTAGAGAGAGGTGGACTGGGGAACAGTCTCATATAAGCTGTATTCATGGGGATAAACATGTATATCCAATGGCTGACGTATATGTGACTGTGGGAGGGCACATTTTTTTCATGTCAGTAGCTCTTGCCTCAAAGTTGCCATACGCAGTTATTCTGGGTAATGATGTCCCCATTATTGCAGATCTCATCAAGCAGGCAGGACTACATCCTCACAGAGGGCAATCAGTGACGCACACAGAAAATGCTGCCCAACTAGAAGTAAGGGATGCCCTATTGGACCAATCGGTAGACTCTCAGTCTAAAGCAACATCTACAGGGTACAGCATGGTGACCACAAGGGCGCAGAGTGTACAAAATGTCTTGAGGGAGTTACCATTTTTGAAATCAATGGGAAACGGGGCCTGTTAAACCATCTAAATCTAGAGCTCAGAGAAGAAGGGAGAAGATGAGAGGCTTAGCCAGGCAACCAGATGACGTTTCGATACCATCTCAACTGTTAGATGTTAACCTTCCGGTAAATGTGGGTGAACTTCAGCGGCAGGATCCAACTTTAAAATGTTGGTTTGACAAGGTGACTGATGTTGAAGGAAACGCACAGGGCAGTCCAGGATTTCTTGCTGAGGCTACTTATGTAGTAAAAGGGGGAATTCTGTATCAGTGTAAAGGGGATGTGCAGTCGTTAGCATTACCACAGGAGTTCAGAGAGAAAGTAATGGATCTGGGACACACTGTTCCATGGGCTGGACATATGGGATTTCAGAAAATACTGTGTAGAATTGCTAGACGGTTTGTGTGGCCAGGCATGTATAATCAGATATCATTTCCCATACCAACTACCAAGAAGAAAATGAGAAGCTTTTTGGGCCTTGTGGGGTGGTACAGAAAGTTTATTCCCAAGTTTGCAGAGCACAACCAACAGACATAAAGCAACAGATACAATCGAGTAACACCTTGACGCCATTGCTAAATCATATGTATTATTATTTAAGCTGACATGTGTAATGTGATACCTGAAAAAAGAAAGTGCAAGAAAATAAATAAATACATTACAGGCTTTCTGTATATAAGTGAACACTTAATACCTGGAACCCTGCACATGTGGGAGTTTGTGAGAGTGCACTAGTTTAGGTGAAAATTATCCAAAAGGAAATAGCTCGATAGTGGTTGTGGAGAACCAAAGACCCGCCTTCCCCGAGCACAGAGGCAGGGGTCAGGGGACCCATAACCCCGGACTCCCAAAGGGGCCCCCACAGCAGTGCGCCCAAGAGGGGCCATCACAGGAAATCTGCAACCCCCCCCCCCCCCCCGAGGAAAGAGGAGAGACGACCCCGAGGAAATCCCCCAGCCACCGCCCCCAAGAGCCGCGGGGACGAGCCCGTGGGCTCCGCCGGCAGCCAGCCGCGCTGAAGTGGACCCGGCCATGGGCCCTGAGGGCCAGAGGCTCCGGGGGGCCAGGCCCCGCAAAGCCGCCACCGGGAATGGGCACCCACCCGGGAACCCGCCCCAAACCCGAGGACCGTCAACGCGCCAGAGGGCCAAGGCGCCTGCCAGCGCAGCGGAGGAGGGCAGGACGTGGAGGGATGGACTCTGCACCTATCGGAGACTTGAGATGTTCTTGGGAGAGGGAGCAGACCGGACCCGAACCTGGAAAAAAAAAAAAAAAAAAAATTCATTCACACCATCCCTCCCTAGTGCCCCACTCACCACACACAGACACAAAAAAAAGGGGGGGGGGGGGGGGGTCACCACAATTCAACTATACGACTGCCTGTGCCCGACCCCCGGACCCGCCCCCGGACCCGTCCCCGGACCAGACGCCCCCCGGACCAGGCCCCCCAAAGAGGGGGGGCCAACACGACCCGTACCCTCAATGTCTAAATGCGAGAGGGGGTGAAGGGAGCCATCCGAGGCGAGGCTCACACAACATAAGCCCCCCCCCCAGACGTCTTCACCCCCACCCCCCCATACCGTGGCCTACATGAATGTGCGTTGTGAAAATGTTTAGAGTGAAAGTGTCTAAAATGCATGATGAAATTGGGGAGAGGGACGTCACCAGAAAGTGGCAACCTCCAGTAACGCCCCCTCCCCAAGGACCTACATGTGTGGCGGCGTGATGGAGCAGGCAGAGGGAGGAGTCCGGGGATGGGGAGCAAAGGACTGGGGAGCCAACCCAGGGAGCCAGCTCCCCTACTGACTCCAATAGTCACCCCCGCTCCCGAAAGCCCCACCCGGAGAATGGGGCCCCTCCAGCGGCACCACCATAGCCCGGGGGCCGGGGAGAGGCCGCAGGGCCGTCAGCCAACCACCCACCAGGACCAACACCTCCACCCCCCCAGCCCACCTGGGGGGGGGTGGAGGTGAAACAAAAAACAAACAAAAAAAAAAAAAAAAAAAAAAATATATATATATATATACACACATATATATATATATATATATATATATATATATATATATATATATATATATATATATATAAATAAATAAATAAATAAATAAATAAAAATAAATAAACAAATAAATTAATAAGATGGGGGACCCTGGCCAGCCAGCCCGCACGAGCCATCCCAAACCCCCCCCCAGGTGAAGCCCGCACCGGGAGACTACACGGACCAGGACCGGGATAGGGGGCCGGACACAAGCCCACCAGAACGTCCACCCCCCCCCCCCCACCCCCACCCGTAGACTTAACCCCTCTCCAACACTAACATTCAAACATCTCACCATACATTCGACAGTAGACATCCAGGCTGGGTTAGTCCCTACTCCCCCTCCCCCCACTAGCAGAATGCCGATCCAAAGAAGGGGAAGAGCATCTGCCCTGAGATGTTAATGGCCATGCCCCCCTACCAGCTCAACAGGCTCCGAGGCCCCCCAGCGCACCAGAGGCCCCGTGCAGGGGCAGACACCCGGGCGCGCGCCGGCCCAGACCCCAAGCGGCACACCCCCCGGAACCGGAACCCCCGAGGCCCCGCCGGGGCCCCCGCCCGAGGGCGGCGCACCCCAGGGACCCCAGGCCCCCAGACCCACCCAGGACTCACCCAGCGACAGCACAGCTACCGGGTCAGTAACCCACGTCCGTCACCGCGTAGCTCCCCAAGAGCATTCTCTAAACTATGTCTGCAGCAGACACTTTAAACCTAGCTCCTGCACTCTTTATAGTTACTTTCAGAAAAACAGTATTTATTAGATGTAGAGGCATGTTTTTACCTGTATTTCGTCCGAAAGATGTCTCCTCTCCAAGGATAAAAACAACGGCCGTTTCTCAATATGCGTTCTTGAGCGGTCTCGTGTGCTCGTGACACGTCATCATCCTCAGCCCGAGCACTGTTCCGATTGCCGAGAACGCCAAACCGAGAACGCGACGAATCCCCGGATATTGTTCTCGCCCGCCCTCTTTATCGAGCATGCATCAGAGCAGACTTGTGCGTTCTTCAGACTGACCGCTTTCCCAGAATGCACCGCGGCAAGACAATTTTTAGGCTTTTTAGAAATTAAAAATGTTGTTTTAAAAAATTTTTCGATAAGATTTATTGTGGTGTAGTTTATAGATAGTTTTGAATGTTAAAGAAATGCTAAAGAACTGTGCGACTCATGACGTCACAAGTACGCTTCTGTTCCAATACACCATACATGCTGCGTGCTCGCGTCTTCCTGTGTTCTCGCCAAGACCGGACTTGACGAGAACGCGAATTGAGAAACGCCCAACGACCTTCCAACAAGATGGCGTCTGTTAACTTCCGGCTAAGCGTGGTGTCGGAATCCACTTCCGGTAGAAACTAAACTGTTTTGTTAGCGAGACTACTGGATGATCCTGGACGATCCAAGGTTTAGTTCTGTTTCAGACAATTTTCGTGTTTGTTTAGTTAGCTTGGGTGATTTTCAAGATACTAATTTAAATGATTTAAATAATTTATAAATGTATCATCTAAATAGGCTGGATTAGTGTGCGATTAAAGACTTTTACTTATTAAAATTTTTTATTTTATTTATTTATTTAAAATAAATAAATAAAATACCATAAAAAAGGAGACCTTTCAGTGTCTGTTGTTATATAACATGTCGATTTGACCATTTTGAATTTGTAAACCGTGCCCGGCTGCAGCCCACCTATTGCCCATGCTTGGTCTAGCCCATCTACTGCCCACATGAGTCATGTGGGTAGTAGATGGGCTTCCCACATGGGTCCCAGCAACAGAGCCCACCCTGAGCCCATGCCCAGCTGAAGCCCTTCTAGCCCAAGTGAGGCCCTTATGGGCCCCACCTGGATGTGTTTGCTGGGTCCCCGTGGCAGTATTTGTATTTATTTGTGAGTGAAGATAAATCAATTAAATCAATGAAAAAAAATCTTCATTTCTCTGTTAGCTTCAAAAATATGTACTGTTCACTAAAATCAAGACACATATAGACAGTAATCCTATAGTGAAGGTGGGTTTTGCTTGAGGGGGTTTGCTTGATGAGAAAAATAAACTTTGCTTCTATATTTTTGGTTTACAGCATGTGATTTGCTTTTATGTTTCATGTTCCACTAATAAAACACACAATAATGTAATAAAGCTCACATCTCTACAATAAACTATCATGTTGCAACGTAAAACTGTTCTTTTTTTATTCAAAAGACATCTCTATGCTTCATTATTTTTTTTATTCAGGCTTCCATTATGTTACATTGATGCTTTTATTTTGAAATATTTTCCGGCACTTCCGGGCCAGCCGTGAAACCGTCTTTACCTTTTAATCTGAAGGAGAAAATGGAAAATGAATTGGCGAAATCCAAAAACGGGCCGTTTTGTTTCATTAAATTTTTCTGGTTTTTCGTTTCTAAATTGTAGTGACAAGAAAGAAAAACACGGCCTTGTTTATGACAGTGACAGCTGCGTCCTTCGAAGGCATATGCGTGCAGGGTACTTAAAAGGCAACAAGGCAGTATGTATTTCCCGTTGGTACAGACTGACGGAGCAGGCAGCGCCCCCTGCTGTCCAATCAAGGGTACTACCCACAAGTTACAGATCATTTTTACCGGCGCCACGTTTGTGTCAAAAGTGAAAATGAAGGCGTAACTTGTAACGTTGAATTTGTGACTCAGAGCAGCAGATTTGTGCAGTTGTAAATTATTGATTTGTATTTGTGTAGAGGAAAAAAAAATTGAACAGGTGTAAAAAAAAATTGTACTTGTAATTTTTTTTTTTTATTCTACAAATACAAAACTTAGAATTTAACTCCCTCTACAACTTCAAATTCACGCTTACAATGCACAAATCGTATTGGAACAAAATTACCTTCATAGGGCGCTCCGATCAGCACGTGGCGCTCACAAAGCGAGACTGTGGTACACCATCACACCAGAGTTGCAAAATGGTTAAAAATTAACCATTATTAACCGTTATTTTGTTTACAGTTCAGCTTGGATTTTATTTACTGCGCAGCATTGCTTTGCTGTGCGCGCTGCTCTGCGCGAATGCACACGCGTGCAGCTTAGAGGGAACAGAAACAGTTTGGCGCGTCAGTTCGAAACCGTTCCTATATCGGTCACGTGACTTTCCCGTGTCGATACGCGCATCGACACGGCTTTTGCTCTATGAGCTCGACACATGCGCCGACGCATCGGTGTTGCCGGACCCATCACTAGTGAATACTGGCAGGACCGGAGTAAGAGCAGGATCAGAACCACAGCAGGCAGGCGGAGAATGAAGGGAACTCGGGCTGGACGAAAACAGGATACGGTGAGCAGTAATGAGCAGAAGTAAACAGTACGAACCGACAGGGGAGGGCTGAATGCAGGGAGCTTAAATAGGAAGGCTGACAGGTGTGCTGAGTGCTGGCTTATTAGTGACTGGCAGGTGCAGTGATGGGCAGTAGCGCCGCTACATGTAGCGAAGCTATTAGTTAAACTACATTTTCCAGTAGCTTGACCGTAGCGTCGCTGCTTTATGAATCAAGTAACTTTCCTGTAGTGACGTTATTTTTTTGATCAAGTAGCGACGTAGCGTCCGCAAACGCTACAAAATTCAGGACATAACTAAGAAATGAAACCAGGTTTGCTATTTTTAAACAACATTCAGAGTGAACAATCCATCTGAGTTGTTCGTTGGACATGTTCATGCGCGAGCTTCTACTTTGCCTCTCCTGTCTGTATCTATCGAAACATGCGCATGCATACGGCAGTGGAACTTATGGCAAGCCGATTAGGCAAATACTCGCCCTTACAATAACGTGCAGTTCCAACCCGTATTTTACGCGAGCGCGCGTTTTTTAGTCACCGCGCGTTTCCAGCCAGAACGCGCGGTGACGTAAAAAACGCGCGCTCGCGTAAAATACGTGCGGTGGCGTTAATAACGTTTGGTGGCGTTTTTTGCATATTATATTATCAGGAGGTTGTCTTTTATGTGCTCAGCCACTAGATTTAAAGGCATTTTACCCAATAAGAACACTGCACCACCAGACCCAACCAGGAGGTCCCTGATCGTTGGGGAAAGGCAGAAAGAAGATGCACCTTCCTTTCTGATCCTGTCTAAATCCTGCTTAGTTCAATAATAAAGTCTGATATTACACAAAACTCACTCTGCTTGTTCTCCCTACTTATGCCCCTGGTGCAGAAGATAAATGAAATCTTTAACAGAAATGTTATTATTAATTCTGAAAATATTATCATGTGAATATAAATACAAAGCATACAGAAAATGCAGCTTTATTAAGTGACCTGGTTTATTTTATTTAGCTTTTAATTTCTTTTCAACATTTAGTTCTACTACTTGGCTTGTGCTTTGGTAGTTTCATGTTTAAAATGACAAAAGAAATATGAAAAAGCTTATGGTGCATCTTCTTTCTGCCTTTCCCCAACGATCAGGGACCTCCTGGTTGTGTCTGGTGCTGCAGTGTTCTTATTGGGTAAAACACCTTTAAATCATGTGGCTGAGCACATAAAAGACAACCTCCTGATAATATAATATGCAAAAAACGCTACCAAACGTTATTAACGCCACCGCACGTACTAGGCCAATAACCTTTTTGTTTTATTTCTAGCAGTAATTACTTCAGTTTGTATTTTATTGTGCTGCTCATAAAGCACTGTCTACACTGTGTTAGGTCATTGGCTGATCTTTAATAAATGTTTTAACCAGTGTATCAGACTCATTTTGAATTGATCTGACATTAGGTTGGTACAACGTTAAGTAGCTTCTGATGTAGTTAAGCTACTTTTAACACATTTGTGTAACTTAGCTTGCTATATTTCTATAGGTGGTAGCTTGTGTGTAGTGAAGCTTAATTTATTGTTGAGTAACTGATAGCTTAGCTCACTACACTGGACAAGTAGCTTGCCCAACACTGGGCAGGTGTACGTGATTACTGAACTGTGGGACCGGAGCTGTATGGAAGGTGAAAAAGTGTACTGAATATGTGCATGGTGCAGCAGGCAAAGCTGCACCATGACAGTTTAATGTTTTGATAATTATTGATATTGATCAATATCACTTCTTTTTTATCTGTATGTTTTTTTTCTTAATCGTCCAGCCCTATTTAGAAGAATCTAATCTGGGATCATCATTTCAAAATTTAGAAGCAAGCTCTTGCGCTATATACTAAAATTGAATTGAATTGAATTGTACATATTTCATGAAATATTGATTGAAAGTATTAGCGACTTTGACAGTGTGATGTTTTTTTTTCTTCAAATTTTAATTCATATGACTATTTATTTTTCCACATTATTTTACAATTTCCTTTAGCTTCAGTAACAATTTTTGTGTAAAAGTTGGCTTTTGAGTTGTGAAATTCTTCTACTTGATTTGGTAAACCTTTAAACAGTCTCAGGTCTGTGTGTTACCTTTCCAGTCCTTCGTTCCTAATCGTGGTACGGAACTGCTGGTCATGAAGCTAAGACCCGTCTCACCTTAGCTCGGCTCGTTGCGGCTGGTAACTATCAGTCCGGGTTCTTTACGCACACGCACAGAGGAGGAGAGGCAGAGTTGTTGAACATACGAACCGGGCTTTATTCGACACTTTTCCTCGTTTCAGTACATTACTTTTATGACTGCAGACTGGAGCTTACTCACCAATTGCAGGGCTTATTAAGCTGTAACCACAGTTCTTTTTCATAATATTCACTCTGTGTCTCGCTATGGAATGCAGCCTCCTGCAGCCCTGATAGAAGCATTTATCTCAATCTGCCAATCCTGATTGGCCGGTGAAAGTGCTCGTCTTACGCCACGCCCAGTAGCCCCGACTACTAAAGCGTGCGCAGATGACGTCACCTCAATTCAAAACCTCTTCTCACCTGAGAGCTTATCTCACGTCGGAGCCTTTTGCTAGCTTAACTGCCCACAGACGGACCTTGCTAGCTACCGTCGCCGGACGCTAGCACTGTGCTCTGACTTCTGCCCTGTCCGCTCACTCCAGACCGGACCGGTATCGTTTTATTCCGTTCACTCCACGGCGGAATCCCTCTCGGCTCCCCTCCGCGGAAGCTCGAGTCGGTCGAGCATTTCGAACACCAGCTACTTTCTCGACCCCACCACGCTAGCACGCCAGCTAGCCACGGTCCCTTTCCCTACCAGCACTCCAGCTCGTTGGTAAATGGCAACCGTCAAAAACCCTCACATCAGAGGAGACTACCGTCTTTGTGGTTGCGGGAATAAAGTTTCAGGGAAGGACACCCACCCGGTGTGCAGTACCTGTCTGGGGGTCGACCACGCCAGGTCAGTCCTCGAAATTCCCAGGTCCTGTGGGCACTGCAAAGTGTTCACGGTCAAGAGCCTCAGACGCAGGCTAGCCCGCCAGGTTAGCATCTCGGACCGTGACCCATTCCTCCCCACCGCCGCCCAAGGGGCAGCCGCGGAGGAGGACGAGGACATGGCTGGGGAAGCCCCGGAGACTGGCTACGACTGGGGTACCCAGTGCGAGCAGCTCCGTGCCGCCCCGTTTCCCGAGGAAGACGTGCTGGATGATGACGACGCCTCGTTCCTCATATCAGAGGACGAGGAAGAGGATGACACCTTCATGGCCCCAGCCCAGACTGAAAAGCCGAAGCTGCCAAGCCCTTCCACCAGGGAAGACAGGGGAGCGAGCTCACCAGTTCCCTCCCTCCATGTGGACCTGCTCGACGTGTACAAACACACGACAGAGAAACTGGAGATCCCCTGGCCGATCTGCATTGGCCACAATGCAGCAAAGATGCGAGGCAAAAAAGAAGGACAACGAGGCCCTCAAACCCTCAAACTTTGGCCCCAGCGCCTTCACCTCCGGTGCAGCGCAAAACCTTTGTGCAAGCTGCCTCCCAGCCGCCGCGTTTTAAAATACCGAGACGGCCACCACCACCTGGCCCGCCCCTCCCGATGAGGAAGGAGCGCGGAGCCGGCTGGCATGGAAAATCTGCCTCCCCGACCGCTGTGCCGCCGCCCACAGCTGCCGCGACCTTGGTCCCCCGGGCGACGAAGAAAAAGAGAGCGGCCTGACAGCTGCC
Organism: Fundulus diaphanus; assembly: GCA_037039145.1. NCBI lineage: Eukaryota > Metazoa > Chordata > Actinopteri > Cyprinodontiformes > Fundulidae > Fundulus > Fundulus diaphanus. Next base: position 13,009,898 of record CM073143.1, read on the forward strand.
CGTTCCTCAGTTGGTGCAGCCTGCAGTTCCCCGTTGCGCAGGCCCACCGTTTTGGCTTGTTCGTGCGCGCCCCGTGCCACGGCTGCCCGTTCCAGAGCCGGTCCGCGAGGGGAGGGACATCGCCTCGGAGAGTTGCGCTGTTGCGCCCCGAGCAGAATGTCTACAAGCACACACATACACACACGTTCGAAGGATAAACGGTGTGAAAATAAAAACAATAAATCTGTCACAACCAGGCCACGAGCAGAGGGTGCAGATAATAAAAAAGCCAAAACAAACAATGCTCTCTCCATAAGCAGGGTGGCCATTCAGCTCCCTGCAGCCCTGCTACCGGGATGGGCATCGCCATCCCCGCGGAGCAGAGCGGAGCGCCCCGTCACACCTGCGGTGGTACCCGAGGATCATTTCCCGGCTCTACCACAGGGGGGCGTGGAGCAAGAGCCGCAGTATGCTCCTCCTCTTTCTCTCAAATGGGAAAGCTGGAAAGCAGCAGCGGCTCCACCGTGGGTATTACGCACAATTTCCTGGGGATACAGGCTTCAATTCGCCACTGTCCCTCCCCGTTTCTCCGGTGTAATACACTCACATGCACAGGGAGAATCAGCTCGAGTCTTACAGGAGGAGATCCTCTCTCTGATAGACAAACGAGCGGTTTCTGTCATATCTCCCGAACAGAGTCTGTCAGGGTTTTACTCCAGATACTTCCTCGTCCCCAAACGGGGGGGGGGGGGGGAGGAGGGGAATCCGCCCTATTCTGGACCTGAGAGCCCTGAACAAATTCCTGCGGAAATATAAGTTCAGGATGCTGACACATGCAGCACTGCTGCGTCTAGTAAGACCGAACGACTGGTTTTCGTCTGTGGATCTGAAAGATGCGTATTTCCACATTCCCATTTACCCCCCTCACAGACAATATCTCCGATTTGCCTTTCAAGGGGTGTGTTACGAATACCGTGTTGTACCATTCGGTCTATCTCTCAGCCCGAGGGTTTTCATACGGTGCACAGAGGCCGCGGTAGCCCCGCTCAGACACCGTGGGATACGTCTGGCCACTTATTTGGACGACTGGCTCCTGTTAGCGCAGTCAGAACAGGAAGCCAGGGTTCACACACATATTGTCACAGCACACCTGATGGATTTGGGTTTTGTGATAAATATGGAGAAGAGCCACCTATCTCCGACGCAGGAGATATGCTTTCTGGGGCTATCCCTGCGCTCTGTGCCGTTCACAGCTCGCCTGTCGGAGGAGAGGGTGACGACTTTCAAAGCTTGCCTTGCACACTTCCGTCGGCACAGATCTGTCCAGTTCAGACTGTGCCTTCGGTTGCTGGGTCTGATGGCCTCAGCCATCCTCGTGATTCGCCTCGGCTGTCTTCACATGCGGGACTTTCAGCGCTGGGTCGCTTCGCTCCGAATGGACCCTGCGTCATGGCGCACGGCGGATAACGGTCACAGCGGACTGTGTAACAGCTCTGCGCTGTTGGCGAGCCCCGTCCTTCCATACCCAAGGGGTGCCCACGGGCACCGTCTCGTCCAGGAAGGTTGTGACCACGGATGCCAGCCTATACGGCTGGGGCGGCATTCACGAGGGCAGGTCTGTGAGGGGTCACTGGAGCCAAGCTCTCCAGCGCCTACACATAAACTTTCTCGAACTTTCAGCTGTGTCTCTTTCCCTGAGACACTTCCTTCCATTCCTCTCAGGTCACCATGTCCTGGTGAGAACAGACAACACGACAACAGTGGCGTATATCAACCACCAAGGGGGCTTGCGCTCTCATATGTTGCACGATCGGGCACGCGAACTGATCCTCTGGAGCAGTGCCCACTTTCTCTCCCTGAGGGCGACGCACGTCCCGGGAGACTTAAACACAAGTGCGGACCTGCTGTCCAGGGGCGCGCCAATGTACGGGGAATGGACGCTGCACCCTCAGGTCGTGGAGCAGATATGGGCGCGCTATGGCCGCGCCCAGATAGATCTGTTCGCGTCCAGGGAAAACGATCAATGCGAGCTGTTCTTCTCTCTGAGCACCCTGAATGCCCCCCTGGGCATAGATGCACTAGCGCACGTTTGGCCGCACGAGCTGCTCTACGCGTTCCCCCCGCTGGCCCTGATACCCCCTACTCTCGCCAGAGTGAGGGCATCCAATCACAAGCTGATCCTGATAGCTCCACACTGGCCAGCACTACACTGGCTGGCGGAGATATTCCAGATGCTGTGCGCCCAGCCTTGGCAGCTGCTGCTGCGCAGGGACTTGCTCTCGCAGGGGGCGGGGACAGTGTTCCACCCGCACCCGGAGTGACTGCAGCTGTGGGCCTGGCCCGTGAGTGGCTCAATTTGACCACTGCTGGGCTCCCTCAGAGTGTAGTTAATACTATCCAAAATGCCAGGGCTCCCTCCACTAGGACTCTATATGGCTCCAAGTGGGGACTGTTTGAGCGGTGGTGTCTTGAACGGGACTACGTTCCTTTTCAGTGTTCTGTACCAGCGATTCTGTCATTTTTACAGGAACTGATTGATAAAGGAAAAGCCTTTTCCACGGTTAAGGTCTATCTGGCAGCTATAGCGGCGTGCCATATAGGATTTGGGGACAAAACGGCGAGCCAACACCCTTTTGTGTGCCGGTTTATGAAGGGCGCGCGCAGGCTTCTCGCTGTCTCCAAATCTTTGCTGCCCCCGTGGGATTTGATGGTGGTTCTTAAAGGGCTCAAAGGGCCCCTATTTGAGCCATTGTTGGGGACCAGTCTTAAACATTTGTCTCTTAAGACAGTGCTGTTACTGGCTCTGGCCTCTGCGAAACGAGTCAGCGACATTCATGCACTCTCTGTGAACCCCGCATGTACTCGGTTCGACCCGGGGTACACGCGTATGGTTCTGAAGCCCAACCCAGCTTTTGTTCCTAAAGTAGTTGGTTCTTGTTCACCGATCGAGCTGGCGGCGTTCTCCGCTTCCCCCAGTGAACAGCGAGCGCACATGTTGTGCCCTGTTCGAGCCGTACGCTCTTATATGGACAGGACACAGAACATCAGGAGGAGTGATCAGCTCTTTGTCTCCTGGGCGGAGCCCCGTAAGGGACAGCCGATCACAAAGCAGCGCCTCGCCCACTGGGTGATAGAGGCTATAGCTTTGGCCTATGAAAGCAGGGGTCTGCAGCCCCCGGGGGGTTTACGTGTACACTCTACCCGCGGGATGGCCTCGTCCTGGGCTTTATTCAGGGGAGTGTCCGTTCAGGACATTTGTTCGGCAGCGAGTTGGTCCTCGCCTCTGACTTTTGTGCGGTTCTACATGCTTGACGTGTCTAGACCGTGCGTGGCCAGTGCGGTCCTGGAGTCATAACTGAACTTATGGACCTTCCCCATTCGGCCGGTTCTTGTTCGATAAGCTGTCTGGCAATACGGGAGCTACCATATCCCATAGCGAGACACCGAGTGAATATTATGAAAAAGAACGTTATCTAACATAACACCAGTTCTTAGAATAATATGAGCGAGGTGTCTCGCCAGACAACCCTTCTTGCTGGGCGGTGAGAAGAGGTTTGCTTGTTGAATTGAGGTTACGTGATCTGCGCACGCTTTAGTAGTCGGGGCTACTGGGCGTGGCGTAAGACGAGCACTTTTACCGGCCAATCAGGATTGGCAGATTGAGATAAATGCTGCTATCAGGGCTGCAGGAGGCTGCATCCCATAGCGAGACACCTCGCTCATATTATTCTAAGAACTGGGGTTATGTTAGATAACCAAACGTTATCCCTCACAGACTAGTCGGGAGAGACACACACACTTCTCCTTCCGCGTAACGTCCTACCTCTAAGACCACCCCCTTAAAGGGGAATGCTCAGGCCGGTAACACTACCCCCACTCTGGATGATAATTAATTCCTTAATATCACTCCAGGACACACCAAATACTCATAAACAGGACACAGGACACTATATGATGAAACATCCCCATTAACGATCACACCCCCCCCCCCCAGCTCCTCCAAATGGACATCCTGTGGTGGGAGGTACCTCAAGGTTAAGGGTCAATGTCCATAAAGTGTCCGCAAGCTCAAATCATTACACCATACCTGAAACGGATGCAATATATGGTTCATATTGTCCATACCAAATATGTGCACAGCACTGAAAAGAGGTAATGGTTCAGTCCACATTACTCATACTAGTGTGGGGGAAAACCTCTGGGAGACCGGCTCAGAAGGAGCCTATACTGGATCTGGGTATAATTGCAGCCATGTAAATTAAACACTTAGGTTTACCCATACTGTACTCAAATCAAACTTCCCGTTAGCGTATACGGGTGATAAGACAAACCACTTAGCCTATTATCACTTCGCTTCCGGTCAACAGTAACAACTGAATGTACCAATTACTCTCTCATGACTTTGGTAACAGGTTTCACGTCAAAACTGGTAAACATTTTAACAGAGAACACAGATTTCTTTTTTATTTTATTTTTTAAATTTTTTTAAGTTCTTAAAGTTCCCTTGCTCTCATGGTGCTTAGTGACCCACCCAGTCACCAAACATGTCTGGTCCTCTGCGCACCCTCTGTGGGTGCTGAGGAGGTTTGGAGCTCACAGGAAGACGAGGAATCAGCCTCTCAGCGGGATGCTTGGTGTCAGTCTCATCCAGCAGAGGTGAGCAGGGCTATCAGGACGATCGCTGTCCCTCGATGGAACTGGAGACAAGGAGCAGGCGCCAGGTAGCAGGCTGTCATCTGTCATTTACCCCCCTCACAGACAATATCTCCGATTTGCCTTTCAAGGGGTGTGTTACGAATACCGTGTTCTACCATTCGGTCTGTCTCTCAGCCCGAGGGTTTTCATACGGTGCACAGAGGCCGCGGTAGCCCCGCTCAGACACCGTGGGATACGTCTGGCCACTTATTTGGACGACTGGCTCCTGTTAGCGCAGTCAGAACAGGAAGCCAGGGTTCACACACATATTGTCACAGCACACCTGATGGATTTGGGTTTTGTGATAAATATGGAGAAGAGCCACCTATCTCCGACGCAGGAGATATACTTTCTGGGGCTATCCCTGCGCTCTGTGCCGTTCACAGCTCGCCTGTCGGAGGAGAGGGTGACGACTCCTCCGACAGTCGTCACCCTCTGTCGGAGGACAGAGGGTGAAGGCGAGATGCTGCTGAAGGCGAGATGCAGGCATTCCCTGTAGACTCTCGGGCGGAGCCCTCCACATCAGACGCGGAGTCCCACAGGTCAAGGGGACCGATGTTGGTGTCAGAGGCACCTTTGTCTTCAGCAGCAGGTGCCGTTGTCCAGTGGGGTTCTGGAGTGGTATGACTTGAGTTTGTCGTGGTGAACAACTCTAGCCTTTGATCTTGGGCTCTTTTGGATGCGGTAAACTAAGTCGTCTAGTTGACCTACAACAAAGTAGGGACCCTCGTACGCAGGCAGGAATTTCCGTACTTTGTTTTTCACTCTCCTGGTACCTTTAACCAGGTGCCAGACTGGGGCACCAACCTGGTACTGGACTTGGCATATATTTTTGTTGTACTGTCTTTTAGCACGCTCTGCCGCTTTCCCCAGAGCCTCTCGTGCCAGCTGGTGGGAGAGCTCCAGCCGATCTCTCAGCTGGAGGACATACTCTGGAGTTGGGGCTTCCCTCATCAGGTGGCAGACTGGCGACAAGATCAACAGGCTCAGTTATCTCACGGCCGAAGAGCATCATGTTTTGTGTGAGGCCCGTGGAGCTATGTTTGGTTGCACGGTAGGCCATGACTGCATAGGGGATCATTATATCCCAGTCCCAGTGGCATCGTTCTGCAGTGGTAGCCAGAATTTTCTGGAGGGTGGCATTAAAACGTTCCACTTGGCCGTCTGACTGTGGGTGAAAAGGGGTAGGCCGCGTTTTCTCAATCCCTAGCAGTTTACACATCCCCTGGAAGACAGCTGACTCAAAGTTGGTGCCCTGGTCGCTGTGGATGGTATGGGGGGCTCCATACCTACACACCCACTCAGAGACGATCTTTTCGGCCACTGTCAATGCTTGCTCATTTGCTTCCACCCACTTACTAAAATAGTCTTGCACTACTAATATGTAGCGGTTGAGCCTCTCTGTCTCATTTAAAGGTCCCATCAGGTCAAGTGCAATTCTCTCCATTGGGGCACCGACTCGTACTGTGCCCATGGCGGCATGGGGAGTTTTCTTGGGACGGGCTTTGGCAGCACAACTAGTGCAGGTGAGGCACCACAAGGTGACGTCATCTCTCATGTTGTACTAGTAATACCTGGTTTTAAGACGTGCCACAGTCCTCTCTGCTCCAAAGTGGCCACCCACTGGACCATCGTGCATCTGCTCCACCACAGGGTTGCGCAGTAGAGTACAGTGAGTGCCTTCGGTGCTGTAGAACTTCCTCATCAGGATTCCTTTCTTCATATACAGTCTTTTCCACTGTACCCAGTAGGCTTTGGTAGAAGGACTGCAGGCTGCTATGTTAGCCCAAGACGGCCTACTACTCCCTTTTTCCATCCACGTTAACACTGGTGCTATATCAGTGTCTGTCTTTTGGGCTGAGTTGCTCCAGGGTCCACCCACTGAAGAGGCCTTCATGGCTCGCCTCACTCACACGGTGAATGCTTGGGTGAGCCTCAGTACCACTGCAGCCGCTGACTCTGGAGTCTACCACCCCCACTATCAGTGAGCCCGGTTGAACCACTCTGTCATCTGCACAGCCATCAGCCCTCACTACCCCCACTGGCGGTTGCCCCTGAGTCACAGTGGCAACCGGCCCTCCTGGGCTGTCGGTTAGGCGGCACTGTACCCCTTTATGCTGACGCGGGCTGCTGAGAGAGGGGTCCGGAACTGTGCAAGGGCAGGAGGACTGGCAGGGTTTTCTGGAGAGAGCATCCGCGTTCTGGTGGTTTCTCCCGGGCCGATGGATGACCTAGAAATCATATTCCGCTAGCTTTTCCAACCAGCGTGCTAGCTGGCCCTCCGGCTCCTTTAACCGTGTCAACCAATGCAGGCTGCTGTGGTTGGTCCGGGTGGTGAATGATCGGCCGAGCAGGTACTGCCTGAAGTGAGACGTAAACTCCACAACTGCCAGAAGCTCCCGTCTGGTAGTGCAATAATTCTGTTCTGTAGCTGACAGCCTCCTACTCCCATAAGCTAAAACTCTCTCCTCACCCCCTTGCATTTGGGAAAGGACAGCCCCTATTCCCCAGTCACTGGCATCAGTGTCGAGGAATAGTTCACCTTTGTCGAGGGGGTAGCCAAGAACAGGATTAGAGGTCTGCCGCCGTTTGAGCTCCTCAAACGCCTCCTGGCATTCAGCTGTCCAGCTAAACCATGCATACTTTTTCGTAAGTTCGTGGAGTGGTTTGGTCATTGCGGCAAAGTCAGCCACAAAGCGTCGGTAGTACGAGGCTAGGCCCACAAACTCCCGTACCTCAGAGACGCTTTGCGGTGTGGGCCAGTCTTGGATCTGCTGGATCTTTTTGGGCTCAGTGGCCACACCTTCAGCTGAGACGATGTGTCCAATGTAAACCACCTGCTCCCGAAACAGGCAGCACTTGGAAGGCTTCAGCTTTAACCTGGCGAACACCTGCTCCAGCCACGCCATCATCTGAGTGCTGTCCCGCCCCAGGACAACTATATCTTCGAGGTAGACAAGGCACGTTTCCCATTGGAGTCCGACGAGGACTTGGTCCATAAGCCTCTGGAACGTGGCGGGTGCATTACACAGCCCGAAGGGCATCACGTTCCACTCGAAGAGGCCCTTTCGTGTGCAGAATGCAGCGGCTTTGCGGGCTCTGGGCGTCATGTCCACCTGCCAGTACCCCAACGTCAGATCCAGAGTGCTGAAGTACCTGGCCGTGGATAACGTGTCCAGGGTGTCTTGTATGCGAGGCAGCGGGTAGGCGTCTTTGATCGTTTGTTCATTCAGGGGCCTGTAGTCCATGCAGAGTCTGTGGGTTTGGTCTTTCTTTTTCACCATCACAATCGGTGCGGCCCAGTTTCTGTTGCTGGGTTGAGCTAGGCTAGCCTCCAGGCTCTGCTGCACCTGCTGATCTGCCGCTGCCTGCTTATCCCTCGCCATCCTGCGCGGTGGCTGCTTTACAGGTGGCCCAGGGGTGGTCATAATGTCGTTCTGCACGATGTTGGTTCGGCCAAGGTCAGTGGGGCTGTCAGAGAAAACATCTCCATAGGACCGCAGCAGGGAGGCCAGTTTATGGCGGTCGACCTGTGACAGGCTAGAGCAGCTCTCAGCGTACAGAGTCTGCAGGTGAGGGGGTACAGAGGCAGAGGTGGGGTTACTGGGTTCAAACATTGGGGCCTCCAACACTTGGGCAGATTGGAGGACTCCTGCCACAGCCCCTTTCTTTAAGGTGACAGGTGAGGCACCAGGGTTGAAGACCCTGGTGGGGATGCTGTAAGTGGTTGTGGCTGCACCAAAACACGGGCCACTAGAACATGGTGCTTTTCAACAAAACGTTTGCAGGGGCTTAACATCATGTCTCTCTTAGCAGTATGGCGAAGGCGGGAAGCACCAGGGACAACATACTCACGCCCCGGTTCCAACACGGTTGTACGTGCCACCCTGACGAGATGCGCCTCAGCCTGACGGCTGGGGTCGAAACGGGGAACCCTCTCGCCGAAAAGGGTTATCTCCTGGCGGCCATAGTCCAGGCAAGCCTGCGCCTGTTGCAGGAAAGGGTGTCCCAAGATAAACTCAGTGCTCTCTGATGTGTCAGCCATGATAAAGTTTACCTGAGTGGTTCTGCTCCCAACGTGCACAGGCAGGGTGACTTCTCCAAGGACAGCCAGGCCATCTGGCCCAATGCCCTGCAGGACCTGTGCAATAGATGGCTGAATTGGGGGCTTAGAGTCCCCGGGGATGGAGTTGAAATGGTGGAGGGGCAACAGTCCATAAATCCATATTCCGATGCACATTTCACCCCCTTCACCCATGGTGAGGACGACCACTGTGTCTGCACCAAGGGCGGGGTTTAGACTTACGTTCGTGAAGGGCCGTGGTGGTCGGCGGGGGGAAGGACAGGTTTTCTGCAGACGTCCCACGCCAAAGTAGTTGTGGTAGATAATTTCTCCCTTAGACAATCCTCTATAGCTGCTTTTGTTGGGCTGCCACTGTTGGCGGGTTTTTGGCATCCTCTGTGGCGGCTGACTGGGAATTCTGGGTGCTCTTTCAGCCTGTTCACTTACTGGAAGACAAACAGGTTCATATAAAGTGGCTGCTCGGGCACGCCCTCCTGTACGCATCAGCTGAGTGACAGCCCTGGCAGCTCTCTTTGTGGCCTCATACTTGTGTGCGATCTCGTAGGCTCGTGCCAGTGTACGGGGATGCTCCTCCAGGAGTTTCTGGACCACCTCGGCGTCCGCTAAGGCATTGGTGAAAATCTCCACACTGATGCATTCTTGTTCCAACTCAGTCCAGTTGGCATACACAATAGAGACTTTCTCATAGATGTCATCTCGGAGCTCGTGTAGAGCCTCACCTGGTTTCCTCACCCTCTGTCTCAGCTAGATGCCTATAGCTGCAGCATGCTCAGAGCATGGCCCATAGGCGGCCTCTATCTCCTCAACTATGCGCTGGTAGCTCCAACAAGTGCATCTGGGGTTTTTGTAGACGACTGCACAAGCTGCGCCGGACAGGCTGAATCGTAGCTGGACAGCCATAATCTTTTCAGTCCAGTGATTAGCTCTAGCGCAGCTTTCAAACTGATAAAGAAAGTCTTTCCAAGAACCTGATCCATCAAACTGGCCATGCCGCAGCGTGGGAATTTGCTCCTTTTTATCATGTTGTTCCTCATTACTGCTGTCAGCGGAATCACTGCAGATCAGTCTTCGTGAAGGACGGTGGTGTGGTGCAGGAAAAACTTGCCTCAAGCCAGGCTGGCCCACTTCATACAATATATCCTCTTTCTTAGGAAGTGCTGCATGGTGTGGTGACATGGGGTTATAGCACTGCACTGCCACTGTGCCGTTTGCTTGAGCGGGCTGAGTCTCATATGGTGTTAAACATGGGATAGTTTGGTGAAAAGGCAGCAAGGCAGGGGCAGCTGGGGTGCTGATGGTGCAGCAATGACAGTTTATGGGGGTGAAAGGGGTGGTTAACTGGGGCCTAGCAGCATTAACAGTCTGTATATAACCATTCTTTGTGCTATCCAATACAGCAGCAAATGGGGTAGATGTGACATAATTGGCACCGTCCCATTTTCGCTGAGGGGGGCCAATAAACTCACCACCGGCTGCTGCTTCTTGTGTTATGAAGGGGTTGGTACACGAGGAAGATGGGGGGGTGAGCGGCCTGGCCGCTACGTGCTGCGGAGGTGGGGTACAGTTCGTCGGCACGTGAGCTGTCGCCTCTCCCGCTGCTAGTGTTAAATCCATGCTAGTCAGAAAAGGGTTGGTGTTTCGTCCATAAAAATGTCCATCTCCTCGGTTAATTTCACCCTCCTCCCTACAGTCTCCATTATATCCGACAAGAAGGGGTTTGTGTTTCCTCCATAAAAATGTCCGTCTCCGGTGGCCGCCATGTTGCTAGCTCGTCCAAGCTTTCCTCACTTTTCCTCCGCGGAAACTCTGGCAGTCTTGGCGACAATAAGTCCCGGGTGAGCCCCCAGTGTTACCTTTCCAGTCCTTCATTCCTAACCGTGGTACGGAACTGCTGGTCATGAAGCTAAGACCCGTCTCACCTTAGCTCGGCTCGTTGCGGCTGGTAACTATCAGTCCGGATTCTTTACGCACACGCACAGAGGAGGAGAGGCGAAGTTGTTGAACATACGAACCGGGCTTTATTCTGCACTTTTCCTCGTTTCAGTACAGTACTTTTATGACTGCAGAGTGGAGCTTACTCACCAATTGCAGGGCTTATTAGGCTGTAACCACAGTTATCCCACACAGACTAGTCGGGAGAGAAACACACACTTCTCCTTCCGCGTAACGTCCTACCTCTAAGACCACCCCCTTAAAGGGGAATGCTCAGGCCGGTAACATGTGTCATATCTGGTCTTAAAATAGGTTTTCAGGGTAATGTCCCTTTTTTTTAATTAGTTGTCGCATTGCCTCAAATACCCATGGAAGTTGTCTTTTTCGTTGTGGCCTTTTATATTGTTTTAAAAACTTACCTAAAACCTTACTCCTTATAGAAATAAATATGTTGCACTATGTTGTCAAGTCATTCACTTGACTAAAATCAAGCATGTGGGTAGTAAATTCAGCTTAAATAAATACGTAATTTTAATATAAACATTTAAGTTTGCAGCATTTATTTGTTAAACTAAGTAACCAGCTTGATTAATCTAGGTAAACCAACTTGAAAAATGTGAAAATATCCAGACTCATTTTCCTGTGTAATTTGAATGCATGATAGCGCATCAGCTCAATTTGTCTCAAATTTTAACTTGTTTCAGCTCAAATAATCTTTTGAAACCTGGGTGAGGCTCCTCAAGCAGCAGACGAAACTCAACGTGCAGCCTGTTTGGAAAGTCAACGCACTCGTGTCTTCTTCTTTGCACAGTGCAATCTGCTTTGGAATGTCATCTTTTGCACTTTGGAACATCTGACATGTTTTCTGTCGGGATCGCAATTATTACTGGAGGACCATTAACCTATTACGTGGCTGCCCATGCCACTTAGGTAAGTCTTCTGGTCGTCATTTCAGTAGCTCGCTAGCTACTGCTATTGATTGTAGATTGATTCATTTTTACTGGTTTATTGTTAAACAGTGTTTAGAACGTTTTCACTGAATCCTGCTCACAATGAACTGGTGCTGTAAAATGTGTAAATATGAAACTCCCAGAAAGACTGAGCTTTTAAAACACTACAGGCTACGACATGTGCATTGTGGGCAATTCCTGCCTTGTCTCTATTGGGAATGCTATTGCTCTTTGAAAACATGTGCCAGCCTTAAAGTCATTCATCTTATCAAACAGCAAATGTGAATGATGTCTTGTCTTTTTAAAAAAATATTTAAAAAGCGCCTACTTGACCTTTTTTGTTTGAATTCTCCATCAGATCAACAAAATTGAAATTCGCAGAGAGGTTGCCATTCGCTGCTTAGTGGTCTACTTTAGGGAACATGAGGAGAGTCTTTTTGAATATGTGGTAGGTGAAAGTAATTCCCCTTTCAACACCTTGAAGTTAAAGCGAAATGGAACTGTCCTTTCATACTGTCTTTGTGAATCTCTCACCAGTATCTGTCTCTACCTATCATGTCCTTGTTTTTTTTCGCTGCTGCTTGTTCAACATAAGTGATCAAAAGGGACAAACTAACTTTTAGTAACTAACTTTTCTTTGTACGTCCTGAATAAAAATTCAAAACTTGTTTCCAGAGAACTTTTACATCTGTACAGAAAAGTATTACGGCCACTGGAAATACTGTATAAGAATTGAGAGTACTTTTATCTTTTTATTCGTTCCAGAAAAATGTCAGAATTTTGTTTTCTAGTGACCCTAATACTCTTCCATTACTTTGCCTTTCTCTATGTTAAAACAAGGAACAAGTGCAAAACCAGAATCTGTTTTTCATGGCTGTGGCGGCAGGCACCATCAACAAGACATCATTTGTACATATAGGATAAATCTCAGAAATTCTAAATGGCAGTCAATAGATAACAGGAAATTTTGTTATTTTAATAATTATAATGAGAATTGAGTGTGCCAGCTTAATGATATCTTGATAAATGATATTTGTTTCTGATATTCTTGCTTTCAGAATCCTGCGAGCCACACTGGAGATCTTGAGAGTCGGGTGATGAAGATCCTCATCACCAAAGGTACTGCAGCATCTGATCCAGCAAGCACAACCATCATCATAGAGGGCACAGAATTCCTCCAAGGGTTAGATGTGCCAAGGGCCTGTGCTTTGCTGATGGGTCTGATCTATGCCCTCAATCTAAGCTACCCAAGTACATTTATGAGGTATTTCAGAAGGTGTTCCTAAGATTAGATAGTCAGAAATGCATCCCAAAAGTCACATCTCTAAAGCAAAAGCTGCAAGGAAGCCCATTTGAACCTCATCTGTGCTATGATGGACTTGCTGTTCAAGTTGCTTTTCCAAGTTTATGCAGTGTAATGTCTTTCAACCCACATCTGGTTGCTTTTCATATTATTCAGGTCTTTGAAGTTGATAGTCATGTCTGAGAGCTGGAAAATTGTTTTCAGTTGATCCAGAAAGTTAATTAGTTTTGTGGTGCTATATTTGCCTTTATGGTTATCCATCCAAATTAAGGGCATAGTTCATTAGTTTTGCCAAAATGCAGAAATGTCCTTCTACCTCAGTAAGAGTTAAAGTTGTTTAAAGTCACTGACTCAACTTGTTTAGAGCTACTAACACTACACTGTAAACACATACTAACACTAAATACACACATAACATACTGCACACACTGCATACTGTGACAGACTACATACACAGTAAACAACTACACACTAACACATAAAAGCAAAATATTGACCAAAATTGCAACAGATCATTAAAAAATGGAAATGAAAGTTAAATAGCTCTGAAATGAGAAAATTATCAATGTCAAGTTTTTAATGGTGCTGTTATTAAGATATTTGCACTTAATTTGTACAAAATGTTCATAAAATAATTTTATTTGTGAAATATGGTTCTTGTTTATTATTTCCCCCAACTTGAGCAAAATGAGTTGCATATACTATAATTAATATGTTTACTTGTTGCATGGACATTTTTGAGTAGAAAATGTTTACGTATACATTTACAACAACTTAAATTGTAATGATGAGATAACAAAATTTTAAAGAATGGTGATTAATAAATGAAGTAAGCACTACTTGATTTTACTCTTGAATATATTAAATAAAACATGGTCATTGTACTTAATTTTTTGTTGTGCCATAAACATAAATCACATGCAACCAATGTGATAATTCAGTAATATATACAAAAAAACAAGTAGATTCAACTTGAGATACCTTTGTATTTATGTGGCTATTTAAGTTGGTGTTGTTATGCTGGACTTGTAGCGATTAATCAATAAACAATGAAGTTGGGACAACTTAAAAAGATCCATGCAAAAAGTAAACATACCTTTTTAAGTAAACCCATTAAATTATTTTTTAGAATGTAGGTTATGAGACTTCATCCCACGTAATGTTTGCTAACTCATTCTCAAAATTAATGAGGTTCTTGCAGGCAAATATTGACTTAGTAATCGTTTGGTAATTTTTTTATTATAGCTGCTTTTTTGGGAGTTTTCTGGAAGTTAATATCATGAGCTGATTGGCCACTCACCAGACTGTATGTTTTTGAAACTCTTTCAAATTAATTGGCAAAAGCTAAATCTATTGCTGTTTGTGATGTTTATGTTAAGAGAGTGAGTCAATTTATAATTTGATGAAAATCATATTTTGATATTACTTCTTTAAGCTGTTTCATACTGGATTTATCCTACGAATTACCATTAAAATCCCCATGACAAATCACTTCACCGTTGGGTTTAAAGGTTTTGACTATTTTTCTGAATTTTCACAAAAGTTTTGTAGGCAACTAGATGGTGTCTTATACACTGCTGGGATGTTACACATCATGCGTGGGGATAAAGCCACATTTACACGAATATTTCCAGTGATAGTTTCATCTAATTTGATCTCCGTGGTTTTTAAGGTATTTACTGTAAAACAACATGTATGAAGGTAATCTTGTTCCAATAGGATTTGTGCATTGTAAGCTTGAATTTGAAGTTGTAGAGGGAGTTAAATTCTAAGTTTTGTATTTGTAGAATAAAAAAAAAATTACAAGTACTATTTTCTTTTACACCTGTTCAAATTTTAAGTACAAGTGCACAAATGTGTTCTGTGATTTGCACATCAAAAACCTCTTAGGCTAAGTTCACACTGCAGCCTGAAGTGACCCAATTCCGATTTTTTTGCCCATATGCGACCTGTATCTGATCTTTTTATGACAGTCTGAACGACACAGATCAGATTTTTTCAAATGCGACCCAGGCCACTTGGATATGTGGTCCTGAATCCGATACGTATCTGATCTTTTCAAATGCAACCTGTGTGTGTACAGCCGGGTCGCATTTATCCGACCTGTACGTCACCGATACTCGACAAACGTCACTATTCTGCGTCCTGCTATGCAGAAGCGGGAAGAAAGACGACACCCATAGCGGACTTCAATGAGAAGAGCAGTCAATGGAGGGAAAGCTCCGGTTAGAAAATAAATTAATGACCGCAAAATGCGCGCCGGCACTATAATCCATGTTTACTTCCGCAAACACTGAGGACGCTTGCTACGTGTGACGTCATCGTGTCCTCGAGTGCGCATGCAGGCCACTTAGGTTGAATGCATTCAGTTCACACACGAGATCACATACAAGTCGCATATATTTGGAAATGTGAACGACCACGCAAAAAACTCTGATTTTTTCGTGAAATCAGATTTTTTTCCGAATGGCGAGAGCTAAAAGAAAGAGAAGGCTGCAAGGCTGACGCGGACCTCTGCTGATACCTTTAAAGGTATACTATGCAACTGGGGTTGATTTTCCAGCGAGGCTCCCCCCAGAGGGCGAAAGTAAAAGTGCACTGTCGTAAAGATGCTCAGCTGTTCTCCTGGTTTCTCCGTCAAGCCAGGGGCGGTTGTTTTGAGCTTAGCAGACAGGCGAACGCAACGAATCACAATCCTGCTGTTCAAGCAGAGCTACGAGGGGGCGCCCTCCCCTCCTTTAAAGGTATCAGCAGAGGTCCGCGTCAGCCTTGCAGCCTTCTCTTTCTTTGAGCTCTCGCCATTCGGAAAAGCTTGCCCGATGTTCACCCGTGTACGACTCCTCTTTCTGTCCAGAGCCCTTTTCCTCTTTCTTGCCTGCTCCGACATGGGTTTTCGCTGTTTTATCGTTGGTTCCGCCATGATAACTGCACAAATATCGCCACTGCGCTAGCACCGAGCATGCGTTTCGCTGGGGGCGTGTAGCAGTTCTCGCCGTAAAGCAAGACCGACTCTCGCGAACAATGAACACGTTCACGAGACTTCTAAGCCTGTGGGCGCGGGCCGAGGGCTCCTGCAGTTGCAAGTACGGTATTTCCCCTACAGACCACCAGGGCGGCCGAGAAAACCTTTGTTCAACCTGAAATGACTCATTTAATCATCCAAAACGGTATGGAACACATTACTTAACTGAAAAATGTTGCATAGTATGCCTTTAACTTTCAAGACTTTTGCCATAAAGAATTTCATAGACACATAGTATAAGCTATATGTTGAATTTTTCTGATTTCATTGTTCATCAGCCTGCATTACCAAACAACAAATTTTCCTTTCAAGTCAAGCATTGTCACCGCTGCCAACCTAATTATCCTATGAAAACTGTGTCACCAGTTCTACATTCAATCAATTTTATTTTTAATTAATAGACTGAAACACAAACACCGTTTGTATAAGCAAAATAGCCCATAAGTAAATATTTCCATGATATTTTTATATTATTTGTTATTTTATTGTGTTGCAGGTCAAGGAACCTTGGGAGGTTCTTGGATTGGCCCCGATTGGGCCATTACCAGAGACCTCTCTGAGAAACACCTATGTCCTTACTGTTATCAATCTGTACACCAACTGGGTGGTTGTTGAGCCTCTATGAACAAAGACGATGCAGAAGTTTCTTCAGTAATCATCTCTAAGCTGTATACGTTTGGCCTAGTCAGAAAAATACCAGATCATGGAAAGGAGTTTCTAAACCAGGTGAAATGTCATACATCTTCTCTTCTGTTATGACCCAACTCGTCTAGGGGGAAGGGGGGAAGTAACATTTAGAGCCAACACTAGAAAGGTTATGTAAAAACTTAACAATTTATTGTTTAGTTGGAACAAAATAGGTAGAAAAAATAAATACACGCCCAAGAGACAAAACACAATCTAATAATGGGTATCGGTGTCGCAGAGGTTAGGGAGTTCATCCTGCAAATGGCGGGTTGATCCCCTGCTCTTACAAAAAAATCGTATTATTCTTATTTAAATATTAAATAGAAAAATTGTTAAAATTATAGACTAAATAAATATATAACAAATACATTATTATATATTATAATAAATACAATATTAATTTATGTTGTAATTTTTTTTACCTCTGAATAAAAAAGGTGGACACATCCTTTTTATTATTTTATTATTTTTTTCTGGAATAAAAATCCACATCTTTGGTAAATATCCCCTTTTCAATGAAGAACTGCAGGTCACGAAACATTACAAATGAATCCATTGCGTGATCAAAACTGTGGGAGTGCACAGTTAAGTACAGAGAAAATCAAATATTTAAACAAATTTAAATGTCTACACTGTATGACAGTGAGAGCTGCGTTCTTCGAAGGCAACATGGCAGTAGGCCGTATTTCCGGTTGGTACAGACTGACCGAGCAGGCAGCGCCCCCTGCTGTCTGATCAAGGGTACTACCCACAAGTCACAGATCATTTTTACCGTTGGGGCGTTTGTGTCAAAACTCAAAATGAAGGCGTAACTTGTAAAGTTGAATTTGTGACTCACAGCAGCAGATTCGTGCAGTTGTACTCGTTGATTTGTATTTGTGTTAAGGAAAAAATATAAAAAATGTTTTTTTTGAAGATTTTAATACACATGTTTGAATTTGTTTTGCACCATTTGTTTTAGACCAACTGTAGCAGAACTGAATGACAGACATTTATGATGTGCAACTCAGAACACAATTTGTGTACTTGTACTCAAGAATTTGAAGAGGTGTAACTTTATTTTGTACTTGTGACAGATTTAAAAAAATCTACAATTACAAACCACCAAAGTTACAATGCACAAATAGTTTTGCAACAATAGTTCTGGACCATTTGGAGAAAAACTGAGAATGTAAGAGGTTTTTGATGTGCAACTCACAGAACACAATTTGTATACTTGTACTTAAAATTTGAACAGGTGTAAAAAAAATTTACTTGTAATTTTTTTTTTTTATTCTACAAATACAAAACTTAGAATTTAACTCCCTCTACAACTTCAAATTCACACTTAAAATGCACAAATCCTATTGGAACAAGATTACCTTCATAAAAATGGCACCTCTTTTGCCAGTGAGCTTATCCTTTCTATAACGCCAGATATCCAGAGACAGCAATCACTGAGGTGCAAATTCTATCATGCAGCCATGTTTCACTTATCCACAAATAATCAAGGTTTGAACCAAGTAACCAAATTCTAATTTCATCAGATTTGAGAAACAGGCTTCTAATATTTAAATGCACACCTAACACACCCTTAGGCTTCACTGTAGGATCCCAGACAATATTTGTGTGATTTATTGTCTGGAAGAATAAATATTGTCTCTGCTTTTTATTGTTTGTGACAGTAAAGTCAGTAGTGCCCCTGTTGGTTTGCTTTACTTAACTTTGTGACTTGTGAATTGACTCCAGGGGTCCGCAATCAATGGGCAAAGTCCCCATTGTAGCCTGTTTCACTTGGACAAGCGGAGTTACCCCCTCAGGGATATTTGGTGCCGGCGTTCAGGTGCTGTTTGTCCGCACTGGGATCTCATAGCTGTCTCTTGCTGAATTACACCAGTCAGCACCGGGTCCACTTGATGCTTCAGATGGCATACCAGCTTAGCGGCGGAGGATCTTGGCAGCTCCCCAATCCGTGTGCCGTATAGCTGCCGTTACTGGGGCTAGGACAAAGCTGGATGTCTCCTGTTAACAGCACTCGGAAGGCAAGATCTATTATAGCGACCCCACTGTCTTGTTTCCAAATTTCAGGAGTGAATAATAAATGGTTAAACGTCCGTATCCCAAGTTTTTCAGGCATGACGTATGATAGAGAAGACTGTCAGACTTGTTTTGTGGAATCTTTCGGACAAGTGATCCAAATACCAAACATGAGAAGAAGTCACACCAAACATGTGAATAGCAGGTATCAGCACTGATGCTGTTGCCCTCACCCTCGGAGGCAGCAGGATGAAGCTGCCTAGGAATGAACAATTCTGCAGGTCAATATCTTGCTTTACAAAAAAATAATGCATGAATATCAAAGAAGGTATAACTCATCCCTTCTTTAATTTAAAATTGCCTGACATTGCAAATAATTTCTGTAGTTTACAAATAAAGTGTGAAACCCATTGTGAAAATTCCACTATTGCTGTTTTCTATACAGAACACAAACCTTAAGGTTAAGTTGAGTCAGTCGTCGTGTATGTATTGATTGCTCACATGAATGTAATCAAAGTAGGTCAAATGATGAATCCATCGTGAATGCATAGGTTTGCTAATGTACCTTTATTGACAGTCATATTACTTGTTAGAGTTATCCAATTTAGCTAACATTCTGTTCAATTACAACAAGCTACACATTTTACACAAACTTTTACTATGTTGATAAATTTCAATTCCTCTGTTTATTTTTATGTTTACGTCCTTGTTATTCTTATATGGTCATAAGTTAAATGTTTAGTCAACACTAAAGTTATAATTTAGACATTTTCTATTTAAAACATTCATTTTTTTAGAAATCAAGATTCAATATATTTAACAGAGAATATTAGACACATCAAACATCTGAGTTAGGGTGACATATTTTCCTAAAGGTTAACATTTCCAGATAATACCAGGTAAATCCTAATACTTACACAGTTGTACTCTAAAACTCTAAATAAACTGTAAGAGAGCAATTGCTGTGTGCTTTAATACAGAAGGTTCTTCTGAAACAGTGCTTTTATTTGTCTCTGCAATCTTCAAAAATGTCATGGTTTACTAAAAGAAGACCCAAGTGTGGGTAGTGGCAAAAATTGAGTTTTTAATAATACGAATAATAATAAACTTGAAGTAATCAGGGGGGAAGGGGTCAGAGAACAACCGGTGGAACAGACAGACGGCAGGGTCGTGAAGAAAACAATTGACATTAGCAAATCAACTGACTTTGTTTATACCATTAGGATCAATTTGCATAGTAAATGACTGGATATAAAAGTGACTATATAATGTATTTGAATTAATCAGATTGTTTTAAATTTACTATGTAGATAACAGAATTCTCTATTAATCTACTATTTGTGTGTTGGTACTGTATACTTAATCTGAATTGAATTGAAGTGTACATAAATTAACAAGTATAACGTCCTATCAGCCACAAAGCATTCTACAAAGCTGGGCTTGAATTTATGGACATATCTAAATCTCCACCTGGTGCATCAGCAGACAAGAGGGTCCAGCAGAGGATAGTGGGGGATCTAAGAAGGTCACACCTGCTCAATGAACTTTTTAAACTGCTGCTATCAGGCAAACCATACCTCAACAACCATCAGACTGCTAAGTAGCTTTCTGCCACAAGCTGGTAAAAAACATCTGTTTAGATCTCTTTATTAGAATTATCACTCTAATTTAAGCACATAATAAGACATTACACTGATAGGATTCACTGAATGTTTTCACATACAAATGGTTTAAATACTCTCCTGTACACTGTGATCGCACATTGTTTCTTTCTCCTGCATTGTTTACATTTCAATTGTTTACTTTTTAATCACTGCTACACTTTATACTGTAATTTACAAGCTGTATGCAACGAAATTTCGTTCTTTATGCACTCTGTACATACAAAATGACAAATAACGTTGTCTAAGTCTAAGTCATGTTCGACTTGTCTGAAATATAGCTTCAAATGTTCAAATGTTATAGTCTTGCAATGCAACACCAACTTAAACATGTTTTAATCTTTTCTCCATTTGTCTGCTTATGTCAGCCACTTGGCAAAGAGAACACTCAAAAACACAAGAACTGCTGTGACATATAAAATCGAGAAAAACTTGTCAATTCTTTTTGCGAGTTCTGTCCAATAGCCGGGCTTTGACCCTTTCAGGAATGTCACTGATTTTTTCATCTCCTGCAGCTCGTCTGAGACCTTTTCCACAGCCAGGAATATCTTAGTCAGTTGGTTGTTGATGCCCTGCAACAGGAATTTAGTCAACAGACAAGTTATAAATCAGACTAATACAGCAGCTGTATGTGCACCCAAAAAGCTTCTGTGTCCTGATTTTTTTCACCATATTGTTACAACATATAACATGAAATTTGCAATAAAACATTTGAGACTTCTGTTTAAAAAGTAGCTGTTTATTGAAGCTACAAAATTCCTATAATCTGTTTGTAGAATTATTATTATTATTATTAGTAGTAGTAGTAGTAGTAGTAGTAGTAATAGTAGTATTATCCACCAATCCCCCCTTTCCTCCAATACCTAGTAAGCAGTAAACTGGTATAAAAAAATAACAGATAGAAAAACTTGGAATGAAAAGTACCAGAATATTGTAATTAGGTTCCTAATTATACATGTTTAAAGTAAACTCTTGCCTGTCCTTTCACTGTGATGCCACTTCGCTGTTTTTAAATTATTTATTGAAAGCATGTGGGATAGAAAACATATGTTATTGTCAAGCTTACAAAGAATTACTGTCCTGTCAAAATAGCATGTGGACATTTCCAGAAATTAAATTTGGAAATACTCAATGGCCTGCCAAGGCCCTGCAAATTTTATCCATTGTTTGATAAGCTTCTTCCTCAGTTCCAGTTGACTGTTAGAGAGTTTTCTCTAATGGTTTCTGGGATACAGCACATCCAGTCCTGAAATTGTGAGTGGTGGCCTAGTGGTTAGAGCACAGAGCTTTGGTCCCAGAGGTTATGAGTTCAACTCCCACAAGCTGCCATTCTGTATCCCTGAGCAAGACCCTTAACCCCCAATTGCTCCCTAGGCGCCGCACAGTGGCAGCCCACTGTTCCCCAAGGGGAAGGTTTAAGATGCAGAAGTGAATTTCTCCATTGTGAGACCAGTAGTGATGGGTCCGGCAACACCAATGTGTCGGCGCATGTGTCGGTCTCATAGAGCGAAACCCGTGTCGATGTGTGTATTGCTACGGAAAAGTCACGTGACCGATACAGGAACCGTTTCGGTCACGTGACCAATACAGCACCTGTTTCGAACTGACTGACGCGCCAAACTGTTTCTGTTCCCTCCAAGCTGCACGCGTGTGCATTCGCGCACAGCAGCGCGCACAGCAAAGCTATGCTGCGCAGTAAATAAAATCCAAGCTGAACTGTAAACAAAATAACGGTTAATAATGGTTAATTTTTAACCATTTTGCAACTCTGGTGTGATGGTGTACCACAGTCTCGCTCTGTGAGCGCAAGGTGCTGATCGGAGCGCACCACTGATTGATGGGTTGGGCAGACGCCTTTATGGTTGGGCGGGTTGCGCTGTGCGTCTTTGTTCTGAGCGTCGTTTCAGAAAAAACGGCTGATTTACACTGAGTAGAAAGCTGCTACTCTGAGTAGTTCTTCCTCCCTTTGTCATACTCAGCATGTCCGATTTCAGAACAGATGATATCAGTCAGGTAACTAAACACAGCGCCCGATCAACCATTTGTAAAAAATAAAAAAGCCAGTCCACAAGCATCCTCCTTCACATTATTTATTGACTGTATCTAAAAAAAAATCAAATATATGTTTAATTCAAATGAAAATATAAAATAATACAATGCAACATACAATGATTTAAATTGTATTGTGTATACTTGGTCATCAAATCAGTGTCAGTTAACTCTGTCAACCGGGTTGCCTGTAGGGATTTTTAAGGTCCAGCAGGTGTCAGTATTCAGTGACACAGTATCGGCACAGTATCGGCACAGAGTGGCAATGTGTCGAAACGTTTCATGACGCCTCATCGACCCATCACTAGAGACCAGTAAAGTTCAATTAATTGCTAGAAGACATGTCCAACAGATACTGACTTATCTATGATTTGTTAAACTGTTTTACATACACAACGATTGTTTGGAATCCCTTATAGCTGCTCTTTCTCGCATTCCAATCTTCGGGAAATTGCAATGCAATTGTCGTAAGTGTATGCTTCTGTACGCAATTACAAGATTTCTCCTACCAGCTTAACAAGTTTGTAGTTGTGCTTGAGTCGTCTTGATAATATCCTTTATTGAAAATATATTTTTGGTCTGTCGCAAATCATCCCTACAATGTGCAAATGAAGACAAAACTATGATCCATAAATACACTGGAAATTTCCTAAGAACTACTGTACTGACAAGACTTGAAAAATCCCTGCAGAAACTGTACACTTGAGTATCAAAAGTGCTTTAATTGTTCTGACTTTTATTAGCGCCAGACTTGACAATTGTAATAACGCTCTCTATTCTGAGGTCTCCCAATCAAGCCTAAATTACCTTTAGCATGTCCAGAGTGCAGCCACCTTTCTTTTAACTAACACCTCCAGACATGCACACATCACCCCAGTTTCATATTTTTCACACTGGCTTCCTTTGTTTTAGAATTGATCTGAAACTTTCACTGTTTGTTTTAAATCTCTTGATGTCCTCGCACCTCCTTATTTATCTGAACTTTGAAGTGTTTGTGTGCATGTCTGGTCCTCAAGGTCATCCAGTCAGCTTTTACTTAATGTTCCAAGGACTAAACACTGGCTTGACCTGGCCTTTTCGAGGGTGACACCCATGCTATGGAACCAGCGTTCTTTGCTACCTTCCAGCTTACCAAACCATGCCTTTGAAGACAAATTTGTTCAAAAAAAGTTTTAATGTTCCCTAGCACTTTCCTTTTTAACTGAAATATTTTTGTTTTCTGTGATATTCCTGTGGATTTTATCACTTTATCATTATTGCTCATGTTTTAAAGTGCTTTATGAATAAATAAATAAACAAAGATTAACATAAAAATGTATTGGAACTCGGTCTTGGGCAATTATTGGGAAAGTTATATTGAAAGGAAAAAAAGCTTAGTGGTGTTTATTTAATAGTCAAAGCCTCAATGAATGTTTCTTGTTCAGTTTGAGTACAAAAAAAAAGTTTTTTCACTAACCTCTTGGTCAGTAAATGGTGATGTATTAGCCACCTCAGGAAACCTGGATGCACAATGAAAGCCTTCCTTTAGCTCTGAAAAAACATAAAAGACACAAAAAGTGATATATGAGTCAAAATTGAAAAAAAAACAACAACACAGGCTTCATTTATATAGTATGGTAATAAACTCTGTAAACTAGCGGTGAAAGATGGTTTTGTTTTGATCTCTGCTATTCATTCAACCATTGGGCATTGTCTGGCTTACCGTCCTGAGATGCAGAGTCCTTCTCTGCTAGATAGTTCACCACAATAGTCTCCAGGAGGCTGAGCAACATCAGCCCAAAAATCCCATTACAGTAAATCACTAAGAGGAGCAGAAAACACATCAAGTACACAATAAGCCTATTCTGCTTCTTGTCATATTGACAAAACCCTATTTATCAAAGTTACTTGTGACCCAATTCAGTTGTTTATTTAACCTTTTATTTAACCAGATAACAACCCATTGGGCTTAAGACCTCTTTCACAAGGGTGACCTGGCCCTAGAAAGGCAGCACCACATGTCATTGAGAACAAAAATTAACAAATAAAACATTAAAAACACTACAAACATTAACTGTCAGTCATTTGACAATTTCAAATGCAGGAGTTATGATTACAGTAACGGTATAAATTGTAATTTTCCAAAACATTCTCTCAATGGCAGAAGTAAGACTTGTTAAAGGACCAATAAGAGATATTTCACCACAAGGTGAGGCTTCAGCACTGTCTGTAAACCAAAACAACATGTGTCTCAAGCCACTCCTCTTTCTACCTGCAACACAGCACGTGCTCGTGCGCCATACGGGCATGTGTGACCGGCCAGCTGTATACAAGAGACTGGAGAACAACAATAGAGATGGTGTGTGACGTCATACCATGGTTCATCTAAAAAATACCTTTAGTTCTTCACAGAACCTTTAGTTCTTCCTATCTAAAATAGTGAAATTTCGCTTATGGCTCCTTCAATGTTAGCAGGGAAAAAAAACTCCCACATTTTTTTTTTTACCTATAAGAGGAATCTTGCTTGATGTAAATGGTAGAATCTCAATTAAAATAAGTTGCATCACTGTGATGGCTAGGAGCACAGTGGTCTTGAAGCCAACCTTTTCCCCTCCATTGTACGGCATCAGGAGGGAGAAAAAGTCCAAACACAGGAAGAAGAGGACAGGCATCACAAAACTAGCAAAATGAAGAACAGACTTCCTCTTCATACATATCTGTAAAAAGAAGTGTGAGATGTTTATGGGTTTAGAAAATTAGTAAATTAGGGTTAGAAATGTATACAAAAAACAAATAAATATAGCTATTAAGTTTATGATTATACCAAAAGTAAAGGGTACATTTGCTGAGCCTTGCTGTAGACATAAACAGTTTGTCTTTTATGTGGGTGTGTTTGGGTCTGGTGCCGCTGTGATTAAGTTGCTTCATTGCCACTTTGTACCCTCGAATTGCATCTAGCCGTTAAAATTCAGTTTCAACAGCTTTCCGTTTTATCCCCCTGTTAATATTATTGGGTGACATCTAGGGAGCTCTCTACATCTCCTGGAGCACCTCAATACCCACATGGTCAAAAGTGGATTAACCTAAATGGAAGTGACTGGTAAAGACAGCTTCTCTGATCTAAATCAATGACTGCCAGTGCTCTGGAACTATTTGCAACCAAATGTGAAGCTGTAAGGAGGAGTGTTAGCTCCAGGAAATATGAGGGGTTTTTTACTCGATAGAGAGTAATTATGATCATAAATCCGCCTCTTGCAGGTCAAAGGGTTGGGAGTCAGGCGTCTTTGCCTCGACATGTGAAGTAATATTTTGGCTTCCATGAGAGATGGAAGGAAGAGTAAGGAGAAGGCTGGATGGATAAAGGCTTTCTCTCCATAATGTAGATGCTGCCCAAGTCTGTAGTGTGAAAAAATATATAGCTAAGTAAAAAAGTGAAGGTCTGAGCTAACCCAGATAGATGGATGAATGAATGAAAGGACGAATGGAAGGACATACAGTAGACCTTTTGTAGATGAAAAGTAAATTATTTTAAATGGCTTTCTAAGCAGATACAAGTAGACCTAGCTGTGTGTACAAAATTGCACATAGAGCCTGATCTTCAAAGTTTCCAAATAAGAAACAACAAATTCTTATCCCTGTTGGAGTCGCGAGGGGTGCTGGTGCCTATCCCCAGCTGTCAATTGGCGAGAGCAGGGGTTCACACTGGACAGGTCACCAGTCTGCTTACTCCAGTCATGGAGGAAATAATGGTAATAGCAATTAATAAATATATATATATATATATATATATATATATATATATATATATATATATATATATATATATATATATATATAGCTGTCCAGGGTTTACCCCGCCTCTGCCCTATTGAACACTGGAGATAGGCACCTGCCACCCCAACCCTGCACTGATAAGCAGGTAAAGAAAATGGATGGGTGGAAGTCACAGGCCGGAATAAGTGAGGGAGTTATGGATAACTTGTAAATTACCATGTCTCCAAACAACAGGGACAGTTGCTGTTTTTGACGATCTGTCTCCAGGCACGTGCTTTAATATGTACAAACCTTTTCAAGATCAGGCCCATAGGGTGTTTGAAAAGCTCTACACCAGATTGCTTCGTTTTACACTTAAAAAAATTTGGGGATACATGTGCAAAGTGAATGTAGGTAGGCTGGCTAGCAAGACTAACTTATGCCATGTGTATTCGGTATACAGCTTGTCAGTCTGGGCAGGCCTAGACTCTCAGGCCTAAACTCCCCGCACCAATAACAGCATGTGAGTCGGAAGTTTATGATGCAACACTCTTAGCATTACCCAAAATGCAGCTACTACTTTAAATATCTGTGAATATATAATCAGCACTAAGAATACAACAGGTTAAAACAGCAGGTATAATTCAATTCTTTCCTGGCTTAACAGAAGAAACCAAGGCAAGGAGAAGTGAAAGAACCAAAATCACAGCAGCATATTTCTGTCTAATTTGTTAAGGTGCTCTAGTCATCAACACAGCTTGGCTCAACAAAAATAAGTTAAATAGGAATTGTTTGAATTTTGGGATATCTGTGTTTATAGAACATACTTACAGTGTAAACAACCACGGTTTGAGGGAACCCAAAATGGTTCACAGTTTTCTTTAAAACCGACATGTTGACAAACACCCACTCATATTCTGTCGCCATCACATCACGAGACCACTTAGTAATTGCTGTACTATTTTCTTGGAATATAATGTCCAATTCATTTTCTGAGAAGAAGAGAAAGACAAATAAACACTGAGGTTTGTAACAAAGAAGTAAGAAGATGAAATTTTTCTGGTGGATTTTTCAACAGATATCAGTAATATATAGATACACTATTGAAAGCCTAATTTAAATAAAGAAAATTCTAAAATGTAAACATTTTGCAGTAATTTAATATAAACATTCATAAACTGAACTCACCTCCGTACAAGTAAGACTTAAAGGAGATTCTACAGCTCTGAATGTCAAAGGGGAATTTATAAACATGCATCTTGCAGGTGCTGATCACAAGCTGGTCATTTCTAAATTCAATCGTTCCATCATGATATATCTTTAGAAAAGGACTTGGAGGTGATTTGTCCTTCTCGATCCTGTGAAAGAATAAACGCTTGATTTGTATCAAACAAAATAAGACTGAACAAGTTTAAAAGTGCGTTTTCAAAATTCAGGGTTAAACTCTGAAAAACTAAGCATTTTATAAAGAAAATACATCAAACTGTCCTTGCACAGTAACATATTCACCATATAATACTGCACTGTGCGGCTCCCCAGGCGCCACACAGCTCCCCAAGGGGATTGGTTAAGATACAGAAGTAAATTTCTCCATTGTGAGATCAATAAAGTTCAATTATAATTATTATAAAAATACAATCTGAGATACATTTTTGATCAACAATACATGCTTCTTTAGCCTCTATGAGCTGATCACACAACTTATCTGCATCAACATAACTTTCACATAAAAGCATCTCGTTGATAAAAGATCTAAGAGGTCACTCGAAAGCACAGTAGTTTTTTAAGGAAAATAAAGGTGAAGTAATTTATTTTCATCCCAAGGTTTTATGTCATAAATAAGGATAAAGTCATTTTTATCGCTTGGCAAATTTTGTCACGACTTTGTTATCCTTTGTTACGAGGAAGCAACAAACACTGAGACATATTATGGTTTATTGAAGTGATAGGGAACAGAGGGGCTATGGAGGTGGATGAGATAGTGGTCTCTTTCTCGGAAGGAGGAAGCGAGAGACGGTGAGCACCGGCAACAGACAGACTGGATTACTGGAGTGGAGAGGCTGATTTACAGATCATAGTAGTGTGTGGAGCTGGGGAAGAATTAGTCGGGTGGTGGTGATAAGTGGTAGGCTTTGGTGTGCAGGTAGATGGTTCTTCAGTGGAGGGTGCACAAGCCAGGTCTTCGGGTCTGCTCCAGGAAGGCTCAGGGGATTCAGAATTCAGCGGAGTGGAATGAAGATGACCACAGAGAAGCCGGGCTGGATGAGCAGGAACAAGGCATGACATGGAACCAGTAATAACCAGGAACAAAAGCCCAGGTGAGGCTCAGGAAAGCAAATACTCCTCACCATCAGTTGTGATGGGAAACACCCGCTTGCTGTTGTCCACCTGTTGCACCTTCCTGAAGTACACTTTGAAGGGAAGGTTCTTAGAGGAAAGCCATACCTTTTGGCCTGGCTGGTTTCTAGGTGCTGGGATTCTTGTCTTGTCTGCATAGTCTTTGTTCTGGGAAGAAGTACGATTAAGGCAAGGCAATGCTAATTTATTTATAAAGCACATTTCAGTACAGAGACCATGCAAAGTGCTTTACATGATTAAAATATAGGAAAAATAAAACAGAATAAAAGCAAGCAGGAATAAAATGCAGAAACAAAATAGAACATGGAAGAATAGAAATTAAAAGCAAACAAGTAAAAACAGTTTGACTACAAAGTGATTAAGGGCGGCCTTGGTCTAATATCAGATCATCTTGCATGCTCGCAGGTGACTCTTGACTAATGGAAGAATGGTCTTAGGAAAAGTAGCCGGAAGTAAGGATGGTTGGTAGCCAAGTGATGCCTCAAATGGGGATCTTCCTGTGGCGGCAGAGATGTGTCTGTTATGGACATATTCGACCCAGGTGAGGTGTTTACTCCAGGAAGTTGGACTGTTCCACACAAACAGCAGGGAATGTTCTCAAGCTCCTGGTTCATCCATTCACACTGGCCGCTGGTTTTTGGTTGAACACCAGAAGAGAGATGTACAGTATATTGGCCCTTAGAGTGGTGCAAAGAACCCAACAAACATGGGAAATGAACTGTGGACCTCTGTTGGAAACTATCTCGGATTGAATGCCATGAAAACCGCCGACATAATACAATAGGAGTTGAGCAGTCAGTATATTCCAAAAGAAAGTAAAAAACAAAACAACTGGACTAGTTTTCCGTAGTTTGAAGACGTTTCGCTTCCTATCCAGGAAGCTTTCTCAATTCAGAAAGTCTGGAGTAATGTGGAGTATCAAGCTTTATACTACAAACATGGGTTTATTTTTGTGGGCTATGGTTTAAAGGGGGTTGCTGTCCAGAGTGACTACCTTAATAAGTGTATCTAATTGACTCATAGAAATGTTAAGTTTAGCTACTAGCAGAGGGTTGAGGAAGTTTTGTTCTGAACCAGAATCTACGAGAATGGAGGTGCCATGGCCCCTACCATCAGTAAGTATGGTAGTCTTGAGCATCAATCGGGGGGTTTTGCTGTAATGAATGGCACACACCAGGACCCTCTGGTTTAGTAGCGGGCATTCTCTTTTGGCCGAATTGGACAATTTATGTGAATATGTCCAGGCTGACTGCAGTAGAGACAGAGTCAGACAGAGGCAGTCAGTTACCAGCTTCTGCATCTCCAGTTTTTGGAGCAAATTTCTTTTTAAATAGGTCCAAAAACTGTTGATTAGAATAGTAACAAATGTTGGACTCGTCAAAAAATGACTCAAGCTTGGCCTCTCAAAAGTCGAACAATGTAAGAGATCTTACGTAATCCTGGCAGGAGTGAGGAGCCTTATGAAACACTAGAGCACACTGTAGGAGGAAACCCCAGCACTTTTCAAACTGTCCAGAAAATTGTTCTGGAAAGGGCGATACCAACTCCTGGCTGGTAGAGGAAGTGGTTACAACAGGAGGAACTGGAGTGGATGTTGGAACTATAGGCAAACCAGAAAGCTGAGCACAGACTTCATCTAACTGCACCAATTAAGTATCTAATGTCTGTATTATAATATCTTGCTGACTTCGCATGAACTGAAAGAGAGCCACATGTTGTACTGGGAGCTCACCCTTGTGAGAGACTGCACTCTGTAATTGTGCTTCTGCGTCAGGTTGGTTAGAGAATCATGTCATGACTTTGCTTCCATGGTGACCCGGAAGCAACAAACAAAGAGGCAGATTATGGTTGAGGATGTTTATTGAAGTGATAGGGAACAGAGGGGTTTTATGGAGGTGAATGCAATAGTGGCACTGGGAACACTGGGAAGGGTCTGGTCTCTGTCTCTGAAGGAGAAAGAGAGAGACAGTGAGTACCAGCAACAGACAAGATGGATTACTGGATTAGAGAGGCTGACATACGGACTATAGTAGTGTGTGGAGCCAGGGGAGAGTTAGTTGGGTAATGGTGGTTAGTGGCTGGCTGTGGTGTGGTTCCAGATTTGGTAGATGTTTCTTTGTTGGAAGGTGGACAGGCCATGTGTTTAGCAAGAGGCCAGTGGATAGAGGAGTGTTCAGGGTTCAGGTACCACTCAGGTGAGCTAATTCTTTGACCCCTCCCTTCCGTCTCTGGATGCCTTAAATGCTCCTCACAATCAGTTGTGATGGGAAACACTCACTTGTCGGCATCTGCCTGTCACACCCTGCTGGAGAATGGGAAGACACAACCACACCACACTGCCCTGAACATAAACTTGTAAAATTTAAGTTTAAAATTATTCCTAATTAGTTAAGAAGTTTTCTTTTGATAAGGAAATGTTACAAGCATTTCTCAAAACTATAGTAAAACAACATGAACATTTTACATTTTCTTTTTACTATTCAGAGAATAGTAAAAGTTCCCATTGACTTTTCCATTGGTTATTGAGAATGTATTACAGTTATTTTTATGATTGTTGATTGAGGAGGGTCTATCAGTTATCATTTAAAGGTTTGTTGCCATTACAGCAATAAAAAAATATTGTTATATTTGCTGACAGCATTTTGCATGCTGTTACTTCTTCACAGTTTCTCTAATTTCTCTTTGGTGATGAGAACAAAATCTTCGGGTTGGGAAAGCCTTCTTGACATCACCCTAATATTTAACTTCCTTCAAAGATTCAAGTCAGGACTCTGGTTGGGTGGCTTTAAATTGTTAATGTTACTTCCAGTCAAAAGAAACCTGTTGGTAATTTAAATGCTTATATTAAGTCTAATCCTAACCTAAACCTAATCTGGGGTGTATTTATAAATTTTAGCTTTACTATACAAATATAAAACTATGCTTACATCTCTTCAATCGTTAGGTCTGGCTTCCACAATGCCTCTGATGGAACTACTATGGTTGAAATTCCACAAAAGTCCTCTTCATTCCATTTAGTGTAGTCATTTCCCCAGTCCTGAACAGGAAGAAATAAGAAGAGTTGGTGCTGGTAGCAATATGAAATAAACAATGAAACTTAAAAAGGAGTAATATGGGTTTTTTTTTTTTTTTTTTTTTTTTTTTACAAAATAGTCATTTGATGAATCTGTATGATACATCGGATGATGTATATTTTTCAGAGAAAACTCACCATGTAAATCCAAACATATGCCATTAATGTCTGATCTGTCTCTTTCTGTGCATTAAAAAATAAGACGTTGAACATATATCAATTGTAAATATTTCTGCTTAAAAAAACAGTTAATAACAGTCCAGTTGTTCACATATAATCATCAGTAGAGTAGACAAAAACTGTACTCAAGTAAGATTAGCACTACTTCAACATATTTTCACTCAGGTAGAAGTAAAACGTCAAACAAGTCAACCAAGAAATCATTCAAGAAAGAGTAAAATAATAGGAAGGCTACTCGAGTACAGAATAACTAATAACATCTGAATTAATATTTAAAAATCATGTAATTGAACAGACAAAAATATAAAGTAAAATTCTGGTATTTTAAAGACAAAAATAAAAAGTATGCAAAAAATAACTTTTATAAAATAGCAAATTCAGACAGGACAAACACTGGTCTGAATATTTTTTTTATATATTACTCATGCAAAAAAAAAATACAGTGCAGTAAAACCACTCCTAAAAGTATATGTTTTTTTTTAAAGTTACTCAAGTAACTTGAGTACTATGTGACAAAGTAATTGTAACTGATTACTACCCACCCCAGGCAATAATAGCTTTGGTTCCGCTGGTTTTAATTGGCTCAAAATAATACTTGAATGAAATTTGAAAATTATTTGCTTTAGGGCACTAACTTCGTTCTTCTTTTGTTTTTTACTTTGTTTTTCTGAGCATGAATTTATAGGGAACTCTTTTAAGGTTCCTCCACAGCATCTCACAGTAAACCACAGTAAAAAGAAGTCTGAAAAATTCCAAACAGAGCTGGGAAATGTTAAATTTCTATCAAGAACCTTACAGACAAAAGAGAACAAATCCAAGCTCAGACCAAAATGAACCTAAACGGTAAAACTGCAACAAAAAAATGACATTATGACTTACCACATCCAGGATGGCATAGACCTCCATTTCAAGGTATATGACTGTTTTCTCTTTATGATCTTTGACAGGTCTACTCATGGTAAAACGATCCTTGTTTTTGGTCAGACCTAGGTGGTCTATAATATGCTCATAGCTGCATATGGAGGCTGCAAGCACAATTAGAACTGAGTTACCATCAGGGACACATGCAATACTGCAATCAAGCCAACTTATTACTCGGTTGGAGTCTTACAAAAAGTAATTTTTTGTTCTGTCAGTGTAATTGTTTAAATACATTTACATATTTCTTTTTCAATATATACCAAGTTGTCCATTAAAAAAAATATTATTTGACATCATCTAAAACGACCAATCCTAAAACAATAGAAAAATACAAAATATAAAGAGGTGCTCATGAGAGACACTGTAGTGTTTTATGGCTTGTGACATGATAACAGTTTAAATGTTCACTATCTGTCAGTTTAACCTGTTGTTCCTTTTGCTATCTTTTTATCGGTGTAGAGATGCTGAAGAAAAAGAGTTAAATGGGGCACTATGTGTTAAACATGTGGTCTATTTAATGATGCCCATTGTTTGTTCTGTGCAAAACAATTTAAGAAATCCTTCTGGTGGTTCTACAGTGACGAATAGCTAAAGTGCAAGTTAATAAAAAATCTGTCTTCAGTGTGTCCCACCCACATGGTTCGCTGTAATATAAACCCAACAATTTAAAATTTCTGTTAATTTCATTTTGTAAAAAAAAAAAAAAAAAAGAACGCTGAAATATCTCTTCATTAGTTTCTGCATTCTTTGTTTTATTGCATGCTGTGTGCTTTACTGTTCGTTCCCATCCCTTTTGCACTTTAAGAATACACACTTCAAATGCATTGCATTTCGATTTTTTATGATAGAACTTAATAAAGTAGAACATGGTTGTAAAGTGAAAGAAAACCTTTTGTTGATGATTTTGTTGAAAAGTGACAAAATACTTTTTTCAAAGCATCACTTTTTTACAGTCCAGCATTCAACACAACAAAAAAATGGGAATCAATTCACAAATGCTCTAATTTCACATTTAGTCAGTTACAAAAGACAACTGATTTAGTCTTACCTTTGTTATCGGAAGTCTGATTTGATGTCTGATTAGAACAAATTGAAGACTCACAATTTGTCATATTTCCAACTGTCACAAAAAAGAATATAGTATCATTTAAGTATTTATCTATTTTAACTCTTGTTACATTTACATTTTACATTTTTACGAAGCCTATAGAGCAGTGACAGAATTTAACGTCCTTTGTATCATTATCACAGTGATATGCTGAGCAGCTGTATTAATATAAATTGATACCTGACATGTCCCTTAACCCCTGATTGGACATCAGTTGGTCATCATGAACATTCGGTGACACACAGCTGGCAGGATTTCCAACTATCAAAATACATAACAGATTTGTTTTTGAGTATTTTCAGAACACACATTTATATTGTCATGAATAAACATTGATCCTTTTTTCTGGACCACACATTAGTTATCAATTTCCACACAATTTAAAAATGATACCCAGCATCTCCTGGGCTCTAAATGTTTCAAAATTCAGCCCTGCAGAAGGAAGGCTTTTCTAATGACTGACCTAGATCCCACAGGAGTTAAGAAAGTATGGGAGTTTCTCATTACAATACAGTTTTTAAATATTAATAATTATTAATGATAATTACAAAATGAATTATATTAAATGAAATTTCACAACCCAAACAGCAACTGTCAGGCGCTAGACAGGAGAACGTTTTGGGGAATTTCAGAATAAAATGATGCAAAAAGGATTTGTATGCGCACAGATAAAAAAGTTTTGCCCTGTTTTTAATCATTTATAAGGTATAGCAACAGAAGGGACCATGTGAACTTCTGTTCTCGCAGTCAAGGCCACAGCTGGTTGCTGTTTCCCTTGGAGCACTGTGAATGGAGGTTTGCGACGAAGCCGCACTGGATTAGGGCTGTAACCAGGGTCCGAAAATTAACACTCGCCAGTCGCCAAATGCGAGTAAATTTCCCATTTGGCGAGTGAATTTCAGAGGGCTAGCTGCCACATGGCGAGTAAATGTTTGTACCAAATAAAATAAAAATAACATAAAAATAACAAAACCCATCTGGGCTGCGGATGATCCGTTCACAGCTGTCCATCCAGAGCTTAGTCTAGACCCGCCTTCTACGGAACTGGTTCAGCTCCTTTCACATTCAGAGACAGTCATGGCTGCACGCTGGATCAGAAAACAGTTCTGCTAACCAGATACAGTCTAAAACGCCAATTAGTCTGTTTATAAGTTTCGTTCTTATTTATTCAGCATTTCTTTTAACTACGTGCGCTGCGGTTCTGCGCCTCGCCGCTCTTACTGCGGCGCCCCCGCCCTCCCTCCCTCCAGGTGCTTTTACCAGCAGCCAGCCTTCAAAAGGTGAATCACTGCGTTTAATGTCTTTCCACTCGTACCAAAATGTCCCAATTAAAGTCAATAGGAGAGTCAGTAACTGTATTTCATGCTCTTTGGTTTTTAACGACACAGAACCAGTGGTGCTTCGGTGGGCGTGGTGCCTTGCGCTTGAATTCAGGTGCGCAAAATTACGTTACATGTAATTTAGGTGCGCACAGGGTGATTTTAAGGAACTTGTAACATCGGGGGCTGCAGCTCAGACCAATTATTTCTTATCTCCTCCCTAAAGGAGCCCTTTACAGTCTTCATTTATGCATTTTCCCCACTGTTTATCCCTTGCGCGCAGCGCACCAGGGTAAAATCCAGCAGCTGGATCATGCGTAAAGACGCAGCGTGAACCCTGCGTGCTTTAAGTGTTGCAGCTGAGGGAAAATTTTGGGATGTATAGGGCTAATAAAACTCCGCCTCATTCACCTACATGGATAGACTAATGATAATCTGTAGTGTTTTTTATTGCTTGGATGTGAATCTGATAATTCATATTGTGTCTTTTATAATCAACTACAATATTTTTTTATCAAAGTCAGGAAAAAAGATTTCTCCCAGGGTCCAGCCAGCCATGACCCCAACCACACATAAATTAACATAATATCACTCATGATTTTTATAAAAATTGAGGTCTGGTGAGAATTCATATTTTGGCCAGTAAAAAATATACCTGGCCGGTTGATTTTTACATCTACCGGTCAACTTGGCCGGTGAATCAGGAAGTTAATTTCGGACACTGGCCGTAACCTGTACCGTAGTCAGTTTAAGACCAGGGTGAGTTCTGCTCCGCTCTGCTAATTAGTGGAGTAGCTACACCTGCGTTGACCTTAACTACGTGCATGGTTTTCCCCTGTCACTCTGGCTTTGTATACCTGCCTCTCTCTGGCAGTCTCTGCCAGATCACTATTTGCCTTAGCGTGAGTTGCTGTCCAGCTAGTGTTGTGTAGTTCTTCATTTGACTGAACAAACTGAACTGAATCACTTCATTAACTGATTTGTACATTTCTCAGTACAGTTGAGGAGAAGGTTAGCACACCTCTTGGTCAGTACTGGAACGTCCTTCTTCTGTTGTGCTCGTGACTCTGAATGCTCACTGCCCAGAGTGATTTGTTCTACCGTTTGCTTTTGCAGGGGAAGCGGTGTCATGTGACAGGAAATGGTATCTGTTTCTCCAAGCTAACAATCATGAGTCAAGCCACATGAAAATAAACTCGCACATGCACGCACACACATGCCTGTTGCCCCAGTTCCCTTCATCTTAACAGACACAGGAGAAGATTGCGGAATAGCAGGGAAGACAAGAGAGATTATGTTATGTGTGTGTGTATCACAATATCTTTTGTTTAGTTACTTGATTTTTTTTATATTTGTTTTTTTTTTCTTTTTATATTATTAATGTAGGCCACACAGAGATTTAAATCTGTATGTTGGAATTTCTTGTTCTTAATTTAATATTCGATTTTCCAATAAACATCAACAAGCCCTATTTGTTTTATGTTGGTGGCATTTAAGTCAATATTTCATTCATATAAAAACGTACAGTATTCATAGTTTGGTTCTCATTTTGGTTTTTATTTTTCCCACTTTAAACATTTATTTTTTTCATTTGAGTCCAAAAAAAACGAATTTAAAAACCAGATATTTAGTCACATTAACTTTGATTTTTTTTTTAATTTTCTAGAAATGCTGTAATGATTTGTGATGAGAGAACCCAAAAGTAAGCCGGACACTGAGCTGGAACTTAAAAAAAGGGTTTTAATAACAAAATCCAGGTGGCAAAAGGCAGACTCAAAAAACAGGACAGGCACGGACCGACAGACAGGCAGGATGGATACAAAAATAATCAGAGGCTGGAGAGGGCTTACCGCAGACTGACGTGAGGGATACACACAAGACGTTCCAGCAACAAACAAACAACTGAGGCAGGCTTAAATAGGAAAATGGAACAGGTGAGAAGGGCGGGACCAATTAACCAAAACAGGTGAAAGCAGTAGAGGGAACATACAGACTAATAAAGAAAGTAAGACCAAGACTAATGAACACATCAAAAAACAACACAACACAGAAATAAATCCTAAAACAGAAAAGTTGACTAACTGAAAATAACCTAAACCACAACAGAACGTTACAGAGCCCCCCCCTCAAGGGCGGATTCCAGACGCCCTCTGAAGTCTAAAGAAAAATAAATAAAATCAGACCGGGCGGGTGGAGGGGGCTACAGGTCGGAGGGCCAGAGTCCGAAAAAGAACACACAATCAATTAAAAAAAAAAAGAAACAACCCACAAAGGGCGAACCTCAAAAAAAAAATAAAGAGTCCAAACAGTATACGTGACCGTCCCGGAGGACGGTCCCGGCGAGACAAGATCTCCGATGGTCGTCCCGGAAGACCACCTAGACGTGACAGGTTCTCCGGCGGTCGTCCCGGCGGACGGCCCAGACGTAACAGATTCTCCGGCGGTCGTCCCGGCGGACGGCCCAGACGTAACAGATTCTCCGGCGGTCGTCCCGGCGGACGGCCCAGACGTGACAGATTCTCCGGCGGTCGTCCCGGCGGACGGCCCAGACGTGACAGATTCTCCGGCGGTCGTCCCGGCGGACGGCTCAGACGTGACAGATTCTCCGGCGGTCAGTCCGGCGGACGGCCCAGACGTGACAGATTCTCCGGCGGACGGCCCCGGCGAGACAGGTTCTCCGGCGGAAGGCCCCGGCGAGACAGGTTCTCCGGCGGACGGCCCCGGCGAGACAGGTTCTCTGGCGGACGGCCCCGGCGAGACAGGTTCTCTGGCGGACGGCCCCGGCGAGACAGGTTCTCTGACGGACGGCCCAAGCGTGACAGGTTCTCCGGCGGACGGCCCAGGCGAGTCAGGACCTCAGGAGGCCGCCGGCGGAGCAGGGCAACAGAAGGCCGTCGGTGGAGCAGGAACCTCATAGACCGTCGGCGGAGCAGGAACCTCGGACCCCGACTCCTGAAGGGAGAGAAGACAGAACCGGGTTCCGGACTACAGGCTAGGGGAGGCGTCGGACTACAGACTACGGAGGACGCCGAACTACGGGCTAAGGCAGGCGCCGGACTACGAGCTAAGGCAGGCGCCAGACTACAGGGTACGGAAAGCGCCAGACTACAGGGTACGGGCGGCGCCAGACTACAGGCTAAGGAGGGCGCCGGACTACAGGCCGAGGAGGGCGCCGGACTACAGGCTGAGGAGGGTGCCGGACTACAAGCTAAAGGGGGTGCCGGACTACAGGCTAAAGGAGGCGCCGGATTAATGGCTACAGGTGGCGGCGGCTGGTTAGTGGCTACAGGCGGCGGCGCCTGGTTAGTGGCTACAGGCGGCGGCGCCTGGTTAGTGGCTACAGGCGGCGGCGCCTGATTAGTGGCTACAGGCGGCGCCTGGTTACAGGCGACTAACGAAGGAGCCTGACTACAGGCGACGGAGGAAAGAGCCTGGTTACAGGCGACCGACGAAGGAGCCCTGCTACAGGCGACTACCGAAGGAGCCTGACTACAGGCGACTGAGGGGGATGCCTGGCTATAGGCGACTGAAAAAGGAGCCTGGCTACAGGCGACTAATGAAGGAGCCTGAGTACAGGCGACGGAGGAAAGAGCCTGGCTACAGGCGACCGACGAAGGAGCCTGGCTACAGGCGACTACCGAAGGAGCCTGACTACAGGCGACGGAGGAAAGAGTCTGGTTACAGGCGACCGACGAAGGAGCCTGGCTACAGGCGACTACCGAAGGAGCCTGACTACAGGCGACTGAAGGGGAAGCCTGGCTACAGGCGACTGAAGAACAAACCTGGCTACAGGCGACGGACGAAGGAGCCTGACTACAGACAACCGAAGGGGAAGCCTGGCTACAGGCGACAGAAGGGGATGCCTGGCTACAGGCGGCTGAAGGGAATGCCTGGCTACAGGCAACTGAAGGGGAAACCTGGCTACAGGCGATTAAGGAAGGAACCTGGCTACAGGCGACTGAAGAAGGAGCCTGGCTACAGGCGACTGAAGAAGGAGCCTGGCTACAGACGACTGAAGGGGGAGCCTGGCTGCAGGCTGCTAAGGTGGGAGCCTGGCTACAGGCTTCAGGAGGCCCCGGGCTACAAGCTTCAGGAGGCCCCGGGCTACAGGCTTCAGGAGGCCCCGGGCTACAGGCTTCAGGAGGCCCCGGGCTACAGGCTTCAGGAGGCCCCGGGCTACAGGCTTCAGGAGGCCCCGGGCTACAGGCTTCCGGGGGCCTCGGGCTACAGGCGTCCGCCAGTCCTTTGAAAAAGAATAATCGTCCAATCAGTCTCTGGAGGGGCTCCGGGAGTGACAGCCAGTATAAAAACTCAGACAGCTGACTGTCACATAGGGTGAGTGGAGAGACTGGTGATGGATGCTTATGTGGAGATTCAGAGACTCTAAGGTCTTGAGGGCATCTTGATTTCTTAGCCCTCTTCCGAGACCCTAGGGGTCGACCAACCCTTCGAGGAGTTAGGCGATGTACGCGTCCTCTTCTGCTTCGGCGGGGAACGCGATTGCCCCGACCCCCCTGGACCCAACCAATGTGGGGAAGTGACTGACCCTCCTGGGTCGACACCACATGGGCCGGCAGCGGACCCTCCTGGGTCTCCACGTCGCCGGACGGTGACTGATCCACCTGGATCGCTGCGTCACAGGACGGCGACTGACCCTCCTGGGTCTTGAGCGGAGGCGGGTCCTGCCGGACGCCCTCTAGGAACCTGGGCGGAGGCAGACCCTTCAGAACCCCCTCAGAGGGGCTGGACAGAGGTGGGATCTCCTGGACCCCCTTGAAATGTTTGGACGGGGACGGACCTTCCAAGGCTCCGTCTTGACTCTGAGGAGCGGGTTCAGGTGCCGAGGCGTCGGCCGGGCCTCCGGGGACAGGTTCAGGGGCCGAGGCGTCCTCCGGACCCTCGGGGGCTGAGTCAGGGGCCGAGGCGTCTCCCGGGCCCTCGGGGGCTGAGTCAGGGGCCGAGGCGTCTCCCGGGCCCTCGGGGGCTGAGTCAGGGGCCGAGGCGTCTCCCGGGCCCTCGGGGGCTGAGTCAGGGGCCGAGGCGTCTTCCAGACCCTCGGGGGCTGACTCAGGGGCCGAGGCGTCTTCCGGACCCTCGGGGACAGACTCAGGGGCCGAGGCGTCGGCCAGGCCCTCGGGGACAGACTCAGGGGCCGAGGCGTCTTCCGGACCCTCGGGGACAGACTCAGGGGCCGAGGCGTCTTCCGGACCCTCGGGGACAGATTCAGGGGCCGAGGCGTCTTCCAGACCCTCGGGGACAGACTCAGGGGCCGAGGCGTCTTCCAGACCCTCGGGGACAGACTCAGGGGCCGAGGCGTCTTCCAGACCCTCGGGGACAGACTCAGGGGCCGAGGCGTCTTCCGGACCCTCGGGGACAGACTTTGGTCGGCTGTAAAATGACCGGAGGGCTGACCTGTAATGTTCCTCCACCTCCTTTAATTTCTTCTCCAGCTCTTCAGAATATTGGGCAAATAAAGCCTCCCTAAGACGCTTAATCACCGGGGCAAAGGATCTTATTTTGTCTTCCAATAAACTGTGATCATCAACTGTGGCACCACTAGGAGGAGCTGTGGGAGCAACAGCTCCGGAAGGTGGAGGACGCCGGCCCGCCGAGCAGGAAGAAGCCGCAGCCCATCGTCTCCTCCGACGACGACATGACTGAGAGACTTGCTGCGGAACTGGCGCTTCCAGCAGAGCCGGCTCCGGGAAAAGATCCGGGCGCAAATCCCGCACCACCTCCGCGTCGACCTCCATAAAAAACTTTGGGTCTGGAACGAACGGAGCAGGGGAGGACTGACAGCGGACGTCCGGTGAGAGGACATCTGGACGCTGAAGGGTGAGTGGAGTGCTAGCCTGAATAAGCATAGCTCTTCCTGAACGAAAATAACGTGTCGGCTTTGGGTTCATTCTTGTGGCTGGAACGTAATGTAATGATTTTTGATGAGAGAACCCAAAAGTAAGCCGGACACTGAGCTGGAACTTAAAAAAAGGGTTTTAAAAACAAAATCCAGGTGGCAAAAGGCAGACTCAAAAAACAGGACAGGCACGGACCGACAGACAGGCAGGATGGATACAAAAATAATCAGAGGCTGGAGAGGGCTTACCGCAGACTGACGCGAGGGATACACACAAGACGTTCCAGCAACAAACAAACAACTGAGGCAGGCTTAAATAGGAAAATGGAACAGGTGAGAAGGGCGGGACCAATTAACCAAAACAGGTGAAAGCAGTAGAGGGAACATACAGACTAATAAAGAAAGTAAGACCAAGACTAATGAACACATCAAAAAACAACACAACACAGAAATAAATCCTAAAACAGAAAAGTTGACTAACTGAAAATAACCTAAACCACAACAGAACGTTACAAATGCGTGCGTATTCACATCCAAATTCATAAGCAGTTACTGGCAGACACAGCGCCACCACCCCCCTCACTGTATTAGTTGCTGAGTCACTCACTCCTATTCATGAATCAGTACATGTTTCATTCCCGTTCTTCCTAAGATTAACAACACATCTAGTACAGCACTGATTTGTGATTCTAATGAACTGGTGACTTGAGTGTACTGCTGAACGTAACAGGAATCACTCAGCACAGATGTGATTTGGGATCAGTGATGCAGTCGACTGCAGTGATGCAGTCGTTAATGTAATGGACTTTTATTCTGAGGTAATCTGGAGCTATATATATATATATATAATTATTATTATTTATTTATTTATTTTA
Organism: Fundulus diaphanus; assembly: GCA_037039145.1. Lineage (NCBI taxonomy): Eukaryota > Metazoa > Chordata > Actinopteri > Cyprinodontiformes > Fundulidae > Fundulus > Fundulus diaphanus. Next base: position 13,051,696 of record CM073143.1, read on the forward strand.
TTTCCAGAAGGGATAGATTTTTGATCCAGAAAATATATTTAGTGATATATTTTTGCCTGTTTTCAATGAGCAATGCATCACGGACAAAATTCCCAAAACTTCCGGTGTGAATTTGAAATATGTCAGCAGAGCTCGTTGACTGCCTGCAGATGGGTCCCCTTTCTTGCGGTGAAGTGCTGTGCTGCTTTACTGATGGCCCATACGAAGGGGGCAGAGGCAGTGAAATTTTTTATCCAAAAGTTGTATTTTGAGACGTGTTATTTTTTTCCTTTTTTCGATCTGAGCTGTTCAACATCCTGTTGTAGAATTTGAAAATGAGGTAAGGAGAGAGCCTGAAAAGCCTCTTTCATCTTAATTACTTGTTTTAACTGTGAAGAAACGAAATAGGGAGTTAAAGTTCTATGAATAGGTAAGTATTTTAATTGTAAAGGAACATATAATGCTCTTACAGCTCTATGAATAGCACACTAAGCCACGATAACTGCCTAATATAATGTAAGAAAATGAAAATGTAGTTATAGGAACCTAATCATTCAGTGAACGAATCATTTGAATGAATCATTTTAATGTACTGATTCTAGTGATTCAGTTCAAAAGAACCGTAGTGCCCATCACTATGTCCAGCATCATTGCTTGCATTGTCTGTTCTCTGACTTGTTGCCTGTATTTGGATCCTCTTTTCTCGCCTTACCCACGCTTTGACACCTGATTCTGCACCTGACTCTTGACACGACCTTGGACTGTTTTTTGGTTTTTATCCCAGCCTAAGCCCTTGGACTTGTTGGCTTTTTGCTGCCGTCTTCTGTGTGTGAAACTAGTTTGCCTTACAGATTTTGCCCCCAGCACTTCACAGACAAGTTCGCTGCCTCCAGTGCACATTCATAATCTTCCGTTGTGACCAATCTTTTTCATGCTCAGACTGCCTCCAGCTCACCCTGGACTGTCTCCTGCACGCACCATGTTTTTGTTTGTTTCATTTTTCATAAATCTTTTTAAGTGCAACACTATGACTGGCTGAATTATCACGTTCTTTGTCTTTTGCATAACATTAAATCTAAATTGCACAATTTTTTTTTTAAAACCTTTTAAATATACACATGTATTTATCAAGGCACACAAATGAGAATGACATGAAATGTTATTTACAATTCAGTTAAAAAAAGTAATCAAATGTTTCCAGGGCTTAAAAAAACATAAATGAGCTGCACGTCTAAAAAATCCATACATGACAATCACCCAGTAATTTAAAGTGGCCGCATGCCACAATTAAAAAGTTCAGTCATGTTAATAATTTGTATTATCCACAACAACAACAATATGGGATTTTTAGTCAAACAACTAAAGACCTCTTAGACTACACTAATATAGACCGAATGAAAGGATCTCATCTTACCTGTGTGGAGAAACATGAAGCAGGTTAAAGTAAAAATCATAGCTTTGAGAGGTCAGTCTGCAGCTCTGTCTTCTGCAAGAAATCCTAACATAGTCTGGGATGTTTATCACTACCAGGGAAAACCAACCCCCCTCCTAGCACTTAAATCCAGTTTGTGTAACAGCATTGCTTTCACTCTTGTGGTTTTCAATACGTAGTGCTGTGTAAAAAACACAAAATGAACAGAAAAGATGATATTGCAGGAAGTCAGGGAAAGGAAAACCTCAAACAATACCACAATGGACTAATAAAAAAATATTTCAGCCACAGGCAGCAATGTAGAGATGCCAAAATGCATGATGTCAGTGTTTTAAAAGCTTTTGAAAAAAATCTGATATTTGTTAATACCAGATCTCAACATGAAAGTTCACATATTTATCTGTTTGGCTTCTGCTAGCAATTAAAATCTGTGGTCTTTAGACACTGCTGGCTCAATAGTAGAGGTGTCCTGTAATTCCTGACATTGAAACATAAGTGAACAAACAGTTTCATTTAGATCAAGGCACACACCATCAAGTGAGGAGACTTCAAGAAGGGCAACTCTAAAAATGGTGTGTATATTCAATTCAATTCAATTTTATTTATATAGCGCCAATTCATGAAACATGTCATCTCAAGGCACTTTACAAAGTTAAGTTCAATCATATTATACAGATTGGGTCAGATTATACAGATTGGTCAAAAATGTTCCTATATAAGGAAACCAGTTGATTGCATCAAAGTCCCGACAAGCAGCATTCACTCCTGGAGAAGCGTAGAGCCACAGGGAGAGTCGTCTGCATTGTACATGGCTTTGCTGCAATCCCTCATACTGAGCAAAAATGAAGCGACAATGGGAAGAAAAACTCCCCATTAACGGGAAGGAAAACCTCCGGCAGAACCGGGCTCAGTATGAACGTTCATCTGCCTCGACCGACTGGGGGTTACAGAAGACAGAGCAGAGACACAACAAGAGAGACAAAAAAGCACAGAAGCACACATTGATCCAGTAATCTGTTCTACATTAGATGGTAATAGCAGGTGAGCCGTCTTCTTTGGATGATGTCACAGTTAACAGAACGCCAGACCAGGTGTACCTACTATGAAGATAAAAGAGAGAACAAAAAGTTAAAGCAGAAATGACAACACGTAATGCATAATTGAAGAACAGTAGAACTCTATAGAGTGAGAAAATTAGATCCTGATGTCCTCCAGTAGCCTAAGCCTATAGCAGTAAAACTATAAAGGTAGCTCAGAGTAACATGAGCCACTCTAGTTATAAGCTTTGTCAAAAAGGAAAGTTTTAAGATTAGTCTTAAAAGTAGACAGGGTGTCTGCCTCACGGACCAAAACTGGGAGTTGGTTCCACAGGAGAGGAGCCTGATAGCTAAAGGATGTGCCTCCCATTCTACTTTTAGAGACTCTAGGAAGCACCAGCAGACCTGTAGTCTGAGAGCGAAGTGCTCTGTTAGGAACATACGGGGTAATCAGAGCTCTGATATATGATGGAGCTTGATTATTAAGGGCTTTATACGTTAGAAGAAGAATTTTAAATTCTATTCTTGATTTAACAGGAAGCCAATGAAGGGAAGCTAAAATTGGAGAAATATGATCCCGCTTGTTGATTTTCATCAGAACTCTTGCTGCAGCACTTTGGATCAGCTGAAGGCTTTGAACTGCATTTTGTGGACTTCCTGATAGTAAAGAATTACAATAGTCCAGCCTTGAAGTAACAAATGCATGGACTAGTTTTTCAGCATCACTCCTGGACAGAATGTTTCTAATTTTGGCGATATTCCGGAGGTGAAAAAAGGAAACTCTGGAAACCTGTTTAATATGGGATTTAAATGACATGTCTTGGTCAAAAATAACACCAAGGTTTTTTACTTTATTACCAGAGGCCAAATTAATGCCATCCAGATTAAGTGATTGGTTAAGAAGTTTATTTTTTGAGGACTCTGGCCCAAAGATTACAACTTCAGTCTTGTCAGAATTTAAGTGCAGGAAATTTAAAGTCATCCACCTTTTGATGTAATCAAGACATGACTGCAGTCGAAGTAATTGATTGGATTCATCAGGATTTATGGATAAATATAGCTGAGTATCATCAGCATAACAGTGGAAATTAATCCCATGCTGTCTGATAATTTTGCCGATCGGAAGCATATATATAGTAAAGAGAATTGGTCCAAGGACTGAACCCTGTGGTACTCCACAGGTGACCCTAAAGTTTGAGGAAGATTTATTATTAACATGAACAAACTGGAATCTGTCCGACAGATAAGATTTAAACCAGCCTAATGCTTTCCCCTTAACAGTATGTTCAAGTCTTTGTAGGAGAATATTGTGATCAACTGTGTCAAATGCAGCACTGAGATCTAACAGGACAAGTACAGACACAAGTCCATTATCTGAGGCCATGAGAATATCATTAGTGACCTTCACCAGAGCTGTTTCAGTGCTATGATGAGCTCTGAAGCCTGACTGAAACTCCTCAAGTAGGTCATTGCTTTGTAAATGTTCACAAAGTTGATTAGCAACTACTTTCTCAAGAATTTTAGATAAGAAAAGAAGATTAGATATAGGTCTGTAGTTTACTAGCTCATCTTGATCAAGAGAAGGTTTCTTAAGTAAAGGTTTAATAACAGCTACTTTAAAAACCTGTGGTACATATCCATTTACTAAGGATAGATTAATCATGTCTAAAATAGGACCACTGATCAAAGGGAATACCTCCTTAAACAACTTGGTTGGGATTGGGTCTAACATACAGGTAGAAGGTTTAGATGAAGCTAAGATTTTAGATAGCTCAGAAAGCTGTACTGCTTCTAAACAGTTCAAACACTGTGCAGGTTCTAAAGATTCCTCCAATGCTGCCTTACTTACTGAGGGTGAGGTAATCATGTTTGGGAGGATGCCAATTATTTTATTTTTAATGGCATCAATTTTATTTATGAAGAATCCCATAAAATCATTACTACTAAGAGCTAAGGGAATGGATGGATCAACAGAGCTGCAGCTCTGAGTAAGTTTGGCAACTGTACTACAGAGAAATCTAGGATTATTTTTATTCTCTTCAATTAATGATGAAAAATATGCTGCTCTAACTCTGCGAAGGGTCTTGTTATACAACAATAGACTGTCCCTCCAGATTAAGTAGGATTCCTCTTGGTGTGTAGAGCGCCATTTTCTCTCCAATTTCCTAACAATATATATATATATATATATATATATATATATATATATATATATATATATATATATATATATATATACACATACATAAAAAATAATATACCGTATATGTATTAGAACGGCCCTATCAAATTCCAGACCTATATCCAATGTAGAATATGTAGATAAACTTGAAAAAATATGTTTACAGTTGCTTCTCATCGAATCCAAACGGAGCAGCTCTCAAATGACGTAACATTTTTTCCGAGACACCCGGTTTCCCGACTGGTTGGACAGGAAGGTTTGCAAATTGCATTGGCAACAACCACAATGGTAATCATTTTGGAAGATGACGTCTTAGGAGCTTCATTTCAACCTGCTTCAATCGACAAACCGAGCACAGAACAGCTGACATGTTGGTTGAATTGTAGAGAGCTCCAAATGAGTGTAAGGGAAGCAGTAAGGAAGAAACCAGCTGAATCCGTTTAGAATTACAATTAATACTAAAAAGAATACATTTATTATCGCAGGCCAATGTGTTCATTTATTATAGAGCTCATTACAGAAAATAGACATAAAAACAGACAATGTGGATAATAAGCGGACTATTCAACACTGAAGCCCACATGAACACCGCTCAAGGATTGTATGAAGTTTTAAAGCCGCTGAGAAAAAAACAAATAAACGTCGCCTACCTGCCCAGATGTTGCAGTCACTGCTATCAGGTCTGTACGTTCAAGTGTTGGCTCCTTACAACCGAGGAAATGTAGAGACTACATTTAGGTGTCTTTGGTCAGATTCCACAGTAAAGTCCTCTCGGTTACAGGCTCGTATCCAACACTGACATTTCCCCCCCCCCCATCTTTATTATATGGTTCACTGTTCACTTTTGCTGTCTGTCCCAGCTGCTCAAACTAACTGACAGCACTGAGATGTTTGGAACTATTGAGGGCTACATGAACCACGTGACCGGGTGTGGGCGAGTTCAAAGTGTGTCGTAACTCTCTAAGTTCTGTAGACCCATATGACTTGGTTGGTGGTCGACTCCCCCTTGTGGTCTGGAGCACATCCATTATGTGGAGCTAGCTTGCAGCTTTTCTTAACTTTTGCTACTTGCAGCGTTTTGCCTTTGCATGTGTTTTATGTGTTTGTGTGTCAGCATCACTAATGTTTTTGTAGATTAAAATTGCTACTCCTTTTTGTCTAGAGTTATAGCAGGTGGAAAACACATTAGGTAGGTTAACACTCAGGTGAGTTAAGATAACTTAAAGTTGTATTTGGTTTATGAATCTCTTGTAATAAGACAACAGACTGCCTTTTATCTTTTTGTTGGTTAAATGTTTTCAACTTTTTCTCTCTGGTGCCAGCTCCATGCACATGCCATGTCACAAACATTAGGTTTACCAAAGATGTGAGTGGGAAGCAGAAATGAAAAGTTCATGTGTGTCCCTATAGAAATAGATATACATGGATCCAAGTGAAACCATATATAGTGCCAGTGGTTGTTTGATCAATGGGAAAGAAGCAGAGGAATAAGACAAAGAAAGACAGAAAGTTAACAATGTGCAGAGAGTAAGAAGGGGTGAAGAAAAAAAGATTATATTATGAAGTATATGTTTCTGTATTTGTGGATGTGAGTGAGAGTGTGTGTTTGTGCAAAAAGAGATAGAAGCAGAAACCCAAGAAGCCAACCCTGGCTTAACCCACATACAGTGCCAGTGTCAATGATATTTCTTGTCCTCACAAGCAGTTTAAAGCTAAATACTGCCACCTATTGAATGGGGATGAAGAATGTAATTTTAGAGTGTATTTGGTGGGACAGAATAGGCAAACTCGATTAACAAACATGGCCAATAGAAGTAACTATAAACAAAAGCATTCATAAAAATTTAGTGGAGTAAAAAGTAAGATTTTTATCTTTAAAATGTAGTGAAGTAAAAGTAAAAAGCATTCCAAAACAAACCCTGCTCAAGTAAATTACAAATTCTCAAAAACTGCACATAAGTCAAGTAAATTTATTTCATTACTGCTGACCTCTGCCTGTTGTCTTTCTACTATCTGTCTTTATTAATTCTCAAGAATGACAGCCGGTTTTTAAACACAGTGCTTGCAAAACTGTATTGTAGTTTGTACAAATAATTTTGTTGATCTTATCTATAGCATAATAATGGTCACCCCAAATGACAAACAATCCTTAAATTGGCTCTTAAAGGTGTGGTGACATCCCTGTATAAACTATTTCATGTAGTTGATATTGCTGCATATCTAAATTCTCCAAAGAATTTCATAAAAAAAATAACGTCACCTTTTTGTAGAGGAATTTTGTTTTGGCAGGCCACATTTCCCTCCTCAATAAAAGGGTTGGGTACGTTAATGATATGCGGCTCTACCTAGTTGACGTCACTCTGATCGGCCACAACCATATTTGGGAAATTGTTTCTTCGCACCCCCACACTCCCTCGCTCCTCCATCCATAGCATACCTCTCTTCTCAGTGCAACACTCCGTCACAAACCCCTTATTATGGCATTATGGCTAGTGGTAGGATTTATGTAGCCGACAGAGAGCGGCTTGAACAGGAAGCAATTCCCTTAACCAACCTAAAACCAACTTCACCGCAGTCCTAATTGGGGTTATAATTGTGGAAACTTCCATTTGTTTTTGAGCACCCTCGGAGATAACAGTTCCCTTTTTTAGTAGCCATCCTCTGCTTGAGTGGAGTAGTCAGACATGCTTGTGCGACTCACACCATTAAATTAGCCAGCTGATGTATCAGGTGGCATAAATATTTAGCTTGGACCAAAATATTTAGCTAATATGCAAATTAACTTCCCCATAAGTGGACAACCAAAACAAAAGTTGGGTCTTGCGAACCTCTGTTACTCTTGCTGCAAGTGAGACTGAATTGTTTTAGTCCTCACTCAGGTAACTTTTTTTTCATTGATCCTTTTCCTACTTTAGCTCAAATGACTTAGTTCAAATGATGGTTTTCATTGCTCTGATACCCATATATACAAAAAAAAAACAGATTGAATAAAAAATGCATCCAAACTTTTTATTTCAAGAGAAAGTTTAACAGTGTATGGAAATTCTTTGCATAACATTCATTTGAATTAGATTATTATGAAAAACTTCTGACATGCAGCTTTTTAAACATCAACAGAAAAGAATCCTTTACCAGGCACAACATGACGCATAACTTCTGAGCCTTAAAAGTACTTTAATTGTTATACCATGTATGAAACTACTTAAGGGATAGGGTTAAATTGCTCTGGAAAAACCACAGAGATTGTAATTGAACAGGATAAGGATGGAAATCAATGCTTTTCTGGTGGGACAATAATGGTCGTGAAAGAGCATGACAGGCTTTGTATGACTACACTTTCATATCAGTTTCCAAAATACTTGATTCACCCATTTAAAAAAATACATAGTATAATGATTAGTAATTGCTAATTCAAGCACATAATTTATTCACGCATATATACACTGTGTTATTTTCATTCTTGCTCAAGGTCAACAACAAATATTAGTGTACCTTGCAGAGATATTCTCTCCCTGGTGGGAGTATTGTTTTTTCCTATGGTTGAATAAACAACAATTGGAGGTTAAAAGGGAGGAGGGTGTTAGGATTTTACATGAAGAAGCTTCGGGATGAGAAGCTTTTAAGTGTGAGGTTGGAGTGGGAGCGGTTTAGGCATTGTCTTGTCAGGAGCTGGATTTTGGTTTGTGGACCAGCATGCAGACAAGAACTTGGAAAAGACATTTTGAAGATGAGACCACCTTAAACTTTCTTGCCTACATTCAAAACACTGTGTGGCAAAAACCAAAACTCTGCCTGAAAATATATTCCCCATAGTGGAGGCAGCATCATGCTTGGGTGGGGGGGGGCTTTTCTTCAGCAGGGACAGGGAAGCTGGTCATAGTTGATGGGAAGATGGTTAATCTAAATACAGGGAAATCTTGGAGGAAAGCCTGTTAGAGCCTGAAACAGACTTCGGGGTCGAATGCAGAGTCACCTTCTATCAAAAAACTTAAAAATACCAAGATCATGGTAAATGACTCGTACTTGTATAGCACTTTAAATGGACCGACAATCCCAAAATGCTTTACACTACAGTTAGTCATTCATACACACATTAACACTCTGATGGTTATGAGCTATGTCAGTAGCCACAGCTGTCCTGGGGCAGACTGACAGAGGCGAAGCTGCCATCGGCACCCCCAGGCCGTCTGACCACCGCCAGCAAGCAATTTGAGTGAAGTGTCTTGCCCGAGGACACAACAACTGAGACAGTCGAAGCAGGGGATTGAACCGGAAACCTGCAAAGTGCAGGATGAACTCCCTAACTCCTGCGCCACTGTTTTACATATGCATATGCTGTCGCACTACTCAGGGTTGGTCTATCACATCGCCCTACAGTACAGACATTACATAAAAATTATACACATAAACACAAATTAAAAGTTATAGTAATGTAAAAAAGAAACATTCATAATGGCAGGCAAGGTAATTTTTTATCATTTGTCAATTCAGCCAGAAGCTGATTAATACCAGTGTTGCACATAGCAGTAGCTTTAGCAATGCAAAATTATAATGTGGGAGAAAAGTATTAAAAACAACATTTATCAACATCAATTCAAATTATTGATATAAACAAAAGCTGTTAATGTCCAAATAAATACACAGGAATTTACACACAATTTACTGTTTCTTACTACTTACTCTTCATCTACAAAATACCACAATGTAGAGACAACCACTAAAAACAGGATAGCTGCTGTGACGTAAACTATTGCAAACACTTTGTTTATTATTTTAGCAGTTCTGGTCCAGTAGCCGTGTTTTTTGTCGTCCTCTCTGCCACCGTGAAGAATTATTGATTTCTTAATCTCTTCGAGCTCTTCTGACATCTTTTCCAGAGCAAGGGACACTTCAGGAAGTCCGCCCATGCCACTCTGCAAACATGCTTGTGATGAAACTCATTTAAGAACAAGTGACAACATGTTGCTACTTTCAAAATTCTTACCTCTTTTCCAGTAAATGGTGTTACATCAGCTGAAGGTTTAACAAATGAACAGTTACTACATTTCTTGATCCCTGAAACAGTACAAAACAGTTTGTCAAGTCTTGACCATTTGAATCAAAACAGAACATGACTGAATGTTTGAAACAAAACATTAGGACTGATGAAAGTGTGGTCTTACCTATGAAACAACTTTTTATGTTAGTCAGTTCCTCCTCGTTACCTTCTGTTGGGCAGTTTGTCTTTTCCCCTTCAGTTTCCTGGGACGCATCTTTATCAATCAGATGACTCACCAAAATTGTCTCCAGGAGGCTGAGCAGCATAAGCGCAAAGGTCCCAATGCAGTAAACCGCTGAGGGGAGCAAACAGCTTTAATATTACCAACACTGATTGAGCATATGCTGTAACCTGTCACAGAAATTAGTGAAGAAAAAATGTTTTAACCTATTAGCGGAATCTTGTCTGATGAAGATGGAAGAATCTCATTGAGAATGAGCTGCATCACTGTGACGGCAAGCAGAACAGTGATTTTGAAGCCAACCTTCTCACCGCTTGTGTCTGACATCAGGAGGGAGGCGAAGTCCAGACACAGGAAGAAAAGGACAGGCAGCAAGAAGTTTGCAATATAGAGGACAGACCTCCTCTTCATGTTTATCTGAAAAATGTGTGAGAAATTAGTTCCTTTCCATCTTGCAAAGGCATGATTAGTAACTATATGACATGTTAAAAAGCATGAAAAATAAAATTGAAACCAGATTGACTAATTTACACTCACTGGACCCCCTCACTTGGGGCAACTCACCGCAAAATCTACCTTTTTTGCTAATAGACTGTATACATGGATGTCATAGTGCTGCCTACATGACCCATTCATTATTTTGACAATTTACTGCACACTTGTCGAAATTCTGTTTTTGTGTCTAAAACCGTCTGTGTGGTGCCCTCCTCATGTTTAACGAATGTACTGCTTTTGAAGTTTTAATCAGTTTTGGTTCAAAAGATACTGTGACATCACCCAAACAATTGACTTCAGTAGTTCTGCTGCTGTGGGGTATAAAAGTAGCACTCTCATGCCTCTGTAGCAAGCTGTAGTTGGCATTGTAAGCTTTGCTAAGCTAAGCATTTGCTAAACTAAGCATCACAATGGGGAAAACATTTAAGTGACTGAGTCTGACATAGGTGCTGGTTCCTGACAGATTGGTCCGACTATCTCAGAAACTGCTGATCTACTAGAGTTTTTGATCTTTCAGGTTTACAGACAATGGTCAGAAAAAGAGACTGGCGACCTGTCGAGGGTGTACCCCGCCTCTCACCCATTGACAGCTGGAGGTAGGCACTAGCACCCCTTGCAACCCCACAGGGCATAAGCGTGTTGAAAAATGGATTGATGGATGGTCAGAAAAAGAGAAAGCACCAGTTGTGTGGAGGAAAATGCTTTGTTGTTGTCTGAGTTTAGATGAGAAAGGGTAGAGTGGTTAAATGCGATAGAAAGTCAACAATAACTCAAATGACCACTGTTCAATCAAAGTACGCAAAGCATCTTACATGTTGACCTTAAAGCAGCTGCACAAGTCCACACCGTTTGCCACTCCTATCAGCTAAGAACAGGAAACTGAGGCTCAATTTGTTTATCAAGATCTGACAACAGCAGACTGGAAAAATATTGGCTCATCCAATGAACCTTAAGTTCAACATTTAAATTGTAGGTTCAGAATTTGGAGCAAACAATTGATGGTATGGATCTTTCCTTCCGGTGGTGTAATGGGGGGGGGGGGGGGGGGGGAGGGGGGATTTTCTTGTCACACCTTGGGTCTGTTATGGCTCAATCAGCATCATTTAAACACTACCGCCTACCTAAGTATTGTTGCTGACTATGTTCATCTCTTCATGACCACAGTCTACCCATCTTCTGTGTCATAAAGCTTAAATAATCTCAAACGGGTCTTTTGAATAAGATCACTACACTGCAAGCCCTCAACAATAACCAGATTTTCTGTCAGTTAGAAAAACCTTTGGCATGTTGCGAAACGGGAGATTGGATGGATGTGCTGCCGAGGAATCTGCAGCAACTGCATGACACTTTCATGTCAATATGGACCAAAATCTGTGAGGAATGTTTCTGAGACATTAGCTTTGTTTAAATGCACAAAATTTACAAAATCAGATTGAAATATATTTAGAATGAAAAATCTAACATAAAAGATAAAATAATTGGATTGTACCATTTATATGAGCATTTATATGAGCATCAGATCACAATGTGTGTTTATACACACATGGCTTTATTCAGTATAGAATCACTGACATGCAGAGAGTTATCAATTTTTCCCAAAAACCCCAGAAGAAGAATTACTTCCGTCTTTGCCTAACAACAAAAAAATTGCAAATAAAGCAATCGTGTATGAGTTCATTGGTCTTCCATGTGCCCAGGTTGGACTTGCACCAGGTTCGAATTATGGTTTAGAGGCCACCGAATAAATATTAATTTTGAGCTTTTGTAAAGTTTCTAATAGAAAGATTATATTGGGAGCACAGACAGTTTTGCTTCCCGATATCGACTCTCAGAGCAGAAATATGTCACATTGACGTGGGGCGCACATGCGCACGCAGGTCAGTTGACCACATTCAGAATAACTTGATCCTGACAAGCGTTGACGTGCAGGCTGATTGGAGTGTCAATCGGCATAAACCACACGTCTCATTCGGAATACAATTTCATTCCAATTAATCTTAATCTGATCACAATATTTTGACTGGCATGTTTGCAGAACACATTTTTATTTCGTTTATTCCAATTACTTTATGTCCACGTGTCATGTTTTGTAACCTGAACCCGAACACACCACACTCAGAGTCAAATTTTAAGTGAGTTTATTGAAGAGGATGAATGGTGGATGATGATGACCAGAGTCCAATCCAGGCTGGAGCAGGAGGCAGTTAATGGCTAGAGCTGGCAAACATGATGGAACCGGAGCATGGAGGTGGCAAGACCAGCAGCACAGCAGAAAGGGGATAGGAAACCAGAACAACAGCAGGATAAACAGCACGACTGGATGAATACTTGCAGGGCTGGAGTGAGAGCAGGACCAGGATAACAGCAGGCAGACGGTAAACTCAGGCTGGACAAGAACAGGACAAGGTAAGCAGCGATGAGCAGAGGAACACAGAGGTAACAGTACGGTCCGACAGGGAAGAGCTAACTGAGGAAGGTTTAAATAGTGATGACAGGTGGAAAGAGTCCTGGCTTGATTAGTGGCTGACAGGTGTAGGTGATTAGTGGAGCATGGAATCTGGAGCTGTATGAGAGGCTGAGAGTGCCCTGAAATGTCCATGGTGCAGCAGGCAAGGCTGCACCATGACATCACCCCCCCCCCCCTTAAGGCCGGCTCCAGACGGCCAAAAGAAACACAACAAAAAACGACCCACCCAGGGTGGGTGGTGGGAGGCTAGGAAGGAGGGCCAGAGTCAAAACCAAAACTACCCAACCAGGGCGAACCAAAAATAAAGAGAAAACGTAGGCAAACAAGAAAACCTCTACACTACGCTGGTAGGCAAAAACCTAGGAGACGCCGGGGGAACTAGAGGACGTACTAACACGCCAGAAAAACAGAAAAATCTAAACACCAGGGAAACAGAGAAACTAGGAGGATTCAGGAGAACTAGCAAAACAGGGAAACTAGGGGAAGTAAAGCGTAGGGACCTAAAGGGCGCCGGAATCCGTCCTAATGCAGGAACCCAGACACATAGACACTAAGGGGATAAAAACAAAAACTTAGAAAAACAAATACAGAACTAAGACCGGAACTACAAAACTTGACAGGGACTACAGTGCTAATACAAGAACTACGGGGCCAAGACGGGAGCTACAGGCTAGGACTGGAACTACAGGGCTAAAAAACATAGGTGAACTACAGGGACAAGGAATAACAGGGGAACTAGGAGGCAAAAACAAAAACTAGGGAAACTCAAACCAACAAAAGCAAAAGAGCATGAAACAGCTCAGAACCAGGGATCCGAAGCCTAAATGAATGCGAGGACCAAGGAGCGCTGAGATTAAAAAGCGCTGGGCAAAGGAATCCAACCAAGAACTGGAAAACAAAGGCAAAACTAGAAAATCCAAAACAGAAACTAAAAAATAAATAAGTAGAGCAAAACTGGAAAACTAGGGCTGGGGTAACACAAGGAAAGACTAAAGCAAAAACTAGAAAATCAAAACTAGGAAGGGAACAAAACACTAAAGTAAAACTATAAAATTTAAGCAAAACAAGGAGACTAGGACAGGTACACTAATGTAAAACTAGATAACTAAAGATAGAATAGCGACACAAAAGCAAAAACTGGAAGACTAAGGTAAAAAACTAGAATTCTAAAGCAAACCCCGGAAGATTAAAGGCAAACCTAGAACACTAGAACAGAGCTGGAAAAACAAAGACAAAATAGAAACTCAAGTACTCTAAGGAAAACAAAGAACCCCCTAAATAACTCTAAAACTGAGGAATTCTACATAACTCAAAACTAAGGCAGAGCTCGAACAAGAAATAAACAAGCACAGGCCTTAAGGGCGCAGGCAAAACGGCTACTAAGCCACAAAGAGTCCTCGAGGAGGTCGACCAGGCCGAGGCAGGCGGCGGAGCAACATCGCCCGATCGAAACCTCGAGGAGGGTGGCACCGACGAGACAGAGCAAGACACGGGCGTCGTGGTGGGCGACCCCGACGAGGCAGAGCAAGACGCGGGCGTCGCGGTGGGCGACCCAGACGAGGCAGAGCAAGACGCGGGCGTCGCGGTGGGCGACCCCGACGAGGCAGAGCAAGACGCGGGCGTCGCGGTGGGCGACCCCGACGAGGCAGAGCAAGACGCGGGCGTCGCGGTGGGTGACCCCGACGAGACTGCAAAGTCAGGTGTGGCCAGCGTTGGAAGAAGACCCTGGAAGACACGGGGCTACCGACTAAGGGCGGCGCCACGCCACAGGACATAGAACAACAGGCTTCAGAGGTCACAGGGCTACAGGCTACGGAGGTCACAGGGCTACAGGCTACAGAGGCTACAGGCCACAGAGGCCACAGGGCTACAGGAAACTGGCGGCGCCGGGCTACAGGAAACTGGCGGCGCCGGGCTACAGGAAACTGGCGGCGCCGGGCTACAGGAAACTGGAAACGCTTGGCTACGGGCTTCAGGGGACGCCTGGCTACAAGCTACAAGAAACGCCTGGCTACAAGCTACAAGAAATGCCTGGCTACAAGCTACAAGAAATGCCTGGCTACAAGCTACAAGAAACGCCTGGCTACAAGCTACAAGAAACGCCTGGCTACAAGCTACAAGAAACGCCTGGCTACAGGCTACAAGAAACGCCTGGCTACAAGCTACAAGAAACGCCTGGCTACAAGCTACAAGAAACGCCTGGCTACAAGCTACAAGAAACGCCTGGCTACGGGCTACAGGAAACGCCTGGCTACGGGCTACAGGAAACGCCTGGCTACGGGCTACAGGAAATGCCTGGCTACAGGCTACAGGAAGCGCCTGGCTACAGGCTACAGGAAACGCCTGGCTACAGGCTACAGGAAACGCCTGGCTACAGGCTACAAGAAACAGCGGACCCCCCTTCGTCCCCATGTCACTGGCAGGTAGCGGACCCTCCTGGGTCTCTGCATCACAGGCAGACGGTGGACCCGCCTGGGTCCCAGCGTCAATGGCAGGCGGTGGACCCTCCTGGGTCCCAGCGTCAATGGCAGGCGGTGGACCCTCCTGGGTCCCCGCGTCTCTGGCAGGCGGTGGACCCTCCTGGGTCCCCGCATCAACAGCGGGCAGCGGACCCGCCTGGGTCCCTGCGTGTCTGGCAGACGGTGGACCCTCCTGGGTCCCCACGTCTCTGGCAGGCGCCGGACCCTCCTGGGTCCCTGCCTCGATTGTAGGCGGTGGACCCTCTTGGGTTCCCGTTTCACAGGCAGACAGTGAGCCCTCCTGGGTCACTGCGTCGTAGGCCGGACTAGCGTGCTCGAGACCCACGTCGGACGCCGTAGTGGCGTGCTCTGGACCCACGTCGGACGCCGGGCTGGCGTGCTCTGGACCCACGTCGGACGCCGGGCTGGCGTGCTCTGGACCCACGTCGGACGCCGGGCTGGCGTGCTCTGGACCCACGTCGGACGCCGGGCTGGCGAGCTCTGGACCCACGTCGGACGCCGGGCTGGCGTGCACTTCACCCACGCCGGACTGCGGAATGGATACTGAGTCTTTTGCTGTGGTCTGAGCAGGAGCTGAGTTTTTGGCCGCAAACTGAGCAGGTACAGAGTCTTTGGCTGAAACCGGCGGCGGAGAAACAGGGTTCTTGGCATCGGAGGCATGGGTGAGGTGATTTGGGAGTAGGTCATCTCTGTCTTCATAAAAGAAGTCCCATAGCTGGGTCTCGAGGATTTGGGGCGCTCTGGCCAGATTCTCCTGGGCAGCCACAGCGACCACACCTGACCAACTCACCAGGGAGAAAGAGGTGACGTCGGACCCCGTTGGTGCTGTTGCAATGGCAACGTCAGGCTGAGCCTCAGGGAGCGCTGTGGTAGAGATCCGGTGCCGGCGATCCCTGCGTCTACGTCGGGAGGAGCTTGGTACCGAGGGGTTGGCTGCTGCTGGTGACAAGACAACGGAGGATCTGGTGGGCTCGTTCTCGGCAGGAGCTGCAGTGACGGCTTCAACAGCAGCAACAGCAGGATCGACCGGGGCAGCAGAGGTAGAAACGGCAAAAATGGAGGGAGCAGCAGCGGTGTCAGCGAGAGGAGCTGAGACTGGATCTGCGACCGGGAGCATGGTGGGCTCAGCAGCAACAACGGCAGGATCGACAGGTGACGTGGAGGAGGCACTAGCGCAGGGAGCAGCAGCAGAGGTGGACAGGCTGACGGGCGGAGGTCTGGGTGGAAGCGACCTGCCATAGAGCCGGGCAAATGCAGCCTTCTCGCTCCATTCTAACTCCTCCATCAGCCCCGTTGCCTTGAGGAGAGGGAGGAGTTCCGTCTTGCCCTTCAGCAGGTTGCGAGTCTGAACCAACGCGTCCACCTGCCTCCAAGGTGGACTGAGTGTGGCAACCTGAGCCAAAAGTTCCCGGAGTTGCTCAATCAGATGCTCCGCGTTTCTCTGTAGAACCTGCTCCACTGCGCTGCCGTCCGGAAGCAGTTTAAGATCCATCCTGCCAGCTCCTGCACAGAAGCTCTGTGTGGGTGTCGGGTTCTTGTGGTCGGACCGTTCTGTCATGTTTTGTAACCTGAACCCGAACACACCACACTCAGAGTCAAATTTTAAGTGAGTTTATTGAAGAGGATGAATGGTGGATGATGATGACCAGAGTCCAATCCAGGCTGGAGCAGGAGGCAGTTAATGGCTAGAGCTGGCAAACATGATGGAACCGGAGCATGGAGGTGGCAAGACCAGCAGCACAGCAGAAAGGGGATAGGAAACCAGAACAACAGCAGGATAAACAGCACGACTG
Source organism: Fundulus diaphanus (assembly GCA_037039145.1). Lineage (NCBI taxonomy): Eukaryota > Metazoa > Chordata > Actinopteri > Cyprinodontiformes > Fundulidae > Fundulus > Fundulus diaphanus. Next base: position 13,068,780 of record CM073143.1, read on the forward strand.
GATGAATACTTGCAGGGCTGGAGTGAGAGCAGGACCAGGATAACAGCAGGCAGACGGTAAACTCAGGCTGGACAAGAACAGGACAAGGTAAGCAGCGATGAGCAGAGGAACACAGAGGTAACAGTACGGTCCGACAGGGAAGAGCTAACTGAGGAAGGTTTAAATAGTGATGACAGGTGGAAAGAGTCCTGGCTTGATTAGTGGCTGACAGGTGTAGGTGATTAGTGGAGCATGGAATCTGGAGCTGTATGGGAGGCTGAGAGTGCCCTGAAATGTCCATGGTGCAGCAGGCAAGGCTGCACCATGACACCACGTAAACATAGCTTCTGTTCAATTTGGCAAATCTTTCCAATTAAGTAGTCACTTAGTGTATATGCAGAGATAATACCGAGAATAAAATGTGTCTTCATTTTTTCCAAGTGAAAAATCTCTCTGATCCAGACCTACATAATTTCTAAATTATCTTTAGGGTCTAAAGGCATTCAAAATGAGACAAGCATGGTCTCCACTCAGAGTAAAATACTTTGTAAAGCAATTTTTAGTGTTGCATCTTCAGGAAGTACTATAAGTACCTTTTCAAAGATACACACTTATTTACTGTAGTTTTTATATAATAAAATTGTTTTTAAGTGATTTTTTTAAATGAACAGTATCAGGAATCTCTGACAAAATTCAACTAGGTATACATATTGTTTTTCTACTGTCTTTATGAATTCTCAAACATGACAGCCTGCTTCCAAAACAGTTTTGTATTTTGTGCAAATTATTTTGTTGATCTCATCTAATAACGTAATAATGACTCAGGAATATACAAATAATGTATTTCTCTATACCTATTTTTGATGAGAAAACTGTAAGAAAACTGTAAAATATTTATTTGCAAGAAGTGCAGTGCAACTTTGGTATTACTACAGTGTTTTCTGCAGCAATCATATTTTGAAATGATTTTAAAGTAATGACTTCATTACTTCATGCTTATAAATTGTCACTTTAAAATGGAAAAGTGAAAAGGTTATTTTTATTGGTTTAAATTATTTGCACGTTCCTATTAGCTTTATTTTATTGAAAGTGGCCAAAATTATTACATCATTGTTTACCACAGGCCTTTGCAGTAATGAGAAAGGCTACTGCCACTTCCTGTCAGTATGTGTAACATGATCTGTTCTGCTCTTTGATTGCTTTAAGAGCCAGCTAAAACACCAGTCATTACATTTTATGACATTCGAGGCAAACCTCAATGTTTCTAAAGCAAGAGAGCAACATTCTCATGGGTTTATTTCCCCACAGTTAGCTCCAGGAAAATTATCTTATTAAAGGTTCCTATTTTCAACAGGTACTTTTAATCTGACAAACAAGCCTCATCAGAACGCATATTCGGATTTAGTTAGCATATTTGTATGTATTGCAGACTGAATTATTCACAAGTCGTATCAAAATTGAGAAATGACATGCTAACATTAGCCAAGTACTGAAGAAAGCTGCTCAACTTGAAAGCAGCATGAGTAACATGTGAGCTTGTCAAAGGCAACAAATGATGCTACAAACACATTATTATGTGCAGAACAATGTCAGAACACTATAGCAGCTGCTTAAAGGCAAGGAAAGGCAAATTTATTTATATAGCACAATTCAGTACAGAGACAATGCAAAGTGCTTTACATGATTAAAATATAGGAATAAAAGCAAGTAGGGATAGAATGTAAAAAGTAATTTTAAAACAGTTTTAATCTCGATTTAAAGGAACTCAGGCTTTCAGCACTTTTACAGTTTTCTGGAGGGTCTGGAGGGTTTATACGCTGATAACAAGTCTGTGATGTATTTAGGTGCTAAGCCATTTAGGGATTTATAGACTAACAGAAGTATTTTAAAATACTTAAAAGAGTTATGCTCATATTGTAGCAGCATAGAAAAATCCTGAAGACATTCCAGATGGGTCAAAATATCTGTTGCTGACAGCAAGAAGAAGAATGTGAGCGAGAATAGGAGCAAAGTTGCTGGTGACAAAATGTGATGTCTTATATTGCACTTTAAAGCTACCAAGTTTAAAAGTATACACATAGCATCCATTTTATCAGCTTTAATGATCGATTTATGAGGCTGATGCTTGCTACTGTTAAATGACTCAGATTAAGGATGAAAACTCCACATTGGGACATCACTAGTTATCTGTGTGATACATTAAATGTGTAAAATATGTAAAATACATTTTGATCTGTCTCTCTACCACTCTTAAAGCTTAAGTTCTTGCAAAAGGAAAATAAAAGACATTATAAAAACATAAGACATCATAACCTGATTTTTCACCTGAGGTGCTGTTAAAAATACTTACTGTGTAAACAATCATTGTTTGATTGAATCCAAAATGGTTGACAGTTTTGGTTGTGACTGTCATGCTGACAAAAAGCCACTCATACTGAGTCTGCATGGTTTTACGAGACCAGTCTGTGATCTCTGTATTGTTACTGTTGTAAAATAACTTTATTTCTTCATCTGAGTTGGAAAACAAACAAAAAAAAAATAGCATTTTAGACTTCTCCATGTATGTTAACATGGGAAATGTGTGTGGTGCGTATTTACATTGGTGTTAACCCATTAATGCATTTAGTTACGTTTAAAAAATATATATTCTTCGGGTTCACCTGAGTGCATAATTGACTTGAAGGAGATGTTGCAGCTCTGCATGTCGAACGGGAATTTATAAACACGCATCTTGCATGTGCTGACCACCACCTGGTCATTTCTAAATTCAACCCAGCCGTGGCTCCTGATGCTGAGATAAGGACTTGGAGCGGCTTTGTCCTGCTCTGTCCTACAGGAACACACAAACACACAACAAGGCAAAAACATGTTCCCTTCTGTGGACTTTGCACTACACATTGAGGAAGATGGGAGTCTCAAAACAGAGGTTTACTGGAAGCCTACACACGCAGATCAATATCTGCATTTTGATTCACATCACCCACAGGAACACAAAGTCTCTTAGAACTCTGAGTTATCGGACATACAACATTTCCTCTGCCACTGAGAAGAAACAAAAAGAACACAAGCACGTCAGGAAACAACTGCAAGCATGTGGTTATCCAAACTGGACATTAGTTAAATAAACCAAAAAAAGTGGCCAAAAAAACAACCATCAGGTGCCTCTTTCACTTTTACCAAGCGCTTTTCTGGAATGCAAACATGTAATTTTAATGATGGGCATGAAGAAACACTCCAGATGATTTTTATATTTTATTCAATTATATTTTTGTCATGGGAACTAATGTGTAGCCTTTCAGTGTGGGAGTGCAGACTTATTTCTGTTTATACCCACTATAAAGTGTTTCCATGATGATAGTAATTCACCCAGAAAGGCCTAACATAATACTACTGCAATTTGCTCTTGCGAAACTTGACCATATACCTGCAGCTCTGCTATGTTTGGTTTTATCCTGAACCTCTATTTCAATAAAATAGAGACATTTAGGGTTTTGGGGGTTACGTTAGGAGAGAATCCTGTCATCATGAAGTGGGGTCTTGCACACTCCACACTCAACCCCAACTGTATTGCATTTTAGACATATTTATGACAACATTTCCGTATCTCTAATGGACATTTTGGGGGTATTTTTGTTTACTCAAACCTGTTCAGAAATGCAAGCAAATATGAATCAAAACTTACATCTCTTCAATAGTCAGATCTGGCATCCACAAAAGTTTAGTGGGGACCAAGATGTGTTTAACTCCACAGAATTGTTCCGGGTACCACCAGACGTACTCATTGTCCCATCGCTACTTAAGGGAAAGAAGTAGGTGTGGCGGACCAATTCAGAGATAAAAGTAGGTGGCATGGAACAAGGAGAAAAAGAGAACCAAAAAATGTAGCGGTAAAATTTAAAAGAAAAAAAAAACAGGATTTCCAAAACAGTGGCATATGTATGAAATGCTTCATTTTAAGTTAAATACAACTCACCAAATAAATCCAAATATAGGCAATGAAAGTCTGGTCAGTTTCTCTCTGTGAGCAAAGAAAGGAAGTTGAGTGAAATGCTTAATCTTATGCCAAAGTTAACAACTTTCATATAAAATGTCCTTAAAACATAAATATATAAAAGTATTTGACATGCTTTTTCCCTACCCTTGTAAGACTTGTTTTCAACTTTTAAGAATAATCAGAGCATGTTCAAAAATAAAAGAAAAAGGCAAAGAAAAATTTCCATTCACTGTAAAATAAAAATAAATAAATAAATAAAAATGTCCTTTTTATACTGGACTGCTATCAACAACATGACAGAAGGACAAAACAGAAAAGCTTAGGTAATAATTAAAAGTGTACATCCGAACAACAAGACTGGCATACTGTAAAAGCATTATGAGCCATTTATCACAGAAAAACAATGAACTAGTAGTAGTCATAAAGAATTAGTAGAGTCTGAAAAGTCTCTCCTTGAACTTTTTCACATATTGTGAGGTTGCAACTCCAAACTTAATGTGTTTTTATTGGGATTTATGTGATAGACCAACACAGAGTAGTGCATGGATGTGAAGTGGAAAGAAAATGTATTTATTGTCTTTACTTTTTTAACAATTAAAATTTAAGTGTGTTTTGCATTTAAATTCAGCAATACTGCCATACCAGCTGTACATCTTAGTTATGGATTCTCTTGGATTTAGGGCTGGACTTTGACTGGGTCCTTCCAATATACAGTATGAATATGCTTTTATCCCAACCATTTAGTTTTTCTTCTGGCTGCATATTTAAGATCTCTGACTTTCTCAAATGCGAATCTCTGCTCCAGTCTCAAGTGTTTTATATCCTCTAACATATTTTCTTCTAGCACAATGCCACCACCATAATGTGTCACATTGGAACTGGAGTGTGTTGGTTTTTCCTTCTTGCACAACATTTTTAACCTGGCAAGCCAGATATATAATGTGTAGCATTCTACTATCTGCACATTAATCTGGGAATGCTCCCCTTGAATCCGTTATGGGAAAAGGAGGGACATTCAGTCAAACTTTCCGAGCTGATTGGGCGAAGCGAGACCTTGTGCCCACCTACCAAAGATTGGGTTTAGCCAATCACAGTATCAAATGAAAATGTAAGCTAAAGGCGCCATGAAAAACCACAATAAATTAAGATAATCCAGGCACTTCTTTCTGTTATTCTTTCAAAGAAGAAATCCTGGATTCTAACAAAACAGATGTGATAGCAGCAGCTACATGTGTGTCCTCTTGCGCTGCCATGTTTAGTTTGAATCAGCTGTGGGCAATACAGTTCTTGCTTTCATCACAGCTGGTATGTCCCATAATACTCCAACATGATTAGTCCAAAACATTTTTGGTTTGGGCCTGAATGACTGAGATGGGGCGGGACAAGATGGACTTCTGTGTGTTTGTAAATGCACAAATACCACGAGAATTCAGCTTGCAGGCAAGGTTACAGCATTTTGCAGTTAAGCCATAACCTTTAAAGGTAGAGTTGGCGAATTTTCCAGAAGTTTCCCCAAGTCCCTTTTTGAATAACTGCGCAAGCACATGACCGTGAACATCTAACACCGAAGCTAACCGCTGACTTTACTGCTAAGCTAACCAGATTCATAAACACTAGAAGTCGCATGCACAGCCAGCAAACAGAAACTAACGCACATTGCCGTTACATGAGCATGTCAGAATGATTGGCATGTGGAACAACCAATTGATAAGACGATACTCCCAGAAGTTGTGGGACAGAGGGAGGTGAGGGCAGGACCAAACCTCTGATCAATCACTGCCATTTGGCGCCAATAGCAGCATTGGTCAGATTTTTTACAGGCCTACAGCTTTCACAGAGATCTAACTTTTAACCTCCTTTTTGTGAATACGTAACGTATCGACTATTGTCATGATGGAAGGCCCATTTCACCCAGTATAACAAAAAGTGTTTCTGAACAGGATTACTAACTGTGGTTTTAATTTTGGTCTTATTCGACCAAAAAACTTTCTTCCACACATTTGCACTCTCCTCTACATGACTTTCTTAATGCGCCTCTTCTATTAAGGCCAGATTTGTGGAGGGCATAATTAATACAGTAGCTTCTCTGTCAACAGATTATTGCTCCTGAGCTGTGACTCCAGGCAGCTCCTCCAGAGTAACCTTTGCTTCTTGGCTGCTTTTCTGCTTAATGCTTTCCTCGGGCGACAGTGACGCAGTAGTTAGGGAGTTCATCCTGTAACCAGCAGGTTATGCATTTGAACCCCCACTCTGTTCAGCTCAATTGTTGTTTCTTAGGGCAAGACACTTCACCCACTTTGCCTGCTGGTGGTGGTCAGAAAGCCCAGTGGTGCTGTGTGTTTGGCAGCCCGGCTTCTGTTAGTCTTCCCCAGGAAAACTCTGGCTACAATTTAGCATATCACCATCAGCATGTGAATGGTTGAATGACAGAATGTACTGTAAAGCGCTTTGGGTTCCTACAAGTGCAGGCCGTTTACCATTCTCCTTGCCAGGCTTGTCAGTTTAGGTCGAAGATTAATAGGCAGTTGAGCCATAGTGTTCCCATTATCTGAAAACGTTACTTCATTAGAAGTGTAATGCTTGGGTTAAGGAGTTTAGTCTACCTTTCACTAAACTTTATCCCTGACCTGCCTGTGTGTTCATTCGTCTTTGTAATGCTGTTTGTTGCTTAATGTTTTCTGACTCTAAGGTCTCCAAGGAATCATTGTATTTATACTGAGATTAAATTGTGTAATTATTTACATAGAATTTATGTTGCAGTAAAAAGGGGAGAAGGCATATGCACTCTATACCATTCTCATTTTTCTCTATCACATACAATCTAATCTACACATAGATCTTTCTTGGTTTTGATGCAACAAAATTTTGTAAAAGTTCAACTTATTTACTGGCGTACTGATTATCCAACACATTGCAGGAAATCTAAGAACTTACCACATCTAGGATAGCATAAATCTTCATCTCCAGAAGTACCCATGTCAAATGTTTGAGGTGTTTAACAGGGCGACCCAGTGTGTACTTGTCACTGTTCTCTGTCAGATTCAGGTGTTTTAAAACATCATAAGAGCTGCATCCTTCATGAACATTAACATCATTTTCTGAAAATGTAAGAAGAGACATTTCAGCATGAATGAGTTTCATTGATATTCAAAAACATTCATGAAACGTTTACTCCCATTCGTGTTTTTCCTCTTGCACTGTTTGCTTGAATAAAAAGGATTAACAATTCAATGTGCTGAAGCAAATAAAGTGTCAATATTTACAGCTGATCAAAAGACAAATTTAAACTTGCAAGTATAAAATGGACTTCTTCCTCTCAGAAATTGGATTTCCTGGACACAGTAACTTCCTCACCAACTTCAACTTCAAAATTCTAAATTACTGCCTTATGCTTAAGAGATGACAGCTGCATCAACGAACCTATTAGGCATTCACTGTCATAATCTAAGATGTTGCACCTAGACCAAAGTGAAGACCGGCAGACAGCTCAGTGAATAGAAATATTTTATGAAAAAATAAGCAAAACCTAAAGGGAAAACCATTAGGAGCATGAGACATGGACCGAGGGCAGACAAACAAAGTGGGACAGGGAGGCATAAAGAGAAACACACAAAGCAAAGAACCAAGGACAAACAGGAGCTTAAATAATGGAGGAAATGGATTAGTGGCATGAGTAACCCAAATATACAAATAATACAGGAGTAAACTGAAAAACTACAAAGTCTTCAACATCCTGTCATACACATTGTGTTGTCCAATTGCTATTAGTTAGCATTTATGTTTGCCATCAATGCCCATAACTAACTTTAATCCTGGACAGAGAACCCTTCTGATTTTCTGGTATTCAACAAGAACAGTGTTCTGACAGCAGTCACAAATCCTATAGAGTTTATAGGATTTGCAAAATGCAAACACCAAAAGGCCACCGTGGAAAAAAAATATTTCGTTCAACACTAGCTCTGCTTTTAAATGATTTCCAAATATAAATATCTGTATTTATATCTGTGTTTTAACATGCATTTGTCTCTTACCTCGAATTTCTTCAAAGATCAGCTGAAAAGTTTCATGATTTGGGTAATTCATAGAATTCATATCAACGTTTCCTGAAAGTAGAGAACACAATGTTTTTCCGTCGCAATAAAATAATAAAGCAAACTTCATCAGAAATAATTGAGCATAAGTTTTGTTTATCACAAATAATTAAAACTTATACACAATTATTTATTATTAACATCACAGTTATATCCAAAATTATTAACATTTGTTAAAAAAAATGTCACCTTTTGGCAGACCCAATAAGTTATTTCAATCAAACGTATCTAAGTATTAAAAATTAAATATATTAGCTACATATTGGAAGCTTTTGGAGTTTTTGTTTTTACCGGGCATTAGGAGCAGGGGTGGGTCAGAGTACTCGGGATCAGAGGTATTTCCACCTGACAGAAGAAAAATAATATTTTTTAACTACTCTCAGTGGTATCTCTGTATAGACACAATACAATAGAATAGGATTTATTATTTCAGACAATGAAAAACAGTTTAGCAGCTCTTGTTTTACAGTGTGAATATCACACAGACACACACATCATTGTTTTAAATACTTACTGAAAATCTTGTCTTGACTGCCGTTGACTTCTATTCATTTTCAACCTTTTCGGTTGCCTTACCTTGGCCCTGACCCTAAACCTAACCATTACTAGTAGATACCCAACCCAACCCTAACCTAAACCTAACTGACACCTTTGTCCTAAAACTAACCTCTAGTCCAGAAATGAAGTGAAGACCAAAACAGGTCCTCACTTTACATCAAAGTCCCCACTTTGGTGGTAAAATATGAAAAATATGTTCTCACTCAGCTGCAAGTACACACACACACACATGCCTGTGTCAAAGTTTTGACACATCTCACACACTCCGTTGTATTCTCATTTCATGTATCCCAATAGACCAGTTCACGCGTGACGTAACGCGTGACGTCCGCGCTACTTCCGGGTCCCGCTGGTAGGCAAAAACAGAGCTGCTCTCGTCTACAACATGACAAAACGGGTGATTTAGAGCGTACTTTTAGTTCGTTTATTTTTGTAATCTAAGCAATGCCTACGACTTGTTGTGCTCCCGGTTGCACACAGAGGCATTCCAAATCGTTGGATGTACGTTTCTGTCGTTTACCGAAGGAGGAAGGACGCAGAAAGAATTGGATATTTTCAATGAAAAGAGCGCAGGCAGATAATCCCAATGGACTGGGGGAGCGATCATACTACGACAGAATTTGCAGTCTACACTTCATCTCCGGTAAATACAACTTTATTCTGCTCTAGTCATTGTTCGGAGGGGAGGTGATGATCGCTACACGGGCCGCAGAAGCGGCTGCTACAGCAGCAGCAGCCATTGTCTGAAGCAGCAGCAGCAGCAGCGGCTTCTCCGGCCCGAGTAGTGTTTACGCAGCAGCGGCTACAGCTTAGTTACTGCTGCTTACTTACTGCAGTAAGTAAGTAAGCTGCTAGCAGCAGCTTACTTACTGCTGCTTACTTACTGCTGCTAGCAGTAAGTAAGCAGCAGTAAGTAAGCTGCTGCTAGCAGCAGTAGCAGCAGTAAGCTGCTGCTGCTAGTACTTCTGTGTTTACCCTGCAATGTCGCCGACACCGCCACCCATTTTAACAAGACAAAAACACCTAAATAATCCGTAGTGAAAAATGTTTTTTTTTAACCTACCGGGCCTCTGCTGAGACGCGGTCTGTGTCCGACGCCGCTTTGTGCTGTTGCACAAACATGTCTGAACATCCATCCATCCATTTTCTGACCTCTTAATCCCTCATGGCGTCGCGGGCGTTGCTGGAGCCTTTTTCCTGATATAAAATAATTGTAGCCGTCCAGTGGTTTCAGGGGCTTTCGTGCTCTCTTGTCCGTACTGGCCTGCGTGTTTATAAAGCAGCTGTGTCGCGGTACGAAACCCCTGGCCAGCATTTCACAGACTCGCTCCGTCCCTTCAGGCTTTTGCTGTGTGGATCTGGCAATCTGATACCATCAACCATCAACTTACTCTTAAAACGATCTTGTAGTACGTTATCTAAAGAAGAAAAATACGTGGAGAACTCGTCAGTTTCTCTGTTTGCGTCGCCATTGTGTTCGTCTTTTGCCTACCGGTCCGGCGCGCATGCGCGAAAAACCCGCATCAAAACAATAACAATGAACTGGTCTATTTAGGGCTTTTCTAGTCATACCAAACACTCACTTTACACAAAGCTATACACAGACTTCCATATATATATATATATATATATATATATATATATATATATATATATATATATATATATATATATATATATATATATATATATATATATACAGTATAAACTCACACATAGGTAGACATGTGTGTGTTGATGCATAAATACTCATCTGTGTGTGCATGTTTGTGTTGTTCAAATTTATGTATTATATGTATTGTTTGCTGCATGCATTGGCCATAAAAAAATACAGATATGACTCAAATATTAAGATTTCCTTCAATTAATTCAAGGTGAAAATGGTTTCAAGAGTCAAAGTTTATCCAGATGTCTTGCAATGCCACTTATAAAAGTGTTCATAGAAACAATGTCACAATTTAAAATCTTCAGAAACTTTTACGGTATTAAGTTTGTACCTGACATTTCCTCAAAGCTTTGGAATGATCCTGGAAGATCTTCAAAATGTTGTTGTGGTTGTAGAGATGAAGTATTTCCACCTGAAAGGGACAGATTTTACCTTTATATTGGGATATTGGAATGAAGAAAAAATTTAAATTAAATTAAAATTTAGAACATCACCAGTGAATGTTACATGTGTGGACTAGGAAATTCTTTGATAAAAACACAGTGTTATAATTCTGGCCCACCTGACTGTCTACTGCCTCTCCGACTGTACCTTGCAATCATTGTGATCTGCTTCACCTGTTCAGTCAGCTTAAACATTGCTTACCTAACTGGCTTTTGCATTTAACAAAACATGTTATTACGTTTCATTTGTCTTGTGCAAATATGTGTCATGAGAGAATGGACAACCCTTAACACATTTGAATATAAATTTTTTTCTGAATATAATAGCTTAAATTGGATCCTTATCTCTTCTGAGGGCCCATCTGACTTTGAGGCTATGTTCACACTGCAGGGAAATGCGACCCAAACCTGATCTTTTTGCCCATATTCGATCCATATCTGTCTTTTTCATGTTAATGTGAACGGCCCAATTCCAATCTTTTCACACACACCCCTCCCACCAACAAAAAACAAAACAGATTTTCACCATTTTCATGTGTGGTACTAATTTGGATATCAGATACTTTTCAAAGCATGACCGTCTGAACGGTCATCTTGCATTTTATCCTTCTTTCACGTCATTCTCACTACACATCCACACACAGTAGCAGCAGTTTGCCCTCCATAAAACACCGTTGTTAATAGCTGTGCTGCTTTTCTTCTTACCTTACTTTGTCTTGCTATGATGTGGTCCTAATATAGTCGGCTCCTATTGTTCAACAGGTTTTTAATATAAACAACTACATTCACCAGTACTTCTGTAAAAAGTGTGCTGCTGTGTGATGTATTCTTCTGTTATCTGCGCATGCGGATCGCTTTGCGGTCTTGAACCATTCAGACAGAAGTATGATGGTGGTGGCATTTAATAGTATGAACAACCACCCCAAACAAATCTGATTTCAGCAAAACATCGGAATTGAGCATCAAGACCTGCAGTGTGAACATAGCCTAAGTCATGTAAGCTGGATGATTTTATTGCCTCATTCAGTTGTGATCTATATAAAGTGGAACTGCAATGCTTTGGTCTGGATTCCTTGGTAATTTACCCCCACGTTTACCGCCGTCTGAGAGCATTTGTCCACATTTGCTTATGTTGAAAAATGCCTACACAAATGCCTATGACGACAATACATTTGTGTGGACCGACCACAAATGCATCTTTTCTCTCTCTTGTGTTTGTTGTTTTTGCTCTGCTCTTCTTTCTTCCTTCTTCTTTACATCTTTCTTTCCTTCTTCTGTGGCAGGGTTACTGTGCCATTCACCGATTTGGCATAGGTATTTCAATGGCTATTATGGCACCTCCGGCTTCTTGTGGTTTCATCTTTACCACAAAGTCTTCTGTGCTTATACAGTATTCGGTTGTGTGCCTAAGGCACGGAGCAAGTAGGGTAATGAGCCCGTTGAACGTTTACAGGCCTCCAAATCAAACTTTTCTTAATGATTTGAATGAGCTATCTGGGATAGGAGGTCCTATCTGTTGTTGATAACAACTATTTTCAATTCAATTCAATTTTATTTATATAGCGCCAATTCATGAAACATGTCATCTCGAGGCACTTTACAAAGTCAAATCAATCATATTATACAGATTGGTCAAAAATGTTCCTATATAAGGGAACCAGTTGATTGCTTCAAAGTCCCGACAAGCAGCATTCACTCCTGGAGAAGCGTAGAGCTACAGGGAGAGTCGTCTGCATTGTTCATGGCTTTGCAGCAATCCCTCATACTGAGCAAGCATGAAACGACAGTGGAAAGAAAAAACACCCGTTAGCGGGAAGGAAAACCTCTAGCAGAACTGGGCTCAGTATGAACGGTCATCTGCCTCGACCGACTGGGGGTTACAGAAGACAGAGCAGAGACACAAGAGAGACAAACAAGCACAGAAGCAAACATTGATCCAGTAATCTGTTCTACATTAGATGGTAATAGTGGTGATCTGTCTTCCCTGGATGATGTCACAGTTAACAGAACGCCAGACCCACTTTGTTTGTCTGCCCTCGGTCCATGTCTCATGCTCCTCATGGTTTTCCCTTTAGGTTTTGCTTATTTTTTCATAAAATATTTCTATTCACTGAGCTGTCTGCTGGTCTTCACTTTGGTCTAGGTGCAACATCTTAGATTATGACAGTGAATGCCTAATAGGTTTGTTGATGCAGCTCTCAACATCCTTGAGAGATTGGGATATGGTCCTAAATTTCGTTCGTGGATTGAGTTAATATATGAGAATCCCCAAGATATGGTAAGAACGAATAACATAATATTTGACCCATTCCCTCTGTTTCGGGGGAACAAGACAGGGGTGTCCTCTGTTACCCCTGCTCTTTGATGTGGCAATCGAGCCCCTTCCAATAATGTTGAGGAATGCTGCTGAACTGGGGGAATACGCAGGGGGATGCAAAATCATAAACTTTCGCTGTATGCTGACGACCTTCTCCTTTTCCTGTCAAATCCTGCCACAAGGATTTCGGTGGCTCTCATTATTGAAAACTTCAGGAGGGTTTCGGGTTATAAAATTAATCTAGAAAAAAGTGTTTTTCTCAATTAATGAACAGTCGAGGAGACTATCATTCCAGGCCTATACTTTTACAACCATGAAAGACAAATTCACATATTTAGGTGTTACGGTAACAAGCAAATATAAAGATTTATTTAAGCACAATTTTAAAGTAACAGCGGATAAGGCGAAATCAGATATGGAAAGGTGGTCATCTCTCCCAATATCATTGGCAGGTAAGATAAACTCTCAAAATGATCGTAATGCCAAAGTTCCTGTTCTTATTTCAGACAACACCAATTTTTATTCCTACATATTTTTTTTTTTATTAAATAAATGTACATCTACCTTTATATGGAAAAAAACAGTCCCCCGGATATGAAGAGAGTTTCTAGAGAGACAGAGAGAGGAGGGGGGCCTAGCCCTACCAAATTATATGCATTATTACTGGGCAGCTAATCTACATAAATTGCTATTTTGGGTCTCGCAGTTAGATGATGAGGAAACCCCAGTATGGGTACATATGGAAAGATATGCATCTAGCCCAATATCCATGCGTTCCCTGATTTGTACCCCTCTGCCCCTAAGCAAGCACCTATACACAAATAACTATATATAAAAATCTGGGTCCAATTCAGAACTCATTTTAAAAACAGAAATGCCTCCTGTCTGCTCCCGTTTATGGCAATCGTCTGTTCTCTCCAGCTCTGGGGGGAACAGCATTTAAGGAATGGTATAGAGCTGGGGTGGAATCTGTTAAAAATCTGTTTAAAGATGGTGTACTTATGTCTGCTGCTCAGCTGGAAAAGTAATATGGAATCCCCTTAAAAACTAATTACTTCAGATACTTTCAGATTCGAGACTTTGTGAAAAGACATTCTCATCTGTTGAATCACCACAGAGTGAGTGGATAGATTGGCTATTGGATATGAATCTGACTACTAAGGGGACGGTTTGTATGCCCTATGTAAATATCCAGAGGGTGGCTTCCCCATCCCTTGACCACATAAAAAGGAAATGGGAGGAAGAATTAGAGCTTGACATATCAAATAACGAATGGAGGTGGGCAGTAGAACACATACATTATTCGTCTGTATGTGTTAGACATGGACTAACACAGTTTAAAGTGGTACATAGACTTCATTTCACGAGGGACAAATTGGCAAGAATTTACCAGGGAGCTGATCCGACTTGCCCTACATGTAAACATGTTCCAGCCAACACATCTCAAATGTTCTGGTCTCTCCCCAGGCTCAAAGAATTCTGGATCAAAATCTTCAAAACCTTTTCATCCATTTACAAGAAAAATATTGAACCCTTTCCTTTGGTAGCCATTTTTGGTGTGGCACAGGGGGAAACAGAATTAATGACTGTCGAAGGAAAGCAATGGCACTTTCGTCATTGTTGGCCGGGAGATTGATTTTATTTAATTGGATAAAGGCAGCACCGCCAACTCACAAAAGATGGGTAGAGGAGGTGATGGCACACCTAAAGTTGGAACATCTTAGAATTACTTTACAGGGCAACACTAAGAGATATTTCACGGTCTGGCAACCTTTTATTTCCTATTTTGAATCTGAATTTTCATCTGCTTCAGCATAACTAGCCGCCTCGCCACCCCCCTTTCTTTTCCTCAGGTTTGAATGGCAATAACAACCACAATGATAATAATTATATGTATCTAGTTTTAACTGGAACACGGGTGGTGTGTATGGTAGTAGGATCTGTCTTGTCGTTAATTTGTCTGTGTTTTTTGAGCTGTTTTTGTGATGTAAATTTTGAGTCCTACTCTTTTGTTCTGTATGTTTTGAATGGGATGTCTTTTGTTTCATTATGAAAAATCAATAAAAACTATTTTATTATTATTATAATATTCCCTATAACATTATAGCGTGACATTTGTATCAATCATCTTCTAGCATAGGTGATTCTGCATGGTGGGAGGGGCGCCCCCAAATCAAATTCTACTTAGGGCCCCCAAGAGGCTCGGGCCGGCACTGATGACAGCTACAGTTTTCAAACATTCCTTCCCTTGAATATCATTTTAGATTGTTTGTGGTAACAAAATATAATTTTTATTATACTAGACATATCTGTTTAAACAACTGTTTGAAAAAGAATGACATTTTCCACATATTTTACTTTATGTTTATTTAGGAATGGTTTCAGAACTAGCTATTCCTAATGCTGCTCTGTAAGTTTATCTGGCTGATTTTTAAAGTCATGTCATTTCTCATTCTGACTTCAAATAGGGCTTCCAAATGTAGAAGATTGATCTCACATAAAAAAACAACAACAACAGTATTACAATAAGAAATAGTTTCTTGTTGTCCTCAGTCTACCACAGAGAAACTGTATAAAGCAATTTAGAATAGGTTCCTTATCTTGTTTGTGCAACCTCCCATTAGAAATTGCAGAATGTTGGTACATCCATATATCTATTGTCCATGCCTGCTTATCCTTGCCTCATAAGACATGGTTACTGTTCTATAACAGTAACAGCATTCCCACCTACTCCTCACCACTGACGTGTTTAATTATTTACAACTGCGGCTCACAATGGCTCACAGATAACAAGAAAATAAAATGAGAAAAATAAATGGAAACATGCAAACCTAATTAGAATTTCTATTTCCTGCTTTCTCTTGTATCCTCTATAGAAGTGACCCTGAACTACCATAATGAATCAAATAGGATTTTCAAAGTTGCACCGCAAACATTATGATAAACATACCTTCTGTTGAAGCAAATTAGTTAATTAAACAAAGTAGACTCTGCGGCTGACTCTTAATGCTGTCCCCTCACCTTGCCCTTCCCTCTTTCAAAAAAACAATTTTTTTCATGTTGCAACACTTCTGCAAGTTATGAATGCACAAACATAGTTGTTAAATATGCTGCAGCAATTGCAATAAAATCAAAAAATGTAATCGCAAATTGTTGAATCCAATTCTATGTATTATCCCTGCTTACCTGTAAGGAGGAGCAGAGTAAATAAACCTGCAAGCATCATCGCTGTGAGGTCAGTGGACTTCTCCGTTGACTGTGTTCGGATGTTTGCTGTTACTCTTATGTCACCGCCCTGCTTGTATTGGGGGGAGGGCAAGATAAAACAATATATTTTCTCCTAATATCTGCCCCACAAAAAATGTAGATCATATTTTGTAGTGTAAAATCTGAGCTTTCGTGTGTTACACCAGGATTTTTTAACAACTATATTTAAAAAAAATAATTAAAAAATTTGGTACTATAATTTTGAGTCTTTCTTTTCTAAGATCCATTTTAGTCTTGCTCATCTTTTCAGAACCACACTACTGAATCAGTCATTCATTATATTTAATAGATATCAGATAAAACAAACAGAAAACCACATTACATTACATCACATTACATATTTTTATAATTATCAATAGGAAAATTATATACCTCTCCTGCTGTAAGCCTCCAAGGCTTACAGCAGGAGAGGAAGAACATTTCAGAAAATGTAACACACACAAAAATAATTAAATCTAAATATGAAATCCGCAATTAAAAACTACTTTCCTCTTCTGTACAAAGAATGCACTTAAATTGAACTATGTAATATGATACATAGTTCAATATGATTTTTTTTATTTTTTGTGGTCATAATAAATTAATTATCTAAGTGGCTCTTAGAAACCAACATCTTCTGCATTACGTTTTTAAAAACAGGATGTGGGAAAACGAAGCTTTTAGATGAACACATATTCATGTTGTAGCCGAGTAGAATATCAAAGACAAAACCACAGTTTATGGTAATCAACAGAAGGCGAGATTACAGTATGGCTGCAGCTAACGATCATTTTAGTAATCGAGTATTTTATATATTATTCTAATTGGATGATAAATTTGCACATTATATAGAGGTTTAAGTTAAATATGCAAGCTTATTTGAAAATTCAAGTAAAGAATAATACAATTACTTTTTTTAATTCACATATTATTGCTTAAAATGCAATAAAATAGAATGTAGTCTGTGTACACTAAAACATGTGCAGCAAAGGATGCTCTGCAGATAAAAAATATCTAGCATCAACATGTCAAAGGTGCAGCCCTTTCTGCTTGCCTTAGCCTCAGTAATGGGCACCTTACTTAAAACGTTACTATTTATAATTGCTTGTCATGGCTCCCAAAATGTCACTGAGTTACTAACTCCGTTATTGCACTATCAAAGTAATTAGTTACTAGGCAAAGTAACTATGCAGTTACTTTTTGCGATCTAAAATGTCAATGAATTTGGATGACTTTCCAGTAATTGGAACTATATTTGATTATCAAACATAAAATGCATATTAATTAAATTAAATACATATATAAATTCATTGTACACTAGTCTATACTAGCAATATACTCAGAGGTGGGTAGAGTAACCAAAAATTGCATGCTCTTGCCAGATGAGGGAAGGCCGTATTATGCATTAGGAGGAACAATTAGGTGTTAATCATGCCATGTATTTATGTGGCAACCCAGAGGAGTTGGACTGCCAGTGCAGCCTTTGTAGGGTCCAGCTTGCTAGATATGTTTACATATATCACTGTATATTTACAACGGTGGAAAGATTGTGTCAAGAACCAGACAGACAGGAAACCTGAAATTCAAGCCAGATATGTGTTGGATTTAAAAGGTTTATTAATAACAAAACTGAAAGTCTGGATGCAGGCAGGTGAACTGAAAGTGACGATAGCTGGTTACACACTGCAGAGGTGTCAGGCAGAATGGCAGAGGCTTAGTCAAAGTCCGTGGAACAGGCTTGGGTCATGCATGGGTGGACAGAACCGAGATGGGCAGACAAATTCTAGGGTTAAGGCAAGGCTCAGTAGTCCTGGAACAATTCCAGGTTGAGGTCTGGAAATCAGAGGCTTGGTAGATGTCCAACAATTGAGAGGCAAGGTAGGGAAATCCTAGGAATGTGAAATGAGCTCTAGACAAGGTAATAAGGCATGAAAGAACATTGGACATCTATTTGCAAACACTTTGATTAATCTGGTGCTGTCCAGCTGCTTGCAATGAGCTTATGAAGACCAGTCAACAGGTGTGAGGAATGATCTTGATTGTAGCAGATCTGAGAGGCAGGCTCGCATGTGCTATAAATTAAACTGATTACAGTGGAGCAAGGGACAGACAGACAGCATGACACAGAAAGACAGTGTGTGTAAAAGTGTGTGTGATGTAAAAATAGAAAAGTACCAAGTTCTCTGGATTTTTATTTAAACACATGAATTCATACTTACATCTCACATGCAGATGGATGACCACACGAGCAAATTTGCCACATAATATTTCCACAACAGAATACAGACAGCAGATAAAAAATGTCTGGACACTCCAGTTAAAATACCAGCTTTTTATGAAGAATAAAAATGGAAAGCTAATAATAAATTATTTCAAAAAGGAATATACATATTTCTTGTCACTGTACAAAACCTTAAACTAATACTTTGTTGATCACCTTTCATCACTCAACTGCCCTTGTGAGCCTCAACATTTTTGATTTGGCAGTATTTACGCATTCTGCCTTGCAAAGACTCAACAGTTCAGTCAGGTTTTGATATTAAGTAATATAATTAGTATTATTATTAAAGAGGCACCATGTAACTTTTAACTTTTAATAACTCTCTCTCTGTGTTTTGGAATCTGATAGCACACTACTTTGGACCAGCAGGTTAGAAGTCATCAAGTTACTTGTAAAGACACTTGCCCCTCTAGATAATAGTAGGTTAACTGATGCATTTTACATAATTGCCTTATTTTAATCCTTTGTCCCCTCACATAGCTTTAGCTAAAGGATGCAAATGAGGATGTTCCTCTGCACTACTAGGACAGCTGCTCCACTTAAGAGCTGCAGTTGAGGAGATGCTCGGATTCCTTTTTCTAGCTATCACACCTTTGCCTCACTGACATGCTTAAGCCTGCTCAGTGGTCCTACTTCTAACGTGTTTTTTATGAGTAGAAAATGGTCATTTGCTTCCTAATATATACACTAAGAGGTGTCATAATGAAAAGATCATTGTTATTTAATACCTGTTAGTGGTCATACTGTCAAGCCTGACTGACGTCTGTGTCTATATGGTGTATGGAGATTTTTTAAGCATCATGACATTTGTGATAAGAGTCGTAAAGCATTGCGGTCTTTGAACATATTACAAGTTCATTGGTTTGATATGCAGTAAATATGCTCTACTGTACAAAAACACCACATTTGTGGATCCAAATTTAAATTGACAACAGATCCGAAAACACTAAACATAAGCTAATTAATCAAGAATGAACTGATCCGAACATGTTTTATTATGTTTCAAAAGCAGGATACCACATTATGGCTATAGTTAACAAGAACAAGATGGCCGCCATGATGTAAATAAAAGTAAACACCTTGTTGATTTTTTGTGCCACGCTCATCCAGTAGCCATGTTTCATATCCTCATGTCTGCTGCAGAGGAGAGTTATTGTTTTCTTGCTCTCGCCAAGCTCATCTGAAATCTTTTCCATTGCGAGGGGCACCTCAATGTGTTTACTTGTGCTACCCTGCAGATGTGGGTCACAACATAAGTTATAGTTGGGCACAAACAAAAGAAAATTTTAACTAAATGGTACTGCCTTTAAAAATTAACAGCTCTCACCTCTTTGTTCAAACACACCATTTCTTCAGTTGACATGTTTCTCGCCGATGCTATAAGGCTTGGTTTCTCTTGCACTGTAACAGTGAATTAAAGCTTGCTTCAAATGAAACATTGATTTGAGATCTAGATTTTTGTTTGAGAGATTTTTTCCCACCTGTGAATCTGCTGTGAACGTTTTTTAGTTTCTCCTCCTGACTATCATTCATGTTTTGCTTATCAGGTGTGTCATTGTCCTGTTGTGCATCTTTACCAATCAGATGAATCACCAAAATTGTCTCTAAGAGACTTATCAACATAAGAGTGAAAATCCCAATGCAGTAAATCACTGGTGAATGAAAGCAGCTTCATTAGTATGAATGGTGATTTAGCATAAATCCTGCATAAATGGAAACTAAAATCCTCTTTACCTGTGAGGGGAATCCTGTCTGATGAACAGGGCAGAATGTCGTTGAGAATGAGCTGCATCACTGTGACGGAAAGCAGTAAAGTGATCTTAAAGCCAACCTTCTCACCACCGATGTCCGACATCAAGAGGGAGCCCAAGTCCAGGCACAAGAAAAAGAAAACTGGCAGCAAGAAGTTTGCAATATAGAGGACAGACCTCCTCTTCATGTTTATCTGTAAAGCAAGGTGTCAAAGTGATTATCACGCTCCAAAACAAGCACAGCTACAAAAATTAGAATATCGCTAAAACAAATTCAAGATTTCTTTTGCTGCTCATTGCAGAAAGGCAAACTCATATTTTATATAGATTAACTGTTTGTAGAGATAAATATTTCAAAGCCTTTATTTCTTGCAAGTTATAGATAATGAAAAAGTACAATTCAACATCTCAGTAATTTAGCATATTGTGAAAAAGTGATAGCATACTCATGGAAAGTTAGCCTGATCTACGCTTCTACCGTTTCTCACTATTTCTTCAGAGTTAATGCAACACAGCTAAATAGCAGCAGGGCACAAAATGGAGGTCCAGTCAGCAAGGAAAAATCTGTGGATCATTATCTATACCTAAAACTAATACGTTCGTGGTGATTTAATGGATTTAGCATTAATCAGTAAAAATATTAAAGTATAAATTGTCGTCACGATCACTGAGTCTGGGAGCGGCCATTATTGCTCAAATATGGTAACTGACATCACATCCTGTGACGTCTCTGTGCGGTAAGGCACCGCGCTTTACAAGCTAATTCAATAGGAACTATTGTACACAGCTGTTATAAAAACAATTATTTGGACTTCACCAAATCGCGAGAGCTATTGTTAAAGCAACAATGCCCACGTGCATGGCAGTTGGATGTTCCAATACATCGGTAAAAGTAAAAAAACATTTTATTTTACCTTTCCGAATCATGATCCACCATGGGTTCGTCGTTGGATTGCCAACTTGAACCATCGAACTTCTGGCCAGAGAAAAAACACGTCATCTGTAGCCAACATTTCGAAGAAGAATGTTTTCAAGATGACATGAGAGCGAGACTCTTCGGTAGGTTTTTCTTTTTTATAATGTAGAATTTGCGGAGAGATTTGGTTACCCGACCAGAGGGGCGGAGTGATATGACACACTTGGAAAGAATATGTAATGTGCCTTATAATTTTGTCCATTGTCTGGGCAGAGCTGGTCTGTGTGGATTAGCCTTTAGCCTGATGTGCAGACCACCATAGCTGCAGTTTTTTGGGCTTGGTTCTGAAAGTGAAGTCGCGTGTTTGGGCTCTAAACTAAGTGACGCTGCCGCACTATAGACACTCAGTATGACCAGCTGAAATATCCCTCCGCCTCATAACGCGCTGGAGCGCATCCTGACATAGGAGCAGAGTAAAGGCAGAGAGAGCAGCTCTGCCCGTATTTTCTGCAGTTTACGGCTGCAATAACTGATGATGACTGCTGAAAGTAGATTAGGCAGTGCAGATCACCATTTTGAGCAGAGATTGGTTCTAAAGAGTTTTTACTCCCTGAAATCATTGCAGAAACATCCCGCAACGTGACGTAACAAACTGGGAGGTAGCAGTACTGTTCTTGACCAACATGGATGCCTCCAGTAAAGCACATTCAAATGAAAATTATTCTAAATTATAAAAACTTATCATTTATTGAAAAGTATGTAATAGTTTTATATTTAATGTACTTTCAGCACTTTGAATTCTGATTATGACCGGACTTCTCCTTAAAAGCCACTGTGTTACCTTTACTGGTCCGTTGAAAACTAAGTGGCACAGCAGTGGTGGCGTCAGGCGGGTTCTAGGGGGTGCTATAGCTCCCCCTGGAAAAGTGAATGTAGGGTTAGGGTTTAACCCTAACGTAGGTGTTTCGGATGAAAGAGGAAAGGCGGAGTGAAATCATCACAGCTGGGATGTTGTCCTCCTAGCTTCAAAATGGCTCCACTTAGCTTTACATCCTTTGTGATGTTTCCACAGTCAGTGATGATTTGGGGTGCCATGTCATCTGCTAATGTTGGTCCACTGTGTTTTCTGAAGTTTATAGTCAAAGCAGACATCCACCAAGAAATTTTAGCTCACTCCATACATTCTTCTGCTGATGCTGATTCCATTTTCCAGCAGGACCTGGCACTAGCTCACTTATATCAAAGGTACCCAAAGCTGGTTCAAGGACCATTGTGATACTGTAGCTGTGTCTCAATTCGGCGGCTGCGTCCTTCGAAGGACCCAGCCTACTCAGCCTTAGGAGGACCCAGCCATCGGAGGATGCTCCGGAGGATCCTCAGCCGTTGGTAAATGGGACGGTCTAGCCTTTGGAGCACTTCCTGGTTGCGACACGACGTCATCACGTCTACCCCAAGCCCGGGGAAAACCAGCACCAGCGCCGATAAACGACGCAAAAAAATGGATATTGAATTATTTTTTTTTATTTACTTGTTATTGGAGGAGGAGAGTCGGTTTAGACGGCTTCGGCGGCAGCAAAACCGGCGACAAATTTTTCTCAGGCTGGGAGAGCGGCGTGGAGAGGTAACATTTACCTGCTATTATTTTCACCCACAGGGGCCTGCTAATGATCATAATATACCAGTTATTAAACAAACGCTTGTCAGCAGATTGACGAATATGTTTAAATATAAAATGTTATATTTATTTGTAAGACTTGATATAAGCTTATGTTTGTAACTTTAGTAATTTGAATTGAATAGTTAAATGTGTACAAACCCTGTAAATAACTGACTTAAATCACTACTTTCAGTATCACTAATGTGTTGAGAAGCCAAATAAAACTAATATTGAGAAATAAATCATTATTTGTCTAAATTGTTATCCCCTTACTGCCTGATTTTATTTGTAATTATATAACGAAAAAAATAATACAGGAAAAATAAATCTAAATATATAACGTAAAAAAAAAAGTTAAATAGTGGATCTAGATGAAGTAAAATAAGTAAAGGCCAGAATTGTTTGGTCACAAATTAGCAACACCAGGCGTTAAGCGGTTGACATTCACTAGAATTATATCAGCTAAAATGAAATTGCTATCATCTAATCCTGTTGTTCTTAATCTTCATGTCTCTATCCAGACAAGGCCGATGTACTGCTGCATCAACTTAAATGCACAACATCTGCCTGGGAGCCGGTGACATCATGGCCCCATACGATGAAGTGCAGGACGACATGCCAGAGGATGAGGAGGGGAGAACGTGTTGGAGGCAGTCAGTGGTGCTCCCTGGCGGGACCAGCTGTCTGCCGAGGTGTCTGCCCTGGAGGAGGGTCTACCCGACCACGATTACATTTAGATGGCAAGTATAATCACTTTTAAGCTTTTCTCATGTAAGGGTTATGAAAACAGTTGTAGTAAAGTCATTTTCTGCATCTTCTTAAACATTTTTAGGAACATGGCAGCGGTCAGTTGGGTCAGCCCTGCAAACCCTGATGGACGATGTGGTGAACAGTGGAGAGAGGCATCCCCCACCCCCCAGATGATGTCCCACTCGCAGTCAGAAGACTCCAAGGTCATCTGTGTGGCATCCCATCCAGTCCAGCAGCACCACCAGGGACTCCTGCTCAGTCAAAATTGTATATATGTTCTTTAGTAATATTTATTTTATATCTTCTGTAAATAGTTGTAGTAGTTACTTTTAAAATCTAATGTAAATAGTTAAAATGTTTTTGATAGTTTATTGTAAATACTTGTTTCTCTAAAAATAAATTGATGTTGTCACTGAGAAGTTGTTCTAACTTTACTTAAATTGTAAAGAAGTGATGAAACAGATAATGTAACAGGTTAAAAGACTTTAAGAACACACAAACAACAATAACTTTTATAAACAATTTATTAATTTAATTTAACAATAACAGCAACACAGAACCTGAGGATAAACCATGGCCGGGTGGCAGGAGTAGGCTTCCCACTGACCCCCTGCCCTGTCCCTGGATCTTTGCATTCCTAAAGTAGAGGAAAACAATTTGTGTCAACAGATGCAATTTTCTGTAGTGTTTCTTTGAAGCTAGAAAAAAGGAGTGTTTCATATATATTCATATATTCATATATATATATATATATATATATATATATATATATATATATATATATATATATATATATATATATATATATATATATATATGTGTGTGTGTGTGTGTATTTCATTACATTAGCCAAACCTGAACATCCTTTGTATTTTTTTTTTTTCAAGTTGTCCCACTTTTTTTTGGCCTGTTGTGGCTCAACTTCACCCTCCAGGCCCGTTTTTTGCAGGATTGTTCTAAACAAGAGAAATGAGAAGAGATAAACACACAAGGGTCACTAATATCACAACTATAAGATTTAAAAAAGTGACATCTGGGCATCATTTGATGTGATCAAAAGATTATATTTGTACGTTGGTGTTTGAACAGGACTTCTTTGAACTTGTGTGACTTTTACATACAAATGCAACATGTATATGTAATTATGTCTCAACTCTTACCTTCATCCGACTGCGGCAGTGTTCTTGGCCCCGGTAAAGAGGTGGTCATTTTGCCCACGGAGTTTTATGCTCCTCGGAGTTTTATCAACTCCTCTGTATGCTCCCTGCTCCCTAGAACAAAATGACATGTAAAGCATATTTCTGTTATGTCAACAGGCAAAATGACTGTTCTGTATAATTACGCCGGTGTTGTTCTTCAAGTGAATTATACTTTAAACCTTATTATACTGTACTGTAAATTAACTATACGTTATTAAGTATTCAAACAAAACGTTTGCAGTATTGACAGCCCAGTACAGCTGGACTGATGTTATTTCTTCAGCTGCATTAAGCTTTGACAGTTCTAATCATTTGTAATAAACTGTATGAGAATAAATTGATCGAATTTGTGAGGGACACAGTTATCAGCGCAGTTACAATAAGATGTAGGTTAAAATCAAAAATTGTGACATTTTTATGAAGGGTTTTAATGTTGTTGAACGTCTCGTATCAACAGATTAGCTCTAAGCTTTAGCTTTAGCTGGTCCTACAAATTCCGGTGGCTCCGTTACCGTCATGTATTTTAATAATGTTCAGTTAAAAAATAAAATAAAAACAAACTACTTACATTTAAAGCTGTACACAGCACTACTGCCAGCGCTGCTGCTGCTTTCCAGTCTTGATGGAAATCCGCCTTCTTTCTTTTTTTCTTCAACTACTAAAAAAAAAAAGCGAGCAAAGCACCTCGGGAAATCTTATGGCAGGCGAGGCCACTAAGGATGGTAGCGGTGCATCCTCAGAATTCGGGGAAAAGGAGGACGCATTTGAAGGCTGCATTTTAAGCATCCTCAAAATTTTGGCCAAATGGGACAGCCTCCGCGCATCGCTGTGACGTCACCGGCCTTAAAATGCGTCCTTCGAAGGACGCAGCCGCCGAATTGAGACACAGCTTGTGTCAAACTGGCCTGACCCGAGCCCCACAAAGAATCTATGGGGTAACGTCTAGAGGGAGATTCACCAACAAACCCAACAAAACAGATGACCTGAAGGCCTCTTTCAAACCAACCAGGGCTTCCATTACACCACAGCTGTGCCTGAGGCTGATAGCCACCGTGCCACACTGCATTAATGCAGTAGTTTGTGCAAAAGAAAGCCAAAACACTTATTGCGTTCAAAGAAATAAACATACTTTTCAGAAGCCTAAGAATTCAGTTTAAAATGTCCTTTTTTAGTTGATTAATCCTAATTAGTATTCAAATTTTCTGAGATACAAACATTTTTGGGTTTTCTTTATCTGTAAGCCATTATCATCAAAATTGCAAGACATAAAGGCTTGAAATATTTCACTCTGTGTGATTAATCTATATAATACTTCTGCACAATATTCTGATTTTTTTTTAGATATACCTATAGATTATTTCACTATTATTTTCTCCTTATGATCACATGAAAAAACACGTAGGACTTTCGAGTGGGACAACATTGACAGAAAACACAATTAGCTTCCAAAAGTATGAGCACATGTACAGTGTATCCCATAATTATTCATACCCTTGGCAGATTTATATTGAAAACAATATTTTAATTTTACTAACGTTTCTTCTGACTGAAATTAACATTAAAGTTCAAACACACCATAATTCAGATTTGTAAAAAGTCTTATATAAAGTAAAATACATTGAGGTTTGGAGTTGTGATGAGACATAGCATTTAAAAAAGTTCACAGGGTATGAAAACCTATCAAGGCCACTGTATTTAAAGTTCATAGAAGAAGCTGCAAAGGTTCGGAGAGAACGATCCAGATTGTTTGCACATGATCATGGTTTGTCACTGATAGAAACTGATAGAAACGACTGATAGAAAAGTTGTTTACACTTTACACTTGTGGCTAAATACTTACAGTGTAGATGATCATTGTTTGGTTGAAGTCAAAATGGTTGACAGTTTTATTTGTGACTGTCATGCTGACAAACAGCCACTCAAACTGTGTCTGCATGGCTTCACGAGACCACTCTGTGATCTCTGTGTCGTTGCTGTTGTAGAATAATGTTATTTCATCATCTGTTAAAATAATAAAGAAACATTGTTGTGACTTTCTTTTAGCAGGTTAACCCAATTCTTTCAGCGCATGCCTGGTGGCATTCATGCAATTATCGCCATCTCAAGATGGGAGAACACACTGGAGCCTCACCGGGGTGCATGATAGACTTGAAGGAGATGTTGCAGCTCTGAATGTCAAAAGGGAATCTGTAAACCTGCATCTTGCAGGAGCTGATCACCACTTGGTCATTTCTAAATTCAACCCACCCGTGATGTTTAATGTTGAGATAAGGACTTGGAGAGGTTCTGTCCTGCTCTGTCCTGTGTGACAAATCACAGCAAATGCACACATTAAGATTCATGGTGAGTCTGCTGAACTGTAGCAAGTCATATGGAAAATATATATTTACGCAATTACAGTTTAAATATTTGTCAGTACGCTTTTCATGATTTTTTTAATACTAGGAAATACTTCCGTATTGCATTAAAAATTCCTTTCCACTTGCTTTTTGAATAATTTCAGTCAGTTCTTTATGTTTATGTTTTACTTCAACAGTTGGTTATAAAAGAACCATAAAAAAGGCAAGGCAAGTTTATTTATAAAGCCCTTTTCAGTAATAAGACAATTCAAAGTGCTGTACATGAACAAAATAAACAAAAAAAAACAAAAAACAGAGAAAATAAAGCATTACAGAGACAGAGGACATTGCAGAGGCAAGTGCATTATATTGGAATGGTAGCAGCAGGTCAGATACAGTATAAAACAGGTTGGACTATAGACTTCAACATTTAAAGGCAACTCTAAACAAATAGTTTTTTAACCTTGATTCAAAGAAACTCAGGGCTTCAGCATGTTTGTAGTCCTCTGGATAGTACAGATAAGTGGAGCATAAAAACTAAATGCTGCTTTTCCGTGTTTAGTTCTGGTTCTGGGTATACAGAGTAAATTTGAACCAGGAGACCTTAGAGGTCTGGAGCATTTATACACTGATAACAAGTCTGTGATGTATTTAGTACCTAAGCCATTCCTTCACTTATAGACTAACAGAAGTATTTTAAAGTCCATTCTCTGAGATACAGGGAGCCAGTATAAGGACTGTAGAACTGGGGTGATGTGCTCTACTTTCTTAGTCTTAGCGAGGATGCGGGTAGCAGCGTTCTGGATCAGCTGCAGCTGTCTGATTGACTTTTTTGGGAGACCTGTGAAGTAATCGATTCGACTAAAGATTAATGCATGGATTAGTTTATCTAGATCCTGCTAATACATTAGTCCTTTAATCCTGAAAATGTTCTTCAGGTGATAGATAGCCGACTTTGTAATTGTGTTTATGTTTTTGGAGGTTTAGGTCAGAGTCCATTAATACTCCCAGATTTCGGGCCTGATCAGTGGCTACTAGCTGAAGCAGCTGAAGCTGTGCACTAACTCTTGACTGCTCCTCCATTGGTCCAAAAATAATTACTTCAGTTTTGTTTTTATTCAATTGAAGAAGATTTTGGCACACCCATGCACTGATTTCTTCTATTCATTTACTCAGCGCTTTAATGGTTTCATTGTTACCTGGTGTCATGGTCGTGTAGAGCTGTGTGTCATCTGCATAGTTATGGTAACAGATGTTGTTTTTTATGATCTGAGCTAGAGGGACCATGTAGATATTGAGTAGGAGGGGACCCAGGGTGGACCCTTGAAGAACTCCATGTGTCATTTTTGTTGTTACCTACTGACATAAAAAAAACCCTGTCCTTCGAGTAGGATTTAAACGTGCTGTACCAGAAAGACTGACCCAGTTTTCTAGGCACTCTAACATAATGGAGTGATCGACAGTATCAAATGCTATACTAAGGTCCAATAATACCAGCACTGTGGTTCTTCCACAGTCGGCATTTATATGGATGTCCTTCAACACCTTGATAAGGGCGGTCTCTGTACCGGGGTGAGCACAGAAACGTCAAAGCGGCTGGTCATTGTTAGGAATGTGTTTAGTTGTTGAAACACAGCTGTGTTTAGGTGCATGAAGACCATGGATTGTTTCTTACAGTTGCTTGTTGGGATCCTTTTGGCTGCAGCCAGAGCACTGATTGGACACAATGTGTATAGCAGCCACACTACTGAGAAGTTATCATGGATACGCTCCCACTGCTGCAACCAGGCTCCTCCATGCAGATGCCAGACATCATTCCACCAGGATATTTATCCATCAGAATCTCACCATTAAAGTTTAGCAGGCTCAATATAGTAGGGCGATCTCACACTCCACCACACTTAATATGGAGCACACATACACCACAGAAAATTTTTTCCAAAACTGTGAATAGACTATACCCAGTCGAGATGACTTTATATGTCTTGGTGTTGTCTTAGTCTGGTGTAGAGTAGGGCTCCATCCAAATATCCTAAATAATGGCTTCTAGCTCCTGCTCCTTGACCTTTCAACAGTAAGAACTCTATCGTGGAGAGGAAAGGAGCTTCGGCCTGCTGTGCCAAATTCAGACAGTGTTTAACTCCAAGAGAGTCAAATCCGAGCCTACATCCTTCCGAAAATGAACTACAAAGTGCACGCTCTCTGTACTCCGGATATTTTTGTTGATTTCCGTGAGGGGGGCTGTGCTGATACGTCATGTTACAGAAAGAATTGTGGGATACCTTAAGGGTTCTTAGCGCGGATAAGGGACGTTGCAGGGTTCCTAGGCAAAACTAGCTGAGGGAGGGAGCATACAGGCTACTTTTCTTACTTCCATCCTTACTGACTGCACTATTCAGACAGCTCTTATCACAGCGACCACTGACGCATTTTGGATATGGCTAAAGAGTCCTTGCTCTATAAAGGTATTCGGATTGAGCCTAGGCTTTCATTTCCTAACAGTTCAAGTTGGGTGTTTCTTTGTGCCAGCACTGTGATAAACATCACGATAAACCTCTGTCCCGCTGTAGTTCATATAAAGCCCAGTTTATGGGAGCACAGAACATGGCAACATAGGCCTCAGGAATAATTAAATTTCTTCTAATAAAGTTAGATTTACATTTTGGTTAATTAAGACTAAGATTGAGTTTTTGTCAACAAACATTCCGGCTAGATTTGGAGTAAAACAAATTATGATGGTGTGACAAAACACCTCATGCACGCTGTATGTATGATGGAGGAAATGTGAGACTGTGAGCCTTTTTTTGTTTGTCTTTCAAACACCTTAGGAACATTGTTATTATAAACTCTTTGAAATATGAAGAAATAAAAAGCTGTGGGAGTAGGCTAAAGATCTGAAAATGAGTTTTTAATGGGTCTGTCAATTGAATAACAATCCAAAGAATATGGCCAAACCCACACAGATGTGGTGTACCAAACTATATCCTACTGGAGGAGAAGAGTGCATCAGCAAGGATCCAGGACTTTGAAGGCTCAAGAGCAGTGGGGATCAAACTCCATCCTGCTTGTTTTAGAGCTTTTTATGGTTTAGTAAACCTGAATTGAACAAATAGTTCATTATGAGACCTTTGGACCACTTGAGGACAAGCTGAAGAGGTGGGTGGACCACTTGACACAGCTAAATTGTACTTGTCCTTTGTGGACTGAAGCTGGACCCCCTGACCTAGAGAGGTTGTTCAAACAGAATTGATCAAAGATCCCAATTGTTGTGTGATTCAACCTTTTAAGATGTAAGAGATGATAAAGCACTGTCCTATAAGTGAAAGTTGGTGGAATTATTCTGTATGCTTGTTATCAAAGGCTAGATACATGTCAGATAACCTCCAAAGTTCTCCTCAGGGCAAACTAACTAATTGCACTAATAATAATGATACTGGAAACCATGCCAGGAAAGCAACATCCAAAATGTTCTTCCTGTGACCGCAGACCAACTTCCTACTCAGCATTTATGAGTCATTTCAACACCAGTAGGATGTCCAAACTTTGTATGTTACAGGTTGATTTTGAATGTATGGAAATTTAATTTAAACTTACATCTCTTCTATGGTCAGATCAGGAATCCATAAAAGTTGAGTAGGAACCAAGATGTGATCAAGACCACAGAATTGTTCTGGATCCCACCAAACATGCTCATTGTCCCATCTCTAGACGTGACACAAGAATAAGAGGAACACAAACAAGAAGACAATTTCAAAAAGACGTTGTTTAAAACAAATACAGTGCTTTACGGGTGTTTTTTCCCATTACAGACTTTGATGGTTTTTGCTTTTTTTTGTCCTACTGTAATGTTTCAGGTCTTTTGCATTATTGAAAGATAATCCATGTAAATACAAAAATCAGTTTTCAAATGATGAATTTATTCAGTGATGTAAAAAAGATATCCAACCACCATGGCCATTTGGAAAAAGTAATTGCTCCTTAAACCCAAAACTAAACATGTACCAAAAAATATGCAGAATTATTTCAGTTCAGCCACATTGAAGGGGTTTCAAAGTTAAATGTCCTGTTTAACATCGTGTTGCATCATCTCAATTGGATTTGAATCAAAACTTTGCCACTCCAGAGCCTTCTTTTTGTTGCCATTTATGGCTGGACTTGCTGGCGTGCTGTAGATCCGTGAACTGATTGCTGGATGTTCTCATTCAGGATCTTTAATACTAGAGAACAGAATTCATGGTACCACCAATTATAGCAAGTCATCCAGGTCCACAAGCATCAAAGCAGCCTCTGTCCGTCCCCCCCAGATCATGTTTAACTGTTGCTATGTTGCTTTGTGGGTTCCAAAATCCTCTGTTAGTTTTTTGCCAAATAAAAGCATGAATGATTCCCTACTTTTGTCAAAACGGTGCACAGAACTGTTCTGGGTCATTAAGATGTTTTATTATTTTTTCCAGTGCTGGGTTTTACCTTGAAAGTCTTTCATTGGTGCTTTTTTGCCCAGTCTTCTTAGTTTAATAATGAAATCAAACTTAACTAAGGAAACTAAGGCAGGTATTTGTTAAGATGTTGGCTGATGGGTTCTTTTGTGACCGCCTGGATGAGCAGACAATGTGTCACAAAATAAAGGAAAGAAATTTGTAGTGGGCCAATTACTTTGCCCCAGCACCGTAAACCGAGTTTCTACAACAATCAGGTTTGTGTTAACTAGTTTATTTCAAGGTAAAAATTAAAACACACTTACCAAATAAATCCAAATATATGAAACGAAAGACTGTTCAGTCTCTCTCTGCAGGCAAAGACACAGTTAAGTGAAACTTTTATTCAGGAAGCTAAAAAACTATTTAATATTACCAAAAACAATATAATCAAAAATCTACAGTGTTCAAAAAAAAAAAAAAAAATTATGCATTTGCACTTGACCTTTAATTTATCTTTAATCTGTGTAATCACAAACATGGTTCTATCTTTGACAGAGAAAACAGCACCACAATATGGGTTAAATTTAAAAAAGCAGACAACTCACCACATCAAGAATTGCATAGACTTTCATCTCAAGGAAGATCCATGTTGAATGGTTGTGATTTTTCACAGGTCGACTCAAAGTGTACTTTTCACTGCTTTTGGACATGTTCAGGTGGTTTAAGAGAGCCTGAAAACTACATTCATCCCGAGCAGACACTTCCTTTTCTGAAATTAGATCAACACACATACTGTATATGAAAATCAATTCTAGGTGGAATAAATTACATCTATGTGACCTTTTTCTTAACAACTTCATCCCTCACTGATATCCCAACACTTCATGCTTGTATTGGGATACCAGAGCTATGTGTAGGCTACTCTTAATTCAGGAAAAAAATCCTTATTTACATTCAAGATCATCCACAGTGAAACTGCATTGATAAGTAGGTAAAGACAATGGATGGATGGATTATGTTGTGCCTCACACCCATGAGACTCAACGAGCATTAGATGGAATTTGCAATTTGTAATCTGGCAGAGATTCCCGTGAAGTCATAAAGACCCCAACAAAACCCTGTTCCACCCGGAAATAGCTCTCTTTCTACCTGTTAGCTATCACAGGCCAGCATCAGGTAGCCAAAGCATGTGAATGTCCGACTTGCTGGCAGGCAAACTTGGATCACAGGTTTAGTACCACTGAACCAGACAGTCACACCGGAAACAAGCCGTCTATGATCTTTTTCTCAGTTTTGCAGGAAAGAGTTTGACCAGAAACTGTGAGTAAAGTGGCTTTCTACTTCCATGATTGTCCAAAGCGAGGACAGCGTAGTAGCCAGCTGTACCTGCAAGCTGTGTAGCAAGCCCCTGCCCAGATGTAGCCAAAAGCAGCCTCCATCATCTGGCAGCCCGGTCTGGACTTGTTAAATGTCAAATGGCCCGGTCCAGCGCTCCTGTAACTCAATGCCTATCAGACAACCTCCTGTCACCACATTGGTGCATGTTAAAGGACAAGGCTTATCAGAAGTACTGAAAGTTCAGTTAGGATGAATCTGTTTAAAGATTGTTTATCTCCTTGTGTATGTGATTTCAATGCTTCCTATTGAGCTAAGCTCCCTGCTCGCAATCTTTTGAGCCAGATGCTAATGTATTTTGGGTTGTGTTTTCAAGGTTGTGATGGTTTAAACATTGTTGGGATGTTAGTGTTGATGTCTTTTCTGATCTACTAATTATACTAAAATGGTAAGATATAAGCAAATGGTCCATTAAAATTTGCTCCCTCATGTCCATTAGCTGCTATAACTAATAGCTTCCTCCCTGCTACTATCAGAGTATCTGTCCAAGTGTTTGTTAGTTTGTTCATTCCGTAGTCCTTAGATAATGTGCTACTAGTGTTCATATAAATAAAAAGAATAATATCAATGGTAAGTAATGGTATTTTGTCAAACTCATAGGAAGTTATTGAGGTAATTGCCTTCTTTCAGCTACCAATGAACCGGATGCCTACCTTTTGATTTCCATTGTGAATGGGTTTGAGCACATACCAATTGTCGTTCCAAATTAGTTAAAGCTAATGGGACCTCATTCCAAATTGGTTCTCAAACATAAACATCCACACTGAACTGTGATATCATTGCATTATTTTATTGGTAATTGTTTTAAACCATTTTAGTTTGTCTTGTTTGTTCTTTTGTGTCTACATATTTCATTGGTTTTCTTTAGCCTAGTAAAGGGAGTTGTTGATTGAAACATGTTTAACTTAAAGTAAAATTATTTCTGTTAATAAATTAGTATACACCGAAGACACTGATTTGTGCAGAGTTTGCAGTTTGAGAATGCCAGAGCGCAAATAATCTCTTGCATCTATTTCCCTAATATAATCTCCAAAGTGGATGTTATTGTGATAGTACAGGACAATACCTGACAGACACATGTGACCTTGCATGGATAATCATGTATAGTTATTGGATGAATAAATACATTTTATTGCACAGAAATGTATTATTATTATTGCTTGTGATAAAGTTAACGTTACGTTAGTAGTCCTGTTAGATCCTTATTTCATTTTTGCCTTTCCTTAGCTTAGTTTTGTTCTGTTGTTTATATTATTTGTGTATTCTGATTGTTATAGAACTTATGGCCTCTATTATTTCTGTAGTTCTATAAGATTAATGATTCTAAATCAGCAATTATGTTCATGAATGAAAATGAGGCACAACATCCTCCAGTACACAGTCCTTTTCTGGTTTCCCCTAAAGGCTTCACTTATCTGGGCATTAAGATTTCTCCATGCGTTGAAAAGGTTGTTCCTGAAAATTATAATCCAATTGTGGAAAAGGTCACTCAGCTTGTGAACAGATGGACAAAACTCCCTATCTCTATGATAGGACGAGTGAATGTTCTTAAGATGTCAATATTACCTAAGTTTTTATATCTCTTTCAATCAATCCCACTTGCGCCACCATCTTCTTTTTTTCCCTCATTACGAAAGCTTTTTTCTAACTTCATATGGAACAATAGGCGCCCCAGGCTCAGGTTATCACTTTTGTATCTACCATATGATAGAGGTGGACTAAAGCTTCCAAACCTTGAGTGGTATTATTGGGCTGCTCAAATCAGGGCAGGGATGTGTTATTTTGAAAAAACTAATCCTCCGTCCTGGATTTCAATTGAATCACATCAAATCAAAATCTCCCCAAACTTATATATGTACTCTGCCAGTAAAAACACACTAATTAGCAAGACAAAAAATCCCTACCTTAAAAATACCATTTCAGTCTGGTTTAAAGTTTGTGCTCATTTAGCCGAGCCTCCACAAGCATTATCACAGTTTTCCCCCATTTATGGCAATAATGACTTTCAACCTGGTAGGTCTGATGCAGGATTTAAATTCTGGGCATCTCAAGGTATAGCTATGGTAGCTGATCTATATGATGATGGATCTGTCTTCATGTCATTTGAAGGACTTCAATCTAAGTACACAATCCCTTCCAAACACTTCTTTAAATACTTGCAACTGAGAAGCTTTATTCTAAGTTGCCAAGGTAGTAGCCTACAACTACCCCCTCTCTCTACTTTAGAAAAAATCATTCTCAATTTCTTACACTCCAGAGGACAGGTGTCTTTATTGTATAACCTCCTTGTGAATAAATCCTCAGAATCATCACATAATATTCTTCAAGCTTGGAAAGCAGACTTGCAGGAGGATATCACAGGGGAAGAATGGTCTGAAGCATATACTTTAGCTCAGTCACAAACCATAAATACAAATTCCAAATTACTACAATACAAATGGTTAAATAGACTTTACATAACCCCAGCCAAGCTACATCGATTTAATCCCAACATTCCAGACACTTGTTTTAAATGTAAACATGACAAAGGGTCTCTATTTCATTGTATGTGGGAATGTCCACATTCCTTATCATTTTGGAAGAAAGTGACAGAGGTTGCTAGTCAGATCATTGAGGAAGAGGTGCCCCTTAAACCAAAACTATGCCTACTGCACATCTATCCAGAAGAGTTTACCCCCTCTAATAATGTACAACGTCTGCTGAATATTTGTTTTTTGGAGGCTAAGCGCTGTTTGGCCAAAGAATGGAAAACAGAAGTGTCTTGTGTTTTGGCGCAGTGGTTGAAAGGAATGTGCTTTTATTTTGCTTTGGAGAGAATTAGTTATACCACAAAAGGCAAGCTAGAAAAGTTTTGGAAGATTTGGTACATATTTTGTGACTTTCTTGAAAATAATAATATTAAAGTAGAAGGCTGGGATACTGTTGGAATTTGAAATGAGCCCCCCCCCCCCCTTTCCCTTATTTTACTGTATTCTGTTCTATTATTACTATTATTATTATTACAGCTTTGTTTTTTTTTGTTTTTTTTGTTTGTTTGTTTTTTCATTGTATTTCTTTTTATGTATGTATGTATTGTCATGTTCCCTTTCAAGAATCCACAACCTTATCAGTACTTCACGGATTGTTTTTTGTTTGTGTATATTGTATTGAGGCTGAGACATGAATCAGCTAGACATATTACGTAAAGTACTCGAGCATACATTTGCATTGTTTTTGGACTACACAACAAGGACTTTCTATCTTCATGAGACTTTGTACCTTTATTAGGTATAAAGGTGGACTGTTATTAGGTGGATACTTTTATGGAGCTCATGCTTTCAGGGGGACTTTCTATATTATTCCAGTTTGTGCCTGGGGTTTGGGGTTGTTGTCTGTATAAAAGAACAAAACCACAATAAAGAAATGTTAAAAAAAAAAAAAAAAAAAAAAATTCTGTAGTTCTGTTCTTTCTGAATTTAGCTCAGATTTAGTTAAGATTCTGGCCCATTACCGCATTCTCCATTTAGATTATGTTCTCCCTTTACTCCTGTCAGTTCATTGTCTCTCCTTTCCTGCAACTGATTGTTTAACCCCGTTCACCTGTGCCCAATTATCCACCCATTGTTTCCCTTCGTCATTTCCCATTTAAGCTCTTTTCTGTCAAACACTTTCAGTGTATCCAAATTCAGGGGCTGGGTCCTTTGTAGGCCAAATCTTAAGGCAGGTCACGTCACAATGATGTGCTGAAGGCAGTCCAAATTCGAAGGTTCCTTCAAATCCGGCCCACAGATGCTGCCTTCTTTTTCCCAGATTTGAAGGATGGGTCCGGTGTATCCTTTGTGGTTAATTCTATACCATATTCATTGTGGTTTGAGGAGGATTGTTTAACCGGAAACAGCAATGGTGTAGAGAAGTTGAAAACTGTAAATAAAGTTGGATATATTATGCTTTCTGTGACATAAAATAAACCTTTAAAAGGTTTTTAGGTGGGATGTTGGGTGTGGAAACCTGAAATATCTACTCGGTGTATTGACATATCACTTAATTTTGAAAGTGCTCGGATTTGTTTGGACATTCTCGCTCCTGCACAGCCGGCTTGCCTCACTGGCTTGCAGCTGATCAGTCGAGTGGTCGAGACTAGCTATTCAATGCTGAGACAGAGTGCCCGTCTCCCTGGTCATTGCTTTCAAACCCCCGCTGGCTTTTTGCAATGAGTTAAAAGCTGCAGTAATTGAGTCAGATGATATCTAATGTTAATGTTTGGTTACTTGATTATTTTTCTCTACAAATTAAGTGATATAGGCTTTGTTCAAACATTAGGGTTTAAGTTGTTAAACATATTACTGATAAAAAATGGTATTTGTAATTAATTTTATTTGGTGGTATAATTTGGTGGTGGCACTGTTTGCTAGGTCTTCCGTCTTCATTTGTCATGCTAACCTGCTCTGGTCATATCTCTGTCGTGATCCTGGTTCCTGTGATTATATCACCTGCATTCATCATTAAATGATCATCAGCTTATACAGCGCTTGTCTGCGTCCTGGTCCACCCACAACAGACCCAATTGCCAATTGTGGCTCCTAGCTGTTTTTTATGTGACATGAACCCAGGATACAACAAAAAAAGAGTTTCCCACCTCGGATTTGTTCAAAGATCTTAGCAGAAGTTTCACACTTTGGATGATGCGTCTCAGCAACTGCATCTGAGGGGGGGGGAAAAAAACTAAAGTAATTCCAGTAAATCATTTAAAGTTTATAGTAAATAAGTAAAGAACAAAATACAGCAAAATACATAATATCAACTGAAGTATCATGGTTTCTGAGAGTTTAAATGCAAGCTTAAATAAAGGTTTTTAGCAGTGGCGGCTGGTGGGCCTGGCCAATAGAGTTCCCTTCCTAACCCAGTACATGCATTCAAATTAAAAGTTGGAAAATTACTACGATTCCACAATAAGCATTTAAATAATAAAAAAACATTGTTCACAAAGGATTATTTTGGTGTTTTTGTCTTATTAATCCTTTTCACAGACTCATGCCAGAGGGTTTGCATACATTGTACATGTACGTATATTATTACGAAACGAATGTTTACATCTTGACTTAAATATATATCCTAATTTCTTATTTATATAATTATTTAAGTAGAACAATGACTAGTGCAAAATTAAGTTGTATTTACCGGAGATGAAGTGTAGACTGCAAATTCTGTCGTGGTATGATGGCTCCCACAGTCGATTGGGATTGTCTGCCTGCATCCTTTTCATTGAAATTATCCATTTCTTTCGTCTTTCTTCGTCCTTCGGTAAACGAAAGAAACGTACATCCGACGATTTGGAATGCATCTGTGTGCAAACGGGAGCACAACAAGTCGTAGGCATTGTTTAGATTCCAAAAATAAACTAACTAAAAGTACGCTCTAAATCACCCGTTTTGCCACGCTGGTAGGCAAAAACAGTACTGTTTTTGCCTACCAGCGTTACCCGGATGTAGCTCGTGACGTCACGTGTGAACTGGTCTATGAACCTATCACTGTGTAGCAGGGGCAAAGACTCCAGGAGCCCCAAAGCCATTCATTTTGGCGATGCTGATTGGCCAAATATTTATAAATTTTCCCTAGCAACAGTATACGATTGGTTATTTCGCTACACTTGTGGGGCGCCTTGAGTGATAGCCCCACAAGAGAAATCATACGTTCTGTTGGTGGAAATGCACTGTTAAATGAGAGTCAATTGGTAGAGTCAATTAGTAGAAGTGTTTTAATAATTCTTATTACATGTAGCCGCGTACTATTAAATAAAAACTGACATTAATAATACTTTTAAAATCTATATATATTTTGACTTTTCCCCTCCACATCTAGGGAGGGCAGCGCCCGAGCGCCCCTATGGGCCAGCCGCCACTGGTTTTTAGTCATTTAATTGGTAAATTGGTATGAGAATTGTGTACTTGGATCTATAGTTTTCAACAATGTGAGAAAAAAGGTGTGCTCAAAATAGCAACAAAAAAACTCCTCTGTCTGGCAATGTAGCATTAAGAATTGTTCTCTTAATGGCAAAACGAGCCCAACACATTTTACTTTCACAAGTGGAGCCTTACCGCTGTCCCCATAGTGCTCTGCTTGATTTATATATGCAAGAAGCTTTATTAGATTTTATGCTGGGACTATTTCATGTTAAATAGACACAGAAACGGGAAGGTCGAAGAGGGAAAAAAAGGAGAGAAACAGATGAGACAAAATGCTAAAAGGGAGAAAATGTAAAATAAACAGAGGAGAGGAAAGGGCCAAAGACCCGACCCCAGTGCACTTAGGCAGATGCCAGGGGAACCAAAACCACAGCTGCCGGAAGGGATCCCCAGAGCAAAGGTGTCCAAGAGGGAAATCCCCCGGAGCTGCGTCCATTTCAATCTCTTAAAATATTCATGTAATACATGATTTTTCAAAATATGGTCTAAATTTGTCAGTTAATAATGAATTCGCAAACATCCATTTAAAACTGATAAACTCTTTCTATTCCCACTCCAAAAGCTTCTTTTCCCTCAGTGCTGGTTTTGCACTGACATTTCGTCCCCGCTTTGAAATGATTCTGCATCATCATCACGGTGCGGTTGCAGCTCTGATGGTGACATTTTCCCCCCAAATTTTCTTTTCAATAACACGTTTGCACAAAACGGCAATACATGTTCAGCATCAGATCTGATAAATGAGCTCAGCTGAAGAGTAAAAATTTCCTTTTTGTCTTCCATTTAGCATCAGATATAAACAGACAACAACTAGTTGATACAAACAGCGCCGGTTTTTGAGAACCTGATATCTGTTTATCTTACCGTTATCTACTTATATATTTATAAAAATGGGTGGATTTTTTGCTTGTCTGTCCTGTATCACTGACATGGACAGATTATATGTTGAGGTTGTACCCTGCCTCTCATTAATTAGGCCGAAGTAACCCTATAACCCTTTAAGCTTGAAAAACGATAAATATTTTTAAAACATGTCATTTTCTGAGTTTGACATATGTCCACATAGGTGGACAACTTGCATTTTTACTTTCAAATATGCATGTTGCAAACAAATTAAAAATAAGATATATCCTTTATTGTCCCACGCTGTGGTAATGTGAGAAATTCTATGATATATTGAGCAAAAGATACATACACACAAAATACTGCTGTTAAACTAATGTGACCACAGGGTTTTTTGTTGAAGTTGTGGTTAATCATGATCATTAGGTAGGATACTTTAAACCCCTCTTGCTTTTCTTCCTCCTATCTTTTTTCAATTCACGAAGAAAACTACTACCTGCAGTGCTGTTTTTCTGTTGGTGTGTTGTTGTTTTTTCTTTTTCAGTAAACTGCAGCTTTTGATTTAATTACATCTCTCAAGTGTATTTTGAGAAATGTAAATCCTATTCAAACATTGTAAACACTGTTGATTCATGTTGTTTATCCATATATCAGACAAAATATTATTTTGTTTTATTTCAAAGAAGACATGCAGTAATTTAGCACCTGAATTTGTAATGGTAGTCAGTCACCAATCAAATATTATACCATATTAAAATAAAATCCTATTTTGCTGTCTCTGCCTAAAGAGGGAAAATTCCAAGCTTTAAATTCATATATTTTGGAGTCACTTTAGTTTTTTGTATTGCTTTGTGTTTATATTTTTTTAACTGCTGTCTGTAGTCAAAGACAAATCTTGCTGATACCCTGCAATATCCTATCTGGTACTTCAGCCTTTGTTTCTTTGGCTGAGCTCAAATCGTATCGGGGGGAGGAAACAGCCTATACATCAGTGGACATAAATGTATCTTGGGAATTATCACTAACCAGTTCACCAACAATTCATTTTCGTTAGTCTGTCAGACATTTTGCTCACACTATCAAACATTAAAAGATTTCCTGCCTGGATAAGAAGGTTTGTGGTTTCAGAGTGCCACAAGCTGTAAAGAGATATCACGAATATAATAGACTATTTAATTGTAGTACTTCCTATCACTTCTACAAATTCTAGTTACATGTAGGTGAATCATATATTACACTGTTTTCAATTGCCAACTAAATCAACTTGAACCTTCTCTTGGGTCTCAAAGGAAAAAGAAAAACATCAAATATAAATTAAATTTAAGGCTTGAACTGTCATTGCAAGTGATATCAA
Source organism: Fundulus diaphanus (assembly GCA_037039145.1). Classification (NCBI taxonomy): domain Eukaryota; kingdom Metazoa; phylum Chordata; class Actinopteri; order Cyprinodontiformes; family Fundulidae; genus Fundulus; species Fundulus diaphanus. Next base: position 13,109,916 of record CM073143.1, read on the forward strand.
AGCCAAATGAACACTCGCACAAAAAGAGAGGAAAAAAATTACATTTCATTTTGACAATAGTTGTGCTGCCTATTCAATTCTAAAATATTATTTGCTATTTTTATTATATTATTTAGTAATATATTATTATATAATATTTTCAAAATGTTAAATTCAACTTCAGTGTCATGCATTTTCATGCATTTTCTCCTCTTACCTGTAAGGAGAAGCAGAGGAAAGAAACCTAAAAGCATCATTGCAGTGAGAATGGCGAGCATCTCTGTCGACTCTTTCTGTGCTCAGATGTTTTTGTGTCACCGCCTGCTCAAGAGGGAGGGGTGCGTATTGACAATCACTTGTTTAATGGTAGGTTCCTGGCTAAACTTAATACAAAATTATAAAGATAATGTATATTTTGTCTTATAATCTGAGCAGCGTTGATTTAACCAGGGCAGGTTTCTGAAAAAGATTAAGTGGAATTTGTAACATTTAGTGCAGTGATTTGGTCTCTATTCCCATGTAGATAAAACATCATTCATATAAGTGACAGGACTTGATCTTTAATAAAATGCACTTTGTTTGTTCACATTTGAACCCCCATGAAATGTGTTTTACATACTCCAAGATACAATGGAAGATAAAGAGAAAAGTGACTGAAGCTTTTGATACAGAAGGCTGAACCAAACTTTGTGTTTTGCAGTCAAATAATTTAATCTTAGTCTCATCTGACGATAAACTGTCTCTGAAAGGCAATTTACCTGACAATCAACAAGGGGCTAATGGCTTTGCCCTCTCTGCCTGTGGCAATCTAATATGTACTGCTCTGGGGACAGTGACTCTGGTGTTCGATCAGTTTTCAGTTCAGACCACTTTAGTCTTGCTGGTTTATAAAAAAGATTCATGGTGGTATGACCCAGCTCAAAAGTCATAACAAAGATGGGTGGGGTGGAGCTTTTTAACCCTTTTTAGTCCAGAGGGTTTTAGGACCAATTTCCGCCTGCAATTATAAATTAAGTACAGCTCCAAATTTATATATTTTAAATGTAAAGTTTGGTTTTTGTGTGACACTAAGACATTAAAGAATATTTTCAAGTGGAACCACTATTACAAATATCTGTATTTCTGATTTTATAGGTGATTAAACCAAGGAAAAATCTAATTTTCTTAGCCTCGCCTAAATATTTTTCAAAATAAACACTGCAAATTTAAATGAAAATCCTTATAAAATATAGGAGAAGCCACAGACTTTGTATATCCACATCTTGACAATAGCTGCAGCAAATCTGAACTGAATCAGTTGAAGCATATTTGTTTCACAAAAGTTTTAGTAGGCAGTGTGAGAGGCGGATCTTTGATTTTTGGGACAGTTTATCCAAACATGCCAAAACTGTTCCAAATGTGTTTTTCTCCTTATAAAAAGGAAGCAGGTCAAATTAAAGTACTGATTTCCATTTTAGGACTCCTTCTGCACATGAAAAAGCCTTTGATATTAAGATTTACACTGTTTCATCAACATGCGTTGTTGTACACAGCATAAAATGAAGTAAAATGCCAGAAACCATGACTCATATCTGTTTAAGAAACTTCTAGAATCACCTGTTCACTCCTCTGCAATGCTATGGTGATAGACATTGAGGGAGGACAAAAAAAATACCCGCTGCAGAATGTTGCATTGTTAACTGGGAAATAAAGGGAACACTTGGAGTTACATTGTGTTGTTTAAGTCTTCCCTTTATCTTTTTTTAGCAGTATATCAAGCAGAGCCCTGTGGCGAAAGCAGTGATGCGCCACTTGTGAAAGTAAATCTGTTAGGCTTTGAAATTAAGACAGCAATTAAATAATGCCACACTGCCAGATAGGACACGTGAAAAAAGACATTCATAATACCTAACGAGCCCAAGAAAATGCATCAGATCCTTCTTAGTAAGTGGAACATGGCAAACATCACCTTGGCCGACCACATGACTCAAATAAGCAACAGTGGCCCTTGCAAACTCATACTTTGCAAGATTGACTGTCAACTTCCATTCTAATAAAATGTTGTTTTATTGGTACTGAGTCTCCCACATTATTCTCAATCAAATGTGTACGTCCTGTGTGTCCAAACATTGACAGGAAATTTGATGTACTGTACAACCTCAGCTAAGTGTTTAGCACATTAAGACTAGTGAGGGATCAAACTTAGGAAGATGAATATTAAAGGTAGAATGTATAGGTGGTTAAAAGATTTTTTTAATCAGAAGACAAATACAGGTCAGAATAGGATAGGGTTATTCGTCAAAATATCTTATGGAACATCTCAAGGACCATAATAAGTCTTTTACCTTTTTTTCTATAATGTTTAATAATATTTTTAAAGATTTAGAAAATGGGTTTGGGTGTTCTCATTTTATAGATGATGGAGCAATTTGGGTGAGAGGTTGAAATATTGATCATATCATGAAGAAATGGCAAAGAGCCATACATAAAGACAGAAAAATGATAACTCAAATGGGGATTCGAACTTTCAGTTGAACAAAAGAAAACAATTTTCTTCACTTGAAAAAAAATTGATAGTAAGGTAAAGGTTAAATTATATAATCAAGAGCTAGAAAGGGTTTACAACTTTAAATTCCTTGATTTATGTTTTAATGAAACAATTACATGGGCATTTCATTTTCTGAAAATTATTGATAAGTGCAAGAGAGGTTTGAATGTCATGAGATCTTTAGTTGGACATGAGTGGGGAGAAGACAGAACTGCTTAGAAGGCTATATATACACAGGTTTAGACAGATCAGTCATATATTATGGTAGTGTGGTGTATGGGTCAGCAGCAAGTGCATCCCTTAAAAAGATAGAGTGCATTCAAACACAAGCTTTAAGAATAATTACAGGAGCATTTAAAACAACTTCTATTGTAACATTGCAAGTTGAAACTGGAGAAATGCCATTAGGAATCAGGATAACACAATTGTTATTAAATTACTGGGTTAGTTTACAGGGTCATGGTCAAGACCATGCAACAAAAGAAACATTACAGCCGTGCTGGGAAAGGGAGAAGAGACAAACAGGAAGTTTTGGATGGTCAGTGCAACAAAATAACTTAAATTAGATCAAATTACGGTAACTGTAGTCCAACTGTACCATTACCAGCAATCCCTCTCTGGATTCTTCCTGACACTACAGTAGATTTTACATGGTTGAAAAAGAAAAAAAAGGTCATCTTACTCATCAAAGGGAAACAGGTATACACCAATAGTTATTATGGTTATACTGAAATATATACAGATCCATCCAAAAGTTTAGGTGATAGGCTAGGTATTACATTTTATGTTCCAGAATTCAATGTCGAAGTAAATAAAAGAATAAATGGTGAACTGTCGGTATATACTGGAGAACTGTATATTGCTAACCTTGCAATGGATAGAGGAAGTCAGACCATTAAAAACAGTTATCTGTTCAGAGACAAGTTCATCACTAATTAGTGTACAAAATAATTTTTCCAAAAGTAGATTAGACATGTTGATTGTAACAATTATTCTGGGTAATCTTCAGAGCGATGGTTTCAATGCATTAAGAGAACAATAAAAGTTGTTCTCTTAATGCATTGAGGCCCCTCAGCCCAACAAACCCATTTTGTTGGGCTGAGGGGCCTGACATTTTTTCATTCTTCAAAAAGGGGGTGCAACAGGAAATATTTAAGACCCACTGGCTTAATTAGTAGCAGCAGCTGAAACTAATAAGGGTGAACTGAGCAGTGACTGAGGAGAGTGGAGCATAGAAGTGTGGAAGAGTAAGACAGCCCCAAAAATACAAACAAAAAGCCCAAATCATGACAACAGTTTAAAATACTTTACCATGGATACACTTTATATATGAAATGAATAAGTACTGAAATAAAAATATAGATTTTAATTAAAATGCACTGTAAAGAAGGTTATTATTACTATTTATTTATGCATTTGCAAATAATGGCAGATTTGTTTAATTGTAGATTGTCCTATATAACATATTTACTACAATTTACTTTGTTCATTAATTTTTTTTATTGTTACATAAAATTCTTATCTCCCTCAGTTTCAAATGAAGAACAGATATCCTTCATAATTTCTGTGTGCTGTTGCACAGACAGACTGGTGCTGCATGTATGGTCATAATATAAAATAGATGCTACCCATGTTTTAAATGCTTAAGATAGATATATCCACCTTTCTGTCTGGCTATATAATTTAAATGCTAATGACATAGAGCATTATTTTCATTGAAATGCCAAGTATAAATATGAAACCACCAATGAGCTCATTAGCTTGGCCAAAACCAGGATGTGGGAAAACAGGGCTTTTAGGTAGGGTGTTAGATGTCAGAAACAGTGCAACGTATTGAAAGCAAGTGGGACAAAATTATCATTAGAACCACCCATGCTGACCAGTACAAATATCATTTATTTTGATAATGATGGAAAATTTTCACGTCTTTTATGCACTGTTAGATTGATTTCTCGTTGGGCATGTACATCTATTTTAGAAAAATCCCACAAAGGGGAGATTTTTATTTAATCCTGTCTGCCAATCAACCAGTGTTTCTTAATGGTGTCACTGTTTCCACTTTGAAATTAGCGTTTTGGATGCATTTAGATAAAAAGACGGCAATAATTATATGCAAAAGGATAGCCAAGGAAATCCGCATGCAATTGTCAAACACCATGCAGCTAATTGTTTCTGTAATGTAAAAATGAATTGTCAAAACAGTGTGGAATGTCCTGTTGTTGGTATTTTTTGTTTGTAATATTTAGACCGCAAACCTCTTTTTAACCCCAGAGATTTAAAAAAAAAATAGATAGATCTGTTCACATCTCATAAAATGGCTGAGAAGCAGTGAGGAGATCTGCCCAAGCTGACTGTTGCAACTCTGTTGCAGTGGTGAAGTGTGAATATGCATCACATTGACCAAGAGTTTATATGTATTTCAGACCTTCAGAGGTTTACTGGAAAGGTAAATATTTAATATTTAAGCACATCAGATTGAGTCTAAATATACATTCAAATGAAAATGTCAAGATCCTTAGCTGTTTGAGGCATTTGGATTTTGTTTTTCCTGCTCATGTTTCTTCTAGTTGCTGCCATTTTAGTTCATACTTGTGTGGATTATGTTATTACTTCTAATTAGCTTTTCTGTTTGCCTGTCATTTCTTCACTCTCCCTCTCTATATATTCTCCCTCGGGTCTGTTTGCTCTCTGCTGGGTTCCTCCATGGACTTATGCCTCCTGCCACTCCATTTGGTTCCCCCGTGTGTTTCCATTCCGCTCCTGACGGCTGTTATTTACCACATTTTCGGACTATAAGGCACACTTAAAATCCTAAATTGTTCTTAAAAATTTATGGTGCGCCTTATATGTGATTAATGACTGATTTTACATGGTACAATGCACTCAAAAATCTGTTAAGATATGTAAGTACGAATTTGGTAAGCAACGAATATGGAATATTCGGAGCATTACGGTACACTGCGTCCTGTGTCACTACCTGATCGGACCCCTAAGCTGTCTACAAGACTGCCTGACTGTAATGTCAAAACTAGAAGTGCATTCATGTAAAGTCCCCCACATACTTGGGCGTACTTCACTCTGCGGAGGTCCGCTCGTACTCGAGGCACATTCAAGAGGGACTCTGCGCAAACTCCGCGCATTCAGGTATGTGCAAAGCTAAATTCTTATGACCGCGTACGTGGTATCACGCTATAAACTTCTCTTCAGGAGAGAGCTGTGTACATGAAGGGGCGGAGTGATATTACACACTTGGGATGAATATTTAGTGTGCTGTATAATCCGGTGTGATTTATGGTCCGAAAAATACAGTTGTTCCTGTGTTTCATGCCTGATCTCCTGTGTAATGATGATGTTTTCCTTATTAAACTTACCTTTTGTCCTTACTACGCTCTCCACTTGGGTCCCCTCTAAATCACATAATGATAGAAAAACAATGTGAGGAAAGTCTAAGGTTTGGAATGGCCTCGCTAGAGTGAAAAAACTTTATTAAGAAAAAAAGTTGTGAGGTCATGTGAGAAATGCTATGGACAAGGGAGGTCCTTGCGATCTAATACATTTGGAGAACTTTTGCAAAGGAATATGGGCAAACATTGATAATTCAAGATGTAGTTATCTTAAAAAAGGAGAGACGTATTATAGATTTTACGAAGAAAATAAAGTATCATGATCTAAATTTTTTCAGAACACAAGACCTAGTATTTTGGCCTGGGTGAGAATACTTATCAGAGCCTCCCATTCTCGACCCTGGCTTTTTTTTTTCTCATTTGGGATGAGTTTCTGTAATGTTTACTGGCAAATATTCAGCAGAGGTCCAAACATGCTTTATTGTGATTTTTTTTCAGAACATTGTACCTATCTGCTTCATCCATCTTAGTTCAAAACCTATACTTGACTAGGTGTGTAGTATATAAATGTAGTGTAACAATATTAACTACAGAACTCTCTTTCTGTATGTACGAAACCCATGAACATCTTAGATTTTGAGTTTATTAACTTCAGATCTACAAACAGTCTGAGAGTGTTTCCAAGTCGTCAAGTAATTATCAACTCAATGACTCAGAAGATGGAGAGAAATACAACATTGCAAACAATAACATTTCTAAATTGCTATGAATGATTTATTGAACATTAGTGTCAGCCTATTATGGCTCGATATAACTACTGATGTTAGAGTATTAGCTATGTCAGATATGTAACGAGGCAATGCTACAACATTGTTTTTTTTCAAACACCAAACAATCACATGTGTAATACACTATAGTTTGAAAATGCCAACAGATTTCAGCATCCATCACAATTGCATGAAAATCCCTTTTCCTGTTTTTGGTCAAAACCAAAAAAAACAATTTTTACTAGAGAAATACCAGAATAATGAAAGAGTTTTAGATTTTAGAGAACGTATATAATTTATATGATATTAATCTACTTAAAGGAACATGACATAAATTCCAAGATTTGTGCAGATATCTGCCCCCTCGTGTGTCAAGTTGAAATGACACCAGTGTTGTGCACGTGCATGGGAGAATAGGAAAAACATCTGCCGCTGCAACTGCACAGGTGTATTTTTAGAGGCATAATGTCTTCTGAGGTAAAAAAGTTGTAAATATTGAAGCTAGCCCATGTTCTCTCACTAATGCATCGATTACGCCGGTGACTCAATAAAGTATCTAGGTCAATGAGAGCGTGCAGCGCGTCATAATCCACATGCACACCCAGAGAATTCAGCCCAAATTCAGTACCCTCTCATGAACTGAATAATCCAGCCTACAGAGGCAACTATGTTAAATAGAAGATAACTAACTATACATGTCAGTCAATTGTAAGGGTATATATGGGAAAGAGAATAAATATTTAACTTCAAAACTTGCACTATGCACCTTCAACAAGCTTAAATACGCTAAAAGTACTATACCTTTAAGCAATTTTGGAAAGCCCAGGTGACGATATGGGTGTTTGACTGATTAATCCACCAACATTTAAATAAATTGAGGAACTCCTCAAGCACTCCGGTGCCTTGTGTGACATCATGAAAAAAAATAAAAAATCAAAAGAAATCAGGCAAGATATCAGGAAGAGAACCGTGGACCTCTGCTAGTCTATTTCATCTTTGCGTAGAATTTCCAGTTTCTTGAAAGTGTCGTGTTTATGTGTTAAAAATTTAAGTTATTGTTTGACAATTATTAAAATGAACCATCCAAAGTACTTACTCAATTTTTATAATTTAAATTTCATTTTTCTTCCTGGGTTATTGAGATGCATCAGGGCAATTAGTAAAATGGTTTTATACCTCTTATTGATGCCACCACTAAATCAGAGTAAATAGGTTGGTTTTTATAGCTAACCAACTTCTGAATAAGGGGTATTGCATATCAGTACACTTTGGTATAGAACAAATATATAAGGCTATGATAAATTCAACTGAATTGGGCGTTTTTTCACTTTTTCTCCATTGCGGTTCAGGTACATGCTGAGGTTGATCGAGGCTACATATGAGCTCTAATCATTTTGCCACTCTAAGAAAATTAGAATCAGGAACACGACGACCACTATGAGATAGAACAAAAAGAAAACTTTGTCGACTCTCAGAGCCACTCTGTTCCAATAGCTAGACGTGTCTTCTTCTTTCTTGGACTTGAAAAGCAGAGTTAATGTCTTGTCCATCGCCTTTAGCTCATCTGAAAGCCTCTCCAGGGTGTAACAGTCCCCCATCAGTTTGCTGCTTCTGTCCTGAAAGAGTGGTTAAATAGATCATTTTACATAAGCAAGGGCGCCTTTTTGCATTTTCAGTTTGTGTACATCAATGATAACTAAATGCTAACCTCTTTGGCACTAGGCAGGCTCTCACCAGTTTCACTTGAAGACAAATTGTAGATAAGACCGCCTTCAGTCCAATCATGTGTGTCTGAAAAATAATTAATTGAATTAATTCTAATAATTAATTACTGACCAAAAATACTAAATGCCAACATATGTTCTTGCATGAGGCTGACTGTTTATTGGACAAACTGTTTACAGACCGGAAGTATCTTTCATTCAAAGCTCATATACACACACTTAACAATAAACTTAGCTTTCGTCTTAAAACATTAAATCAATCGATAGACTGCTTTAATTTTCAGGTTAGGAAAAAAATAGTCTCCCAGTTGCTGCTACCTATACTGGACTATGCAGATATTATATATGCTAACACTACTGCCACTTATCTACACTCTCTCGATGTGGTTTACAACAGCCTGTGCCGATTCGCCCTTCGCTGCCCCTATAGGACACATCACTGTATTATGTATGACCAGCTGTCCTGGCTTGCACCTTCAGCCAGAAGACTATATCATTGGTTTCAACTTATATTTAAATGCATTTACTTTCAATATCCATATTATTTATCCCAATATTTAGTGCCTTACAGTTCACAATATAATCTCCGTCACAACGAACAGATCTTCTTTACTGTCCCTAGAGTTAAGAGAGAATTTGGGAAACATGCTTTCTGTGTTAAAGCCCCTCGTGATTGGAACAGCCTTCCTGCATCTATCCGTTCGCTTACGTCTTTTCCTCTGTTCCGAACTGCTTTGTTAACACATCTTCAGACTACTTGTCTATGTTTCTAGTATTTTAGACTTAGCAGTAATATGTGTCATGTTAGTTATGGTTGTATGAATGTGTCTATATGTAGAAATATACATATCTAGTAATGTCAACTTTGTCAGTTATATTTGGGAGTATTGTGCCATACTTAATACCACTCCTGAAATGCTTGACTTTCAGAGCACCATCATGCTGAGTCTAAGATTATATAAGGTTTTATTGTTTAGTGGTATAAATACTGCAGTTTGGGAATTACTGTGATTTACTTTACTCTTTCTGTGTCGAGGGGGATAGTGAGAGCTTGTGTGTGTGTGTGCGCGAGTGCGTTGTGGTTTTTTTCTTGTATCTTGTATATTGTATCTACTCTGTTGTTTTCCTTTTCTACATTGTTTGGATATGTTACTGAGGACCCCCATGAAAACGAGATGCTTCATCTCATGGGGCTGATCCTCTAATAAATGTTTATAAATAAATACATATAATTGATTTTTATTTGCTTATAATTAGAGGAAATTTCACTATTTGTGAGTAGATTGTATTAGAAAAAAATGGAACTGATTTAAGTGGAATTTGACAAAAACTTTAATTCTGGATAACTGCATAAAAATAACAGCTGTTTATAAAGTGCCTTGAGGCAATGTTTGGTGTAATTTGGCACTATCCAAATAGACTGCATTGAATTGTACTCAAATAGTTACAGTATTGTTGATTTATATTTGAGCATGCTGAATGCTGTTACAGTAATTCTCCCAAGGGGGCAGCAGATTTACAATTTTTCTAATTAAATTATCTGAATTAAAGTGGAAAAATTCTTCAAAATTCTTTTGTAGGAGTTATTGTTACAATGTTTTGATATTTTCAGTCATCCCTGTTTAACCTGTTGTTTGTATATTTGATTTTCCTTTAATTTTAGAAAGAATAAATTCATAGAAAATTTCAGAACCTTGAGTTACTTGAGAAATTAACTGAAATTAAAAATTAAAAACTTGCTACTGGGACATGATGTCACATTTCTTCAACTCCCCAGAAACACAACTGCAGTTCCCCTGATGGTCGGAGAAACAGATTACAAACTCATTTCGACATGCTTCAATCGAGAAGCACAGCGCCGAACAACTGAGACATTGGTTGAAATGTGGAGGCCTGCATTTGAAGTAAAGCTGTATTAGTGGAAAGGCAAGGTTTTCTTTTGCTAGAAGTATGGTGCTAGCACGTGCTAGCATTATGTTAGCTAGGCTTAGCCAATTTATTTGCAGTGTTCTCCCAAAACCAAAATATAGACCTGAACATGTCACATAACATAAATCAGCTCCATGGATCTACCCCAGAATAAACAAAACTTGAGGAATGCTTGAGAAATAGTATTGAACACCACTGCTTTTGGCTATCAGTAAAGAACCTGGAAATGTTCATAAAACAACTAGTAACTACTAAAGAGCTCAGTTTCCCCATAGGTTTGATCTCCTATCTGTGTAGCAGCCGTAGAAGTTGCCTTTGTTGGACTTTGTCTCTTTGGAGCCTTTCTCTCTCAGATACATCACAAAAATTGTCTCCATGAGGCTGAGCATCATCAGAGCAAACACCCCAATGCAGTAAGTGGCTGAAAAGGATCAGACAGCACAAGATGTATTAAGTCAGGTCATGTCTACTGTACACAAAGAATGGTCCAGCAAAAAGGATTTATCCTACCAATGAGTGGGACCTTGTTAGAGGAGGAAGGCAGAATATCATTGAGAATGAGCTGTAACACTGTCACAGCAAGCAGCACAGTGACTTTGAAGCTGAGTTTCTCTCCGCTATAGTCTGAGATAATGAAGGAGGCCATGTCCAGGCACAAGAAGAAGAGAACCGGTAGCAGGAAGTTGGCAATGTACAGCAGAGGCCTCCTCCTCATTGTGATCTGGGAAACAAGATTTAACATTCAGGTGGTTAATTCTCAGAAAACACAGTAAACAGATCTTTGTGACAAGGTTTACCAAGATTGGATTTTTTTTTTTGGAATACCAGAAAAATCTTTATTTTAAATGTTTAAAACTTATCTTTAAATATTTTTGTTGCTCTATTTTTTACGAGCTATTTCAACTGACTATCACTGGGAGATGTAACACCTTAAATCCCTGCTAAAGAGCTTAGCTTAATGATTAGAAATGTGGAAAATATTAAAATGTTAGACTTCAGTGAAAATATAACATTCTGTATAGTTTAAATTCATAAAAATGACAATAATACAGAACATATTAAAGGTCACTAAATACTAAAACAGAAATAAAACTGTACTACTCTGGTAAGAAATCACTTGTGTACATGTGAAAGTAGTGAAACCTACAGTATAAATGACAATATCTTGATCAGTTAAAACACTGGCGTTGTTAGCAGTGACTGTCATGTTGATGAACAGCCACTCATACTGGGTTCGCATCAGCTCCCGAGACCACTCTGTGGCCTCCGAAGAGTTGTCACTCGGTTGCAAACGGATTTCCTTTGCTGGAACAGAGGTGAAACACGGTAAAAGCTGTTTTAGATACCAGGGGAGAAAAAAGCTGTCAACACAAAAATTATCTTCTCTGCTCAGTGTTAAACACAGATACCACAAAAAAAACACAGATGCCACAACTGAAATATTTTATTTAGTTGTAAATGGCAAAAGGTTGTGAGTCTTTTGTTTGTTTTGTTTATTATAAAGTACCCTCCATAATTATTGACACCCCTGGTAAAGCTGTGGGAAAAATAAACTCATCTTTTATCATATAAGCTTAATTTAATAAGGTTCCCAGAGTTTTATTTAATCATTTTTTCCATTGTTATGTTAGGCTACTGGAGGACATCAGGGCCTATTTTTCTCACTCTACTGATTTCTACTGTTCTCTAGTTTTGCATTGCATTACATTGAAATGACTGTTGTCATTTCAGCTTTTAACTTTTTGCTCTCTCTCTTTTTTTCTTCATAGTAGGTACACCTGGTCTGACGTTCTGTTAACTGTGACATCATCCAGAGAAGACAGATCACCGCTATTACCATCTAATGTAGAACAGATTACTGGATCAATGTGTGCTTCTGTGCTTTTTTGTCTGTCTTGTTGTGTCTCTGCTCTGTCTTCTCTAACCCCCAGTCGGTCGAGGCAGATGACCGTTCATACTGAGCCCGGTTCTGTAGGAGGTTTTTCCTTCCCGTTAATGGGGAGTTTTTCTTTCCGCTGTCGCTCCATGCTTGCTCAGTATGAGGGATTGCTGCAAAGCCATGGACAATGCAGACGACTCTCCCTGTAGCTCTACGCTTCTCCAGGAGTGAATGCTGCTTGTCGGGACTTTGATGCAATCAACTGGTTCCCTTATATAGGTAATTTTTGACCAATCTGTATAATATGATTGATTTGACTTTGTAAAGTGCCTCGAGATGACATGTTTCATGAATTGGCGCTATATAAATAAAATTGAATTGAATTGAATTATGTATGTTAAAGCACTACCAACAAAAGTAAAATTGAACTGTAGACCATCTTTAGCCACCTGACAACCCAATTGAACGCTACTAATCAGAATTTCCAGTTAAGTTTCCTTGACTATTTGCCTGTTCTCCACATCATCTTACCAGATAATTTTATTTATCTTCCTCATAACTAATTTAACAAGAAGAAATCTGATGGGAGTGAACGCAAACATACAAAGAAGCAGTCGATCAGTACTTTGGGTAATGTTGATGGCAGTCAACAATTGTTTTCTGTCCTGGCTGTCTTGTACTTCCCACTGCTGCTTAAACCAGATACAAAATATTCATAGATATGTTAGAAATATGCTCTCACCCGTGTGAATGATGGATTTGAAGGTGAGGTTACAACTCTGAATGTCAAAAGGAAATTTGTATGTATGCATCATGCAGGTGCTCACTAACACCTGGTCATTTTGGACTTCAACATCTCCTTCGTTGTTGATGGTGAGATATGGACTTGGGGGGGCTTTATCTTTCTCTGTCCTGTATAAATGAGACACATGGGGAAAAAAAGTAATTATGCACCTTGAGGTTCACATATGACAAAGAGACCAATGTGTTTTTGTTTTATTTTTGTTTTTTGGGGTTTTTTTAGGGAGCTGTTTGAAAACAACAGTTATCTGTTAGTAGCGTTGGACAATTATTCAATAACAATATATATTGATCGATAGGCCTCCGGTGCAATAGAAAAAAAGGGCTCAATAAAAAGTTCAATAGAAGAACAGTTTTACTTGCTTTTGCATTCTAGCCTTTCATTAGGTTAATACTATTATGTCATTATACCCTCCCAACCAATTATTAATGCAAACCCAAGAAAGTTCCTTCACCACGCTTCACAGAGCTCAGAGAGCACATGTTCTGTTTTTAAAAGACTTAAAATGTTGGTAGAAAGTTGTATGAATAAAAGGTTGTGTTGAGAATTAAGTGTTCTTTATTTAAGAGTAGCTCATTAAGCAACAGCATAAAATTGCCAGGGCTGCACTTAAAATATATGTTTTGAGTTTTTTTAGCACAAAGCGTAATCCATAGCCCATATATAACATTATTTAACCAAGTTGCATGGTGATCCGTAAAATCTCCTTTTTGTGAGTAATTACAGGACCAATAATTGTTAGGGTTAGTTCAGATTTTACATTTCTGGTTGGTAAATAATTAATAAATAATCAAATGCCCAAATGTTTTTTTAGATTTCTTGTCTAAAACTGGTTTAACGTTTAGACTGGGAAGGTTATCCTGTGTCTACCCTTGCTCTCATCCTATGACTGCTAGAGATAGGGACCAGTTCCTTTACCCACCAAACCCCATCCATCTTAATAAACACTCCTTTTTAATAATGACTCCTAAGTATTTATTCTTAGGAGTTAGGATCTTAGGATCGTTCTTTTTAAGTCATCTGTCTTATTCTCCAGGTGCTTTTTAGCCTGTTTTCTACAAAGTGCATCATTTTATTTATTTTTTTTTTCCAGTCACAATCAAGGTTAGGACTCTCAACCTGAAGTCCTTCACAGCCAGTGTCTGCCAACTTTTAAATGTGACCCTGGTCCAACACGCCTGACTCAAATTGGAGACTTATCTCCCTGGCATGAAATCAACTTTGCAGAGCTTATTAATTACTTAATTTAATTGGGTTGAACCAGAGACCCATTTAAAAGTTACAGGAACCCAGATATTAAGAGCACAAGTTTGAGACCCCAGATCAAGACGATCCTGCCTGAATTTGGGTCCATTTAGCATATAAACGGGGGGGGTTTCAATGGCCAGAGAAGTAGTGTCAAAAATAAATAAATGATTGCAATTCAAAACTGTTGAAAAACTCTAATTTCTGAATAAAATCTCCTGCTTTGCACATCACTGCCTAAGTTCCACAAGTACTTTCACTCTCTGTCTGCTTAAGCCCATGCATTCACTAAAGTGACCGAAAAACATACAGAGCCTGCCAAATAAGATTGTGCTTTTTCATAGAATAATTACACACAGAACATGTTGAAAAAGATTTTATTTTACATATGTAATAACCATAAGAGAGACTAATGGTTATTACTTTTTATGAATATTATTTTAAGATTAATTTCCAAGGGCTCTAAAGCATAAAAATACAGGCAAGCATGACAGATATATATATAGCTGGCTGTGATTATGCACTCGGCCACCAGGTGGTTTCATGTGCAAATGAAGCCTCGTTAAATGAACCCTTTGCTTAAGCAATTGGCTCAAGTGGTTTTGAGCCAGTCACTCTTTGCCAGGTCTTCTCATTAGCGCTGTCTGTGTGCTGTTCCCATTGCTCATGAGCTCAAGCCTGCCAGATTCCTGTGTGCGACTTGTCCTCACTGTTGGATATTTCAAGTGACTGCGTGCTCGTCCTTGAGTTCTGGAAGGTTCTGCTACTTGCCCTGCCTGCTCTGGTGAGCCATCGGCTGCTACTCTGGTCAAAATCTAGACTGCCTCTGACTTCTGGATCCTGCCTACCCCTTGGTCTGTTTTCTCCTGCCTGCTCATTATCAGCACCTGGTCAATCAGTGTCAGCCATATTACCTGTCAGCTGGTCGGCCTGCCATAATCATCACCAACCTGCCCACCCATCTTCTGTTTTTGCTTTCATCTCTTGCCTGCCACCAACTCCAACAATAAACCTTTTCAACATACTCCACGTCTGGCTCAAATACCGGGTTCTATCCGTACAAATCATAAAATGTCAAGGTGTGAGGTGCTCTTAATGTTTTTACAACACATGCATGATGTCATAGTATTCACATATAAACACTTACATTTCTTCAATCGTAAGATCTGGTTTCCATAAAATGCCAGTAGGTAGAGAAATATTGTCAATTCCACAAAACTGATTTGGATCCCAAGAAATGTATTCATTCTTCCACCTCTGTAGAGGAAACAGGAGGATAAGTAACAGTAAAAAGCGAGACTAAATAATTGCAGGTTTGATAACACAAAAAGAGAATTTGTCCGTAAATATGATAGTTTTCATGCTAACGCAGGGTAAAAATGTTGAGAATAACTCACTGTGACAGTCCACACATAAGGAATAAATTTCTGGTCTTTCTCAACCTGTGGAAAATAGAATACAATGTAAAAATCACAACCTAAAGCAAAATCCTTCAACACATAGAGTTTAGATTGAAATGCTGTTACATTACAGGCCATTAACATGGTCACTAAGAGGGAGCGTTTCCGTTGAAGATCTTCTAATGAGCTCTAAATCATTTTCTTCTGCTACATTATCACAGCTGAGAAAGATAAGATATGAGTAATGCACAAGATTCTTTCCGATGAAAGCTGGTATGTACTTCTGAAGCAATGAAGGCTATTACAGTTTTTTAGGAAATGTCAAAGAAACCTTGATCTGTTAATATCTGGTGACAATTTTCTGAATTCCCTCTAAAAATAAAGTGGGTACTTTAAATATAAATACATAAATGAATTATCAGTCTGTACCTAATTTTGATTATTTGTGTCCCTAAATAATGAATCATTATCTAACGTTTGATCTGAATTCTGACAAAGGTTTCAGTCTAGAACCAAATAGCTCTCAGCCATTTTGGGGTTTAAACCCCATGGTACGAAATACTTAAAGATTAAAACAACCAGAGCCATTAAAACAACAGTCTTGAAAATATGGGGCATTTATTTTAATTAGGATTTCTATAATGTTTTCAAAGCAGATACTGTAGGTAAATTCAAAACACTTTTCTGACACAAAAAGTCTTTGCCATTTGTGGATGATGGCATAGCATCTGCGTGCTTTCTTGACAAAATACACCTTTCTCATGGAAATATCTCACCCTGAAGAATGGCCGTCTGATGTTGACAGAAGAAAGGACATGCTGAACACTTTAGCTACATAAAATCATCTTTGCAAGAGACGTGGATGAGCTCAGGGAAAATAAACAGGTAGAGAAGAAGGATTTCTTACCCACCAAAAATAGTCTGGGCATGGGAAACAATTTCAGAAACTTTAAGCTGTGCATGAAGGAACAGTCAGTGCCCGTATTATCAAAGGCTAAGACTAAAAGTGACATTATTTCAGAAATGTGAAAAACATATTAGGAGTATTGAGGAGGACTTTTAGCAAGCCTAAGAGTGTCTTAAGCAGGGACGATGGTGGAAACAGAGAGCTGTTTGGCTGATCCACCACCTAAACAGTGGAGGAAATGAGAACATAAACTTCTTTTACCATCATACAATTATTGATATGTAGATAAGCTGAACATTATTATTTCCATAGGGGGACATAAATTAGTTTCAGAGCCCGGTGTGTTAAACGTGCAGCTCTAGTAACATAATAAAATTAAGGGTAAATAATAGGTAAAATATTGAATATTCATGGATAAAGATTGGGAAAATGTAAAAAGAATACAGTACAGAGGAATTTTTATATTATTTACATTAATGCTCTCAATAGTAAACATTTTAGAAGAAATGGAAAACGTTCAGAAAAATATCCATAAATACACACTGTAGACAAGATAAAAATGGTGAGAAAGTATTTTCTGTATCGTACATGATGACATCAGTAGACTAAATGGTCATGAAGTTTGCTTGTGTGATGCCATCTAATCTCTGGCTTTTGATTGCTGCACGGAGTGCTTCTAACTTCCCAGGCTGGTACATAACAGCACCAAGACACGCAGAGAAAAAGGCGCATTGATCTGTGCTTCAAAGTCCGCCTATTTGCACTATGATCTAGGGATCAATTTACCTTTCATCACTCCTCTATTCTCCTCCCAAAGCTGTGCAGACAGAGGTGCTGTTTTCCGTCTTTTTTTTTCCATTTTATGTTGGCTTTGCCAGATACAACCGCTTTATTCAAGCAGGCAATCACAATAAAATGCTGACAGGTGAGTGCACTTTAATATCAAATAGATTAACAGGTAAAATAACGTATATGGCTAGTGAACATAATAAGCAAATCAAAATCATGATGAGGAAGTACATGGGTTGGGTTTGAACATTTTAATGCTGTGCAGTTATTGCAATTATATATGCAATTATTTAAGTTTGCTGACATTCATCATCATGTCACAGATCTGTTAACTTCTCTCCTTTGATTACTAGGAGTGCGTGCGTGCGTGCGTGCGTGCGTGCGTGCGTGCGTGCGTGCGTGCGTGCGTGTTGTGCTTGCGGCTGAGTGAAAACACTTTTTTGCTCATTTTACTAGTAAAGTGAGGAATTTAATGTAAAGTGAGGACCTGTTGTTGGTCATTACTTTTATTCAAGGCCAGGGTTTAGGTCTAGCGCTATGGTGTCACTTAGGTTTAGGTTAGCGTTAGGTATAAACCCACAAAGGTTAGGATTAGGGCTAGGGTGAGAGTTGGCCCATAGAAAGGCTTTAAGATGAATGTAAGTGTATGGAAGACAAGGCATGATCCTCACTATGTACATTAAACAAGGATGTGTGTGTGTCTTTGGCTTTTTGTTTGTTTGTTCAACCACTCACAGCTCTTAAAAGACAGCATCACACCTAGGAACGGGGTCAACCACTTCTCCTCACTAAGATAAAAATGTCTGTTGTCTCCTTTCTCAGTCGCTCTCAGCAGCATCTGAATCACTCTGAAGCCAAGACTCCTAGGTAGGAATATTTAGGCTAATATAAGAGCTCTCTGAGAGGACTCTGAGAAACTTTGTGAGCATAAAGTATCTCAGGTAATAAAGTGTTTTTATTTACTGTTTTATATTATCTATATTTCTATGTAATCTATGTGTCTTTCATCGTAAAACAAGTTCAGAAAACAGAGATCATGTTATTCAAACAGAAAATACCCTCACAAAAACATTCCCACATTAACCTGCTGTACCTGTGAGGCATTTCTGCTCTGTGTCTGAGCTAAATGAAGGAAAGGCCAATTTTAGCTGCAGGTGCAACAATCATCATAAATCAACCATAGACTGAGTTTGTGGAGAAAAGTGAATAATATAAAAATCTTGTTTTTTGTTTTTTACTACTTTTAGTCACCAGCAGTTTTTCATCAGACTGTGTTACGATCTAGTGATTTTAAATCTGTGTATAGGGTTCTAGTCTGTTAGGTGTCCAAGTAATTGATCTCAGTAAACATTTGTAATGACTTCCAAATACTTAAGGTACAAGTCATCAGCTTATGCGTTTTTATTTAATCTACAAACTTTTGCTAACACCACTTTTTTTTAGAAACGTTCCAAATATAAAATCATCATTTGTGGAAAACTTTTGGCTAAGTTCCCTGCTGCCTTGTGCTCGCCTTTGTTTTTTTGTTGTTGTTTTATTTTCACAGTTCTTTTTTTGTTTTGTTTTTGTTTTTTTACATTTCTATATCTTTTGGACATGCAAATGAATGCAAATATCAGAAGCTACAAGGCCAAAGACAGTTGAACCAAACTGGTAAAAAAGTATATATTATTATACATTCCCTTAGACAAAAAACATTGATTACTTACCACGTCTAGGATGGCATAGAGCAAAACTTCCAGTGATACTTGTGTGGGATTTTTATAGTTTCTAACTGGTCGGGTCATCGAGTACAGATCATTGTTACTTGACAGGTTCAAATGTTTCAAAACATCTTGATAACTGCAGTTTTCCTCACACTGAACTTCATCTACAGAAAAAGACCACAAGAAAACATTTCTCAAACATGACGACTTTTAGAAACTACTCAGATTGGCTTTTAAATCTTAAAATCAAATATTTGGTCAATCTTTAATGATGTTAATTGCATTTCTTCTACACACCTCCTGTGTGGTCTGTTTTCATTGCTTCTGAATTTTTGATGAGGACATCAAAAACAGTTTCACAGATATATGCAGTAATTAGAATTGCTTGTGGGCATTAAGAGGCCATTATGAGATTTTCACAGACAGCATTACAGGGTTTTATATAATCGATTTACTCGTTATTTAGTAATGTGAGCATCTTTTCTATGAATAGTTATCACTTTTTCTCTCAGAGACTTGAGGATTTTTTAAATGTTTGTGAGAAAACGTATCCTTCTGAAGCATTGGGTAATTTTGAAGCTTAAAAATAAATAAATATATACATATAGCCTTTCTTGAATTTTACTTCTCTATATCTAACGGAACATGTCTCTTTACTCCTAAAATTCACATTTGACACATTTTTTTTGCATGTTACCTGTAAAACAAAGATCTCTATCAGCTTATTACCTCGTGGTAATTGTTACAGCAGCACCACCAGACAGACAAGTCAAAAATAGTCCATAATTCCTGAAAGGTTTTAAATCGCCTTTCTTCACTCTTTAACAGTAACATCTCACTAAACCAGCTTTAACTGTTAATTGCTTTTTATTTCAATGACTGACTTCATGTGTCCTGCTGAATACTGTTCAGACTTACCAGAGATGAGGAGCAGAAAAAGGAAGTAAACCAGCATCATGACTCCTTCTGTTGGGAAAATACATGCATACGTTTGTCCTTTTAGTGTGTCTTTTGAGTTGATGACTGCATGGTCTGATACTGGAAAGGGGCTGGGCAAACGACAACTATAGTTGCATACTTTTCTTTTTTTTTTACTTAGCGTTTTTTTTATATGCCCATTAGTCTGACAGTTATCCCCAGACAGAGGAAATGCCCCCGTGTCCTGCATGAACATACAAGATTATTTCCAGATCAGATTACAAAGGAAATGGAAACTTGTTCTGATGGCCTCCTATATATTCAATCTGCATGTTTTAACAAGGTCAAAAAAAACATTTCTGACCAGGCAAGGTGAGTTCATAATTGAATCTCTTTCCCCAAGTTTTCATGAGCAGATGGTACATAAAGAGGGGATTTGTAAATGTGCTGACATCATCAGTACAAATGTCTATTAATACATGTCGATTGATATGAAAAGGATTATCGCATGAACGGACTGTCATTAATTTCCTTCAGGAGTGATACGCATATGATCATTTTGGCGATTTGAAAAATGTGAGACTTCATCAGAACTCTTGCAGGTATGAACCATGTAGACTCTTTTGAGATCTCTTCACTCAGTTCTTCCAGGACTAGAACTAAACAAGGGTAGGCAGCACTTAGTTCCTGTGGACTTAAGCTCAGAGCTGCCTAAAATCCTGAGATGTGCAGAAACTGTTTGCTCCTTTAAATCAGGACTGCAAGCAGCTCTGTTTATTCTGGCTCATTTAAAAAGTCCAAAACTAGCCCTGTTCTTACCATGTTTTTGTCATGATCTGAATATGTTTGGGTTCTGTTTTTCTTTTGGGTCTGTTCTGATCATTATTGTTGAAATTTTTCAGGTGGGGTGTTATTAGTTTATCCCTTTTAGGTTTAGTTTCATATTTAGGCCCAAGCGGCCAAGCTTTGCAAAGGCTTATTGTAATTACATGGTTATTATTCTGTTCCCTCTCAAAACGGCTTTTTGGAGGCACAGTTATGCATGAAAACGCACAAAACTACACCCAAAGTTGTCCCCCGTGTGATATTGCAAGATTTTAATGTAATTGAAAATGGGTGTGGCTAAACAGGTCTACAGCGCCACCTAGAGTGAGTTGGGTCAAATTGTAAGTCATAGGGATTTGAAATTTGGTCTAGGTAAATCCTAACTTGACTCTAGCCAGATTGATATCGTTCCGCTTAGCTCCGCCTAGCTTCACTCACATCCATCTGGGACATCTCCCATAGAGAGTGATTTCTCCAATCAATTTTATTGTCCAGCCAATCAGGACGCAGGGCTGGAGTTTCATAGATGTGACTTAGTGGAGAAGCGACCGTGAGACTGTTTTGATTCAGACAACAATGGCGGCTCGCATCGAGGAAGCAAGCGTTAGCATTGATGCTGCTATTTCTTCCATGTTGTCCAATCTACCTAATATTGTTTCATTAAAATGCCCAGCACAATGACCCAGAGAACACTGTAGGGTTATTGGAAACACTCTAAGCTCCTCAATGGATAAAGCAGGTATACTGCATAAATAGACCTGTAAGAGCCGAAACAATGTGCATATGTGTCCTCTAGTGAATGTGCACAGCGGTAACACTGTAATTGAACAAAGCGAGGGGCAATCATCCTGCATAACGACTGATTATAGTGTACAAAACAGCAGGATGCTGGTGAATAATATGATTGATAGTTCAAAATGATCTGCAAGGTGAAAAAGACTAAAGCGAGGCAAGAAGGTCAGACTGAGACATAAAATATTGTTTTATTACTGTAGATTTTTCCTTTTTTCAGACACTGAATATATTATTTTAATTATTCTTCCTGTCACACTCTCAGGTCTGGGTGCAGGTTTGGTTCTCTCTCTCCTCCTCTGCAGGGTGTGACAGGCAGGTGCTCCCCATCACCGTTGATTGGAGCTTTTCTTAAGGAGCTGTTTTCCAGCAGGAGGGCGTCAGCTCTTACTCGCTTCCAGCGTGGTACTTGACCAACCTAGCAATCCTGTTCCAAGTGAAATCTAAGCCTTGCCTAACTCCGTGTTCCTGTTCCTTCCTTCTTCTAGAATCTTGGACCCCCAGCCACAGAACCTCCAAGCCAGACCTCCACGTATCAAGACAAGAACATCATTCCTGGTTTAGTCCTCCTGCTGTGTTCACCTGCCTGTCCACCCTCCTACGCCGCTGTACTAGAGAGAGCTCACCTGACCTGCACTACAGCCTGGACCCTGGACATCACCCTCCCCGCACAAAACCCAGCCTGGAACCCAGTGAGTCATTCGGCCTCTTATTATTCACGTAGGCACCTTCCTCTGCTCACTAGTCTCCCCGTCTTTCCCCAGTGGAACCCGGACAAACCGACCAACCAGAACCACACCCGAATCAACCACATCAGTTTCACAATAAACTTTCTTACCGAACTGCCTGTCTCCGTGGTTGCCCTCATTCTGAGTCTCATTTTGGAAATCATGACACTTCCAGTCATCCATGGTACAATCTTCTGACGGTGCTGCTCTTTAGGAAACATCTCTCCTTGCATGTAAATTTGTGCTGACATCATATACATACGTACATGTCACCCTGCTGATTGGTCAGTTGCTGTGGCCAAAACAGAGACTATATGGTGTTATGATTTCTATTTAGATTTTTATGGATTTCCAAGGCTTCAATGTTTGTGGTCTTATTTATTTATTTATTTTTAGCAATTCTTTCAAATGGATTCACAAAACAGATACATAAAGTATTTTAGGGAAAAAGTAAAAATGGAAATTATAATAATAAGATTAAGATTTTTGCATTAGCTTGATCTACAAACCTTTCTTTTAAAATATTGTTTTAGATCATTCTTGCTGGTTTTTGGTAAAATTAAAAAAAAGTACAAACAATTGAATGGTAAGTAAGGATGTCTCAATCAGAAATCATTCTACCCCACACCAATCTTGGGCATTTGTACTGGGGTGTAACAATATATCAATCCACACTGATACATCAATTAAATGATCTGAGGTTCAATTATATCGATGCAAAAGGAAAATATCAATCCATATCGTTATCATTTAGATACGCCTTTATTTTGAAACTCACAAAAAGAATGTTGTATGATTTAAATGCCTGCGCTTACAAATATATCATATTTGGGGTTCTATAGCGAGTTGATATAATGTAAATGGTTTTGTTCGATGGGCAGATAATATCATATCGATCAGAGACGTGTGAATAAAACTTAATGGAAATCGTGTTGTGACAAATTCTATGATATCGGCAAACGTATCATCATCCAAACAAATCTGCGTCATGATAAAACTGGTGATTTAAAACTCAAATTTGTACAGGTAAAATACGTAAAGGGGATACAATCAATGCCATATACAATTATATTCATGAAATTAGATGTGTGTTCCTATGTTGCTCATTTGTGAGAAAGTACCTTTCAAAATGAAAACCATTAAACCCACATTTCTGTTTTAAAATGTTTTTTTATTGGTCTGGTGTAATAATTTTGAATTATGTGTTTTCATTAGCTGTAAGCAGAAAAGCATCACACTTAACAGAAACACAGGCTTAAAATGTTGATCCATATAGTAGTTTTCAAGATACACCTTTATTTTGAAATTCAGGCATGAGACATCTGTTGTGTGAAAATCTATTATTATTATGATAAAAAAAAAATGCTGTTTTTCATTTAAATGCCTGATACCTGTAAGAGCTTAAGAATAAAATGGTCAAATCCTGTTTAGGTTTTTTTTGTGAGTTGATATCAATTTAAGTAATAGTGTTAGATGGGCAGACGATAATGCATCATACTGATCACAAAGTAAAGTGCAGTAAAATAACTCACTACATTTGTAAAAACCACACTTTCTTACAAAGTAACTATAACGTTCTGACAATATGAGGCCTAAAAAAGGCAAAGCTTTCCAATTTATTTCTAAACACACATTTTAATTATTTTTTCAATGACTGGTGTTTCAGCCACTCTCTGCACATCCCTCTCTATTAAAACTTTTCTCAGACTCCATTGACAGACTGATATCAGCTTCTTCCCTCGGGTCAGCGCCTCAGAGGTGCAGACTGTACCACAACAAGAACTAATCTCCTCTACTCTCCATCAAAGCTTTTAATAGCTACAAAAATACTAAACTGTGATTTCAGAATGTACAGCTAATGCCCAATAGCATTTTAAACTGTATATAAAAGTTTTTTGTATTGTATTGTTTTATCTTGATCTCATAATGTAACTCAGACACTGCAATAGACTTTGGAATAAAGAGACTAAGTGTGAATATTATGTGATGTCTATGGATTTTAGATTTATGCAGCAGCCAGTGTTTGTACTACAGACAAATTTCCCTTTGGACAATGAAGTTAATCTATTTTCTTTAGTAGTTTTTTTTAAAAAAGATTTAAAAACTGCAAGCAAACTTCCTGACGTGCAAAGGCAGAGAATTCAGCAGAAAATGCTCTGTCATCTTTTAATTTACATTGTGTCTTTGGAACCACCAAAAGCAACTGGTCCACTGAGCAAGATGGTAAAGATGGATGCAGCAGTTCAGCAACATTGTTGACAGTTACAAGGTTGAAAATAAATCTGAAGAAGCGAAAATAAACAATAAGCCAGTGAAGGGAAGCCAGAGTTGGGAAATGTCCCTTTTACAAGTTCAAGTTACAGATCAAGTGGGTGAAACCTAAAGCTTTGTCATAATTAAGACAAAGGGGAATAAAAGAATGTAACTGGCAAAAGCTTTATATTATGACTGAGTTTACCCGGCTGTAAAATTTCAGGGTAGAATCAATTTTCACTCCAAGATCACAATGCAAGATTTCTGATAGGACAATGGGGCCCCGTTTCAGAAAGATGGATTAGTGGATATTCAGAATTGTTTAGTTTAGTTATTTAGTTCTTTCTGGGGTAAATTCCTGCATACCCTGGCTTTTGCGTTTCAGAAAGCTCAGAAGCCTTTACCCTGAGTCAAATTATGAGAACAAATTATTCCATGAAACAACCATGCTACCAAGCAGGGTTGTTTGGGCAAACTCTGAGTTTTTCCTACTTTTTAGCTGTGATATGCACAAGGAAGTGTCGGAAAAGGTGCATCCTTTGCTGGAGTAGCCTGTATGCTGGAGCACAAAGACTCCACAGAGACCTCTGTCAGGATAGGCTGATCAGACTATGGTTAAATGTCTTATCATTTCTGGATTATTATATTTTCAAGCTTTACAGTTTTTTGCTGCTGTCATTGGTTTATCTCAATATTCTCAGCCCGCACAGCGCTGTTCTAACAACGAGAGGACGCTCTCAGTTCTGAACAATTTATTTGTGCTGCATTTTGTTTTTATGCCAACAGCAGCTTTTTAATAATGTAGTTGACACAGAAAATCTTTCTAACGCAGCTGTATGCTGCATTAAGAATGTTGCTGTTGCACTCAGTTTCTGCAGAGTTTAAAGGTGTTAGCCAGAGACTCACAAGATTATTAAAAGAACTAGGCTACAGAATGAAAGCAATAATTTGTTCTGTATCAATATTTGAGACTTCCAGAACTAATTTAAATGAACGTGTCAGTTTCAATAACTCACACCATCCCATCATTATTTGCAAATGCTGATTATAGCCAATTAATGCTTAGTTGGTTAAGGTTAAACATAAGGATAACTTATAACTGGACCTTACCTGATTAAACTGTATTTTCCTATTTCATCTTGATTTGCTGCCATGTCCTTAGTAAGCCTGCTGGGTTACACCTAGATACGTAATCAATGTGCCCCCCACCCTTAACCAGTCATCATGGCAATAAGAAACCTCGAAGTGCGCATTTCACAAGTGGAATTAGAAATCTTTAATAAAGGAATATGGAGAATATTAAATCATAATTAATAAAAAGGAACAATGCTGTTGCTGCTGAAAAACAATAGTGACAGAATTGCTGAAAATGTACAAGTGGCATGAGTGACAGAAGTAAAGCTCTATCATACACATTTAATACATGTCTATAGGAGCAAGGTATAAAAAAGACTTGGCAGCAAATCAAGATCAAGTAGGAAAATACAGTTTAATAAAGTCCAGTTATAAGTTATTCTTATGTTTAAACTTGACCAACTAAAGCATTGTTGGATGTATTCAACATTCAATTCATTTCAATTAAATTTCATTTATATAGCTCCAATTCACAACATGTCATCTCAAGGCACTTTGCAAAGTCAAATTCAATCAACTCATCCAGACAGATTGGTCAAAAAGTTTCCTCTCTAAGGAAACCCAGCAGGTTGCATCAAGTCTCTCCAAGCAGCATTCACTCCTCCTGAAAGAGCGTAGAGCCACAGGGACAGTTGTCTGCATTGTCCATGGCTTTGCAGCAATCCCTCATACTGAGCATGCATGAAGCGACAGTGGATTGGAAAACTCCCCTTTAACAGGGAGTAAAACCTCCAGCAGAACCAGAACCAGGCTCAGTGTGAACGGTCATCTCCCTCGACTGACTGGGGGTTAGAGAAGGCAGAGACAAAAAGCACAGAAGCACACATTGAACCAGGGATCCTTTTCATGTTAAATGCTAATACCGTATGATCTGCCTCCCTTAAATGATGACCAGGTGTACATACTAAGAGAACAAAAGACAGAGAACTAAAAGTTAAAAGTTGAAATAACAACAAACAAATTGAAGAACAGTAGGAGAAATTAGCAGAGTGAGAAAAATAGACCCTGATGTCCTCCAGCAGCCTAAGCCTATGGCAGCATAATTACAGAGATAGCTCAGGGTAACCTAAGCCACTCTAACTAGAAGTTTTGTCAAAAAGGAAAGTTTTAAGCCTATTCTTAAAAGTAGACATGGTGTCTGCCTCACGGACCAAAACTGGGAGTTGACACAGGAGAGAAGGCTGATAAATGTTTTCTGGCTAGACAGGGAGCTCAGCCATTATACCTTTTTGTTTACTGGTATAGAGTTGTATTTTATTTCATTATCAGTGTTGGTGTTTAGGCTTTGGAGACCGTGAAGCATAAAGCCCTGTGTTTTTTTTTCCTTTTTGTCCTGTATTTGTTTGACTTTACCTAATTGTAAAATAGATCCATGTTTTCTACTGACATTAACTATTTTCCTTTGTTAATAGTGTATTTTGGCGTTGTCAAACATCATCCTCGCTGTATCGAGGATTTTAACAGTCATCTACAAACACATGGAAAGAAATGTAGCTTTTAAAACTAGCTCCAAATGAGATCGGAAATAAATAGAAATGGGATTTTAACTATATTTCAATGAACCCACCACTGTTTCAGTTTATTTCAATGCAAACTTTTCTGTTTGATTTTGGTGGGAGAAAAATGGATTGAGACATCCATACCATTAAGTATTTACTTATAGACCAGTTCATTGTTATTGTTTTGATGCGGGTTTTTCGCGCATGCGCGCCGGACTGGTTGGCAAAAGACGAACACAATGGCGGACGCAAACAGAGAAACTGACGAGTTCTCCGCGTATTTTTCTTCTGTAGATAACGTATCACAAGATCGTTTTAAGACTAAGTTGATGGTTGATGGTATCAGACTGCCAGATCCACACAGCAAAAGCCTGAAGGCTATATTATATCTGGACATAGGCTCCAGCAACGCCCGCGACGCCTTGAGGGATTAAGCGGGTCAGAACATGGATGGATGGATGTTCAGACATGTTTGTGTAACATACGAACGCGGAGTCGGACAGGAAGACCCGCCCGGTAGGTTAAAAAAAAACATAGTTCACTACGGATTATTTTGGTGTTTTTGTTTTGTTAAAATGGGTTGGGGTGTCGGCGACATTGCAGCGTAAACAGAGAAGTAGCGCCCGTGCACGGACGGAGGGGAGGGGAGGTGGCGATCGCTACACGGGCTGGAGTAGTCAGCGGCTGCTGCTACCGCTTCTCCGGCCTGTGTAGCGATCACCATCTCCCCTCCGCCGCTATTTAACTAGAACAATGACTAGAGCAGAATTAAGTTGTATTTACCGGAGATGAAGTGTAGACTGCATATTCTGTCGCAGTATGATGGATCCCCCAGTCCATTGTGAGTGTCTGACTGCGCTCTTTTCATTGAAAATATCCAATTCTTTATTCGTCCTTCCTCCTTCGGTAAACGACAGAAACGTACATCCGATGATTTGGAATGCCTCTGTGTGCAACCGGGAGCACAACAAGTCGTTGGCATTGTTTAGATTCCAAAAATAAACTAACTAAAAATACGCTCTAAATCACTCGTTTTGTCACAGTAGTAGACGACAACAGCACTGTTTTTGCCAACCACCGAGAGCCGGATGTAGCGCTGACGTCACGCGTGAACTGGTCTATTGGATTGTCTAACTTCATTTTAATTTCAGAAAAGTCTAAAATGTCAATGTGGATGAAGCTTGTTGAACATACAAGGGGGAATGTTTCTAAAAGCACAGCAAATATTTACAGTGACATTTCCACTCCAAGCATTATCCTTGGTCACAATGTAAGCAATGACTGACAAATGCATCACTAACTTATGGGCATTGTACAGTATTAGAATAAATAATTTTACATTTCTAAGAGTACCATTCCATAAAAATGAAGGACAAAAACAGTAAAACCGTTATAACATAAAAAATAAAGAAAAATCTGTTGATTTTCTTTGCCCAAAATACAGACTTCATCTTCTCCTTTCTGGGGCCAAGATGTTGATGCATTGTGTTCTGCAACTTCTGCAACTCATCCAGGATCAACTGCAAAACATTTGTATCCCCCGAGTCATTTCTGGAGTTCACCTGCACAAAGATGCAGTGGTTTCACTGTATTTTACTTTGACTCAGCTCACACCTATGTTCTACTCAACTTGTTTCCACCTTGTTTCTGAGATCATCCAAAACACAAATCCTACCATTGTCTTAGAATCTAAATTGTGTTGATTCATCATTAAACTGTGTTGTCTGAAGGTGCAGAGGGCTGGGAAAAGTGACAAAGGTAAATGGCTTTACATATAGGGACATAATAAAATTTGGTCTGATTGAGACTTTATCCCATTTTAAAATTATTTATAATAAATGTTTGTGTATAAAAACTTTCCACAGCTTAATCTGATCAACAAAGATGAAGCTAAAATTAAAAAATGTATGTGAGAAAATGGCACGTGCCATTATTCAACTGCCGTATTATTTTAGGTAGAAGAGGCTCTCTCCTGGCACGACGTCAAAATTAACTGCACTTTTTCAGTTTTTCTCATAAACTTTAAGATTTAACCAGCCAAACAGAGACCCTGAGGGATGTAATTGTTTGGTTTTGCATATTCAGTGAGTACTGCACACACTGACTTTGGACTGATCTCTTTCTCTCATTGAAGTGAATGAAATTTAATGAGTTTGGAAGTGTTGTGTTGACCCTGCCCTGATAGATAAATAGCAACAGTTCCTTTAAGTTCATTGCTCATTTCTTTCCATCTTGGCATCCAGGAGATTTGTTGTTAATTTGCTGATTAGCAGCACCTGTGAGTTACTTTTTCTTTAAAGTCCAATAAAACCAAAAAGGATGTGCTTAATTTCTCACACTCAGCTTTTCATAATTTGAATTTGCGGTTGTTTCATAAATATTATTAGTGTAGAGTCTGTTTATTTTGTACACTTGAAGTGAGATTAAAATCATTTTAGAACAGGGAGAAGACCACATTATATCAATTATGTCCCGATATGTGGAACCCTGGAACTGGATTACAGCTTACACTTGTATGCTTTGCTAATCTTGTCCACGGATTGCAAATATTTTGAGCTGCATAACTTCCAACAGGTGAGGATTTTCAGTGTGATATGATGTATTTAGTGTTTTTACTTAATATGTAGGAAAACCTCATCTCATTTGCAACGTTAGTGGACTTAGTTTGAAAAATATTATCACAAAGTACATCCAAAAAAAAAAAAAAAAAAAAAGAGAAATGAGCCTGAATTATTCATTGTCCATAATTTATAAGTGTGTTCATTCTGATTAGATTGAACTTTGTTTACGATAAGCAATCTAATCCAAATGGCAATAAAAATTCACACATAATTTACCTCCTCATCAACAGCTAGGAGCTCACACCGTTTCTCACTGTCGCAGACTCGGCAGGCGCAGGAACAGCCATTTTCTTTTTTAATGTCTAAAATACAACACATTTGTTATAAAAGGAGCATTCGTATACATTATTATTTGTGTTTGAGCATTCTGGGCCTTTTTTCCTTAAAGTATGAATGGAAGTGATTGTCTTCTGTAGATGCAGAATGAGCTAGCAAAACTACACATTTTATCACAAAGACAAAGCAAATGTGAATGGAAACACTTAAACAGTGGAAAAAATTCTTCAGATTTTCCAATGTAAAATGTATCTCACCCATGCTCCAGTTTTTGTTTTTTTTGTTTTTGTTCTCCCCACTGTCCCATGGGCCGAGTTCGTCTTCAGTGTCTTTTTCCATCAGATAAGTTACCAGGATTGTCTCCAGCAGACTGAGCAGCATCAGAGCAAAGATCACAATGCAGTAGGTCGCTAACAGAAGGAAACAGGCCATTAGTGAGATTTGTTTGAGTATCTTAAGTCAAATGACGTATCTTTAGTTCTCTTTTTTTACCAATTAGTGGAGTCTTGTTGGACATGGAGGGCAGGATGTCATTCAGGATGAGCAGGAGAACAGAGATGGCCAGCAGCACTGTGACTTTGAACCCCAGCTTCTCCCCTCGATGGTCAGCGATGAAGAAGGAGGCAAGATCCAGAATAAGGAAAAACAGGATGGGCAAGAGGAAATTTATGACGTGAAGCAGTGGTCTCCTTTTAATGGTGATCTGAGGAAACGGATTACTAAGGGATTAGAAAATTACATCTTTAAAAACAGAGAATTTTTTTAGTTTTCTGATCTTGTTGTGGAGCTTTTTAAACAAAAAAAATAGGATATATGGATATAGTCCTAGTAAAATATTAAAGCCACAAAATTGTGAAGACAACTTTGTTTTGCCATCTTGATTGTCTAAGATCCTTCAGATGTTTACCCAAATTGTTTTCTTCACTTATACTCATAATTACTAGATGTATAGGTCAAAACACCACAATATTTTTTTGCAAAAAATGTGACCTTATCTGATGACTCAAATCCAATATTATTATTATTATGAGCCATGGATACAGAGTTACCTATATTTGATACTCTTATTTTGAAGTATGACAAGAAGTAGTTCTGGGTTAAGATTTCCTCCAACTTCATATTTGGTCCCAAAAATGCAAGGATTGAGATAATTGCTTAACTTGACTTGATGAGTTTAAAAGGGACATATGCTTTTAAGATCTTCCTTTTGAGATCATTCAGTTGTGGTCGATATAAAGTGGAACTGCAATGCTTTGGTCTGAATTCCTCGTTAATTTAGTCCTACAGGTTCTCTTTTGCCCCTTTTCAGAGGTTCATCCGAGAGCAACTCGTTTTGCTGCTGTCTCTTTAAATGCAAAGGAGGCAATTCACACCCTGCCCCCTTCAGGTCGCAGAGCATTCCACTTCACCCCGTTCGGCAATTTTTGTAGTATGCTGGGGGAATGTTTAATGGATTGTGTGGATTAATACACCCAACAAGCGAACATTTTCACTTATTCACTTGTAGCTATCCTTGAGCTTGGACTATAAAATTGCAATAAAAAAAAGAAGTCAGATTCACAAAATAGGTTACCGTGACAGGGGCGGATCCAGGATTTTTCAAAAGGGGGTGCGCACCTAAGGGTCATGGGGTCAAGGGTCAAGCCAAGACAAAGAATGCCATCTTTAGTCTTTCACACTACCCTAATTATTCATCTAAGGGATTTTTAATTGATAATCTCTTTAATGGATGAAAATAAGTGGAATTAGCAAGATTCCATTATTGTAATTGAAAAATTATTTTTAAGACAAAATCTCTTGGTTTTTACAGCATGTAGTTAAAAAGTAGTGTGAAGAAAAAAAAGTATCCTTAACATTTAATCAAACAAAGATTTTGTTTATTTCCAGAAATTATATTTATTTAGTAAAATAAAATAAAAAGACCCAAGGACTTAAGAACAGTTTGGTTGGTTGGTTGGTATGGTTCAAGTGATAAAGGATTTTTTTAATGTACATGTATTTTAACAATATATTTCAACCAGATAAACTATATTAAGAGAAAATTACTTAAAAAGACCCAAGGACTTAGAACAGTTTGGTATGGCTCAAGTGATAAAGGAGTTTTGAATATATTTTAACGAGATGAACTTTGTTGAGAAAAAACAACAACTTTAAAGTAAGTTAAATCAATGAACATATATGGTGAAGTCAAGCCATAAGCCTATAATAGCACAGTAAGGCTTGACAAAGAATATTGTTCTCTTCTACAACACCTTCAACTTTATGATGACGATGATAATGGGTTTACGAATGTCAACCTTCTGGGATGCTTCTGGGCAAATATGTCAATGATTTTGTTGATGTCTAAATGAATGTCCTTGTGGACATACATGAGTAGCAAAGCCACAAACCTTTACTGTCCCATAGTTGACCTTAGCAAAGATTTCACTGCTTTACGGCCTGAGTTAGCACGTTCCACAGAAGCACTCGTAACAGGTATAACTGACAGAAGGTGAAGAATCATAGAAATGTTTGGGTAGCACTTCATATTTGTTATCCTTAGAATTTCAGGGAGAGAGCTGGGTTTTTTCACTGATGACCACTTTGTGTGCCACAACTTCACTTCCAGCTTGAATGTTGATCCTGATGGTAGATCATTTTTATATGATGTAAAGATATCTTTCTCGCTCTCATCGTTCATCATATGTAAGTTGCTTGGCAATAGTTTTAAGCCTAGTATGTTTTCATAAAGGAGACCATTCTTAGTTTTAACAATAAAACACGTGGCACCAACAGCTTTAGACCAGACAATACACACTAAACAATAACTATTGTATGTGTGTCAATGTCCACTTTTTTTTAAACTTTACACTCTTTTTTCATTACTTTACAAAAACTGCAACAAAAAATAAGAAACGTAATAAGGAGTACAGAAAACTATACAGCTTGAGAAATATAATGTAGACTGAATATAAAGATATCTACGCTGCACTTGGAAAGACAATTCAAATTTTACAGTACACAACAAAATCTATTTAAGGGCTAAAAAAAATTGGATTTTGCATGATATCCCCGCATTAAAGAGGATGTGACAAACCTGCCATAAACCAGGGCTGTTTCTCAATTCACGAGAACACGAGTACGGACTCGCGTTCTCGTCAAGTCCGGTCTTGGCGAGAACACAGGAAGATCCGACTTGACAAGAACGCGAGCACGCAGCATGTATGGTGTATTGGAACAGAAGCGTACTTGTGACGTCATGAGACGCACAGTTCTTTAGCATTTCTTTAACATTCAAAAGTATTTATATACTACACCACAATAAATCTTATTGACATTTTTTTTAAAACAACATTTTTAATTTCTAAAAAGCCTACAAATTATCTTGCCGCGGTGCATTCTGGGAAAGCGGTCAGTCTGAAGAACGCACAAGTCTGCTCTGATGCATGCTCGATAAAGAGGGCGGGCGAGAACAACATCCGGGGAATTTGGCGCGTTCTCGGTTTGGCGTTCTCGGCAATCGGAACAGTGCTCGGGCTGAGGCTGATGACGTGTCACGAGCACACGAGCACACGAGCACACGAGAACGCTCAAGAACGCATATTGAGAAACGGCCCAGGTGTATGGCTTCCTGTTTCTGCAAGGATTGAATACAAGATCTCAATTCTCACCCACCAGTGCATCTATGGAAATGCCCCACTATACCTGAAGGAACTGCTCACCCCTCTCACTACAACACGATCCCGCCGCTCAAAACACTCAAACCACCTCCTCCTCCCCAAGACTAAGCTAAGCATCATGGGGGACCGTGCCTTCTGCTCTGCCGCTCCTCGGACCTGGAATGCCCTACCTGATCATCTGAGGGAACCACAGACTCTTCAGACTTTTAAAAAAGGATTAAAAACATTTCTTTTTAGCAAGACGTATGACTTTTAACATTTTACAATTATGCTATTGATTTTATTCATAAGTGTTTTAAAGCGATGCTTAGTTTTAAATTTTGATTTTACCCTTCTATGATGGTTTTAACTGTAGCACTTTGAGATTTTTCTTAAATGTAAAGTGCATTACAAATAAAATGTATTATTATTATTATTATTATTATTATTATCTTTGGGTTGGCCAACAACCCTGCTGACCCTCAAAAAGACTCTCACTCTTTTAAATCATATCTGGCAACATTGTTGGTACCTGGGGTCCGTTCTTCGTACGTTGCTTAAAACATCCAAGATCAAATGAGACATCCAAGATGATTTCATCCGGCTAATCATGATCCGGCTAATTGGGTTCTTCGAACACACCTGTTGTTTATGATTAGTATGGCTGGATTGAGTTATCTGAGACAACTGCGCGTTCATGCGTTTGTTTAAAAGGGGAAATGTATCGATAGTAGAAACAATGATCAGCAACGCTGCTATTGGCTGTTCAGCATGGCCAAAGAACGCCCACAGTTTTTCTCCCAAGCAGAACAAGAGCTTTTAATGGAAGGTTATGCCGAATTTGAGTCATTAATTAAAACGACAGGGAACACCTCAAAGTCTGCTAAAGCCAGGAAAGACGGCTGGCAAAAAGTAGCAGACAAATTACATGCATAAGTAATGTCCATGTTAGATGTTTCTACACTTCTACAGTATGTACTTTTGCATTTTAATAATTTCATATTTACTTTGTTCTTTTATGTCAGAGCCTCCACGGGACCCACTAGAACATGGGGAAAAAAGTGAAGTACAAGAATATTCTACAAAATGGTAGCCTTTAATTATTATACTATATTTTAAAAAGCCAAAAAGCTTCCTCTTTTTAAAGGCCACTGTTAAATGATGTGTTTGTCTGTTTATATCAGCCACCAAGGAAAAGCCTGAAAAAAACAGGTTATTTTTACTTTTGTTGCATGAGGCATGTTTCATCCTTTCTTTTTCTTTCACAAAATGACACAGGGTGCCATCCGTTCCCTATATAAACGGCATCTTCAACAAAAAATTTAGTATTTTGACCTGAAAAAACACAAATTAAGAGGAGAAATTGAACTCCACAACTTGAAAAAGAGAAAACTTGCACTAGAGATCGAGTTGCTTCAAAAGGACCTTCAGAGTAAGTTCTAATACACCATTTGACAGTATTATTGCTGACTTTACATAACTATCTCTTATTGCAGGCAAAAGATGACTTGCTGGCTTTTCTTTATAAAAAAAATTTTTTTAAATAAAACGACAGGAACTAAACATTATTTGTTTAGTCCTTTATTAAAGATTAAAAAATGGTGTTCCACAATTCTGTCCCGTCCTCTGCCACTAGGTGGTCCAAGTGCACTGGCTGGACCGACTTCCCTATCTCCTCCGCTTATAAAGCCGTGATCTAATCCTGTTTACATGAAATAAGCCTGCTCGCGAGCAGGTTTAAGCTGGCGCACATGTTGCTATGACAGCAAGTCCAGGATGAGTTTCGAAGAACCAAACAATCCAAGATCATGCCAAATCGTCAACAATCAAATCCAGCTAACTGAGTTAGCGACGTACGAAGAACGGACCCCAGGTGAGAAAAAAAGAAACAGCGTATCATGCAATATATCAACAATTTGTAAACACATTTTTAAGTGGGCTAGTTAACTTTTGTTTGTTGCTAGCAAAGATAAATTTGGGATCTGCTTTGGAGCTTGTTTGTGGCACCAAACAAAAGAGATATTTAGATATATTCTAATGAGTCAGTGCTAAATTTGATCCTTGCTCGAGGCGTACTCAAGGTGGACTCAGCGCAGACTCCCGCATACAGGTGCGTGCAGAGCTCAATTTTTACGACCGCATACACGGCATCACACTATAAACTGCTCGGCGGCAAGAAGTCTTTACATCAAACTGTTTTATATGTGACACCAAGCTTGATACACTGAGCTGCTCCAAGCAGATGGTCGGAAGGACTTGCGACATCACAGTCCCTCTCTGTTCTCACTGACAGGTGTGCAGTGGGAGCCTGTTGGAAAAGAAATGGCTCTAGGTGCTCAGCTAGCTAATTACACATTTTACCCTCTGTTCCAGTGCTTCATCCCACTGGCAGAAAGTGTGGGAATTGTAGGAATTGTAGGAATACACCACTTCGAGAATAAATGAAACAAAAAAGGTTGCTACTGTCTTCCGGCTGCGCTTCCGGGCAGCAGCCGCTGCGTACAGCTCCGTACAAACTCGCGAATATTTTCATAAAAATGCCGCCTAACTCGCTGGAAACTACTCATCTACCCAGCCGATCAATACTTGACCGCCAGCACCTGCTGGAGTTACGGCCATGTAGTATTTTTGGACTTGTAACCACTACTACGCTCGACTGTTTGCGCGGCTCTGGATTACTGCGGGCACCAGTCCCGGGGGCCTGTGAGGCGGCGGACTCGGCGAGCAACTCACGCCGGTGGAGAGTGACACGGAAGGGGTGTAGCCGGCCGAAGAAGCGCGGTTGCCGCGGGGGCTTAGCCGCGAAGCTAAAGGCTAACCCGTTCAGATCGCCGCTCCCTTCCATCCTGCTGTCCAACGTCCGCTCACTGGACAACAAAATTGACCATCTACAACTCGAGCTCTCTGCAAAGAGGGAGTTTAAAGACTGCTGCGCTCTGATCCTGACAGAGACATGGCTCACATCTAGTTAGTTAGCCTGGAGGGGCTAGCTACTTTCCGCGCCGACAGGAACAAAGAGCTCAGTGGTAAGACCAGAGGAGGAGGACTCTGCGTTTACACTAATAACAACTGGTGTAAAAATACTAGATTAGTTACAAATGTTTGCTCTCCGGACATCGAGCTGATGACTATTAGCGGCAGACCCTTTTACTTGCCTAGAGAGTTTACTGTTGTTTACATCACACCGGTTTATGTTCCTCCCAGCGCAAACACAAAAGAGGCTATGAGTGTCCTCTATCGGACCATCTCTGAGCTGCAATCTGCACATACAGAGGGGGTTTTCATTATTGCTGGGGATTTTAACCAGGCAAATATGAAAACTGTTCTCCCTCATTTCTACCAACACGTGGATTTTGCAACTCGGGGAGAGAACACTCTGGACTTAGTCTACACAAACATAAAAGGCGCATTCAAGGCAGCCCCCCACCCCCATCTGGGCTCTTCAGACCACCTTTCTGTGATGCTATTCCCAGCATACAGGCCCCTGCTGATCCGAGCTAAACCTACAGTGAGGCAGGTGAGGGTGTGGACTGAGGGAGCAATGGAGGCGCTCCAGGACTGTTTTGAGTGCTCTGACTGGGACATGTTCAAAGCTGCAGCAACTTATGAGGACAAGATCAACATTGATGAGTACGCCATGACTGTGTCAGCCTACATCAACAAATGCATTGAGGACGTCAGCACCACCAAGACCATCATCACCCGAGCCAACCAACGATTCTGGATTACTGTGGAGGTCCGTCAAGCGCTAAAAGCACGGAACTCAGCCTTCAAGTCTGGAGACAAGGAGGCTCTGAAAACAGCGAGAGCCAACTTGAACCGTGCCATCAGGCTAGTCAAGCGAAAACACAGTCAGAAAATCCAGGACCTTTTCCATGATGCAAGCAACGCCAGGAGCATGTGGAGAGGCATACGGGCAATCACCGAATACAACACGCCCTCCCCCCGGTGGGTGAAGTTGATGCGGACTTCCTCAATGGACTAAATAACTTATTTGGGAGGTTTGAGGCACTGAACAGCACTCCAGCAGTGAAGGCTGTTCCCCATCAGGATGAGGAGGTGCTCTGCCTTGACAACGCCGACGTGTGGAAGACACTGAGGAGAGTCAACCCACGGAAGGCCCCAGGTCCTGACAACATACCTGGGCGGGTGCTCAAGGAGTGCCCAGGTCAGCTGGCTGGTGTCCTCAAAGACATTTTTAACACCTCGCTGGACCAAGCCACAGTGCCGGCATGCTTTAAGTCTGCCTCCATCATTCCGGTGCCAAAGAAACTTCAGTCACCTGTTTCACCTGTTGCACTCCCATCATGATGAAGTGCTTTGAAAGGCTGGTGAAACAACACATCGTCTCCAGTCTCCCCCCAAAACTCGACCCGTTCCAGTTTGCCTACCAACGGAACCGCTCCACTGAGGACGCCATCTCCTCTGCTCTTCACCTGAGCCTAGAACACCTGGAGGAGAAGAACACGCACGTGCGGATGCTGTTCCTGGACTTCAGTTCAGCGTTCAACACCATCATCCCACAGCACCTGGTAGGAAAACTGGAGCATCTGGGCTTCAGCACACCTCTTCGCAACTGGCTGCTAGACTTCCTCACCAACAGACCTCAGTCAGTCCGGGTCGGACAGAACACCTCTGATGTCATCACCCTCAGCACGGGCTCCCCTCAGGGCTGCGTCCTTAGCCCCCTGCTGTTCACCCTGATGACTCATGACTGCGTCCCCAGGTTCACCACCAATCACATCGTGAAGTTTGCAGACGACACAACGGTGGTGGGCCTGATTAGAGACGACAACGACCAGGACTACAGAGAGGAGGTGGAGCAGCTGGTGGGCTGGTGCAGAGACAACAGCCTGATCCTGAATGTGGAGAAGACGAAGGAGATCATCGTCGACTTCAGGAAGAACCGGCCTCACCACTCTCCACTGCTCATCAACAGCTCAGCTGTGGAGGTGGTCAGCAGCACCAAGTTCCTGGGGGTGCACATCACGGACAACCTCACCTGGTCTGCGAACACCACGTCACTGGTGAAAAGGGCACAGAAGCGACTGTACTTCCTGCAGAGGATGAGGAGAGCCCACCTGCCCCCGCCCATCCTCACGAACTTCTACAGAAGCACCATAGAGAGCATTCTGACCAGCTGTCTCTCCGTGTGGTGTGGAGACTGCAATGCCTCCGACTGGAAGAACGTGAGTGGTGATGACAGCAGAAGGGATCATCGGGGCTCCTCTTCCCTCCATCAAGGACATCTCATCTCAGCGCTGTGTGTCCCGAGCCCGTAACATCATCAGTGACCCCTCACACCCCCACCATGGACTGTTCTCCCTGCTGCCCTCTGGGAAGATGTTCCGCAGCATCCGCTGCAGGTCCACCAGGTTCTGCAAAAAGCTTTTTCCCTGTTGCCATCAGACTGTTGAACTGCTGAAACCACAAAAATGGACTCTGTACCACATTCTTATACTTGCACATTGCACATTTGCACATTTGCATAATTGCACATTTGCACATATGCCATCAGACTGTTGAACAGCCACAAAATGGCCTCTGTACAATATTCGTATATTTGCACATTCCATCATTGCACGCTTATCTAGCACTACAAATGCTGCCGAACTCTCAGTTACCAGTGTCGTTTTTCTCCTGCACTGTTTACATTGTTTACATTTCAATTGTTTACTAGGAAATCACTGCTGCACTGAAATTCACTGCTATTTACTGTAACTTTTCAAGCTGTATGCGAAACGAAATTTCGTTCTGTACGCACTCTGTGCATACAAAATGACAAATGAAGTTGTCTAAGTCTAAGTCTAAGTCTACTGTTATTGCCATCATTTCAAAAAAAGAAAAAAACGGAAGCTTATCTGGCATCTGAAGAGGGAGTCCAGTTTGAAACCCCTTTTGTAAACCTTTCTAAAAACAAATAGTACAGAAAATGCAGCCAACATGAAGAAAAAAAAGCTGTTACGATTACTGTACTTCACAAACTATAGGCGTGCACACAACTGGTCATTATACAAAAGAAAAAGAATTGGGATGGAACTGCAACTTATTTGGCATTTGAAGAGGGAGACCTTTTTTGTAAAACTACTTTAAAACGTAAAAAAAAGGCAGTGCTGAAATTAAGTGTACATTACACCAGAGAAAAAAAAGATGCTACTGTTATTGCACTTCAGGCCTATTAACTAAATCTTAAACACTTTGCAAACACAAGCCCCTCATCCCCTCCACACTTTTGCCCTTGACTTTTTTCTTCCCCTCCAAATCTTAACCTCCCCTTGTGATCATCCTTGCACATAACCCCATTATCACTTGAAAGTGTAAAACCTTCTGTTCATTTTCAAAAGCAGTTGGCTTTAAAAGTGCCTAGAATTTAGCCATACTGTTCGTGGGCTGAAAACAAGACATGCTATGCTGAACAGCCTTTCGCATGCTGCAGATGCTGGGAGGGGCGTGTCGAGCTTGACAAACGTCTTGCAGAGGGGCGAAACAGGTGTATCCTATTGGTGGCGATGAACAATCCCAGGCAAGTCCCGACTTTGTTGCAGTCAAGCAGTAGGTAGGGTCAAAACACTTGCGTCTCTCTCTCTCTCTATCTCTCTCTCTCTCTCTTGTAACTAGTAACTAAACCAAACATT
This sequence comes from Fundulus diaphanus, assembly GCA_037039145.1. Classification (NCBI taxonomy): domain Eukaryota; kingdom Metazoa; phylum Chordata; class Actinopteri; order Cyprinodontiformes; family Fundulidae; genus Fundulus; species Fundulus diaphanus. Next base: position 13,150,233 of record CM073143.1, read on the forward strand.
GAAAATGTATCCGAGTAAAAGTATGCAATTAAGTTCGGAAATATAGTGAAGTAAAAGTGAAATTTATCAAAAAAGTACTCCAAAATATACTTAAGTACAGTAGTGAAGTATTTTTACTTCGTTACTATACAACACTGAAATCTAGTAAGTTAATTCAATATAAAAGTTTATTTTGGCCTTATGTTAGAAACAGGGCAGTGTAGTCCAACTACTTTGTACTCCCGACAGAGACGGATAGAGAGCTGTGGACGTGAAGGGGCAGAGTGATATTACACAGTTGGGAAGAATATTTAATGCGCCTTATAATCTGGTGCACCTTATGTGTGGACGCAGACACACATAGACACGTTAATTCACTGTGTGCCTTATAATCCGGTGTGCCTTATTGTCCAAAAACGGTAGATAGGCAATATACAGACAAGTCATATCTGAACCAAAATACCCCATATATTTTTTTTTTAAACCATAACTCTATATTTTTGGGAAGGGGGGATTCTTTGTTTCACCTAAATTGTTAAAATCTTGCCTCATTGTTATGAAACCAATATCATGTATCATGTACATGTGTCTCTAGTGAGTTAAAAGTATCATTGCACCCCTTTTAACTAATTTTTTTAATTCACTGCGTTTGTCAGCTAGTTTTTATTGTCCATGTTGAATACCTGTCATGATGGGATTTTAAGGACAATCAAGTACAGAACGTGGTGGTGACAAAAAGTTTAATCAAATAAAGAAAAGTAGAAGAAAAAAATAGAAGAGAAACAACCATGAGTAGAAGTGAAAGCAAAAATCTCACAGAGTAACGGAGCTCAGGAACCAGGAAATCAGGAGCTCACAGAACCTCTGTGTCCCAGAGGTTCTGTGTTCAACTCCCACAGACTGCCACTCTGGGTCCTTGAGCAACAACCTTAACCCAAGACTGCTCCCCGGGCGCCGCACAGTGGAAGCCCACCGGTCTCCATCGCTCCCCAAGGGGATGGGTTAAATGCACAGAACAAATTTGATTGGAATGTATGTTGCAATGACAATAAAGATGATTATTATTAAAACAGAGAAAGGTGAAAGTAATCAAGAGGAGATGAGGAGCAGCTGAGACCAATTAACTGAATTGAATTGTGGAGAGCATGAACTGAAAGCAATATGACAAGATTTACATAGACTGAACTAAGAACAAAATACAATACCTGATGCACGAAAGTAAGAACTGAAACATAAACACCTAGTGATAAACATCATAATGGAAAAACTAAAGAAATCATCTTGTCAGGATCTGGGTTTTTGATTTGACTGTTTGTTTATTTTGATCTATTAGTTAAACTCTCCAGGGGTCCGTTCTTCGTACGTCGCTAACTCAGTTAGCAGGATTTCATTGTTGACGATTTGGCATGATCTTGGATCGTTTGGTTCTTCGAAAGACATCCTGCACTTGTTGTCATAGCAACATGTGCGCCAGTTTAAGCCTGCTCGAGAGCAGGCTTATTTCATGTAAACAAGATTAGATCACGGCTGTATAAGCGGAGGAGATAGGGAAGTCTGCCGTAGCCATGTCCATTTTTACGACTGCAACCTGTTGCGGAAGGTGCAAGAATAATTTGCAGAGTTTTTTCGAATTAATCGCGTATTGCGCAATAGACAGGATCCTTTAGCGCAGCGCGACAGTGTAGAGAGATTTTCTTGGTGGCTGTTATAAACAGACAAACACATCATTTAACAGTGGCTTTTAAAGAGGAAAAAGTGGTGTTGGAGCCATAAATCTAAAATATTTAAGTTATTTGTATGATGGTTTGCTTTTTATTTTTATCCTATCCAGTAAGAAGATTTGTTCGGGCCATTTTATTGTGAAGTTTAGTTTACTTTGAAAGGCTTGCTTCCTGTCCAGCCGTATATTGGATTAGAAAAAACTATGGATGGATTATCTAGCCACGGAGCAATACAGTTTTACCGTGTAAACTGTGGATGACTTGGAAAAGGAAAATGTTCATTTTTTATGGATAAAGATTTTTTTTTGTTAAAATTCCCAGTTTGCACATGTCCTTTACTTCCCGTGTCTAAGGAATGACACTGAAATTTGGATCTCTTGACATAACAAGTGCCTTTTTAAAATAAAGTATAATAATTAAAGGCTACCATTTTGTAGAATATTCTTGTATTTCACTTTTACTTGTCCCCATGTTCTAGTGGGTCCCGTGGAGGCTCTGACATAAATGAACAAAGTAAATATGAGATTATTATACTGTAGAAAGTGATAGAAACATCTACCATGGACAGTATTTACACATTAATTTGTCTGCTGCTTTTTGCCAGCCCTCTCTCCTGGCTTTAACAGATTTTGAGGTGTTTTAATTAATGACTCAAATTCAGCATAACCTTCCAAGCTCTTGTTCTGCTTGGGAGAAAAACTGTGGGCGTTCTTTGGCCATGCTGAACAGCCAATAGCAGCGTTGCTGATCAATGTTTCTACTATCGATACATTTCCCCTTTTAAACAAACGCATGAACGCGCAGTTATCTCAGCTAAGTCAATCCAGCCATACTAATCGTAAACAACAGGTGTGTTCGAAGAACCCAATTAGCCGGATCATGATTAGCCGGATGAGCAACGTACGAAGAACGGACCCCAGCTTTAAAGCTCAGTTTTGGTTTCGGGTTCTTTCTTGTTTGGTTTCTGTTATAGCTTGTGTTCTGTTTAGTGTTAGGTTTTGGTTCTGTTTTGGGTTATGGTCTAGTTTGGATTTTATTGTGGTTTGATTTTGTTTATTATCACTTCACTTGGCCTGCTCTGTTTACTTCTCTGTATCCAGCCTTTAATCAGTCACTCAGTTCACCTGCCAGCTATCTGCCAGCTCACCTCGTAGACAACAACCAGTCACTCCTCTTCTCCAGTCACCATCCAATCAGTGTCAGTTTTCTTCCAGTCACTTCCTTGTTCCTGATAAGCTCCACCCATGTCAGTAATTAGTCTTCACTCCTGTTCACCTGCTCACTCCCCTATATAGTCCTGTCACAAACCTCTGCAATCTGCCAGATCAATTCGAGCCACTTGGTGAGTCTTATCCAGCGTTGTATTTCTGATAGCCCTGTTTGATATCGACCCGATTGCCTTTTTGATTCTGAGCCAGCCTGATCCCTGAACCTGATTTTCTTGCCCTGTATGATTGCTTACCTGTTTTTCTGACCTGGACCTGCCTTGAGATATTTTGAGTTTTGCCTTAGCCTTGTCTGTACTTCTGCCTTTTTGGATTGCCATTTTGTGTACCGGATTTTGGACTGCCTTTTTGACCACTGTGCATTGCCTGTCCCAGTTTATCATTAAATCCTGTTTTTGCTTGAAACCTATCTTGTCTGGTTGAATACTGGGTCCATCTGTCTCTGGTTCATGACACATCTTCTAGGAAGCTTGACAACAAGCTAGTCAAAATTCTATCCACAAACGAAAAATCAAAAACAAACACTTGAAAATTGTGACGGTACCGTGTAAGTGAGCAGTTCCCAACGTCTATCATACAAGCTGAGGTTGGAGTTTTGCACGGACATTTTCAGGAATTCCCACTCTCCCTGAGTCTTCATTATCTCTCGGGAAAACTGTGTGGCCCGAGACGAATTTGAGAAAGGAGAAATTCGAATCTCTTTTACTGTTGGGAGACAAAGAAGATTAAATGAGGCTGCAGATTGCTAAAATGTCTGTCACTCAGCACTTGCAAAACCATTAATTTTCTTCTCAAGTGGGAAAAAGCAGAAATGGTCTCCAAAGCAGCAATTTGAATAAAAGCTTTGTTTACTTTACAAAGTGAACTGTTTCCAATAAGAACAACCACAATAAGGGTGCTTAAGGCACTTAAGCTCCTGTTGCAGCAAATTGATGAATAATTTAATAATCCAACAAGAGCTAATCCCATAATTTTTTTCTTCTCCCAAAAAATGGGTTGGACATTGTTGTTATTTTGAATTGATGTTAAAAAAAAAAATAACATCTCTTGTGATATAGTGCACATTTTACGTATTTGGGTTTCCAAAAACAAAAGAAAAACGATAATCTATTATCTGTCTTGTGTAGGAACAAATGAGATGTGCTGAAATATTAGGTTATACCTGCAACCTTGAAACTTTTACTGTATATGCAACTTTTTCATAATCCAGGGAAAGGCAGATCATCAACATTGGGCTGTTTACGAGAACTCCTGGTTTTATTGTACAATAAATATTTAACAGATAACAAATTAATTACTTTAAATACCTGTTTTCAAATAGTACAATTGTGCTAAAAGGGGTTACTGTACAAACATGTGGGTCACAATGCTGATACCCACCACAGTGTATCGCAGAACCAATGGACATGCTGCACTCTTGTGTGTCAAAAGGAAACTTGTGGACGTCCATCTTGCAGGTGCTAATCACCCGCATGTCCTCATCATAAAAGATGGTACCGTCATAAGTCACTAGCATGTATGGATTCGGAGGAGAGTCATCCTTCTGTATCCTGAGAAAACATTCACATCCACACAAGCACACATATTTCTTTTTTAATGTGTTTGCTGAACATTAAGATGGCATATTGTTTCATTCTCACAATGAACTGAAGTTACAGATGCTGGACTTTTCACTGTCACAGCAACATAATTGTGTTTGCTCAATATTGTACTGAAAGTAGTATAAACGGTTGTGTGTACTTTAATAAAAGTCAGCACACAGTAAAGTCCTTTACAAATGCAGTGACCAGAAAATATTAAATTTTACCTTTTTACAATGGCAAAAATTAAAAGTGGAATTTATTCTTTTAACCTAACTATAGGACTCTGTCTCTAAATGTGATGCAAATAGTTGTTTTTTCCCCCAGGTACTTCAGTTAAACTTGCTTGACCAATGGATAAAATTATTCTTTGTATATGTTTATTTTTCTATGCAAGATCATCTTTGTCAGGAGGTACATCAACACACAGCATGCAAAAACATGAAACTGGAGTCTTGCAATATGCTTTATGTTGTAAACTAAAACAAATTCAAACAATCTTCAATGAGGAAATACAAATCCACATTGTGAGTCTGACAAATCAGCTTTTGTATCAGTTCCCTTACAAAAGGCAAGGCAAGTTTATTTATATAGCACTTTTCAGTAACAAAACCATTCAAAGCGCTGTACATGAATAGAAAAACATTACAGACATAGGAAAAGACAAACATTACATTAACAAAGGAATAACCTAAGTAAATCCTTGACTAGACTTATTTCATACATTAACAAACACACAGAAATACACTATTGTTTCTATTCATAATAAGAAATAAGATAAGTATATTCATGGGTATTTCTGATCTAAAGTAATATTGTCCAACTTTTCTAAAGGTACAACTTGGTTTCACTGGAATGGTCTTCATCACTAAGAATTCAAAGCTTATTTTTTTTCTATTCACTTAAAGCTACAACTTAAGGTCTTTGATCTGACCTTTCTAAAATGGGAGTGTTATGATTTGAGTTTTTGTTTGTTCTACCTTTGGACTTTTCTTCAGCCTGTCACCTCTCAGCCACCAGCCACTATCCTGTCAGCTCTGCTCCAGTCAATTAGCCCACATCAACTCCACCTGCTGCCAGTAATTAGATTCAACTCTTGTCACCTGTTCACCAGCCCACATATACCAGCCTAAGCCATCTCATCCCCGCCAGAACGTCTCCTCACTTTGTTTCTCATGTCGGATCGCCCTGTGTGATGTACCCTGCTCTACCAGATCCTGTGTACTTAGCCAGCTGCATGCTGCAGTTCTGCCAGTTTCTCCATGAGTCCCTGCCGTTTGCTCTGCCTGTTCTGGTTGTTCTCTGGTCTCCTGCTCATCCCTTCCTGCCTGCTCCTTCAACCAAGATTCATCTGCCAAGTCTGGTTTTGTTTGGCTGACTCACCGGCCGCTAGTCATCTTGACAATAAACCTTTTAAATGTATCTGTGTCTGGCTGAATATCGGGTTCACCAGCAGAAAACATAACAAGGAGAATTTTGTTCTATTCATAATAAGGTTTCACTGGAACGAGCTTCATCACTAAAAATTCTAAGCTTGTTTCTTTTCATAAAGCTACGACTTACGGTCTCTGATCTGACCTTTTGACACTACAGCTAAAACAGGAAGCAGCGGAGTAAGGGAAGAAAGTATAGTAGAGGCGGTGTGTGTGCCTGTGTATTGTCTATGTGTATGTTAGTCTGTGAACTGTGGCAGATAGCTCTCGCAGCCAGAGTCTGATAGTGATGACGTTATCAGGCAGTTCAGTAGAGCTCTGTTCCAGGTCACAGATGTCACAGAGCATCTTGTTTACATAACATCCAGGAGAAAATTAAGGTTATACACATGTAAACAATAGAAGTGGGATGCAAAATCTCACGACACAGACATGTCATTTCCATATTGTTGTAGGACATTTCCAATATTGCTTGAAAGTAACAGCTTAACTCGGTTCAACATGTTAAAATAGTATTGAATGCCTAATGTAGGTCATGTTTTGTAATGATTCCTGTCTGTTCCTGCCTGAAGAAGCTGCTGTGTGCAGTCCCATGACGTCATTCCCTGCTCCCTGTGCTGCACCGCCAATCAAGGCTGAGTGGTTACACCTCCTTCAGCTTTGATTACAGGAGCTGTTGTATCTGGTAGGAACACTATACACTCCTTGCCCTCCCAGTGTGTAACTGCCAGATTCTTGAAAGCCTTTGTGTGAGTAGACCATCCAGTGTTCCTTGTATTGACCTGTTATCTACCTGTCTCGTTCCTGTATTCTCCTGCCTGCCTTGCTGTTATTGGATACTCGTCTTAGCTTCTGATCTCTGGAAACTGACTTCCTGCCTTGCCGTTCGACCTAGTCTGTCTGCCTCTGACCCTTTCTGAATTCTGACTGCCGTGTATGACCCAAGCCTGGACCTCGGACCTGTCTCCTGTCTCTGCCCCACGTAGATACCTCTGCACAGTGTGTGCACCTCCTGTTACAGATTCTCTTGGATTCCCCATATCATCTAGCCCTCCTGGAAACTTCTGCCCAGTGGACTGTCTCCCTATCTATGACCCTTGAACTGACAATGACCTCCCCGATAGCTTTTGCCCTGCCTAGCGTCAACAAGATTTGGATCAGTCACCTAGTGGTCCAAATCCTGTGGATTTATCCTCAGCTCGCTCTGTGGATTTATCCTCAGGATAAATCCACAGAGCGAGTGCAACCTCCAGACATCTTAAATGTTTAGTGGCTTTCATTCAGTGCTTTATTATCATCACTGAGTTATTCCTGGCCACTAACTTTGCTCTCCTTTCCTTTCCTTGCAGTGATCCTTCTACGTGTTCCAGTTCTGGCAACACTAGTTTATTTATAAACTCTTTTAAATGCTCACTTCTTGTGTCAGTTGAATTATCGGTTCTCCAGATTCTGAGTGGTCATTAAAGTTTTTTTTAAATAAATAGATTAAAAAATGTTAACTAGAAAATGGCAAACCCCTACATTTCCATGCTCTTAACCACAAGTATCTCTTTGTATGGTTTTATTTTTGATGAATTCTGAAGATAAAATCTAGCTTGGAATTTATCTAAATTTTTATAATATTCGCTGAATATTTCATACTATATCTGTAGTATGTACTGTGATGGAACAAGAGAAAGAAGAGTCTGTAAAACCTAGGTTAACACCATTGGGATAATCAGCCATCATATCAAAATTACTTGTCTACCTGAAGCCAGGCAGAAATTAGAGTCAATGTATGTGTTGAAGCCTTACATCTCATAGATGAAGAGGTCAGGTTTCCAAAGCATGTCTTTAGGAACTGAAATCTCGGTGATTCCGCAAAACTGAGCTGGATCCCAAGAGATGCGTTCGTCTTTCCATTGCTGCAGTACAAGTAGATTAAAAGAAATAGATGACAAAAATACTACCAACAAAGTAATAAAAATTATCATAATGGTAATTATTTTCATTACTATCATAGAAAATGTTTGTTGAGGTATGAACATTTTTTTCCAAAAATTCCTCAAGATAGCTACAGTCAGCTCACCACTGATGTCCAGACGAAAGGTACAAAGGTCTGCGTTTTCTCTACCTAAGAGTAAGGACACAAACCATTTCAGAAAATCTGATCAGCTTTAATTATCTGATGAGTAGGGATGTTCCAATCTGATCCCAGGTAATGGTTTGGGAGCCAAGTTCAGCATTTTTAAATTATGTTCAGAAGGAGTTGCCTAAAATCAACTCCTGGTACTTGCTGTCTAGTGTTTTGGTTCTAATTTTGTCAGCTTCTCACCAATGAGCTATGCAACTGTGTTTTACAAAGAGGGTTTCAAAGGGATACATGACTAGTTGAACATGTTGGGCCAAATATGTTGTAATTTTCCCAATAACTATACATTTTTAAAGTAATTATGAGTTTTTACGGATCACAAACTGTGACGATCTTGGCACTGGCTCTGATCTTTTCCTCTGTTTAGCACACCTGCTCATTCTCCACCCTGTCCGCAATTAGTCCTCATCGGTTCCACCTGTTTTCACCTCCTTATAATCCCTGTGCAGATCAGAAGCCAGTGCCAGATTGTCTCAAGCCACCTGTACGAGCATTCCAGCGTTTCCTTGTTCTGCCTGTCCGTGTCTGACCTGATTGTGCCCTCCGTTACCGAGCCTGCCTGTTCCCCGTTCTGATTCTGCCTGGAGCCTTGACCCCCGCCTGTGAGTACTGGATTCTGCTTTGCCCCTGTGGTTATTCTGAGCCCGCCTGTTATCGAACCTGGACCGGACCTGGACCTCGCCTATCGGATTCCCCTCTCTGTGCTGCCGCTGTGTAACTGCCTCTCTGTGATCGGACCCGGACCCCCCTGGATAACGCCCCTGGATTTCCCTGAACGGATCGTCTGCCCGCCTGTAGTCGCTCTACGGCTTCAGTCCTGGAACCCCGGCCCGAAGTTAAACCCCAAGCTTCGGAGTCCCACTGCCAGGTTAGTGATCCAGCCTCCCTCATTCTTGCCCGACACCACCAGCTGATCACTAACTTGTTGTCTCTGCTGCAGGGAGGTTTCCGGTCTCTGAGCGAGCAGCGAGCTCCGAGTGCCTGCGGCGGCGCATCTTTAATAAACTTGCTTAAAACGTCACTGACCTGTCTGGTTTGAATTCTGGATCCAGTTTCCTGTTCGTTACACAAACAGCAATTTTTGTTATATTTTTCACCCATGGAGATCGCCATTTTTTCACCTGCGCAAAGCATGCTAGGTTGATAACACAGTTAGGTCCTACTGGACTGGAATCTATACAGTTAACACAGTAAGGTTAACATTACCCAAGTTGTTTTTTATCGTATTGTGTTTGACAGGTGTAAATTTAGACAATGCCATACAATGTCGCTGTTGACTGTAATTTGAAAACAAAAAAACAGCAAGAACAGTGAGGTAAGTCTTCGTCGCTTCCCACATGAAAAAAAGAGTGTCTTTGGAATAACACAACTTCCGAAGGACCTACATTCGTGCTCTCAACACTTCTCTCCTGAAGACTTTGAGTTATTTTTACCAACACAATTGATGACAACAGGTGGGCGATACCCTCGCAAGCTAAAACCAGCTGCCGCGTCGACTATTTTTATCCATAAAGCGCCTAAACCCTGCCACCTTTTGAGTGAAAGACCTTGGGAGAAACATCAGTGAAAGGCAACACTGGAAGACCTTTTTAAATAACGAAGCTACTGCCACTGGTACCGAAGGTGAAATCACGGAAACGACACAGGACCGAAGACCAAAACCTAAACAGGTGTTAACGGACCGAAGACCGGACCGATCAGATCCTAAGCAAGTGTTATAGGGCATTTCTCAAATGAGTCTGATTAGCTCCACCCCCCGGAAATCAACTCCAGTTCTCCCTATGATCGGACAAGCATTGGACAACTGAGACGTTGGTTGAAATGTAGAGGCCTGAAAGTTGGGCAAATAAAGTTGTTTTAAGTTGAAAGGTACGGTTTCCTTTTGCTAGAAGTATGATTGGGCTGTGTTGTAGCTAACGCATTCCAGCATTATGTGAGCTAGGCCTAGCCAAGCCATTTGCAGTGTTCTCCCGAACAAAAATTTAAACCTAAAGATTCCACCTAATGTTAATCAGTTTGTGTATCTATGACACCAAACGAGTTACCCCCGCCAGAATCTGTGTCCCCCGTGTCGGGAGTACATATGCAGCAGGGAGAGTGAACCCAGTCCGCTCCGTCTCATTCCCAACCATCTAGACATGACAATATAGATGTTTTATTTTTGTTAGCAGAGAAAAAGAAGAGGCTTGTTACATTATCATTCAGTTAGTGGGTTAAAACTGAGGATTTAACCCATGGGCACAGGGTTGTTTGAACAGATCGAGGATGTTTTAGTATTGGATAAAAACGTCTGTTTAAACTCAATCCATCCCTCAATTACCCGTTCTCAGAAAGTAAACGGCTCTGTGGTCATTTGCAGACATCTTATGAAAATAAGATTTGCTATGTGTTATTAGATTGTTGCGTGCCTGTCTGCTGAAACCAAAGAGATAGACCCGAATGAATGGATCGCATGAATGGATAATATAAAATAGATCCCTTGTGATCAAATAAACACTGAATAAAGTTATAGCTGAACTGTAAAGCCCTCCTGGCTCTTATCCACCAATGGCATTTCTCAACATTCTTTCGGGGTATAGAAAAGAGAATGAAAAAACTCCTTTCATATGGTCACTATGGCCATATCGAGAGTCACTTTGGCAGACCCAGAAGCAGCAGTGTTTCTTTGTTACCATTATATTTACTGATGCAATATTCGGGACAGAGCTGTCACCACTCTACACAGCTTGTCCGACCACAAGATGGCCGCAACGCAGGCACACTGCCTGTTAGAAATTTGGTAATTTGACGTCATTTGAGGAGTGCCCCCATTGGACCTGACACCGCTCCCAGAGCACTACTTGCCAGACCACACAGTCCTATCATCTAAAGTTTATATTTCTCAAATAAAGTCCATTGTTACAACTAATCGTGGATACCTTTAAAATCAACTAATTTTGGGGTGCACAGCTTGCTAAAATGCTTAATAGGCCTTACACAATTTGCTGCTCTAAGAAATCGGAGTTTTCCATACAATATAAAAGTTTTTTACTGCTTGTTTATCCTTGGGTTGGGGCTGGGTAGTGAAATAAGCAAGATAAGAATTTCTTCAGTAGATTTAGACCACACACAATCTTCTGAAACCACACTGAGATACATTTTATAAACTGAATTATTAACGAAATGTATCAAAACAGAGAGCAAGCAAGCAAGCATATCAATATTACTCTACAACCTCAGCAATCTCTGTCAGCTGGAAAAGGATGTATGAATAAAATTAGATATATCTTTAGAAACAAATTTAAATGGTCAGCTGTGCATGGCTTTGATGACACACCAGAACATCATTGTTGTTTCCTTAACCCAATTAACCTGTGGGGTAAACAGAATAGACTGTCCTTCAGAACCTCCTTTTGGGACAAAATGTCTGCTGCTGTCTTAAAAAGATGGTTCCTAAAGTGTCTGACATATTATTGGTGAGTAAGTTAAGTGGAGCAAAGTCCCAATAAAATGTCTGCCATGTAATATACAAAAGATTTAGGGTATTAATTTACTGCACTTGAAAGCTCAGTTGATTTTGCTGATGCAAAGAACTCAAATGAAGGGAGGAGGGAAGGCAGAATTTTTTTAAAAGTAAAATTTACTAAAAAATATAATAAGCTGATAACTCCAAAACACAAGGTGAAAACATGACCACAAGACGAAGCAGGAGCAAAAGAAAGCATGATGGGAAATGATATAAGAACCCAGCTGGGGGTAGCTGAAAACAGAGAGGCTTAACACTGAGGCAAAGATTACTGGAGCATGAACAGGTGAGTGTAATTAACTTAATCAGCTACAGCTGTAGGAAGGCATGAACTGATTAACAACAGAAAAATATGGGGAACACAAACAATTGGTTAAAAATGCAAACAACACTGAATCAGACCACAAAACCCAGATGATATTTAACTAAAGTCAAACAGATCAACCATTTGATGGTCACGTCACTGATGTTTTTAACTGTTATGTAGAATTGAATAGGAACTCAGTATCAGCAAATATCTAATCATAAATTATTGGGATAGTTAATATTTCCCGATTAGGACATCCCTACTGATGACTTATAAATCTAATCTAAGGCAGCCAGTACCACTGATAGAATGGCGTAGAGGATGATGTCCGTCTTCACCACTGTGGTGTGTGTGTGGTCCAGAACTGGCCGGGTCAGTTTAAACACGCTGTTGTCTGCCGTCAGGTTTAGATAGTCCAGAACGTCCTGATAACTGCACACTTCACAGGACACCCCATCTACAGAACAAAAGTTGGCATCAACAGTTAACCAAGGATTATTTTATTTCAACAGAAATACAGTCGTTTTGGAATGGGTGTATTGAATCATATGCAAATGGTTTAATTAACTGTAAACACTCATGCTGCATATATTTTTTCAATAAAGTTTGAGTCCAGAGAAATCCTTCTGTACAGCTTATAGAAACAGATTTTCTTGCGTTCTATACCAACAATTGCTTTGAGGATGGCTGTGGGCATATCCGCAGCACAATGATGTAGATTCTCATTCATTGAGGACATGAAGATCCTGAGTGCTTAACATGAATGCAACTGGACTTCTCTAGTTTCTTGAAGTTCTCATCTAAAAGCTTCTTCGGTTCTGAGTATGATTGTGAAGTAACACGCTGATAAGTTGTGGTTAGAACAATAATTCTAATAGAGCCATTAAGGTCACTAATGGGGCCATTGGCATCACAAATGGTGATGTTGGGAAACATGAACCATTCAGTCAGTTTAGTCTTTAGGTAGTTGTAGCTTGATGTCAACGTGTCCCTCATTGCCAACCTGTAAGTTGTTTTGGTGGAAACCGCCTGGGGAGACCAGTCAGGGGTTGGAGAGTAAGCGTCAGGAAGATGGAGCCTGAGGCCAAACCAGGCTTGGATCTAGCACTATGTGAACAACAACCTTCTTTAGCAGTGACCTTTTCTAGCTTACCTTCCTTGTGGAGGATGTCCATGACTGTTTTCTGGACATCTGTCCAGTCAGTAATATTCCCCATGATTGTGAAGCCTACTGGCTCAGACTGAGAGACCATTTAGAGGCTTAGGAAGCCTTTGCAGGTGTTTTAGGTTATTTAATCAAATAGGGTGTGGCACCATGAGTTTCTAATGATTAACTTTTTCACAACATTACTTTTTTTTTATGTACCTGTAAACAAACCACTGAGTATTGATCCAAAAAGTTTGGTCATCCTTGCTGTTGTTTCATCTGTCCAATGTGGGGGTCTGAACATTCCTCACTGTAATGTAGATGGAGTGGGTCTGTCTGCCCTCAGAGAGTGTTGCGAGGTTCAAAATGTCACTGGATGTCACTGTTTGAAATGACATATACCCTATGCAGCACAGCACAGAAAGCCTGGCTAAAAGTGGTGAAGGTTATGTGTTAGTTCCAGAGGTGTTGAATGACTAGTTACATTTACTCAGTTACATTTACTTGAGTAACGTTTTGAACAAAATGTACTTTTAGTAGTTTTACTCCACTGTACTTTTTACTTGTACTTGAGTCAAGTATTGCTACTCTTGAGTAAAAGTTCTGGCTACCCTACCCACTGCGAGTAACTTCATGAATAAAGAACAGACTTGTTTTAACCAAAAATGCACCAGAGAGACAAAAACCTTTTGTTTATGTTAAAGTGACACTTTCTGTCACTTGTATACAAGCTTTGTTATTTTACTGTTCTGTCTGGTGAACTCATTGAGGCATTTGGAGGTCAGATAAACTTACAGTAAACAGATATTGTCATTGGAAGTACTTTGCACTGTTCCAACATACTATATATACATTAACTGCTTTATGTATTTCTTTAAAATTTATTGTTGAAAAATAATATTTTGAAAAAAATTCTTCTGCCTGAATTTATTTTGCAGTTGTGTTATTCTTTGTATATTTTTCCATTGTTGTCTTTAAAATGATAGCATTTGCACATAACCTTATATTTTTGTCTGCCCAATTACATATTTTTTAAATATTTATTAAATGTTAAATCATCAGGGCGACTGCGACTGTGGCTTGATGGGTTGAGTAGTCGTCTGGCAATCGGAGGGTTGTGGGTGCGATTCCAGTTTCCCCTTGCCACATGTCGATGTGCCACTGGGCAAGGCACTTAACCTCAAGTTGCCTACCGAGCTGCGTCTCGGTTTATGAATGTGTGTGCGTTAGTGAGAGTGATTGGGTCAATGTGGCTATAGTGTACAGCGCTTTGGGTGGTCAGCATGACTGGAAAAGCACTATATAAATTCAGTCCATTTATCAGCTGTTATTATTAGTTACTAAGTACTTGAGTAGCCATCTTACTGAATACTTTTTTTACTCTAACTTGAGTAACTTCTTGGCTGACAACTTTTTACTTTTACTTGAGTAAAAATATGTTGAAGTAGTGCTACTCTTACTTGAATACAATTTTTGGCTACTCTACACACCTCTACACATAACACACACTGTGTTATGCTGCCCTCTCCTTGACTGTGATGTGCACCGAGTGGGGGAAAAAAGGTGCCGCAAGTGGATAATATTCTGCTTGGATATTTTCCAAGCAGAATATGTTATGTTTGGAAAATATACATCTTAGTTTCTTGTGCACTTCAGCCACATAGGTAATTGGGAATGTTCTTCTGCTTCTTCCTTTTTTTCTCCTTTAATGGTTTTCTTGAAATGCTAAATGTCTTTACACAAGTCCAGCTAGGGTTTTGAGAGGTTTGAAGTGATTTCCAGTTCTTTTCCTCTGTCTTTGTGGGCACAGAAGCAGTGATTCAAAAAGTAGGTACTGGTAGGTACTGGTGAGTGGGTTTTCTATAGACTCCAGCCTCTCTCTCAGTAAACACTAGACAGTCCGAAAACAATACGTTGTCATCTTTGGCTTCCCCTCTAGTAAACTTTTCTACCAGTGAGTAGAAACAATAATAATAATAATTAAAAAATATATATATTTTTGTGTCAAAGAACTGTCTCCTTTACAATGGAGATTACAGACAATGTTCTATGTTTCTTTGGACCATAATTGACAGCTTGTTATATAGGACAAGATGAATGACCAATTGCTGAAAAGTTAACTATCTGAGCAAGCTGATCAAGTACGAATGCACAAACTGCGGTGTGCTTGAAAACAGAGGCTGGAAAGCAGAGATCTTAACCGGGAATGGCTTAGAGCTCACCTGAATGAAACATGCAGGTGAGTGCTAAGCAAGTCTGTCCGCTAATATCTTACCAATAAGATAAATAAAAATAGTGAGTTTGTTTCTTCCATCATAATTTTAAGGTAAAGGCAACGAGTCTTCCTAATGTTGACTAAAAGCAAGCATTATTGCTCTGCTATTGAATTTAATCAATCACCAAAACAGAACGACAGATTTAAAAAGACTTACCTATAATGATAAAGAGCAAGAAGAGAGAAATGCACGTCATCTCAGGAGCTTTTGCAGACTAGTGTGTCCAGGGCAGCTGCCTTTATTCTTAGAAGTGAAGTTCGACCAAACACGTTTAAATGAGCTATCCCTCCACTGAGGACATGTGTGACAGATAATTAACTTACAGAGGGAGGAGACATTCAGTGCCTGCAATGTATCTGACTTCTTCTGACAGCTGAGATCACTGCAAAAAATGAGTTACAAAAAGCCCAACTAAATATTAAAGCCAGGTGGAAGATATCCATCAGTTTAGAGTAAGAGATAATGTGACTTTACAGCTTGCTGTCACCAATATGAAAAATATGGCAGATTTATCTCTAAACGTATGACTTGAGGACACAGTTACAGACGAAGATGATGTAACACGTAAAATTTGATTAGAATGGAACCAAGGCAATGTGAGAGCAACATTAGGAACGCCTACCCCAATTAAACCCACTTGTTTTATTGTCGTCTCCTGTCAGTCTCATTGTGGGCGGTTGAGCAGTAAGTCTTAACAGGATATATTTCTTCACCACAAAGGTTGCTAGAAGCCTGGAAGTAATGTCTCATGGTCTTCTTCTGTCATGCTGAGGCCCTCTCTACATCAAGAACCATCCAGAAAACCTCAAAGGAGCCATTAGCGTTTATGTTTAAAAAAAACATATTTTTTAGCATATTTAGAATATTTAGCAAATCATTTCAAAAGATTAAACTAGTTTATAGATTAATTAAAGCCAGAGTGACATATTTTAAGGGTTAATGTTGATATGTGTGGCTTACATGAAAATTCCAAGCTGAGTTTCTCAGAAAAAAGTTAACAGCCAATAAATTATAAACACTATTATTAACATATTTCTCGTTCTGAATCATCTTTCTGAAATATATGTCCATATACTTTATAGTATACAAACCTTCTCATGAAAATCTACAGATGATTAGATCAATGCAAAAAATCAGTTAGCTCAAAAAACTAAAGAAGCCCACACAGGTTGCACAGTCAACTCCACCAGGATAGGACATCAAAATGTCCCATTGCTATTAGGTTTGCTGTGTCTCCCAGAGCATGGAGGAGATTGCAGAAGACACGCCACTACTCTAGCAGAGCTGGACAGGGCTGTTGGAGGCCCTTAGCCCATCTACAGACCAATATTTGCTCCTTTTGTACAAGAAAGAACAGGATGAGTGCTGCCAGAGCCCCACAAAGGGACCTCCAGTGGGCCACTGGCAAGAATGTCTTAAACCAAACTATTAGAATCAGACTTTATGAGGGTGGCCCGAGGTTCCAACATCCTCTTGTTGGCCCTGGACTCACTGACTAGCACCGTGGAGCTTGACTGGCATTTGCCAGAGAGCACCAGAATCAGCAGGTTTGGCAATGGCGCCCTGTTCCTTTCACAGATGAGAGCAGGTTCACTCTGAGCTGATGTGACAGAAGTGAAAGGCTCTGGAGAGGCTGCGGTGAATGTTCAACACATTAGGAGCATGCCCAGATGTAGGTGTTGCTACAATGACTTTTCAGCAAATTTAACTAGCTTTCTGCATCCATTGTTTTTAGATTTATTTTCTCTGGGACTTTGGATCAAGCGTTCTGTGGGTTAATCATTTTCATCAATTAATTTTGCATCCTTTTATTCCTAACACATTACCTGTTCCATGTGGATATCCAGCATGAATATTTTCATCATCTATGCACTTATTAACGTTGATGATAACAGTTTGCATTTTGTACAAGGCAATCAAAGATCCAAACCTTTGAGTGGAAAGGGACATGCGCAAGTTTCAGGTCCTGTTTTGTGCGTACGTAAACTTTATGAGACCCCAGAGCTGTTTGCCTCATGCAGATAGCCTAAAATAAACTACTGTAAGCTGATGCAATACAATATTTGCAAAAAAAAAAAAACTACTGCACTTCTGGCTTTTCAACAAACAGGGCAGTGATAGTTTTGTCTTGATATTTTTGCAAATACATTATCGAATTAAAATACTCTAAACATATTTAATATCATTTTGTTTTAATAATTTAATAATTTTGTCTTTCAAATTCATAAACATTTTGTTGGCAGAACATTCTAGCAGTATCTTCACGTGCAGAGGTTGATAAGCAGAATTCAGATAAAATAATTTTGTAAATAATTCACCATTACTGTACAAGGTGATAGAAATGCACTGAAAACTTCCTGTCCTGCTGTGCTTAAGTTTGCAGAAGCACTCTAAGCTACAAAGACATGACCAGAGCTATTTTCATGGGGCACAGGCCTTACAACACATCTTCCACACCCCTGTAAACTTTCCAATCAGTTTTTAACAAACTGTTACAACAAAGTGGCTAAAGATCCATTTTAAACAATTAAAAGAAAGTTTGATGCCAATATAAAGAAATAAGAAAATAATGAGGATGGGAATGCATTTTGAAGCCAATTATATATTAAAAAAGGGTTGTAAAATTTTAAAACTTATATGAAAAATTGCATATTCATTTCAAAGCATGAAATTATGTGGTTCACCAAAATAGATGTTTCAACTCAAAATGGGAACATAATGTTTTTTTAAGATCATGTATCGCAGAACAAGTGAAGCCTGTGATTTAGACCATAAGTTAATTAGTAAAACAGGTAATCATTTCTCAAGAATTGTTCCCCTCTATCTAGTGTTTACATCCCAGCAACTGTAAAACTTTCATCACTGCTCCCAACAAACTCAGTAACTGCACTTTTTTTTGTAAATAGTCTGTTGGTGTTTATATGCAAAAATATACATACGTCATGTACGTAATTTTTACTGTTCACTTTCGTATTCTTGTTTTATTGTTTTTATATTTCTTATTTTACCTTTGCGTGTATCTGCACGCTTCCATTTGCAATTCATTGTACACCTGAATTTTCCCACTGTGAGACAATAAAGGATATTTCTATTCTGTTCAATTCCCATGTGCATTCTAGTTTTCATTTGTGTTTGGAGCACATCGGTATCAAAGCCTGTATCCTTGTCTAGAGTAAATGTTTATATTTACAAGACAGTTAGTAGTATATAAACACAGATTTATAAATAAAATTAAAAGTTGGGTTTTATTCAGATTAATTGCAAAAAACAGCAGCCAGCTCAATTAAGTCAAAAAAGCACTTCTTTTTTTATTCTGACAATACATCACATATGTACACACAGCACAGCACATTATGTCTAAACTATCTATTAATTGTACTATCTGATGCCTCTTTAACTTTTTAACGGTGAGCCAATCTCTACGATCTGCAGCTGTGTATTAAAAACATGCACATCTGAGAGTTTCGGAGACACCACTACTAATGTGAATCCTGCCCGATACAGTCCGATGCTGCCCTTTATCAGGAGTCTCTTGTCCTTCAGAGACCTGGGGCTCTCTATGGGACATTTTTTCCTTTTCCTCTGATCACTTCAACATTGGCTGTTTTTGTGCCAGAAAAAGGGTTTCACATTGCTAAGATCTCCTGGACTTAACTAGCCTCTCTTTGTGTATTTAGTGCAATGTGCTTTGTAACATTAGTGCAGAAACAAAGCAGATAGTGTTTGCAAACAAGTTGGGAAATTTAGGAACCCCTCCCAATAACTACAAATCAACATTTTTCCAGTTGCATTTGAACAGAGGAACTTGTATTTCTAAGAGATCCATTCTCTGAAGATGAGGTACAGAAAGAGAGACACTGTGATGATGTAGCAAATGAAGAAAGATCTATTGATTCTTTTTGCCCAGGACACCAACTTTACTCTCTCCTCTCTGTAGCCGAAATGGAGGTAAACCGTTTTCTGCAGCTTCCTCAGCTCATCGAGGATCAACAGCATCACATGAGACTCTCCAGACTGAAGGCTGCTGTTCACCTGGAAATAATCAGAGGTTATTATTGTCAGAGAATAGACTTTAAAATACTTCTGTTAGTCTATAAATCACAGAATGGCTTAGCACCTAAAAACATTACAGATTGTTATCAGAGTATCAACCCTCCAGACCACTCAGGTCCTCTGGCTCCAGCCTACTCTGCATACCCAGAACCAGAACCAGAACCAAACACGGAGAAACAGCATTTAGTTTTTATGCTCCACTTATCTGGAACAAACTCCCAGAGGACTGTAAAAGTGCTGAAACCCTGAGTTCAGTAGCTGTTTTTGGGCAGCCGCCCGGTGTGGCTCTTTTTTCAATGGCGCAAAAGGGGGTGGCACGAGCAGTTAAAAAACAAAGAAGTTAAAAATAATATGCGCCCAAAAAGCAGTTTCCCATTATCTATCATATAACCGTGTGAAGAATTGGCGCCCCTTCCAGCTGCAGGCACCTGCTTGCTGTGAGAAGATGCTGCAGCCCTCACACTGCACAGAGGCTGGTAGGCCGGAGGCTTATGAGATGACGAAAGGCCATGAGAAGGAGCAGTTCACCTCTGGGTCTCTCAAATGGACCAGGCAACAGGGCTCTGGGGTATCTACACTACAGTGCAATGGTCTAGGAATTAATGTCGCTTTTCCAGTATCAACTTTTAGAGAGGATTCGCGACCAGCCGGTCTGTTTCAGGCCGAACCGGTCGGGGATTGATTTTTGTTTTTTATTTTTTTGCTGAAATCAGACGTTTTTGGGGTGGCCTAAATGTGACCACCATCACAGGGTTGTCTGAATGGACCACAAAGCGATCCTGCATGCACACATAACAGAAGGAGACATCACACAGCAGTGCGCTGTTTAAGGAAGTAAAATTGCAGATGTAATTGTGTGCGCACCCAACCCAACAGACGGTTTGAAAAACATCCGATACATATCCGAATTAGTACCACATATGGAAGTGGCACAAATCGGATTTTTTTTTTGTTTTAGTGGTGAAAAGATCGGAAATGGGCCTTTCGCACTACCACAAAAAGGACGGCTATGGGTCGCATGTGGGCAAAAAGATTAGATTATGGTTGCATTTCCCTGCAGTGGGCCTTAAATACCAAGATTAGCTAAAGTGAATTAAAACCGTCTACAGAATCAAGAATCTTTATTGTCACCGTAATGGCATTTTTGATGAGACACCAGTAAATGCAAAGAAACAACTTGCAGGGCCAAACTTAATGCAGAACCCACATTTGTCCATACATAGAATGGCATACCTCTTCGAGTACGGGAAGAAGCTCGTGCTGCCTGTCTTTTTCTGAATCTCTGCAGATGCTTTCACAGACAGCACGCTTCTCATCTTCTAAAAACAAGAGAAACATTTTTAGAAATTAACCTGCAGACACAAATAGCATAATAAAAAAGCTTGAAGTACAAAAAATGAGCAAGCATAAAAACTGACTCACATTCTGAAATCATTAATTAAGCATTTTGACTGCAGCCAACTTTGTTTGTTTGAAATAGTCTTGTATTGGGCCTGGGCGATATGACCTAAGATTAGTATTGTAATATATTTAGAATTTATCACGATACATAATATATCATTATATTAATGTACAGCCATCTAAGGGAGCTAAGAACAGTAAGTCAGAATCTGACCCTTCTTCCAACAGTTGGAATAAAGCTACTAAATTTGCAAGTCTGCTTTTACGTAATCCAACAGAAGAAATCATCCTAGTCCAAATGTATTATTATTTATCATCCACTTATTTTAAATAAACATGTACTGATGTCACATATAAAGCAAACGTAGAGTCTGTATCCTAAAGATACAAGCTTATTTTGAAACCAGAAAACGCGCTAAATAAAGACATCACAAAAACAAGGCAAATTTGAAAGAAAATGCATGAACGTCACAAGAGATTATCTTCAGAATTATGCTTCTCACCTTTGTCACAATTCTTAGTTTTGGTATCTTTATGATTGTTCTCCTGGTTTTCCTGCAAACCAAGCTCATCTTTTTCAATCAGATACGTGACCAGGATCGTCTCCAAAAGACTTAGCAGCATCAGAGCAAAAATCACAATGCAGTAGGCAGCTATGAGGGTGGAAAACATCTTATTAGTACTGTTTGTTAAAGACAGTTGATACTGTTTTTTTTTTGTGAAATACACAGTTTGTACCTATCAGTGGCGTCTTGTTGGACATGGCGGGCAGGATTTCATTCAGGATGAGCAGGAGGACAGAGATGGCCAACAGAACCGTGACTTTGAAGCCCAGCTTCTCCCCCTGATGGTCCGAGATGAAGAAAGAGGCGAGATCCAGAGTTAGGAAGAATAGGATGGGCAGCAGGAAATTTATGACGTGGAGGAGGGGCCTTCTCTTTATGGTGACCTGAGGAAACAGATTTGAGGTTTAAGCCAAACGGGCAACATGACTAATTGATCGCTTTGATTGCTATGGTTGGAATACACAAATTGTGAATGCTAGTCAACATTGAATGCAAGAACTTCAGCACTTGTTTGATGTTCCCTTTGTGTTTTTGTCAACATAATTCATCAAATGGTGGTGGGGAAACCTTTTCAGTTAATGGAAGCCCTATTTTACAGTTTATGGACAGGGGGGTCCAAAAACACACTTTGTACGGAGTGTCCGAAATTAACTTCCTGATTCACCAGCCAAGTTGGCCGGTAGATGTAAAAATCAACCGGCCAGGCATATTTTTTACCGGCCAAAATATTAATCCTGACCAGACCTCTCAACTTTTATCAAAAATTAACAGTGAGATTATCTTAATTTCGGGGGGCGTCGTTGGGGGCGTGGCTGACTGGACCCTGGAAGAGATCTTTGTTTCCTGACTTTGATAAGAAAATATTGTAGTTGATTATAAAAGGCACAATATTAATTATCAGATTCATATCCAGGCAATGAAAACATTACAGATTATAATTATTCTATCCATGTTGGTCTCATTTGTGAATGAGGCGGAGTTTCATCAAGCCTATACGGTCCAACATTTTCCCCTCAGCTGCAACACTTAAAGCACGCAGGGGTTCACGCTGCGTCTTTACGCTGATCCAGCTTCTGGATTTTACCCTCGTGCGCTGCGCGCAAGGGATAAACAGTGGGGAAAATGCATAAATGAAGACTAAATGGCTCCTTTAGAGGGGAGAGAAGGAATAATGGGTCTGAGCTGAAGCCCCTGATGTTACAAGTTCCTTAAAATGACCCTTAAAAGTGCGCACCTAAATTACATGTAACGTAACTTTGCGCACCTGAATTCAAGCGCAAGGCAGCAGCCCACCGAAGCACCACTGGTTCTGTGTCGTTAAAAACAAAAGAGCATGAAACACAGCTACTGACTCTCCTATTGATTTTAATTGGGACATTTTGGTACGAGTGGGAGGACATTAAACGTAGCCAGGTGCTGATAAAAGCACCTGGCTCCGAGAGGGGGGGGGCCCAGTAAGAGCGTTATGGCACAGAAACACAGCGCACGTAGTTAAAAAAAAATGCAGAATAAATAAGAACAAAACTTATAAACAGACTAATTGGCGTTTTAGACTGTATCTGGCTAGCAGATCTGTTTTTCTGATCCAGCGTGCAGCCATGACTGCTTCTGAATGAAGGATTTATCTGGGAGCCGCTCTCCCCCATTGCCTCCTGCTTCGCACTTTCACCGCTGGTTAAGAGAGTGCGAAGCAAATCATGACTCTGATCGCTCTTCCTGCTGCGCTGTTAACTGGATCATCCGCAGCCCAGATGGGTTTTGTTATTTTTATGTTATTTTTAATTTATTTGGTACAAACATTTACTCGCCATGTGGCAGCTAGCCCTCTCAAATTCACTCGCCAAACAAGAAATTTACTCGCATTTGGCGACTGGAGAGTGTTAATTTCGGACCCTGATTGTACGCTATGCTTCTGGAAGTCATACTTACACATTTTAACAGATTTTTGAGCGCATTGTACCACGTGAAATTGTTCAGTTAGCACAACTTTAATCATATACAAGGCACACCAGATTATAAGGCACAAATTTAAATTTTTGAGAAAAATTAAGGATTTTAAGTGCGCTTTATGGTTCCAAAAAATACGGTATGGTATGTTTCCTAATGGAAAACTGACCCATGCGTACACTCATTTGGTGAATTGCAGCCAAACTGCATGATGATTCCTTAGACGTTCAATTTCACTCCATATCAGACTTTCAGAATCAGAATCAGAAATACTTTAATAATCCCAGAGGAAAATTATAGTTCCAGTACAACCATCCATTGTAGGGAGAGAAAAAAAAGACATATTTCACACTTTATCCTAATTCCAGGATACAGTTTGAGATATCAAAAAACCTCGCACCGGAACGATCGACTGAGGCCATGCTGCCGAGGACCCCGCCTGACGCGGTTACCATAGGGCACTGCCTTTAACTCTGTGAAAAACAGAGTTAAAGGCAGTCATAGATTAACTTTATCATAAGGATTTAAAACTGCAGCCTTATTGATGTTTGCACTGGTGACATAACTGTAGATACTGACCGTTCAAAGAAATAAATATACCTATAAGCCTTCTTGAATCTTAAATAAAAGTCAACCAATATTCTATTGGGGTTTTCTACCATCATATTTCTCTCCCCAATGATCACTGGGGTGACGAGTACCACAGAAAATTGTGACAATGTGAGAGGCAATTACTTTAATTTCTGTAAACAATCAAACACACTTGTGCGTAATGCTGAGCGGTAAAGTGAATTTGCACTGCTGGAAGACCTTGCAAATGGAAGGATTAGGAGGGAACTCAGTTTCAGGGATCAAAGATTTCCTGGACGATGATGAACGGCTAATATGCTGCCTTAGACTCCCTAGAGCATTGCATTCTGCTATAACTTACAGCGGACAGTGACTAAACCCCCCACTCTAGGTGCTGGCTCCTAACCCGCTCACCAAACCCCAGAGCGCAGAGGAGGTGCTCTTTAATACCGCTCATACCCGTGTGCACTCAATAGCGTACCGCGAGCGAGCTATTTTTAGAAACGTAACGTCACGATGACGTCACATCACGTGGTACGCGGTAGGACAAGCTTGCATAGTCCGCCGCTGTTTCGCTGTAAAAGAGACGTGCGTTAGCCTTGGTTTTACTCGTTTAAACGACTGCTTTTTCCAAAATCTAAGACCATGGTTATTAAACATTGTTGCTATGGAACGTGCAACAGCGACTCGAGGTACGCTGATCGGCCGCATATGAAGGATGTTTTCTTCATTACTTTCCCGAAATTCAAGAGTGCCAAGGAGAAATGTGTGCGCTGGGTACACTGGTGCGGTCGGCCTACATATGTAGCAAGCATTTTGTCGGAGGAAAGCGCCCAACCGAAGAACATCCTGACCCAATTCCAGCGACATCAAGTAGTGAACAGGTAAGAGTATTTTGGTGGCCGACATGTTAATAATGAAGCGCCTGCTACCATGATAGCATATAGGCTATCATGGTAAAAAAAAAAAAAAGCTTACCGTTTGATCAACTCGGCCCGTTTTCCGGTCTTTTTAAGCCCTCGACACTCAAGCCATCGTTTGAGCTGAAGGTTGGTGTGTTCTTCGACTGTGCGACCAGTAAACCGTGCGCCTGGGACGTCGTCTTGGGAAAGTTTAATGGCTGCAAAGTCGGTCATATCGCTGCTCCTGTTGCTGGTTGCTACGTGCGTTCTCTATCGGTTTGTCCTACCTAAGCGGCAAAAGGGGCGTTGCTCTTGAGACGGTGACGTCACGTGCGCGGTACGCTATTGTGGAGTGTGCGTTCGGGTGGCTCCTTCATCACTGGGGGAAAAACCGCTCATTCCTCCAGGTCTCCCTCCCTCCTCAGACTGACGATCTGGATACAAAGCCTCAGAGGAATTTCAACGCAAAGCACAAATTCGTCAACTCTATCAGCTATCAAGTTAACTTTTTAACTAATTCTTAACAAATGTGCTTTTATCTCTGATTTACACATTTAATAAACACCTTTAGGTTAATTCTTCTCACAGTTTCTTTGCTTTTTCTTCATTGTTAACCATGATATAACAATTATCACATGGCTCATTTAAATGCACATTAACATTCATGAAGTGATTGACTATTCATGGTTGAATATAGGCATGTACAGGGCGGAACTGGTACACAATCATGATCTATAAAAGAAAAATGCGTGCTGGTGTGTGTGCACGTGGGTATATAAATCTGAATTGCTTTTGGGTGTAAATCATTTTCGTGTTTTTGGCGTATGTACACCTTTAGTATAGATTCTACGCAGTGTTTTACAAATGACACGCCAGAACATTTCTCTTTCCTTAACTAAATCCTGTGAGTTGACCTGGGTATGAGATATCTATGGATTTTCTAGCAAACAATTAAACCCACCCTTCAACAAGAAAAAGGAAAAAAGATTGAAAGGATAAGGTGGGGTGATCAAAATCTGGACAGCTCACCTTAAAGGGACAGTGTGTAACTAATTTGGTTTTTGATTAGTAAAAATCATGTATTGCTTTTATAAATACATATTCTGGCAAAGTCTAATAATAACATTTAAACTGAAAGCATTCTCATAACTAGTAACTAGAATTAGTAGTTTATAAATACATAGGTGTCGGTGAAACCACTGGGAGACGCCATGTTGTGTTGCTATTTCTGATTTCAGTAGCCGAAAGGTGACAAACGTGTCAGCCATACGCGTTTCCTATCCGTCTTCTAAATGAAGATGTCCTGTCGGTGGAGGAAGAGTATAAACAAGCAAAGGCGACCGTAGATCATTCTATTTGCCGTTTTCTGTTGAAATGGTGGACCATCAAGAAAAGAAAATGAGAGTCTATATCAGGTATTATTACCAAGTGGAGATAATTTATGAGGGAGCAGGGATTTAAAATAGATGCAGAGGTTGTAGGCTTTCTGCTGGACCGGTAAGTTAATTCAACAGAAATGCGATGTTTACTTTTTGCCGTTATGTTAGAAACAAGGCAGTGTAGTCCAACAGCTACTCTGTCCTGCCATTAGAGATGCCTTGTTTGAGGGGCAGAGGGATATCAGCCCCGCTCACTGTCTGTAGTGCAGCAGCAAGACCGGGTCTCTTTACTCATGTTTATAGTTGCTTACCTTAGAGACCAAATAAGTGACTGGACGTTCAGAAACAAGGCCAAAAAAAACACAACTCATGGAATTTACAAGCGATTTTGGAAGAAAACAAGCAGATTTGGCAACAGTGCCAAAAAAAATTTCACATGATGACCATAGCTAGTAGCAGTAGCTTGGTAAACATGTCCTCAAAAAGATTGAGGACATGTTTACATTGCCACATTTATGATACTCTGCGGCTTCTGTAGTAGTCATTACGTGCTTTAACGGCGAGGTCTTTTGTAATTAATTTAGCCCAACATTAGAGTAGAAAATCTTACACATTGGGGTTTAAAGCTGGTGTGCATCCTCAAGATGATTTCCAGAAATAAAATTAAATGTATAACATTTTGCTTTTGCCAAATATCTGCCACAAATCTAAGAGAATAACAGTCATGAATGTATGAAAATGAAGCTACACCTGCAAGCCAGTTCAGATAGTCTGCTGGGGCCTTTCTGCTTCACATCGTAATCTATCTCACATTCCACCTGCGTTACCTCCTCATTTGGCACGATTACAAGGTGTAAACTGTTTACCTGGGTTCTTATCAATTTTAGAATGTTTTGAAAGTCTAATAACGTGATGACATCCATTTAACAAAAAGATATTACATTGCTTGGATTTGGAGCATCTAAAGATTTTGAGACCTTTTTTGCAGAGATCAAGACTCTTTATATTCATTTTCATTCTTCACTTTGTTCTTTTGGCTGGTGTGTTACATACAGTGTATATGACCAGGTCCCAACTCCTGTTGTCGTAGACAAGAATGGTGTTGTTGACAGACATACGCAGGAACTCCCACTCTCCCTGGGTCTTCATGATCTGCTGTGAAAACTTAGTGACCAGAGAGGAGTTTGAAGAGGGAAGGACTCGCATTTCTTCTACTGTGGGCAGAGAATAAATAGAAATAAGGCAATAGATGGAAGGCAATACAAAAAAGACAAATAGCAGTCATTACATTGGCGGAAACGCACAACAGTGCATTGCAGAACTAATGGATATGCTGCATTCTTGAGTGTCAAAGGGAAACTTGTGGACGTCCATCTTGCAGGTGCTAACCACACGGATGTCATCACCGGCAATGACCATTCCATCAAAAGTCACCATTAAGTTTGGATTCTGGGGGGAGGCATCCTTCTCTGTCCTGGAACAACGCAAACACACACACACACTTTCTTTTTACAGTGTGACTGGGGAGTGATCACATGGTTTTCAAACTTGTAATAAACTGAATCAACAGAACAGAAGCCTGACTTTCTGCTTTCATGGCTGCGAGATAAAGGTGTTTGCTTGTCATAATTTGGTAAATATCTGTGTGTGCTTTAATAAAAATGAGAACACAGTTAACTCATTGACCTTGTCGTCAAACACTGGAGATGATTATGAACAATAGGGAAAGCAGAGCTTGTTTCACCTCATTATCTTGTTGCTTATGTTGAAGTGTCTTGTTGTAGTTTGATTCCCTTATTTCCTTTTTCATGGTCCAGTGGTTTTAACTTCTGGTTGTCCAACTAAACCAAGTCCTTACTTGCTAACCATCATAGACTCCAGGCACAAATGTATGCATGGTGCAGGTTATTAAACGATGGTCTTATTTGTCAAATCCTTGCAAATTTCTCAACTGTACATCTCACTGTAAATCTCAGCTCTTGCTGTGTTGAGTGTCTGTTTTCTGCTTCCCCGGTTTACATGTCCATCCATACATCTTCTATAGCTACTTATTCTTTGCCAGCGGTCAATTTGTGAATAGTGGGGTACACAACGGACTGGTTCCAGTTCATCAGAGGGCATCACAGAAATGCTAACACCTATCTGCAATAAAAGTGGCCAGCCAATAATGTATCTTGGTAGCATAAGAGAATGGTTTGGTGCTTTTATAGTTCTGTTGAATCCTATTGGGTATTTTATGAAGTCTTTGTTTTCAATTCAGATTTTTAAAAAAAAGTTATTGTTGGCTTTGAAATGGCAGTTTCACAAGTTGCAGCCAAATATACGGCCTTGAATTCTTTATACCTTTAATATTTTGCCACATTTCAACACAAAAATGTAACAGAGCAACACAAAGTACTGCATAATTGGGAAATGAAAAAAACAAGATGTTTTTCATTGCTTTGGCCTTAATAAAAAATCTTAAAAGTGTCAAGTGTGTTTTTTATTCAGCCATCCTACGTGAGTACCTTTGTAGAACCACCTTCTTGTGCAATAGAGCTGAAAGTCACATGTCTCTACCAACTTTGCCTATCCAGAAGCTCAAATTGTTCCCCAATCTTCTTTACATAACAGCTAAACTTTGGTCAGATTGAATTGAAAGCATCTGTGAACATATATGTAAATGTCTTGACACAGATTCACAATAATAATAACTGAACTTTATTGATCTCACAATGGAGAAATTCACTTTTGCATCTTAACCCATCCCCTTGGGGAGCAGTGGGCTGCCACTGTGCGGCGCCTGGGGAGCAATTGGGGGTTAAGGGTCTTGCTCAGGGACCCAGAGTGCAGGCAGTGGGGATCGAACCGGGTACTTGCAACCTTCTCAGAGCGCAAGCGCACTGCTCTAACCACTAGGCCAACACCTCCCCTGTTGGATTTACACCTGGACTTTGACTAGGTCATTGTAACATATGAATGTGATTTGATCTAAATGGTTTAATCATAATTCTGGCTGTACATTTAGGGTTGAGCCTTCACCCCAGTGTCGTGTTATTTTCAGGCTCTAACAGGTTTTCTTTCAGGATTAATCTGTATTTAGCACCATCCATCTTCCCATCAACTCTGACCAGCTGAAGAAAAGTATCCTGACAGCATTAACCAACCACCCTTAATATTTTACTGTGCAGATGCTGTGATCAGGGAGATTGTTTTCCACCAAGCATAGCATTTTGCCGGTAGATTTATTTTAGTTTAAACTAATCAGAGAATCTTCTTCTGTATTTTGCTGTACTTTCCCTATTTGGCTTGTGGCAAACTTCAGATCTCATGGTTTTCTATCAACTTTCTTGTTGCCACTCATCTGTAATGTATAGAATTGTGAATTGCATGAAATATAGTTGTCAGTAGCTTCAACCACCTGAGTTGTGGATCTGTGCAGGTCCCCAAGTGTTACCTGGGGCCTCTTGGGTGCTTCTTTCATTAATGCTTCATCAGTCTGGGTAGACGAACACTTCTTGGTAGGTTTCCTGTTGTATCACACTCTTTCCATTTTTGGGTGAAATATTCAGCTGTTCATAAGTAGGGATTTTTTTTACAACCTAACTCTACATTAAACTTCTCCACAACTTTCTCTATGGCGTTTCTGCTGTGTTCCTTGGTCTTCATGATTGTGTTTGATTTTTAATGCTCTCTAGGACATTAGTATTGTGAAACTCTCAGAACATGTGCAGTTCTGCTCAGTTTAAGGTGCACACAGGTGTACTCTTCATTAGGTGACCTTTGAAGGCAGTTGATTGCACTGGAATTTATTTAAGATTGTCAGGGTAAAGGAGGCTAAAACAGATTTTCAGCTGTAAATAAAATTATGGACCATGTTTCATTTTTCCTCCACTTTGCAATTATGCACTATTTTTTGTTGGTCCGTCATAAAAAATATAACATTAAAATCTGTCGGACCTGATGGGAACCTTTATACGTCAGGAATTTTCCCCCTTTCTAATATTTTTGTGCCTTTTCAACCTTTATCTAATACATATATCTGCTTGTTTTTTGTTGTCCACACCTTCTTACAAATGTAGCATAATGTTTGTGTGTGTGATGCAGCCTTACATCTCATAGATGAAGAGATCTGGTTTCCAGAGCAGGTCTTTTGGAATCGAAATCTTAGTGATTCCACAAAACTGAGCCGGATCCCATGAGATGTGCTCATTCGTCCACTGCTGCAGTAAATTAGGTATAGGTCAACAAAAATTATTTAAAAAACTGAGCCAAACAGAATGCAAGCAGATAAAAATAATAACTATACCAGCTATGTACATTAAAATTTTCCAAATCTCAGCTTTGACTGACCATTGACACCCAGATGAAAGGAACAAAGGTTTGTGTTTTTTCAACCTAAGAATAAAGACAATGACATGTCAAATGATGATCACCCTCTCAGTTATCTGATGAATTATATATCAATTACACGTCGCAATAATGCAGAGCGTACCACCGCCAGGATGGCATAGACGATGATGTCCAGCTTCACCACAGTGATGTGCGTATGGTCCAGAACGGGCCGGGTCAGTTTAAAAATGCTGCTGTCTGCCGTCAGGTTCAGGTAATCCAGAACATCCTGATAACTGCAGACTTTACAGGACCCGCCATCTACAGAAGGACAGTTATCCTGTTGGATTTCATTCAGAAATCTTGTATACCAACAAAAGCAAATTACTCCAGTACGGTGGAGGTTCAGTGTGTGCTGTAGTGTCTTATTGTTTTATTCCTTAAATTGTACTGTTAGGTAATGCATGTTTATTTTATTAAAGTAGTTTTTATTATCAATAATAATTGATAATCCAGATTTTGGTAAATGTAATGAAAATGTTGATTCTTAAATGCTGCACACCTAAAATAAGTACATCACGCTACATTTGTGCAAATACTATATGTAATGTTTAGTTGTAAGATTTTTATACTATAAAGTTTTCCTGTAATTTATTACACTTTTTTAAGATTTTTTTTTAAATTTTGTATTCATGTTTTAATGCAACCACCTCTCTAGAGAAATTTTTAAAAAATTAAGTGTTTTTGTTGGTACCGGTGCATAAAACTGTGTTTTAGTTTCAGATTACTACCTGATTTTCTTTTCTTTTTGTTTGTTTTTTCTTTTTGTTAATTTGTAATATAAGAAAGAGTCGGAGGCTTCAGGGTACTGTATACTAATAATATACACTATATAGGTTCAATAGAGAAAACAAAAACATTTTCAAAAACTCTATTTTTTGGAATTAGCATTTTAAATAAAGATATTTGGCAAGCTTTGTGAAATTGATGAATTTGAAGAGGTAGTATTTACTCATTTTCTTACCTTAAAGCCCTCCCCTAATATTTTAGGCACCTTTTATGAAAAGATAAAATATGCTAATTGGTATTAAAATGTACATTTGAAAACCTACTTTTTATTAAATTAAAATAGAAATATTTATATAATATATATAAATCTATAATATTTTGTCTATTTCAACAACATTTTGTTTTATGTTATTGATTTTGATCATGCAAAAAAATGTGTCTTCCTTGTACTGCATTGTGCTGTTTTTTATTATCAGATTGTAACCGGCTGTGTTTTTTGGAAGACATTTCTTCTTTTTGTGTGTTTTTCATTTGTTTGTTTTTCTCTATTTTACAGTTCTCGTGTTCTAAAAAATAAAATCAAAAATATGTTCATAAACTACAAAAATATAATAGAAATGCTAGTGTTGCATTTTTCTTTTCAAAGAAGATACTATAAGGTTTTACGGATATTAATTAGAACTCAGTGAATCGCACCCATACTATCTCGTGAAATGAATAAAAGTACATTTTTTACCTCATTTTATTTTTCAAAACATTGTATAACACTGTTTTTGCACGTACAATTTCTAAGGGTTATTGCCTTCTGTTTGGTTTTTTTGGTTGTTTTTTTTGGGGGGGGGGGGTGGGGTCCTTCCTGCTTATTTTTCTCTTTTCTGTTTCGTTTCTTTGTTGTCTTTTCCATTTCAGTCACTGGGAAGCTTCACTTCGATTAGACTATTCTAAATAACTTGATGAAATAAAATAATCAACACTTAGCTTGTAGGTTTCTGGCTAACTCAGTTCGTACATCTGTTGAATTTAAACTTTGTCCATAAATAGTTATGAAGCCTTAAGAACTAGCATCAGTTAAACAGGTTCAATAATACTGATTTTTCCCAGGTCAAATAGCTTTGGAAGAGTAGTTACAGAAAAATCAAAACATTAAATCCTCAGACAAACAAAACAGAAGGATTAATATGTGATTATTTTTAAGTAATGTATCTTTAGGAAACTTACTTGTTATGATGAGCAGAAGCAGAAAGGCAGCACAGGTCATCTCTGTAGCTTTGTGCACAGCTTTGCTGTTTGAGCAGGGGGGTCTTTTATTTTCAGCTGCAGGCTCCTCACAGAAAACGATTCCCTCGCTGTCTGAAATGAAAAACCCCTCTTGTGTGGACATGTATGACACATAATTAGCTTACAGAGGGAGGAGACGTGCACTATTTGCCATATATCAGGTTTAACTTGGATCCTCCTGACAGTCAGTGTTGGGTATGATTGTTTTGGGTGGAAAGTAACAAAAATCCAAACTCAGTAAAAAGTCAGGGGAGAGGCATTTATCCGCTTGGAGGCAGAGATAATGTGATTTTCCAGCCTCTTGTCACAGAGAAGAAGAATAGGGGAGATTTGGACTCTATACGCAGAAGGTGAGTGCCCGGTTACGGGACAGATGGCGTAATGCCTGGACAGCAGCCAACAGCAAAACAGAAGGAGAAACCTGATTAGAACAGAACTTGATCACCGAGACAACATGGAAACAAGGTTATGAGCATTGTCCCCAATTAAACCCACTAATGTCATTATTGTCTCCTGTCAGCCTAGCAGCATTAATAACCTGATTTGTTTCAACACACCATATGAGCATGGATTGATTAGTAACCTTTCCCAGTGCACCAGAAAATGACCCGTAAGAAATCTGTTAATCAAGAGCATTTCAATACATTTAAATATAATCTATTTGTGTCAGTGATTTGAATCAAAAAGTTAAAACTCATACACTGTAGATACATTACACAGGCTATTTCTAGCCTTAACTTCTGCTGAAGTTGATGATTAAAGTTTACAGCTGGTGAAAAACCAAAGAATATCATATGAAAAGGGTAAAAATTTGATTTTCAATATGGAAATATCAGCCTACTGATATATATGTGCACATAGCGTGCAGTATATGTACTCAGTGCATAATTGTGGCTTCTTTTGCATGAATTACTGCATCAATGCAACATGGCATGGAGGTGATCAGTCTGGGGGTCTGCTGAAGCCCAAGTTACTGTGTTGCCAGTCTCTCCCTGTAACTTTTCAATGGGTTTGCTTCACAATGTACCGTTTTCCACCACATTTTTTTTCATTTTGCATAACTTTACATTAATATGCTTGAAAACAGCAGCAGTCTATGAACTATTAGGTTGTTTGGCAATGAGCGCTTGAGTCTTACTCTCCTTGTGGAGGTTTCATAGGCAGTCTTCCCTCTGATTTTATAGACCATGACATTGCTATAACTTAACTTTTATGTATCAGAGATATTTTTCAGTGACTCATGCCATGCCTGCACCTGGTGCCTGTTGTAAATGTGTCGGTGGATACATTTGTGAGACTTGTGGTTATCCAGATAGGGTAAAATGAAGATAGAGCAATAAAGTTGCACCTTAAAGCTTTCTGTCACTTCAACTTTTGCTGCCTGTAGAGGAAGCAAAAGCTTTTTGTTTGCTGGTGTGTTTAAGAGCAATCAGGATTTTATCAAATTGGAAAGCTACCCTTGGAGTTCTCTTAAGGCAAGGTAGCAAGTGAAAACAAATTCTTCCCCGCCTTTACTCCTTTGCTTAGAAGTCATTTTAACCCATTTAAATACTAAACTGAATTTAACTCCAGTGTTTGATCATTGGCAAAGGCCAGGATGCAAATGGTAGGGTATGATACTGTATAATCAATATACTAAATGATATTTTGGTCTATGCATCAATAAAACCTCTATTTAATAGAACGATTGATAAACAACTCATATTACAACTGTAAATTTATCTCAGATTAATATTGTGAAAAACTATTTCCATGAATTGATTAGGTTTTAACACCATAATCTGAATATTGAACCAATTCTCAGGTAGAAAAGTATACCATTGGGGGAAATATTATCTGTGGTTCAGGAACAGCTTAGCAACAATTGCAGCTCGTGTCCTCGATGTGTCTATGTGTGGTGACAATTAAAGCCAAACTCTGGGGAAGAGTCACAAGGTTTGGACTGCACCCTAACTTTTAAATGAGTTTTGCTTCACAATCCTCTACAAAAGCGTTGGTTATCACTGTATCTTGTGCACATTATTGCACCAGCTTTTCCTTCCACTCAATGTTCCATTGATATGCTTGCATAGTGACTATAAACAGCCAGCATTGATCTTTTGTGGCTACAAGACAAGTCAGAAGTCATTTTATGGGCCAAAACATACTTATGTATTAAAAATATTTTTTATTGGTCTTTATACTATGATTTAGTTTCATCAATAAAATTAAAAGGAACCAACACAAAATATATCAGGGTGTACTAAATCTATATGAAACATGATTTTCAGTTTTTGAATCGATTTACTAAAACAAATGAACTTTTCAATTTCAACTTATTGACGATCGCTTGTATGTGCAAGGAGAGTATCTGTGACAGACATTTCAGCAAAGGCCTATCAAAGAAAAAGAAAGCAGTCAAAAATTAAGCAGTCAGGCAGGTTTAGTTGCAAAATTTTTATTGTCTGTTTAAGTCTATTTTTTGTTTTCACTCTAGAAAAGTGGGGTTTTGTGAATTTCCTTCGATACCATACTGAGACTGGTGCCAGAAAGCAGCTCTGTCTGCACATTCAGACTGTGATCACATGACTGTTTGCAGCTCGGTTATAGTAGTGCAGAAGACTTGACCTGAGCAGGCCAATAGAAATACGGGTGCCTACAATCGAAATATAACACTACAGAAAGACATGGTACCACTTCAGATTTGTGCAGTGGTCCAATATCAAGTCTACAGGAGGGTGCAGGCTGACCTAGACAAAACATGTTTACTTCTATCATCACCTCATGCACCAGAAAGAGTGTCGTCTAGGAGTCAGCTAATAGTGCATTAATTGCAGATATTGTTCCTCATTAGTTAGCCACTATGTCTGCACGATTATGTAAACCTTTTACGAGATTTTCACATATTTTCATCCACATTCTAAGAAACAGCACAGTGTTCTGCAACAGATTAAAACACAAACGATTTGCAATCGACAACAGATGAGATACACATCAAGAGTTTTACAAAACGGAAAACAACTAAAAAGGTTCACAAACCAAGATCGGGGAAGTGTGGGGCGTGGTGAGGGTGGAGGAAAATCCTTGCTACGTCATTTTTCAAATGCCGTGTAGGAGGTTTTCCTCGTCGTGATTCCCTTCATAATGGCAACATCAAAGTATGAGTAGACAGTTAAAACATACTGAAAAGGTTGAAGTGTAAGAGGCCAGTGCAAACACAGTTCGGTCTTAGAACTAGTGCAGGAGGTGAAAAGATGGAGGTGCAGGGTATTTTTATTGCTTGGTCGTACTTGCAGTTGCACCGTATTAATACTGACATGCTAAATTGGAGCTACAGAAGGAGAGGATGGAGATGGGAGGTTGTGTGTGTTTCAAAGTTTGGGTTTGATTCCAGTTTAAGTGAAAATTTAAGGTGTCGCATATAATCCCCTGTCTTTGAGCTCCACCATCATAGTCCTACATTCTACCTCTTTTTTCCCACAAGGTCATTTTGGCCACCGTTTCTTGGCTCATCCATCGAAAAAGATCGGCTGCCTCTGAATTTACATTCAGGCGTTTCAGAAGGGTGGCGGGAATGGAAGGAAAACGTGAAAAGCGGCATGCGAAGGTTCGAGACTGAAGCTCCCTGATCCGAAGCGAGGGGTCAATGTTGTTTTACTTCGGTAAGGTAGTCCGGTGAGAGCTGATGTTCAGCGTCAAAGTGTCCCACCACTCATTCATAACACAGTTTCTGACACAGAGGAAGAACTTAGTAGTAATAAATCAGATTGCCGATCCCAGTAGCCCCCGACTGTTTGGCTAATACATCAGTAGGAAGGAAGGGGAAAAAGGCAGAGAAGAGGAGCAGCATGTATTCTTCTGAAGATACTAACACAATACAGAGCTCCCGTAAAACCTACAGGTAATAAATAATAAAATAGCAGAAGGATAATCGTTCCTAGAAATAGTTAAGAGACAACAAAACAAGAAAAACGTGTGATAAAAGTGCGCCAACAATGTTAAAGGTGATTCCGCTTTCTTCCTCTTCCCACTCCAACTGGGATCCAGCCGCAGCGGCGACAGTCACGGAAATTTTTAAACGGATGGGGAAATGTTTCCCTGCCCAGCAAAGACAATACCCGGAGTGGTAGCGCTATGGGCAGGGTGGGGAAAAGCGGGTTCTGGGCGGGGCGTTTTAGATTGGTTTGAATGTTACACGATGAGCGGCCCACGGCGAGGATACTTCGGACTCTGGCCGTCTCTGTTCTCCGCCCCCTGCTCCTCCAGATTAATGTTGCTGTTGGAGAAGTGGTGGGGGAGGGGATCAAGAGCAGGCCTGTAGCCGCCGAGATACATAAAATCTGAAAAAAGAGAGAAGGAAAAGGTTTATTCCACAGTTTGTTCCATTAAATAGTAATGTATGTCGAATTTCTACAACTTTCTACACAAAAACAATCAAACTGTCCGACAGAACATCCGTAAAAAATTTTGGGTAACGAAAATGTATTTTAATCTTAAACCAAAATGATTTATCCAATGTCTGCGCATTTCACAGGAGTAAAAGGTTTGATCCTACTGATTAATTTATACCGATATAGTCCCCATTCTGGAAAGGCCATTTCCAGCTTAATACTTAAACTTGGTGAAGATTCTCTGTCATCCAGGTCATGATCAATCCAAAAAAGGTTAAAAAATAAAATAAAATAAAACAACTGGACAACTCCAGTTTTTTTCCCAATTCCTTACACAGTAAAACTAGAAGAGTAAATATGTTTTGCTTTTAGAAAACATCAAAATTAAATAACTAAGATTTTATGTTTGACGACTGGATTATTGAACATTTTTACTTTAATTAAAAAATGCAATAAGCTTGGGAAGCTACAATTAGAGCATAAAGTGCCATGCAAAAATTATTCAAGCACATGCACTTTTTCACATTTTATTGCATTACAACCTCAAGCTTCTATGTACTTTATTGGGATTTTATTTTAAAGACCAACACAACTAAGGTACGCAGAACCTTTGTACAAACACAAATCTGAAAAGTGTGGATTGCACATATTCAACATCACTGAGTCAGTCCTATGAAGAACCATATTTTGCTGCAATTACAGTTCAATTGAATGAAGGAAACCCGCAAATATTAATTTTCAAGCCTTTCCACAGCTTCTAAGTTGGATTTCGTCTAGAATTTAATTAAGCTATTGTGAAACTTAAATTTTGATCTAAACCTTTCCATTGTAGATCTGTCTGTATGTTTAGGGTTGTTGTTCTGGTATATGGTAAACCTCTCAATCCCAAGTGTTTTACAGCCTCTTACAGGTTTTCTTCCAGTATTTCTCTCTATTCAGCTCCATCCAGCTTCCTATCTACTCTGATGAGCCTTTTTGTTCCCATTAAAGAAAGCAATTCCCATAGCATGATGGTGCCACAATCAACCTTTCGCTGTGGTGTTAAAAAGGTTAAAGGGATATAAATACTACTCCATGGCAGTGTGTATGTGATTTTGTTTCTTTGTATAAATAGAAAATATGGAGCTAGCTACAGCTCGTTACCCTGATGTTTAATCCTTCATCTAACCATAACTCCATACCTAGTCCTCAATGTGCACTGGGCACGACTCCTCATCTGTCCATCCGAAAGAGAGCAAAAGAGGAAAATAAAGATGGCGAAGAAGAGACAGAGGAATGGGGGAAGAAGGCAGGAAAGGAAACAATGCACAGGAAAGAGCAGAAGATGAAGAGAGTAAGGATGGCAGGATCGAAAAGGAGAGAAACAGAGAAATAACAGAAGTTTTACGACAAACGAGCAGGAAACATGTCACAACGTTCAGTATAAAACATCCTTGTGGGAATGAGGGGAAGCGGGGGTTGAGAGCGGAAGGGTTTAAAAGCGAGAACGATGCGGAGCTGAAGGTTTCGGGGACGTTTGAACTTGAACAGTATAGATCAGAATTTGTGTTTCAGAGCTAAACCATATCTGGCCCATATGGGGTTAAAAAATAAGCAACAATAAATTTGATTATACTATATTATGTTGACTTAGACAAACACGGAGAAGACTGCTGAACTGACAGTTGTCCAGCAGACAGTCCCTGATGCCTTACACATGAGGGAACACCACAGCAGACCATTGCTAAACAAGCAGGTTGTTCAAACAGTGCTGTATCTGGGCATAATAAAGGACAGTTTAGTGGAAGAAGAAAAAAAAGAACCCTCAGCTCTTCTTACAGTGAACCAACAAGGACAATTAGGGGACAAAATGGAGGGGTCGGAAGGATGGATGAGAACGAGATGTGCAGATGTTTTGCAAAGCGGCTTAGAGCTGGCAGACACCGAACATGAACTTCAATCTTTGAGAAATATCTGTTTCAGTCTCACACATACACAAATAAATATTTTTTTTTGTTTTGTTTTTTTAAAAGGACTGCATGCGAAAATCAATCATCAGACATCCTACAAACGCCCTCACTGACATACACACAGGGTTTTGGGTCAAAGGAAGAGGAAGGAAACAGTGCACAGCTAATCAGAATTGGAAAAATGAAGCATTGGAGTACCACAACACCAAAGGATAGGGATGAAGAGAGGAAGAAAGGCTTAAAAACCCTCTTAATTATTGCTGCCAACTCCTTCTTTTTAGGTTTATACTTTGTGCACCTCTCACTTTTATCTCATGCACCTCTCACTTTTCCTTTCCTCTATCCTCAAGCTCTCATTGGTCCATGTCCGACAGGTTGCCACTCACCGGCGAATCGGCTGTCAGAAGCCTGCTCATTATCCAACCCCAAAGAGGGCGTGTCACAGTGGGCGACACCCTGATTGTTATTGGCCAACTCTGGACACCTGCTCCGCCCACCTGCAAGCGAGGGCAAAGGTCAAACAAGAGCAGCCAGGCACAGCGTGAGAGGGGAGGAGGTGGGAGGGACGAGGGGGTGAGACAAGCAGGGAGGAGGAGAGAAGGAAGGAGGCCATGCTGAAGTGGAAAATGATTAAATACATCAACAGTCAGAAGAA
Organism: Fundulus diaphanus; assembly: GCA_037039145.1. Classification (NCBI taxonomy): domain Eukaryota; kingdom Metazoa; phylum Chordata; class Actinopteri; order Cyprinodontiformes; family Fundulidae; genus Fundulus; species Fundulus diaphanus. Next base: position 13,189,708 of record CM073143.1, read on the forward strand.
TATCTGTTGAAAAGAGAAACTGGGGATGAGTTACATCTCTAAAGGACGTTATATAGCGATTTCTGTAAACTAATTACTCAGGGTGGACTCAATTTAGACCAAATGTAGTCTAAATCTGGCCCTCTGCTTCATAAACTACTTTTTAAATCCATAACTTTCCCCGTCGCTGAGAAAATGAAGCATTTAGAGTCTAAGAATTGATCTCACAATGTATCAAAAGTCTGTTTGATTCAATTAGAACGGGAAAATGCATGAACATGATGCGAAATGTGCAGATGGTTTACAGAACACAGACGGAAAACACAGTTCTCACGCTGAGCCAACAGATCAGGCTGCGAGTCTACAGTGACGTGCAGTCAGGGTAGGCAAGTGAGGCCAGGCCTCACTTGTCATCATAGAAAGAAAGAAAATATATAATGATGATAACATAATATAAATTGTGATTCACAATTGATGATTAATTTCATCAACTTTGATCATATTTTCTTCAAAATCGCAGAATTTTTGCTATTTTCCATGTAAATCCTGGCGCTTGATAGCAAAGCCGGTGAGGCCGCAGCGAGCTTGGCCTCCCCTGGGATTGCCCAACCCCATGTTAACTGCGCTGGCTTCCATTCTGTGAATGCATCTTCCTGTCTCTAGATCATAAATTCAATTGTTCAAACAGTTATGAACTGATTTTCCACAATTCAATATATGTGGATTACGAATTGTGTTTTGGTGATCATACTGTGTGCAGGTAGCATGTTTTCGTGCTGCTGGGCGATCATAAACGGCACAGAACTGGTTGTAGGTGAGGCCGGCGGTTCCTTGGCCGCTAGGCAGGGGGCGCTCAAGGAGAACCGCTCGTGATCCCAAAACTGTAAAGTGACAGCAAGTTATGGATGTATTATTGGCGAGTTATGCTAATCAAGTAAAGCACTAAAAAGACTCAAAACATACAGCTGGAACAGGACTGATCAAGGAAGGCTTTCCTCCCTGGCAGTGAGCTCCACTGAGACTGAGAGACTTTTAAAACTGAAGAAGATAACGAGAACTTTTACCGGAAAATGATGATATTTTTGTGCAGAAAGAGCGCGGCATGGACTTAAATTATAAGTAGAGGTAAGAAAGCGATAATTATTCATGTTTTGTTGTTGTAATGAAATGTGTGTAAGGTGGGTTGTAGTTTTTGAATGTGTTACAAATGTAGAAATCCATCATAACTCAAACTGTTACCAATCAAATGACAAATAATTTATTATTTTTTCATCGAAGAATCAATATTTTTTCCATGTCTCTTGGTGAATTTATTTGGCTCAATCAGTCTCCTTCAGCACTTTGCAATGAGTCTACTCTGTAGAGTGTATATATTTATAAATCTGACTTTGATGACGTCAGTGCCTCACCAGCTATGAACCCTACTGCACGTCACTGCAAGTCTATTATGTTGAATCAGAAGTTGTCTCTTTTCTGACCAAACATTCAAATTAACTTGAGAGTCTGAGGCCCAATTGTCTTACAGGTAACCATTTATTACTGGTGAAATTGTTTTAACATACAAGCTTGTAATGTGATTGCTAATCTTATTGTAATAGTAAGAATCATTGCTTTGAGAACTTTTTAACTGTTAACTGAAATCATTTTGTGATATTAGTGCTGTGTTTTTGCTACAAAGATAAAAAAAAAAAACTGAGAATATCTTTCAAGATGACTAATTCCTTTTTTGTCAGGGCTTTTACTTTGATAGGTTTTCCAAATTATTTGGAGATGTGGAAGTAAGTCTGTTGAAGGACTTACAGCTTGATGAGCCGGGAAAACCAAAAACCCATGTGGAGGCAATATAAGCACTACTTGGTAATTATGTGTGACAAATGTGTCATTTTAGCACAGAAACCAATGGGAAACATTCAGAATCTGTGTGGCGGTAGCATACAGATCCACACACGTGCTTCCAAACATACATCAGTCATACATCGTGTTACAGTCGGTCAGGCTGCACAGGTGCACTCAGCCTGGAAGGTCTTTAGGTCACACAAAAACATCCTTCACAGAGAAACTCATTCACATAAATCTTACTCACAGCTAACCTTGTTATGTTTGCATTGAGCTGCAAGAGCCACTGACTCACACCCACGCTTTGCTTAGTGCTCCATCACATTTACTTTCATCATTCACAAACAGGTGCGAACTGCGTTGAGAAGCCGTCTAGATAAGTATGGAAGTTTTATGAATAAACAGCAGGAAATAAAACACTCCCAACCAGACAAGTTTTATACATCTACACTGAGTAGTACAGAGAGCAAGAATTGCTGCATTTCAATTAAAAAAACGAATGAATATTTGCTTAACTTTTATAAACAATTACAATTTTTAAGAAACTACTAAATACAAATAAACTAAATGCTGTGTCCACAATTATATAAATGTATCAGTAATTTAAAAAAAATCTCTTTTTCAGCTTTTTTTTCAGGGGTTACCACAGCAAGTAATTTGATTCCATCTAACCCCATCTACTGCATCTTCTAGTGATTAAAAAATAAATGGTTAAATGTGAAATTCTTTATATTATTTCAGAAATTATTAAATGCTTTGTATGCTTTGTCTACAAAAATTCAATATTAAAATGATATTAAAATGATTGAAGCTGTTACTGTGGGTCAACATTTGATTGGTTAATATGTGCACCAAGCCCACCTCAGACCAACCATCTTGACTGGAGCAGTCTTAGCCCCGCCCACTGACTGATGGGTAAGTCTGATGGACACAAAAAATGTATATGCTGCCAGCAGGGTGGACAACTGTCCTTTGAAAAAAGGAACTGAATCATATTTAAAAATGAAGAAAATGTCTTATTAAATTCAGGTTTGAGTCAAATGTTTAAAAAAAATAATCTGACACACAGAAGAAATGACAAAAAAGATGAATTGCGTCAGTGGGGTGGAAGTAGAGCTGGGTGATAAATCGATGTAATTGATTAATTCGAATTTACAATTTATTAAGATTAAATTGCTTGAAAATCTGAGTTTTATTTGCATGCAATGCTGAATATATGTTTAGGAAAATATATTGTCAAAGATATTGTAAAGAGAAAACTTTTTATCATAATTAGAGGCACTTTAATTTATCCATTTACTTTTTTTTTTTCAAAGTTAGTTTGAATTTACACAAGTGAAGTGAGGGCTGTTCTTTGCTGATTGTGTAATACCACTAGCATACAACTAATAAACATTTAATTATGCAATGGCAGGGCCGTCATCTTGTTTTACAAGGATGTTTCACAGCTTGTATTTAGTTGTATTTCATCAGGTCAACTCCCAGACGAAATTCTTGAAATAAAAGCAAGTTTTTCAAATAATTTCTATAATTTCTTTTTGTGAAACATAAAAAGGGGAATGGGGGATATTGATTAATCGGATTTTGTATAATAAAATCAGAGATTTTATCTTTTAAGCCATATTGCCCAGCATTAGGTGGAAGATAAAGCCTGGCCAAGAAGTGTCCCTGATTTATTTTACAAGGTGTTGGCAACCCTAGCTGTCAGAGTAATGCAAAACAGCACACTTGTGTGAAACCTGAACAACACAGAATGACTGAAGCTGCTTGTTTACCTCTGGTTATCAATAAGGAAGCCTAAAAGATCCTTCTGCACCTTGTGAACTCTATTAGAATCCCTGTTTGATTTAAACATAATCTGAGATTTAAGTGAAGGAAGACGATTATCAAAGGTCTTCTTGTGATAAGATTTTATTTCTCACTGTGCAGCAGTAAGCAGTAAGATATTGATGAAGTTGGCCAAAACGGCATGCATTCAAAAATGAACAGCACCATCTAGAGGACAGTGGCTGCCACAGCATGTGTCTATTTTTTTTTCTAAGCCACACTTTTGAGAAATACAGAGGCAAGACAGCAATCCGGTTGTTAAATATTTAATGAAAAACAATATAAGCTGTCTTCATGGCAACAATAACGAATGTGGGGGGAGGTGTGCTGCTTTTGGGCGACAGGTGAGGGATTAGTCTCATAGTTACCTTTCCCGTTAGACGGAGAGGAGCAGTCCTCTTCTGTGACATCATTTCCCTGCAGCAAGCAGAAAGCAAAGCTCTGTAAAACCTGAAACTGAAAATGAGTTAAAACGACACGGCTTGTGTGTGAGTTGGTTACAATAACCTCTGAATCCTGCTCTTCTACAGCCGAGTAATTGTGTCCCTTTGGCTCCCTAGAGAACTCCTGAAAACGGGATCCAAACAGGGGGAAAGTCTTATGATTGTTTGAAATGAACAGGATCATCCTGTAGCCATTTTTATCCTCCGTTCCACCCTACGCCCTCACCCCGTCCTGGTGGGATGCAGCTCGGCTCTCTGTGGGAGCGTCTCGGTCCTCCTCGCCGTCCACGTCTCCCACCTCTTCGGCCCCCGTGGGCTCTCCTTCGGCCCCGGCCAGGTAGGACCCCGACATGGAGGACATGGTGTCGGCGCTGATGTGAGAGTGCTGCGAGTGGGACGAGGCCATGGACATCACTGACTGGGCCAAGCTGCTGCTCACCGGGTCTGATGGACAGAGGGAGACGCATGTTTATGATTTTCTGTTGGATATCCAGTGGATGTTTCATCTAACTGGGACAAAAATGAGAAGCTGATCCTCCTTTCAACAACAGACACAAAAAAGTCTCTTGAAGAAATTAAGAAAGCCTTTAATTTCTCTGCTCCATCGCATGTTCAAAGCTCTGGATATTGTTTTAACACATAACACTTCTTTAAATTTCTCCAAACCAGTCTGCTGTGTATGGAGGTTTTGTCCCTTTCAACCCTCCATAGCTGTGTTCCTTGGTCTTCATGATGCTGTTTGTTCAATAATGTTCTCAAGCAAAACTTTACAGTCTACGGAGAACAACTGGATTTATACTGAGATGAAATGACCGGTGGAGGCAGTGTACTAATTTGGTGACTTCTGAACAATGGCAGAATGCCAGTAGGGGGCGCTCTCGTGCCACCCCTGTCAAAATTGCAGGGAAAAAAGGTAGAGCAGTAAACATAAATTACAAAATAAAACGTAATTATTACATCTGTTCTGTCATGGCGTTTTATTTTTCACCATTCCCATTCTGTTATGGCTTTATTTGGAGTTCTTTCCTGTGTAACTTAATTGTTCTAATTGTCAGAGACGCTACATACATTAATGTGTATCTTTGTAACCGTTAGGCTTTCCCGTGACTTCATGCTGGTCTCTAATTGGTTACTTGAAGTTTTTCTTCATGGCCCAGCTCTCTGTGTTTGTGGCCAAGTCAGCCTTTTTGTGTCATTCTTCATGGAATCAGATTATTTCATGAAAGCTGTCAACCAAAGTCACACCCCTGGCTGCTCAGATATGCAGCAGCAAATGTAACTTAAACATACGGACGCAAACAGAAGAGTCAGATACCAAAAACAAAAAGACAGGCAAGGATCCTGCAGCGAAAGAAAAATCATTCATTTATTTACAAAAATAGTAATTTCACTGGTACTTGGACCAGACTTATAAAACCATCCAGCAAGTGACCGCGGGTGGATTTATGTTCAAGTAGAGCTAATTGTTGTGGTGATCTTCGACCTCTAGTGCCATGTCAGTCATAACATCTGCCACAGAACCAGATCTGAATCTTAAATACAGTCATGGGGGAAAATCTGGTAAACCACATGATTCAGCAGCCTGTAAAACTAGCTTTGGCAAATGACAGCTTAAACCAGTCCTTTTCTGTCTTCATCACGTCGTTATGGAGGAATTTTGAGCCACTGGGGTTTGCCTCTGGGCTGCAGCTCAGAGAACATATCAGCTTTTATTAGACATGCACTCACATACACTGTGTAATGTGTTTTCTGCAACATTGCTCCAGGTCATTGAGGTCTGTGGCATTCGTTCACAGCTAGGTATCTTCAAGTCCTCAGCATTTAGTTACGGTAAGCCCTGAATCCTTTCAGGACCTGAATTCTTCTCCTTTTTTTAGCAACTCTGTCCCAGCGTTTCCGCTGTCTTTGGGATTGCTCTCTTGTTGAGGACCCAACATCAGATCTTGGACAGACGGCTTCACATTAAACACTAGAATATGTTTGTACTCATGTTCGATTCAATTACTAAAGGTTTTGTGGCTGCAAAACTGGGCCAAACCATCAAATCTCCACAACCATGCTTGACAGTCAGCCTGAAGCATTGCTAAGCTGTGGTTTTGGTTTTCTCTAAACATGTCACTGTGCAATATGGACTAATATATCTCCTTTGATCTCATCTGTACAGTGAACTTTGTGCCAGATGATGCCATATTCTCTTTGGAGAGAAAACAGACTTTTTGATAACTTGTTGGAATTTTGAGCTCTGAGAAGACTTGCAACTGTTCTACATGTTTTCCAAAACATAAGAATATTTTTCAGTGTAGAATGACCAACTTCGAATAGATTATGAAATGGCCCTTCCCAGATTGATGGGTAGCAACAATTGCTTCTTTGGGATAATTGCAGGTGTCTTTTCACCTCAGTATTGTGTTAACACAAATACCAGGGCTGCAAAATATTAAAACTGGAGCTTTTATAGGACCAGTCACACTTTCTGATGATCCGTTAAAGAAGTGCATTTGATTACAAGAGCCTGGCGGCAAGTTTTCCTCTTAAATCCTTTACCATCACCAATGATGTAGCCAGTCTTTCCCATTGCTGAATTTGGCACATTTACAAAAATCTCTCTAAAGCTTATTGGATAGAAAATAAATAAGCATGCCTTCGACATGCCAAAGACAGCTTTTTATATACCAACAAAGAGCCTATAGAATGTGGATTTTTCTGATGCACAACAACTGATTAGTGTTATAATTCACTGAAGTTAATAGTTTCAAGTCTTTCTATTTGATGATGCAACCTATGTTCAGGTTTAAAAAGTGGGAGGCTCGAGTTCCATCTCTGTATCTTTGTACCTTCAGGGGAGGTGATGGTGGAGGACAGAGGGGTACCGGTGCAGGGTGACTGATCGATGGCTCCGGACGAGGACAGGGTCAAGTTCTCGCTGTCTGGAGTCACCCCGCTCTGGAAGACATGGCAGTGAGCTTATAGAGGTACATCTCAACAAATCAGAACATCGAGGAATAGGAAAAAATTGTCTCACTCATTTTGGAAAGTGAAACTCATTTTAAATAGATTCGGTACACAGAGTGAGATATTTCAAGCCTTTATATCTTGAACTAATGATGATTATGGCATACAAGATGTCAGTGTATCAGAAAATTTGAATATTGCATACAATTGATTAAAAGCATTTCAATATATAATTATGTTATATAAAGAGCATAATATGGCCTACACAACCACGGGGAAGACTGCTAACTTGATAGATGTCCAGAGGTCAGTCATTGACACCCTCCACAAGGAGGGTCAGGCTCAAAAGGTCATTGGTGAATAAGCTAGTTGTTCACAGAGTGCTGTATCCAAGCATAGTCATAGAAAGTTGGGTTGAAGGAAAACGTGTGGTAGGATAACTGCAGCCTTGAAAGGATTGTCAGGCAAAATCCAGTCAATTTGGGGGAGAATTACAATGGCTGGACTGAGGCTGGAGAGAGGGCATCAGGAGCCACTACACACAGATACACACCCTACACATGGGCAACAAATGTCGCATTTCTTTCGTTAAGCCACTCCTGAACAAGAGACGACGTCACAATCATCAACAATTGGACTGTTGCTCAATGGTCCAAATCCTTTCTTTAGATGCAAGTAAAGTTTACATTTCATTTGGAAATCAAGGTCCCAGAGTCTGGAAGAAGAGAGAAGAGGCACAGAGCCCAGGTTGCTGTAAGTCCAGTGTAAGGTTTCCACAGTCAGTGATGGTTTGGGGCGCCATGTCATCTGCTGGTGTTTGTCCACGCCGTTTTCTTAAGTTTACAGTCAAATCAGCCATCTTTCAGGAAGTTCTAGAGTTCTAGAGCTTCCTTCTGCTGACAAACTCAAGGGTGCTGATTTCAGGTCTTGATACTTGCCAACAGTGCCAAAAGATAATAAAAGCTGGTTGAAAGACCATGGTGTTCCTGTGCTTGACTGGCCAGAAAACTGAACCTGAACCTCGTATAGAATCTATGGAATATTGTCAAGAGGACGATGGGAGACGCCGGATCAGGATGTCATCAAAGCAACCTGGACTTCATGACTTTATAAGATTGGAGAAGGTCCCTGTCCTGTGGAAGACCTCCTGTCTGACTCCGGTTCCTAAAACGACACATTCTAGGGAACCAACCCATTTGAAACCAGTCGCCTTGACCTCCCACCTGATGAACATTATGGAGAGGCTCCTCCTTACTCACTCACCTCCGCACTGTGGTGAGCCCCACTTTAGACCCACTGCAGTTTGCTTACAGGCCTAATGTCAGAGTAGAGGTTGCTACCATCTACCTGCTGCAGCAGGCGCTGAGAGCAACATGCTTTTTGACTTCTCGAGCTCTTTCAATACCATCACACCGGAGCTGCTAGATGGTAAGTTGGTAGATGTGGGAGTGGATGGTCATCATCTACTACCTCACTGACTGGCCACAGTACATGCAGCTGCGTAGCTGTGAGTTGTAGGTGCTAGTGTGCAGCACTGGGGCCCCGTAAGGTACTGTTCTGTCACCATTTCCCTTCAGGCGAACACAGCGAACTTTACCTACAACATGGACAGCTGTCAACTTCAGACGTTCTCTGACGAATCAGTTATTGTGGGCTGTGTGTCTGAGGGGAAGGAGTTAGAGTATCGGTCGGCCATTGTGAACTTCATTGACTGGTTTGAGCACAACTACATGTGCCTGAACACCAGCTAGACGAAGGCAATGGGGATCGATGTTAGGAGAAGGACACTACCTCACCTACCAGTTAACATTCAGGGGGTGGACATTGAGTCAGTGGACAGTTTTAAGTACCTGGGTGTGCACCTCAACAGTAAGCTGGACTGGTCCCAACATACTGATGCCCTGTATATGAAGGGCCAGAGTCGCCGCCATCTTCTGAGGATGGATGTTAGCCAGACTGACATCCATCATGGACAACACCACTCACCCACTGCACTGGATTGTAGAGGAGCTTAGCAGCTCCTTTGGTGGCCGACTGAGGCTCCCTCTGGGCAGGAAGGAGCTACCATAGGTCCTCCATTCCCACTGCTGTTAGATTGTTCAATTCTACGTTATAACAACTTGTTGCTAGGTATGCAATGTTTTTATACCTACACTGATTACCATTCTAGCCTAGCATAGTTAACTCATGTACATATGCATGGACATGTGTATGTCTGTGTAAATATATATATATATATATATATATATATATATATATATATATATATATATATATATATATATATATATATATATATATATATATATATATATATGTGTGTGTGTGTGTGTGTGTGTGCGTCTGCATATACATATTCATTTGTTTGTATTTGCTGATTTGTTTGATCTTATCTATATATCTCTACTTCTTTCTTAAACTTTAGATCTCTTAACTATCCTATAAGAGCTGATGTAACGGATGAATGTCTCTATTGTGAGATCAGTAAAGTCCTATCTTGTACCTATTACACCTCAGCAGAACCACAGGCTGACAGCCTCCATGCCACACTACATTGATGCAGTAATTCATGCAAAAACAGACCAAACTAAGTATTGAGTGCAAATAAATGAACATACCTTTTAGAAGCCTTACATTTCTGTTTAAAATATCCTTATTGCTTATCCTATGGCTCTTATGTAAAGTTCAAAATTACAAGAGGAAAAGGCTTGAAATATTTCACACTGTGTAATGAATCTTTATAATGAGCTAATATTAAAGCACACAAAAACAAAAGTGCACACTCATGTTGCCCACACATAATGCATCTTTATGAAAACACACAGGCACACACCTCCTGCTGGTCGACAACCAGTTTGGGACGACATGCATCTGATTCACTGCAAGACTTCTCGTCCTCTTCTTCAGGGAGCACAGAGGAATTCTGGGAAAGGGATCTGAAATAAACAAAGATTCTCAATATTTTCTTTTCATTACACAAAATACCTAAATTCATGCTTCAGATGTTCTTTTTTGTACTCTGCAGCATTTATTTTCCTGGATTTTGAGTTTCTTCATTTGTTTTAAGAAAGAAAGAAGGACCAAAGGGAGGAATGGAGCTAGGATACAAGGAATGAAGGGCATGAGGAAGAAAGGAAGAAAGGAAGGAAAGAAAGGCAGGAAGAATGACACAAATGTGACGCTAAAAATTTAAACACAAGGCAACATCGACGGCATCCTCTTACAAATTTGATGTTATCGACCTGAATTAAGATCAGAAGCAGAACAAAACTGACAGGCAGACTCACTTTGAATTACTCTTTTTCAGTTTTAATCCCTGACTGGAGTTGGACTGGTCGAGAGGCGAGAAGGATCGGGCTGGCACCGGGTGGGGCTCACTGCTATACGGCGGCAGCACCCCGGAGACGTGGCTGGGACCGGAATGAAGGGGAGGAGGGTCCACCGAGGAGGTGTTCAGAGGCCCGTTAAGGGCCTCCAGCAGAGACACGGCCTCGTAACCAGGTGGGATGTGCTCGGACGCCTGCTGCAAGAAGGCAATACCAGAAAAATAAGCTTAAAGTGAAGCATAAGGATTTTTTTTTTCTCAGCTGTGCCTCACCGAGTGTTCCTCCGAGTCCGACGTCTGGGAGGTGATGACTGGGTTAAAGCTGGTGGGTGACAGAGGGCTGAGTTTCTTCCTCATTGCTCGAATTTGCAGCAGAGCTCTAAATGCTGTCGGGAAAAACAGCAATACAACAATAATGTCGCAAAGCACATACACACACCTCGAATGTAACAGAACTGTGTTTTTAGCAGGTCAGTTCGTATAGCCTCAAAGGACCACAGTGCTTTCTGATTAAATTCTGAAAAATAAGTCCTTCAGGCACATAATCATCTGATCTAATTGAAATAAAAACTGAACTCTTGGGCAACAGTTGTAAACAACAGGTGCAGGAGCGCCTCATTAAAACCAACCCGTGCAGTAATAATGGTAATGATCGCGTCGTTCTGCGGGGACTACTGAATTAAAAAAGGGTGAAAAAATATCCAGGTCAGAGATAACAAAAATATTAATAGGATCTGAAGTTTGATAAAGTTTCTGCTTCAGCAAAATGATGACCTAAATCTGAGCAGACATAGAAAACTTTTACTTTTGAATACTTTTAGATGCAGCTTTGCCTCAACAAACCTGTATCAATTATCTGATCCTTAGCAGAACGTTGTAGGACTTCACTTGGATCTAAAACTCACCAGATCCAAGTCTAAAAATTTCATTTTAAATAGGATCCCAACAGGCAACTGTACACACACTAAAAAAATTAAGTGGAACTAGTTAACCTCAGAAGTCACGTAATTATTATTTAATCTACAAAACACAGCTGTTCTGTGAAGGCTACAGAGAACATTAGAGAAGATTCAGGTCCCCCTAAACTGATGAAGAGAGCTTTAGACAGAGAAGCAGCCAAGAGACCAGGGGTAACTCTGGAGGAGCTGCAGAGATCCACAGTTTGCAACAAAGAGGAACTTAATTATATCAAAGAACATCTTTTATTTATCTCTGATACTCGGAGAAAAAAACTGTATGTAACTCAACAGCCCCTCATTTTCCACCATAATACCCTGGAGATTTCCCTAGTCAATTATTGTTTTCTTGATATGTCTAAAAAAAATGTTTTATTCAGTATAGATAAAATAAATTGTAATGTAATAAATGAATGAAAAGGAGTAGGAAGAATAAAAATCTGATACAATTTAGCTCTGCTCCAAAAAATATTTGTTTAGTAAAACATAATAAATTAAATATGGGCCAACCAAACATATAGCCTCGTGAGACCATCCTGATCTCGCGAGCTTATAAGGTTTCACTCGCAGATCAGTCTGGCTACTCTCCGTTAAAGAAAATTTGGAGCCGTTCACCAAACGAACGTCCAATCAGCGTTGGCTTTGAGGCGGGTTGAGGTGTGACGCAACGACAAGCGCGACAGTTCAGTCTAAAGAACATGGCGGCTTCAGCCGATGAAACTAGCGTTAGCGTGGCTATCGAGCAAGTTTTATCGGAATTACAGAGTATTTCTTTGCTGAGCTAACGAGCCTTTACCTGCAGCAGCAAGAGTAGCTTGGCTTGTGGTTGTGCTTTCGTCGTCGCGAAGCATGTTGACGAGTACGTCATATGCTTCGTTGATCTGATTGGTTTATTTGGACCGTCTATCACCAACATAGGCCAATCAGCTAGCCAGTATTTTCGCCCCTTCCCAAAATTACTTCAACGGAAGGTTTCCAGATGGATATGCGGAGCAAATCCATCTGGCGGAGTCAGGTAACCAAACATAAACATTCAAGCAAAAAATAATGAAGGAAAATATAATCTTTCATAATAATACTGGCCTCCACTAATTCACTATATTTCATTATATCTTGACAGCATAATATTTCTGATACATTTCCTAAAAAAATAAAATTGATCTGCTCTCCTTGATTTGCTTAGACAGATCATTAGACAGATTAATCACCTTAACAGAAACGTTTCATCAGACTAGTTTTTTTATCTCCAATTCTCTAAAATTATAAACACAATTTCTATTAATCCATAGTATTTGCAAATCTACTGGTAATACAGTATGTTATTATCTATTTTAAAATTCTAGCTCTGTCTGGACTGCAGTACAAAGATCATTTTAAAGCAAGAAGGTTTGATTTAGAATGTGAGGATTAATTTTGCCATTTGAAATTACTTTTGGACACAGCATTTAGCGAGGTAAAACTTACGCAGCCTGCAGATAGGACAGCAGTTGGCCTGGTAGCGCAACGTGTCTGCGCAGGCGTTGCAGAGACACAAGTGTCTGCACGGGAGGATGAGGGTGTCTCGCACGTCCGACAAGCACACTACGCACTCGGCGCTGTTGTCGCTGATCTCGTCGTCAGCCACCTGGAGAGGAAGGAAAAGAGAAACGTTTCAAAGAGCCCACCTACCAAAGCAGACAGCTGTACGCCGATGTGTTTCATTTTTCTTTTCTTCCTGTCATTTCAGATAAAATACGGCTTAAACTCTTCTGTTTTTTATTTCTACCTTTGATTCCTGACTGTTGTATTTGTTCTCGATCCCATAGATCTCCTGCAGCAGGTAGCTAACTCCGTCCACCTGGGAAAAGGAACACAAAGGCGAAAAAAGTCAGACAGTCTCAGGGGTCAGCCATTAATATTCCACAGGAAATCGCTTTTTTATTATTATTAAAAATGTAACACAATAAGAGGAAGGAAGGGAGGAGGAAAGAAAACAGCTATATTCACCACTTGCTTCTGCTTCAGAGGTTTTACACAGTAACTCCCATCCATGTGCTGCAAAACAGATGACGTACACATTATAGAGATTGTTGCGTTCATTTAAGAATTTGTTGCGCTTACATAAAAAAGTAAAACAAAAAGCCTATTTTTAGCTCCGGGAGAATCATATTCCTGACTCGTAAAACAACCCAGCTTTACCTTTTCAAATGTAGCCAGTAGGATGTGAGAGTGGCCCAAATGTTCTGCAAAGATAAAACACACCGGCTCACCTCAGCTTAAAATCCTGCAGCAGCACTTTCACGCGGTCCAGCCTTGATACGGCATCTTACCTTCCCCCTCGTCTACCACAGCCTGCACCACCATGGGGAAGATTTCCTTGTCCATATCAAACAGCAGCTGAGGAGAGAGACGCAGCGTTTGGTATTCTGCACAGGCTGCCTTCCCACTCTAGCAGAATCACACGGGCCAGTTTTCAGCACTCGGCGGCTTACCTCGTCATCCGCCCATTCGCTGAGGTTGACGGTGTGCGAGGGCAGACAGAACTGCTGGCAAACTCCTCTCTTAAAATGCACCGTCTCTGACTGCAGCGAGCTGTCCTGTGGCAGGTAACTGCAGGGATCAAAAAGAGAGGGACCACCAGGTCAGCAATCTCGGCAGAAGCAGGACAAACAGATCGCTTCTGCACGCTGAGGCTGGTATATGAGCCATCCGGTTGTATGAATGTCCCACTAACTGCATAAATTAATTCCCTTCGAAGGAAGCAAAGTTGCATTTAAAGGATTTTACTTCTCGCGTATATGTCAAGAGGAGATTAGGAAACACCCGCCTACATTTGGACTAAAATCAAAGTCGGCTGTTTTAGCAAAATATGCAAACACCTACACTCAGAGCTAGAAATACCTTCTTAAGCAATGCAAGACTTGGTTGGCAGAACATGCACGAATATGAAAATCTAAAGCTGGCAACTGCCTCGGAGCCTTCTGTCGGTGCTAAACTAAAAGGATGTTTCACAATTTTTTTATGAGTATGTACTCCATTTGAACCTTTCTAGCTCGAACCAAAAATAAATGGACAGCTTCAGTCTAATTTGGATAATTCTATTCTAAACAAAGCTTATGATTACTTATAGCTTTTATTATTAATTGTGAAAACAACCTATAAATGCTTTTGAGGCATAAGGATTACCTTAGAATTAGACAGTCATAAAAGCTTCAATATATAGATGAGTAAAACCTGGACTGGAGAATTGTAAACTGAAAACAGATCTAAAAGTCAGTTTTAAGTGTATTGTTTTGTGAGCTGGATGCATCATTCCCCTCCAAGAGAGAAACAAACAGAGACCTGTTTGTCTGTCGTGTTTTTCAGCTGAAATCATGAAGTCAAAGTTATTTAATAGGATGCCTGAAACGTTACACCATATTGTAGCCAGTTTTCAGAGGAAAAGCTGATGATTACCACAAGCTGTATTTTGTTTTTTAAACAATGTCAGTGAAAAATTAAGCCTTGAGCCAGCAAACTATGATAAAGTCACTTTACAAATGTAGAGTGGATAGTTCTGCCAGAGAACTGCACTTTGTTCTTGAGTCATGTGTTTATAAGCAGAGCAATTCAGAACAAAATGACACATTTTCCCACTGATGTTAAGTCAGACTAAAACTTTCTTACTTTAGGTCAGCTATGATTATAAAACCTTTCTTCTATGTGATAAATAAAATAAGAATGAGAGACATCATTTTTGTTTCTTTAAATTCATAAGCTGACATATCATGAGATCAGTTTGCTCCTGAACGATTTGTGAAAACCTTGATGATGATGTCATGGCTTTGTTAGCTTCTGACGGATTAATTCCTGTTCCAACACCTGATATAGGGGCACCAATCAAACAATTATACTTGAAGAAACAGAATCTCCAGCCATCATGCTGCTTAGGAAAGAGACGGGTCATGTGTCCCGGAGATTAACTTGTTTTTGTGTGACATGTGCATAACAACCACAGGACAAAAGGTAGAGGTATAGTAGACGCTGACTAAAGCTGATAAGAGAGCGTCATTATCCGCAAAGCAACGATTCCTCCACCAACACGGGCTGAAAGGCCACTCAGTGAGGAAGAAGCCATTACTCTAAAAGTCACATAAAAAGACGGATTACAGTTTGCAAATGAACATAGAGACAACAAACTTAAATGTTTGAGTCCTCTGATCTCTCGGAACTAAAATTCAAGTATATATGACCATATTGACCACTATTTTGAGGAAAAATGTTAAGCTTGCAAACCAGAAACAATTATCCCAGCTGTGAGGAGCGGGACTGGCAGCATTAAGGGGTTGTGCTTCACAAAATACATAGCTTCATAAGGAAAGAACATTGAGTGGAAACTTTGAAGCAACATCTCAAGATTTCAGCCAGGAAGTAAAACCTGGACACCAATGGGTCTTCCAAATGAAAAATTATCCTATTCATGTCACTAAATTAATTAACAAGTGGCTTGAAGACAACAAAGTCACTGTTTTGGACCGGCTCTGATCTCAGTCCCATAGAGAGAAAGGTGTGTCTGAGCAAGGCAGTCGGCAAGCCTGACTCAGTTGCACCAGTTCAGTTGGGAGGAATGGGCCAAATTTTGAGCAAACTATTATGTATTATGTATGTAAACTAAAATGTAGGTAAACCTTACAATTTTAGAAAAGCTTTTAAAACTTAAAATAAAAAATATATTGTTCCAGCAATCCTAACCAAATCAGGAAAAAAATTAATCTGATTTATTGTCAGCGAGGGAAAAACAGTTAAAAAGGTTGTCTGTTTATACAGTTTATGTGAATATCTGGTTTAAACCGCAGCTGCTCTTTCTTTACTTTTTCTATTAGACTCCTCGTGCAAATGCACCGAGACAGACTGCAGATTTTTAACTGTCATCTAAGGAAATAAAACTAATCATCTTTACTGTAACTCCACTCAGGAATGCAGGCCTGTTTTACTGCATTGTCAGCTATAATCAGCTCTACTAAAACACGCAGGGGTACTTACACTGGCACTCCGTTGTGAAACTCCTCTATGGCCTGGTAGTAAATGGTGATGGCAACCTGCGTGTCTGCGTCAAAGGTGAACTCTACGTTGTAGCACGCCCTGTTCTTCCCAGCCACCTCGTCGCCTGGCAACTTTAGGTCCTCACTACACCTGGACAATGGTGAAAAAAGTGTAAAAAAAATAAAATAATAATAATAATGATAATGATAATAGAAATGTGCATTCACTGATGTCAAGAGCACTGTCAGTAAGAAGTACTTACTTCAGCTCAAATCACACGAATCCCAATAAAATGCATTCAAGTTTGTGGTTGTTAGAAAATGTTAAAAAGTTCAAATGGTGCGAATACTTTGCAAAGCACTGGAATTTCACTTGCAATATATAGTCATGTAAAAACATAAAACAATCCATTGAGATGCTGAACAACACTTCTTTTTTTAATTCCTTATATTTATCTTGTGAATTCTCTTCATTATAAAGTTTCTGTTTTAAAGGAAGACAAACAGCTTGTGTTTACCTCTGACCTCTGAGTATGTGACAACAATATCTGATCTACTGTTAAAAAAAATACATCTCAGCATTACAAAAAAAAAAACCATGAATGATTCACCACAACCTCTAAAAATAGCTGTTTTAGGTTGTGATTGAAAAACAGCCTGGTTGACCAAACCCTGTACAAGTTTTTTAAATGACATGTTGTGTCCCTTAGAAAGACGTGTGTACCTTACGAGCCGCAGCGTGTCCTTTCGAATGTTTATAAGGCTTCGTAGCGTCTTTACTGGTTCCTGAGGCGGAGGAGCTGCATACGGGAACTGGACACAAAACAGAAAACAAATTTTAGATGTAAAATACATGTTATGGGACAGAGGAGGGTGAAGACTTTGTTTTCCCTTAAACCAACCCAGCATTCTTTTTGTTGACCGCAGCAAATTTAGGGTTGCACAATGACCTCGACGGATCCCGATAACCTTAACGCAAAAGGGCTTTGGGTTGTCAGCACGGATCCAGCTGGTGCTGACAAGTGCTAAGCCAGGGCAAAGAAAATCTGCTAACACTGAGGCTTTTCAGGGACAGAGTTTTGTTTTTTCCACTTCGGTACACAACGGGACCAAAGTAAAGAAAAACATTCCAGGGTCAAACAGAGTCTCAGTACTTCAAGTTGCTAACAGGACTAAGTGGGTGAATGTAAAACACCTTTTCCAACAGGCTCACTCAACTGGTTTTAACTATTAACAAAAAGCAAAACTGGTCTAAATACTATGATAAGGTGTTTGTGTAAATATTTAATAGTCTCGCTCTCATTCAGAATTTTTACCTTCTAGTTCATGAAAACACTGCAAAAGTTAGACATTTGCTGAGTCTTACTAGTTACAATCTTTACCAACAAGTGTCACTTTGTTCAAATAGTGGGGGCAGAGTCCAACCAGTAAGCCAAAGCAGGCCTTTTGAGGCCCTGGTAGACAACTACACCGCATAAGGAAATGTCTAGGTCACACTAGTTAACTAGTAGGCCTGAAAACCTGCATCAGTTAACTAGTCAAATGTTTATACTCTCACGTGTTCAATGGTGTATTTACAGAATGTCAATTATTGAACTAATATGGTTAAAAGAGCTTGTTAGTTTACTAAAAGCTAACTTTGGTCTACATGAAAACCAGAAAACCCTAAAATATGTACCAATTACCTTGTTGACACTTTAGCTGCACTAGCAAGTTCCTACACAATAGTTTCTGTATCCTATACTTTTCCAGATTACTAGATGCCCTGGTGAGGCTGGCTGGCTACAGTACTCTGATTAGATGTATGTCTCGTGTGGACAATATGACAAGTCTAAAAATACATATTTATTGAGATTTAGAATACTTTCAGAAACTTGTAAAGACTGTGCAAGATCACCAACTAGTGAACTGTTATGGCCAGAGAGCTTTAACTAATGTGGTTTTCAGGCTCTGCTAAGTAACTAGTTGTATCTTTAGATTGCCCTAACCACAGTAGTGCACATATTTAAAGGTCTCTAATTAAGTCAGTTGGTCAATATGTTGGTGGTTTTAATGCCAACCAGTTAACCAAAGGACAAAAATGTCTACTAGTTGGGACTTTTATAGTCTTAGTAGGATTTATGCCCCTACTAGGGGGACGAAATGCACAAGGTGGGCAAAAAGTAATATTGTGTTCTTTAACTAGGGCAGCAAAAATACTGAATAAGCTAATTTCATACTACAGTAGCACCAAGTAGTCACAAAATATTAAGTAAAATCTATGGCCAAGTACATCAAATATTAACTCAAATGGCTTGCCATAAAACTAACCTTTAAACCGGACTTGGGTCTCTGGTTTATTTCCAACAAACTGTTTCACTGCGTGCCTGAAGCTAAAAGCTGCTGAATGAGCGTAAGAGGAGAGCTGGGGTGATGTGAGGATCTCAGGAGAAGAAACGTGCAGGATGTGGTTGGGATACCTCGACAGTACAACCCCTCATCTGAGCTCCTGTGTGTTTAAGGGTGTTTGTGTGGCTGTGAATAACACCATATTCAGCACTATTACACATCTGGGCTCAGCAGGAGTCATGCCTGCAAACCACACAAACAAACACACACATGGAGCTGGAGCTGAAACGGGCCATTCACTGAAAGCTCACTAGCAACACTGTACGTCAAACAGCCCACTTACACAACCACCTACAGTTCAGTGAAAAGGTTTTTGACCTTTTACAGATTCCTTCTGTTTTTGCTTTTTCTAATTCTAATTTCTGACAAAATGATTTAAAGAAATGTCGCATTCAACGTACATCACTAAACCTATTAATGGTGGGAAACATAAAAATAACTTTAATGGCAATAAAATAAAGTTCCTAACATTTTGAACAAAAAAAACGATACTAAAAACAAGTTACCACAATTTAACTGGTTATTTTCTTGACGAGTAACAGGGTCTCATGACACAAGATCTCTGCTAGATTTATGCAGCTGTTTAACCGTTAGCTAATGATAAAGAGCTAAAGCTGGCTTTAGCTTCAGATCTTCCTATTGGTGTTAATCTAAAGGGCTGTTTCAAAGTTTTTAAAGGACTTTAACTGTGGACCAGAATATCTAGACTGACTTAATTGTAAAAACACACAGGACGGATCAATTAAATGTTCTTTAGCCTTGCAAGTATCTTAGAGTTAGACAAACAAAGAAATTATATACTATGATATTTGTTATATGATGATATCTTATGATGTGACATATAAAAAGGAAAACCTTACCCTAATTATTCTCCGCTGAGTAGAGATTATTTTAAAAACTGTTATTTGTGAAAATAAAATTACATCCTTAGATTTTTGAAGACAAAAAAATTACAAAAATCTTATTTTGTCTTCTTGTGAAACCAAAATTGTATTAGGGCTAGACAATATATTAAAAAAAGCATATCATATTGATCGATATGGATAATTATCAACAAATTCAAAACGTATATTTTTAGTGCAGCCCTGGCCATTATATGCTGTTGCTTAGCGACCTGTTTTTAGACACAATGACTGTAGTATTAACCTACATGGCTAGAATGCATAAGGAAGGAAAACTGTTGTTCTATTGAACTTTTTATTGACCCTTTTTTTTTCCATCATTGACATACGTCTATCGATCGATATATATATGTTTATTGAATTATCATCTTGCCCTAAATTAATAATTAATATCGTCTGGCCTTGTGAGACGGATCTGTGGTTTCGCTACTGTTAATTTTTTACATTGTGTTCACACAAAGAAAAACAATCACAGACACTCTTATTTAGTTAACCTCACACATTAACACTTTAATTAACAATTTATTTATACATAGGATTGTATAGAATTGTAAATAGCTGTATAACTGTGTGTAACTCCTTCTTCTGACTTTTGATTATTGAGCCGATGGGACAAGTGAATTTCTCCATTGTGAGATCAATAAAGATTATCTTATCTTATCTTATCTTATCTTATCTTAACACAAACATCTTGAAAACCTACTTTATTTCTTGGCAGATACCATCTTAAGTGAGGTTTTCCACATCTCTTTTTGTCCTGCAGTTACCGATTATGTAAAGCATTATGAGTGGCTCTACGTGTTCCCGTGGTCAAAGCAGTCCCTTAAATAGATAATTTTAATCTTTTGTAACAGCTTTTATATCAGTCTTCATGTGATTCTCACTTGGATCTCATTTAGGTGACACTAATCATTTTCCAAACAGAACAGGGTGAGGCTACGGCCTTGCTGCCATCATTACTGCATGCATTTGCTGTTATTTACCAGCTTAGTCTTGGCATATAAAGCCGAAAAATACCAGCGGTGGATGAGAAAATCCATCCTGTGAGAACAATGAGTCCATTGAGAAATTAATGGGAATCTATTCGATCCTTATCTATAGTTATAATATTGAGGAGGTGAACTTCTTTGTGCTGATAAGGACATCGAAAAACCTTGATTTTCAGCCATTCTGCTGGATTCTTTGACTGCTAGTGTGCTTGGGATCCTTTCACTCCTTGCATTAAATAGATTGGACCAAGCTTTAGTTGCTGGACTCAGATTCTTTGACTGTAAAACAGTATTGAACGTAATGAAGCATCTCACTCACTGTAGGAAGTCTGAAAATGACCCTGGACATTGAAATCGCCTGAACAATCACTTCTCTAGATTTATTGTTACTCCCCCTTGAACAGTTCAATGGTTTCTAAAAGTTTTTGTTTATCGGCCATCCCGCAATTTCGTTCATAGAAGCATAAAATACATTTTCTTTTTTTGTCATATAAGAATGACTTTCTGAGAAACCCTTAAATATAGCCCCAGCCATTGTCATGCTTGTGGCGCCAGTGTGGGGAAGCAGACAGAAAGCACAACTGCGGCTATATCTATGAAAGCAAACCCCATTGTACAATGCTGATAAAGCATTAAAATACACAATGTGCAAAAAATCCAATTGAAAAACAAACACTGAAGCTAAAAACCGAATTTTCTGTCCACTGCAGGATTATACACCCTCTGAAAAATCAAGAAAAAACGGTTTGCTTCATTTTAGCCCCCGCATAGTCAGGAAAGGCAGAACCACTGAAAATGGTGTTGAGAGAGACAGAGGAAAGCCTTTTTATCAGCTTCAGCTCGTCTGTGTCGAATTCTCTTTTTCCTCTGCAGGCACGAGCGCTTTGATTCTGTGGCTCTTTTTAATTTGACCTTCAGGCTCTTGATTGAGTTTGAACAAAGTCTCCAGAGAATGTGTCGCTTGTCAGTCTCACTGCACATGGAGTCAGCAGATAACGATTTTCCAGTCTAATTAATTTAATGAGATGAAATAAATTTCAATCAGTGGTGGTTTGAAAGGCTGCTAATTGTCCTTACAGAAGTCAAAAAGTCAGCAACTCCCTTTGACTCCACAACCACACTAATCGATATGGGAATGAGTAAAAACAAAAGAAAATGAGATAAGGATGTTCTGTTTGCTTGTCACCTTTTGGAACTGCTGACAACCATGCATCTTTATTTTAACTACTTTTTTTCTGGCTGAATCACAGCATTTCTCTCAGAAATCTTCGCTGCGCCTTATAGTTTGGAATAATGTGCTGGTTTGTCAACGAACAATGAGAAAAACTTAAATTGACTTAAATTAACATCCTCACATAGGAGGCATGCTCTCCATCCTGACTTATAGGGACATTGGTAATCAAATAATTACCCTTAGGCCTAATGTACCTAATGAACATTTAACATATTTTTCAGAACATTGAATTCAGCATGTAAAAAAACAATTTACTGTTATAGATTATTTTTTAAATTAATAGGATATATGATTTTACTAAATGTCCATATATGTCAAGAGAAAACTAGTAAAAACAGGTTAACACCAGCTAATGTTGAATTACTACAAGGATCCAGCAGGAATTATTTATATTATGAAAAAGTGTTTTAATAATGAAATTAGAGAAACACAGAGAATTAAATGTCAGGAAAGAAATTAGATTTGTTTTGTTCTAAAACCACCCAAATTATTCAATGCTGCCTCAGCTTGAAGACATTAGTGTAGTCGCTATCTCGATGATTAAATTAACATGAATTCATTGTAATAGACAATTAATAGCCCATCGTTCTGGTAAATAAATGGTGAGAGTATGTCAGATGAGTCAGCGCTGCGGTCTGTGACTGACTTACTGTAAATCCCGCTCAATAGTAGCCCTGGATAAAAATAGAGAAACTCGGAAGGTATTGTCGGCTTTTACTGGTATGTACTATCAAGAAACATTACAAAGCAGTACGTAACGTTACCAATAGCAACAAGTCATTTGCATACACTTAGAGAGGACAATATTGATTAAGTCAAGAAAAATCTACATTCGCCAGCTTACACTCACGACTGACTACCTGAGATAAAGATTGTTCAGAAGACTCAGATTTCTTTGCTTTAAAGAACCTAAAATTAACAACACTGGTTTTAGAAGTAGATGACAATGATGAAAAATGTTTAGGGAGTTAAAAACCTTAAGAAATATACAAATAAATCAGCTTCTAACATCTGCAAAGGCTCAATAAATATGTTTTCCACACTGTAGCAGTGTATCACTACACTGACAGAGGCTTTAAAAGAGGACAACTGGACTTGGACTTTTTCAGTTTCTTTTGTTAAAGCTATAGTTGGTAATCCTGTTCAGAAACACTTTTTGTAATACTGGGTAAAATGATCCATTTCATCCTGAAAGTAGTAAACACATTATGCATTCACAAAAAGGAGATACATTTTTTTTTTTTCTGTGGAAGATGAAGGCCTGTAAAAACTCTAACCAATACATGCCCCTCGGTCCGAAGGGCATGGATTAGACAGAGTTTTGTTCCTGCTTTCATTCCCCTCTGTCCCTCAAGTTCCCGAGGATATCGTCATATCTATTGGTTGCAAGGAACACTGAAGTCATATGGTACACCCCCTTGCAACGGTGTACACCCTTGGTTCTGATGTAGGCCTTGGCCAGTCAGCGGTACAAAAGCTATTCTGAGGCTTTATGAAGGTACATTTTAAAACCATTAAAATGTCTATGATACTGTTCCTACAGTTACATTCCTTTTTCTGAAATGCCAAAAAAAAAACACCAGAGTGACATCGAAACATGTCAGGTTGCCTGTTTCAGAGAATGTACATTATCACAAGTTTC